>OW386287.2:216653185-217260352 GCA_936432065.2 Rutpela maculata
TTTTTGGAGTTATTATCAAAAGAAAATGAAATTTACGAAAATTTGAAAAATTCTGATTTTTTTAAATCATATTTTTTTTCAAAAATATGCATTCTAAACCGGTCAAAATTTTTAAAGTCATTACTTATGCTAAAATAAAGAAAGTCTTATAGGGATTACTATAAATTTTAATTTTTGTGGAAATGGCGTAGGTTTTATTTTTCACTTTTTCCTAAAAAATTCGAAAATTTTCATCATAACCTGCTTAATTTTGATGCTATCAACTTCTTCTACGGCTCATTTGATAGGTATTTCTGAGTACTTTGAAAAGTGTTCAGTAAGTATATTTTATAAAATGCATCGTTTTCCCGTTATTTAAGCTTGAATACTTAGATTTGAGTACTCGCCGAAAAAAAATATACATTCAATTACCTATAGCTCACTTTGAATTAATATTAAAAGGTTTTTTAAGGAAGGAATTTATTAGTTTTTTTATTAGCTTCAATTTTGGTAATGACAACTATTTTGTAAAAACTTATAGTTTTTGAGTTATTTCTGAAAAACCGCTTTAAAACATGCATTTTTTTCACGAAAAATCAAAATCTTTGATCTTTAATAACTCAAAAAGTATTGATTTATTTTAATAACTTTATATAACAAATTTTGCTTAGAATTGGCCCCTCTATCGATTCCTGGGGTTATTTTTCATAAAATAATTTCCACCCCCGGGAAGGGGTAGCATCCACCCCCAGGGTAAAAGCGCAAGTTGGCACTATGTCACTTTTGTTTCTTGAGGTATCCTCTAACTACTCACAAATTTTCATGAAAATCGATGGAGGTTCAACGAAATCGGAAGTGAAAACCTTCAGTGACTGTACTATTAACGCAGTTGCCTTTGCAAAAATCATATGTCTAATAATGAAATATGAATAACTACCTTTTCGTGAATAAAAGCCTTTTGATTCTCTTCTTTGTTTCTTAATAGGTATAAGTACTACTGCAAACTATAAGGATCAGTAAAAATTATTTTGAAAATGATTTTTTATTTTTAAATAAATTTAATAAAATAGAAAAACAAACTAGTGGAAGCATTATACTCTTCGCCGATTTACTGAGCTTTTTATATAATTGTTATACATTCTATATAATACTCTTCGCATTTTTCTTGTAAATAATGTTAGTTTTTGGACATTCTAAATTTTGTGATACCAACTTTGTTGTGGAAAAAAAAATATGAAAAAAAAAATCACCATGTGAGGGATCGAACACGATATTTTAGATTGCCAGGCGGCGGCGGCGGCAGCAGCAGCAGCAGCACCAACAACAACAACGACAACGACAACAACAACAACAACAACAACAACAACAACAACAACAACAACAACAACAAGCATTTATTAATATTCACATACAATAATGCGTCATTCCGGAGTCCGGCCCGGAGCCAGCCAGACAACCACGGCGAACATCGCCGAGGTGGGTGTGAGGTTGGGCGGGGAGGTTCCGGTTTGGCGGTGACGAAAATTAATTGTGAGTTAAAACTCCTGCCTAATGGGGAAAGGCTTAAATTTAACAGTATCGTGGAACGTAGTACACGAGGGTACTTAAAAATAATTAAAACTAAAAACTGTAAAACTATTGATTTCGCGCACACGCGAACACTTAAAAATTTGATTGCTGGCACGGGAAAACAAAACTCAACGAAAAAACCCGTTTGAGACAATTCCACCCTGGTTAGTCTTCCTGACGCCAGGAAAGTGTCGTGGATAGTTAAAAGTGTGTAATGTTATGTTAAATTGTTGTTTGTTAAGAATTTATTGGTCGAGACTGAATTTAAAGACAAAAAATGGACAAGGAACAAAAAATAGATTGAATAGAGAGGGGTTGGTTGTAGGTTTTGGTGAGGATTAAAGGTAGGGAAAGGAGAAGTTGTCGTAGAGGAAAGTGTGGTTAGAGAGGTTGCCGAAAGATAGGCAACGTATGGTAGGGGGTGTCGGATATCGAAAAGGATCGCATTATGCTATCTGATTCGTGTTATGTTGCGGGTTAGCGGACTATCGTCCAGTTTGAATTGATAGAATTTTTGGGAGATGCAAGGCAAATGCTTTAGCCATTGGGCTATCTCATCTTACCAGAAAACTTGAATGAATATTATTCAAGAATTATATTTCAACGGATTAGATACATTATTATGAAATATATATATATTGGTAAAATGTAAAAACAAAAAAAAATTATACAGAATAACACTTCGAAAGATTTCTATTTAAGTACAAATGACAAAAATTTTGAAAAAAAATTTTTTTATTTAAATGATTAATAACTTTTTTATTTATTGATTGATTTTTTTCAAAAACAATAGGGTTCTTCCTCTAGTTAACACTGACTTACTTTCCAAATTTCAATACAATCGTACTTTTCTTTCTTAAGTTATCGTGCTTACAAGAAACGTGACGGACAGACAGACAGACAGACGGACATTTTGAAAGTTGTTCAGAATTCGTTCACTAACACAATGATATGAAAATTTTTTCTCTACGACCGATATTTCCGGTTTTAGAAATGTGCCGATCAAATACAATATACTCTTAAAAAAGTGATTTGTTCAAGTTCGGAGGCTTCGTAACTAGTTATTAATGAAATTAAACGAAACAATATATTTTTCCCTTGGACTTTACCTGCCGTAGAACAAAATTTTGGTGTTTGAAAGCACTCTAGACGAATGTCTTAAAATGCTTAGAAAAACTGAACATCGATGTAGCGACTCGCTTACACTAATAGAAGATATGTGCGAGCGCCCACACTGGAAGTCTAGCGGGGTAACTAAGAAAATTGAAGAAATATAACAAAAAATTATTGTTATTAACAAGATACACAAAATGTTAATATTTTTAAAATACAATACAAAATAAACATTTACAATCCAATATGATATTTTAATATAGCAATAATAAGGCTATAAATTGGTGACCCCGACATGATTGTTCTTTTAACGGAGGGGGTATGTGTAGCGACTCGCTTACTCTAGTAAGAGGATATGTGCGACTCGCCCACTCTGAAGTCTAGCAGCGGTAACCAAGTAAAGGAGAAAAAATAAAATATATAATAGCAGAATATCAATTTTAAAAATAACAATATTTATTTTATAATATTAAAATGTTAATTTTATAACAATATATATTCATAAAAAAAATGGATTTTTTAAATTTATTATAGATATTACAGAGACAAATAATACATATATCTATAATCGACTCAAAAATTCGCGAAAATCTCATGCTATACTCAGAATGTTGTCTTTAATCCAAATATGTAAAAATATACAGGGTGTTCCATTTAAAAATCGAAAGTTGCGATCATTTGCGGCCATTAGCCTTATTAGCCTTATTTTTTAACTTATCCATTTTAATTTCACTAATAACTATGTACGAAGCCTCCAAAATTGAACAAACCTCTTTTTTATCGAAAACTTTTTTTTTCTTTCAAATGGGAAGGTGGTGGCTCATAGTGTTCAATAAATTATAATATTTTTTCTGAATTCATTAATATCCATTTCAAATATATGCTATTTGTTTTTCTATTTTATTTAATTCATTTAAAAATAAAAAATCACTTTCAATATAATTTTTATTGATTCATATAGTTTGCACTAGTACTTATACCTATTAGAAACAAAAGAGAGAACTAAAATGGTATTATTCACAAAAAGGTAGTTATTCACATTTCATTATTAGACATGATTTTTTTTCAATTAATTGTACAAAGGAAAAAATAGTACAAGTAATTGTAGAGAGCGTCAAGTTAGGAACAAACAATATATATAGTTATATAATATAAATACAAATACCACACACACAACAATTATTGTAGATAACATCATTGTACAATATATCACATAAAAACAAAACAAATGCAGTAAAAGGTAACTTTATCGTTAATTAAAGAAAAATTCTTCAAGAGAGTAACATAATTGAAGGGGCAAGTGGATGAATGTGTTATGTTACCAATACTTAATTTGCCACAAAATCGATTTTAAGTTATTTTTTTGCGAATTTTACATTAATAATGCCCGAGACTTGAGTTTTTTTTTAATAATCCTTCTGAACAGTTCTCTTGATAGGTATGAAATAAAAGTATCATATTTTCTAGTTTTTGCTTTAAAAAATATTTATTGTACATAACATGTTCTTCCATGCAACACAGAAAAATAAATGTATACCTATGAATGGAAGAATGTGCTATGAGATAATGATTTAAAAAACAGTGGACGGCGTAAACTAAGTAAATAAAATAGAACAATAAAACAGCATAATGAAAAAAATTGCAGTATATTATGAGACTATTTGATCCACCTCTTTTTTTGTTTCTCTGGTTATTGTTAGGTTTGATTCTTCATTTTTACTTACACATCCAGTGGAAGTATAGTAACGACAAAAAATTTGTTTTTAAATTTTATTGTTCAAATAGGCTTAGAATATCATGAAACGTCGAGATTTTAAGTTTGAGCGAAAAAATTTTCTGTCTGTCTGTCTGTGGGTCTGTCGGTCTATCTGTAACTTTTTTTTGTGTGCACGTTTACTTTGGAACCGTTTAAGAAATTTGGTACACATTTGTACTTTAACGAGATCTGGAACTAGATTATCTTGTTCCATCAAAAGGTTGGGGGGTAAATTGGGGTAAATTTGGGGTAAATAGGTAAATCAAGCAGATAAGAGTCCATAAAATTGGTATTTAGTATACAGGATCCGCCACTTAAAAGTCTCCAGGCTTGTAACTTTCTTATTTTTGAAGCGATAACCGCATATCAAATTGTAGACATTTTTAAAGCCTTTAAACGTGCATACAGAGTGATTTAAAACAAATTTATTTCAAAAAATTGTTAAGAAAGGAAACTTAATTTCTTTGAATATTTCTTTACCTCACCTTGTACATGAAATGGGTTAATGTTTTCTTATAAAGGTTTTAATTAGCTTCAATTTATGTTATTGCGACATATTCGAAATTCTTTTTTGTTTTAGAGAAAGAAATTAAAAACCCTTCTTCCGATCCCAAACTGATTTTTTTTTAAAATAACTGAAAAAATTTAAATAATAATTTTATGCTTTATTTGTAAAAGACATATCACAAACAATCCTCAACGTAACAAAACAGCAACAACAAAAGAAATAAATATTTTTAAAAACAAACTATTAAAATGTACTAAATAATAGGAAATTGCAAAATTTTTATTTGTTTTTTTTTTTCTAATAACATAAATTGAAGCTAATTAAAACCTTTATAAGAAAACATTAACACATTTCATGTACACGGTGAGGTAAAAAAATATTCAAAAAAATTAAGTTTCCTTTCTTAACAATTTTTTCAAAAAAAATTGTTTTAAATCACTCTGTATCCATGTTTAAAGGCTTTAAAAATATCTACAATTTGATGTACCAACATGGTTATTGCTTCAAAAATAAAAATGTTACAATCCCGGGGACTTTTAAGTGGCGGACCCTGTATACAAGATAAGCTAAGGTCTCAAAATATTTTCGGCATTGGCCACCCCCATTACCACCCCCACCCCATTATTAAAGGGGATGAAAAAAATCTGTGATTTAGTGTGTGTACAAGAACCAGAAACTTCAAACTTAGCATATTCTTCCATTATAATGTAGATGTTTCATCGAGAGGGTACTGGATGAACGTGTTATGTACATTTATATACACATAGCATATTCATCCATCCACCAAACAGAAAATATTGTAACATGACATATTCATTCATTCAAATAATCTAAGAAATAATGTCTGTGCGCATATGAAAGTTCGTGACAAGATACAGTGGTACAAAATATATTCTTTCACCAAAAATCTCAATTTCTCAATAATTGTAACATAACACATTCATCCACTTGCCCCTTCAATTGTGAGTTATCACTTTTCAATAAGTAGGTAAAGTTTTGAGCCTTCTTTTGAAAATACTGAAGTTTTGAGAATTTTTTATCTTAGTTGGCAAAGCATTGAATATTTTCTGCCACTTAAAATAAATACTTTTTTGATAACGTGCTCTCGAATATTGATTAGGTATAAGATTATTTTTAAATCTTGTGGAGTAACTGTGACCAGTCAGA
This sequence comes from Rutpela maculata, assembly GCA_936432065.2. NCBI lineage: Eukaryota > Metazoa > Arthropoda > Insecta > Coleoptera > Cerambycidae > Rutpela > Rutpela maculata. Next base: position 216,659,278 of record OW386287.2, read on the forward strand.
CATTTTTGAAATATGGGCAAATTTTTATGAACAAAACAGCTTAGTTCATGAATATATGGGCCAATTAGTGTTAAAATTTTTAATGCCGTTTTGCAGGATTCTCTTTTTGACACCGTAGTTAATATTCGCAGTGCATATTTTTGTAAGGTAAACACACGTTGAGAGTAACTACTGATTCCCCAATTAATGATACCATATCGCATCTGAGAGTGAAAGTTTGCATAATAAAGACTAATTACAATATTTAGACTACAGTGGTTTACCAGTGATCGTAATGCATAGCAACAAATGCGTAGTTTATTACACAGTTCATCAATGTGAATACCCCATTTTAAGCCAAAAGGAGTCAAAAGTAGGAGTCATTTTAGGAGTCAAAAGTGACTCCTAAAATTTTACCTGAGCTATGAATGTTGAACAGGTCAGAATTTTGGGTATTTACATTAGCTTGCGTTTGTTGTTTGAAGAGTATCGAGATGGTTTTTTGCTTATTTAAATTGATTAGGTTTTTTTCAGCATGGCATACTGTTTGTAAACTCTCAACTGGCTTTAAAAAATAAGCCAGATCATTAGCAAAAATAATGTATAATAGAGGGCCTAGGATGGAGCCTTGTGGGTTACCTTCTTCCTGGGTTCACTTTTCACATCATTGATTTGAACAACATGATCTCGATTGTTTAGGTATGATGATTATATAGATTTTAATGGCGGCCTCTAATTCCATATCTGCATAGTCTTTCTAAAAGCAATTGATGGTCTACACAATCAAAAGCCCGAGGAAAATCAGTGAATAGACCAAGCGGGCACATTTTCTTGTCATTTTCTTTCTATATGAAAATTACATAAGGCCGTATCCATGTTGTTCTGGTGAGATTATGTTATTACTAGTCAACCATCCTAAGTTGGCAAGTAACAGCGCAGAAAGAGAAGAAATATCGTCAGTGTTGGACACAGACAAACAAGCTTCTTAAGCTAGCTAGCTAGCTTAAGAAGCTTAAAAATATTGTTTGTATCTGTCCAACGGTGACGATATTTCTTCTCTCTCTGTGCGGCTACTTGCCAACTTAGGATGGTTAACTAGTACTTATGCAAAAGATAGCCAGTTGACCATTTACGGCTGACTCGTATATCTTGATGGTAATGTAACAGCTCAATAATTTTCATACAAGTTGTCGTCACCTTTCTTATATAAAGGACTAACCACTGAGAGCTTTAATTTTTCAGGAAATATTCCTTGTTCAAGCGATAAGTTTATCAGATACGATAAGGGTTGACAAATAAGATATTTACAATTTTTTAATAAATTATTTGATACATTATCGTAGCTACTAGAATTAGATAGTGGTATTATGATCCACTCTGTATTACATCCAAAGCCTCAATGTTTTCCAAGAAACAAAATGAAATACAAACGTGTTCTTAAGAAACAAAAATCTGTTCTTTAAACAGACCGTTAACGCTCAACTAATTTTCATGACTAAAACTCTATGACGTTTATGGAAACGACACAGCAACGCATCGTCGAGCCCCATTTTCCCCACGTTCACATTTCAAAAACAGTCGTTTTGCATTTGCCAGCGTGAAAGCCTTGTTTCTTTTTCCATTAGGCGTGGTAAAACAGTTCCTGTCACAGATAAACGTACATACATACAGTTGACTAGCCTTTTCAGCATTATAATACTTTACCCGGTTGGTTTATTTAAATTAAAAAGAGCCATGTCTCGCGCTCACGAGTATGCAAACTAGATTTTATCTAGTGTCACACAAGCGTAGGAAATTTATCTAGATCCTTTTACAATAAAATGGTTTAATTGGACTGGAATGGAAAGTTTCCTTTTTCAGCGGGGTATTTCACATTTTTGTTGTGTAATACTGATTGATTGGAGTCGCCTTTGTCCTTTAGAAGAAAGGAGTAGGCCCGCTAATTTGATATATTTACAATTATCAGTGCGGCGTGTGGGCTGGCAAAGTGGGTGAATTTATATCAACAACTTCACAGAGCATGACCACATGAAATTGACTGTTTAAAAAATATTTTAATTGACGAGGGAGTGCGAATATAGCGTGCAATGTGTTCTATTATGGACCAACCTCATTGCGTTAGATTCTGAAGGGCGGATTTACAGGACTGGCCCGAAAAATAAAGTTATGGATTATTTATTAAGATTTATTTGTAATTAAATTGAACAATTCGGTATGTGGTATTAAAAAACGAGTAAAAATATGATTAGTAACATTAAAAATAGTTGATTCTCTTTTAAATTGTTGAAAAATTTTCACCGTCGCGCGTCGCCTGCTTATTACCTAATATAAATATCTAGAAATTATGAATTACATAGTCGAACGTCTTGTGGAGGGCCATCATACAGCAATTGAAGAGCTAAGTGGATAAAGGTGTTATGTGACATTTTTGAAAATTTTGAAATTTCTACACAGACAACTATTTTAACTTATAATCTATCATTTCAATAAGTTTTTGGGATAATAAACCTTTCCTAAATGCGTTTTAATGTTTGATAAAGGTGTTATGTACATATGGTTTTTACATAATTTAATGGATAAGGGTCTCATGATCACATACCACCTTTATCCATTACTGTGCGATATTAAATTGTTTTAATCCAAAACACTTTGCTTTTAAAGTTATGTTATAATGACATTAATGTGACAAGTTGTGTTAAGTGTTTCTTACTATTATAGTGAAAATGGCCAGTCGTAGTAAACTGATATTACAAATGGCAATAAATAAACGATTTCATGAATAATGTAAGATGTTTATAAATTGGCTGATATTTGGAAATAGTGCTTATAGTGTTTTAATCCATATATTCATTTCGCTCAATTTCGAAATGGTATGAGATGGTACAAGAGTCGAGATGGTACTTGAGTATCTAATTGCTATAAACACATTTATACCTTTTGGAAATTCAGCAGAAATCAGTCACATAGTGGCAATTTCTTCCCAGGCAAGTTTTAATAATGTTTTAAAAACAAAATATTATCAATATAAAATGCAATAATAAAATACGAATTTACCAAAGTATTCTAGCAAATTAGTCTGTAAATCAGAAATACTGGAAAGTGACGCTTTGCGGTGTTGATTTTTGTACAAACATTTTTATGCTGACAAGTAAACGAGGGCTGAATCGTAGAAATTTTTATGACAAGAGCAAAACTGATATCTGGTATGGCTTCTGCCCACCCAATATTTGAAAGAGTATTAAATTGTTTAAGGCAAATCTGGCGAATTCCGAAATTCTTGCGGAAAAAATAATAAGTATGTTAATTACGCCAATCAAGTCAAAGGTCATTTGGGTTTGTAAGGTTATCGTTTAAGAATTACGCTATGCTTATATCTATTGGGTTATCTGTGAAAAATCCCTGCCTACCCAATAAAAATGCTGAAATTACGTCCATGGTATTCAAAATAGTTTAATTGAGATCATGAAATGACTCACATTTTTTCCCAAATGTGATGCTGGAAATAATTCTAAATACGGAGAAAATTACAAACTAGCTTTCAACAACAAACAGCGTGACGGAGCAAACGTTACAGTAGATAGAACGATTTGCTTTCTTACTTTAGATCTTCACCAAACCATGCCGCTGCCAAAATTAAGTACATCGAAAGCATTTTACCTTCGTCAAATGTGGTTTTACAACCTTGGCATACATACATTGAGGAATACTGAAAAAAAAAACGTTCTTTTTCACATGGACTGAAGATATAGCCAGCCGTGAAAGCCTAGAAATTGCTAGTTGCTTACATACCTTTTCACAAATTTACAATGAATATTTCGAAGAAAAGATCGATCACATTATAATATGGCTCGACTCCTGTGGTGGACAAAATAAAAACTTCAATATCATTACACTTTACCAGTTGTTGATTTTAAAGAGAGAATTTAAAGTTATCGACCATAAATTTTCGGAGGTGGGACATTCATATTTAGATTCAGACAGAGACTTTGGCAGAGTCGAGAAAATTTTAAGGAAACATCAAAACATCTACGTTCCGGACCAGTATCGAAAAATTTTAAGAACTCCCAAAGACGCCGTTGTCATAGATATGAAGAATCATTTCAAGGATATTGATGGAATTGCCTCAAAACTCAATTTGTACAACAGGAAAAACTTGAACAATGAAAAGGTTTATTTTCGCGACGGTATAAAATGGCACCTATGGGTGCTACTATTACATCACTAGATGAAATGACTCCATTTTACAAAGTCGATATTTTAAAGAAAAGGAATATGCATAAGATAAATTCCGACGGTATTGCTCTAACGGTGTTTAATGAAAACAAGGGCAGCCTAAGTGTTGGAAAACTGGCCAATCTTAAAGAACAATTACCATTCATAAATGAATGGTAAGGCCGTATTATCACAACATACTTGGAAATGACCAAACTGTGGCTCAAAACCGTAGAACTGTCCGACTACCTAAAAATTGTACAATGTTTTAATAATAATAAAATATGTTTAATTTCTTAACACTTTTATTCACTAATTCCTTATTCATTTCAGAGAAACTTATGAACGGATAAAGGTGTTATGTACATTAATTTTTTTAAATTTTCGAAAATAATGACAACTGACAACATTAGTTATTTGTCTCTGAAAAGTACATCAAATGTCAATATCATCGCAAAATGCAAGCTATATAGTCGTTATAACAAAAAAGTTCTCGCCTAAAAACTTTCGAGTTAAATTAATAACGTGTTTTTGTTGCATAACACCTTTATCCACTTAGCTCTTCAATTACTTTGTGTGATTTTCCAAAGCCTTCGATTGTGTCTCACAACAAATTAATGCAGAAGATGCAATTGTATCTCGTTTTAAATCCTATTTGCCCAGCCGTTAGCAGTGTGTAGTCATAGAAAATGACGAGTCAGGTTCCCTAAATATTAGCTATGGTGGACCCCAGGCTTCTATCCTGGGGCCACTGTTTTTTTTTGTCTATATGAAAGACTTTACGACGTATGTTTTGCGCCAATAGGAGTGATTGTAATTAAACAATTTTTTTTCAAAAAATGGCCGCCATCTTGACCCCCAAGGGAAAATGTTGATGTGTCCTAATCGAAAATAAATCTCTGTGGTGTAAGAACCAACCGTGCCAAACCCCGTGGAGTTGAAATGCAGTAAAAAAAAGTCGCACCGCACTCACTATACGGTGTAAGACCTGTATTCTTGTGCAAGGAATCATATTCCGATAAGACACTCACAGAAAATACACATGATTGAATTTGCTCTTGATGACATAAAATAAGAACCCTTATTGATGTCGAATCGCGAACACAAACTATTGAAAGGGCTCTTGAGATATGTAAAATGCCAAATTTTGGGTGCCCGCTGCAGAAGGTTCCCCTAATAGGGATTTCAGTAGGAAATTTTTTAAATATTCTTTGACATATAATCACCGCTAAAAGTTAATGTCTGCATACTTGAAACATTCTGTTTCTGGATAAACAGTGACTCAAAAATAGTCCATTTTCTCGTCCTCGAATTTTGTTTCAAACTAAGTGCTAAATTATTGTCAATGATGAGAACATCCTGAATACAAAATTTCAAGATAAGTATATCTTTAGATTTTGAGTTATGAGGGTTTAATATTGTGATAAGCGTGATGTAATAGAGGAGCATATCAAAAAATACAACAAAGCCATACCAAAAGTAAATGGCATAGTAATCAAGATATTAAATTTAATGTCCTAATGGTCTGTTTTCAAACTTCAAGTGAATTTTATAAGAAGATGGACGGGTGAATATCAGAGACATCGCAATCGCTGTATCACATTAGCGAAAATCCTGTAGCAAGGATTTTCAAGAGTGTTCTTTAGAAATGTCATGGCCTCGTGATTCTTTCTCATCGCTCTAGAGAAATCTGAGCAATTTTACAATAATTATATTGTATCGAAAAAAATTCTGACATTATCCCTTTCCCGAACGCCATAGTCTATTTTTGCGGGGGGCGGGGGATCCATCATGGACACCCAGCGCTTTAGATCTATCACGCTGGGTGGTGCTGGACTCTAACCGAGCTAAAACCCCTTCGGAGTAGTGGCCCCCCTCCCTGTCTTCAGTGTTTCCTCATATCCTGGAACCGCTCTCGCATCAGAATATCAGGTCAGTCTTAGTGTTAGGTGTTAGAAACTATTTGTCTCCTCACATATGTCCTCTCCTTACTTCCCTACTTCGTTGAAACGATTAAAGGTTCATGTTTCCTTCGCCTACTTCCTTGATTTTCATGACTGATATTATCATGTCCTCCAAGAGTTGCCAGTTTTCTTCTGATTATAGCATCCTCAACACCATATCTTCGGGTGTAACTGAGCCGCCTAGCATATCTATAACTCGTAGCCTTTCTTCTCTCCACCTGCTACACCAGAACACGGTATGCTCCGCGTCGTCTATCTCCCCACAGTAAATGCATTCTCGATCTTCGATCTTCCCGATGTCGTAGACGAACTCTGCAAGGCATCCATGCCCTGTTAGGGCCTCTGTAAGGTAGTATTCAACCTCCCCGTGTCCTGTCTCCACCCATCCTTTAATATCTGGAATGAGTCTCCTCGTCCATATTCCCTTACTAGAGATATTTCATCTCTCCTGCCACCTCCGATAGAGTCTATCATTGGCCTCCTTCCTACCAATTCCTTCGTATATCTCCCACCGTTCCTTTACTGGAAGGTCGATGGGGGGATGGCTGCCAGAACGCCATAGTCTAGAGGTTCGTTTTTAACCCTCGGGGTAAGGGTGCGAAGGAATGAATATCGGAGCAATCTCGTAATCGCTGCATTACATAAAAAAAATACTGATGTAGCGGTTTCCAAGAGTGCTTTTCTCTTATGTCAGGGCCTCTTGATTCCTTTTCATCCCCCAAATGATCCCGACGGGTGTCAGGGGGGGAAGACCCACCAATAAGTTTTCGTCCGGTTCTCTTACTCCATCGTAGGTGTGTCATAAAATAGTTACAAAAATTCTAGTTATCGTCCCACATTCATACCTACTGCAATCAAAATGCGATATCTGGTACATTCACTATTTTTTTCCTGACTCAGTTCATAATTCAAGATGAGGGTAGGTTTTTACCCTGTAATCTATTGTTTTCGTGTACTAGGTCGTAACAGATTTATGCTTCATTCCTATTAATAAAGCTTAGAGGTTTCAAGTTTTATCACCGGTTATTGGAGCTACTGTGCAGTTTGATATTGCATTGGGATAGTTTCCACCCCATTAAGGGCGTGTCTCGATTTCTTTGTGCCAGCCCTAGTCAACACCTTCGTTTATGTGTTCAGCCAATAGACTTATATTTCTGTTCACGGAAGCTCTATAACTCAATAGCATAATTTTTTCCTATTTTCATCCTTGTATAGGGGATGTTTTCGGCTCTTCTGAATTAATCAATAGATATACGGATTTTGCGATTTTAGATTTGAATTCTGCGTCAAAAAATTCTAAGAATATCTTGATTGCTCTGCTATAGCTGATGAGTATTCATTTTTTGTGAGGCTGTGTATTTTTTGATATGCTCCTATATTGCATCACGCACATCACAACTTCAATTCCTTATACTCAAAAACCAAACATATACTCATCTTGAAATTTTGTATTCAGGATGTCCTCATTATTAACAAAAATTTAGCACTTAGTTTAAAACAAAATTTGAGGGAGAGAAAATGGGGCGATTTTTGGTCCATTTTTGGGGTCACTCTTTCTAAATCTATTTAAATGTGTATTCTGTGAATAAAACATTATATTATTATTGTTTAAAACAATTGTTTTCATTTCTATTGTTTCTTAATTATGCAATAATATATTTAACAGTTTGTTGTTCCAGTTTATATATTTTTCTTTAAGCATTTAAGAGCTATTCAAAAACAACTTCTTATCTGTTCCTGCTGACATAAGTTTATAAAATTGTTTAATATTTTTTTTGCAAAATACCGAATAAAACAAGAGAAAAGAGTAATACATTCTTTTCAAATCAAATGAGAAACCTAAGAGAAAGTTTATTTGCTATTAAAAGTAGGAATTGGCAGTCAGCAAAGTCCGCACCCAAGTATTATTATGAAGTAGTTATTGTTATTGATACTCAAAGTAGGTAGGTACTTAAATGAATAAAAACAAGATAAATCTACTTAAGAAAATTCCAGGAAAATACCTCGCGTGGGGTGTTGTATTTATACAAGCAGTGGAGTGAAGATTAAGTTCTAAACAATCTGCGAACCCGGCAGCGTTGAGAAAATAAAAGCAAAACACTGCTTTACTCGATACTCCAGCCTCTCGGAAGTGCGACGACTTGATTCTTCGTAGTAAACAATCGACGGTTAACTGGAGAAACGTGGTCAAGCACCGGATTATCGAGTACCCTAGATGTTTGCTCGATATTTTCATTGATTTCAAGTGAGCATATATCACCAAGAGTTCTGTTCATGCAAATAATTTTCATCGAGGTCTTGGAAAATATCTAAAAAACTATTTTCGGAAAAAAAATTGAATAGGTTTAATAGTAATAATAATAATTTATTTCGTCCATAGAGATCATACTAGATAAGTCACATAATATATATAATACACAATTGACTAACAAACTTTTAGATATATACATAATCGATAATAATCAGTAATTCGCACAAATATAAAAAGTAAACCAAATTATCACAAGTGGTAAATTAATTACTAAAATTCAGATATTTTATAGAAACAAAATTATAAAATTCAGATATTTTATAGAAACATTTGATAACAAAATATTCCTTCACTTTAACTTTAAAGGCGTTAAATTTTTTTTCTTCCTTAATGTCAAGAGGCAGATAATTCATAAACTTTATACCCATATATGAGGGTGATTTTTCATATAAGCTCGTGTTGTGAGGTGGTATTCTAAGAAGATTCCCATGTCTAGTGTTATAATTATGTGTGTCAGAATTGCTTTCAAAAGAACTAATGTTTTTGGCGGTATGTAGTATACGTTTTTATATATGAATATAAGGAAATGTCAATATTTTATGTTTTATAAAATACGGTTTGCAAGAATTAGTTGGCGCAATTTCAAATAGTAGACGAATATCCTTTTATTGACAAAATTAAAATTCTATTGACATTGAAACTACATGCATTATTCCAAATAATAACATTTTATGTCAAGTGGGAATAAATTGGAGTGTAATATATAGGAGTGTCCGGAAAGTAAAGGGGCCCAGTTTAACTGTAGCTTTCTGAGGTCAAATGGAGCCGATTAAACTAAACATACCTTAGTCCAAAAGTGTTTCCTTAAGGAGTTAGGGCCTTAAAACATTTTTTTTTAATTTTATAATGGGTATATTTCGGAAAACAAATGACTAATGAAGGTGAAAATTGGTACACATATAATTTAGGGGAATCCAAATATTGTGAGGGTTAAGTATATCTGCATATCATAGATGGCGCTGTCGGCGTATTTTTTTTACTCATTTTTATCATAACTTTTTATTATTATTATTTAGGGTTCGTATGACTTAATATTATGTTATAATAACTAATTTTACAAAAATAAGGTCTACTTGTTTCATGTCGATAAAATGCACCGTTTTCAGTACAATCGCACTTATGTAACTAATAATAATAATAATAATAATAATACTTTATTAATCCTTTAGATCATTATACATGATATAGGATAAGTCAATTTCACAAAAATATGTATTTAATACGTCAATAACGTAAGTACCAATAATACATTGAGGAAAAAAAATGAATAATAGATAAAAGTATAAATATAACTACACGCATTGTAAATAGTCTACACAAGTCAAGTACACAAAATATAAAGAATAACACCAATAAACATAAATTTATCTATTAAGGAAGGCATCAACGCTATAAAATGCACCGTCTGTTAACATATTTTTAACTTTGAGTTTGTATGAATTAAAATTGTTAATAATTTTTAAATCAAGAGGTAAAGAATTATACAATTTAATACACCAGTAGAATGGTGATTTTTCAAACTTTATCAAAAAGGTGTAAGTTTTTTTTTACGAAACATAAGCATTGATAAATAAAAATTGATGGAGTTGTAAGTAATTTATTTGACTTGAAACTGTGTTTGCAGCTTTCCCCTGGTTTTAAGTTAAATATTAAACGTATGAGTTTTTTTTGGCAAATAAAAACTCTGTCTCTTTCAGTGGCCATACCCCAACATAATATACTAAAACTTATATGCGAGTATGCAAGTGAATAATAAGTATTTAGTACTGCCTTAAGATCAAATATATTTTTTAGTTGTATAACTGCAAAATAAGCCTGGTTTAATTTCTTGCATACTATATCAATTTGGGATTTCCAGGATAGATCTGCGAAATCCCAAATTGATATAGTATGCAAGAAATTAAACCAGGCTTATTTTGCAGTTATACAACTAAAAAATATATTTGATCTTAAGGCAGTACTAAATACTTATTATATTAACTGTGCTTTTATACTTGTTAATATTCAGCGGATCAGTTTTTTCTTTAATATTGGAGTTATTTTCAAATTGTCAGGAAAAGTTACCTTCTCAACGGATAAATTTAAAATATAAGATAAAGGTAGAGCAACTTGAATACATACGTGTTTATTTTTGTCGATATACCGTCAATGCCCATAGAGTTAGTATTTTTTAACCTACGAATTACATTTACAACATCGTTACCTTCTACACTATGGAAAAAAAAATGTATTAACGATATTTAAGTTGGTTAACGTACACTTAGTAGAAGTGTTTCAAAAAAGATAATATTCAATTAACCGAGAGACGGACAAATTTTAATTCATCATTCATTCATTACTTAGTGATCTTTTTTGAAGCCGGTTGTTTTTTTTTAAATTTTGTTTTCAGCTTTCTTAATAACCTCTTATTTCATTTCTACATAGAGAAATAAAATTTCCAACGTTTTGAAGTCTTAAGCTTTAACATCCGGCTTGTCATCAGAGAATTCTAAAATCCTCATGTACAAGTTTTATGTAAATTCGCAAAAATTTGGCAATTATTGGATTTGCCATTTTGAATTTTTAACTTTTGATTTGGTATTTACTACTTCGAGAATATCTGCCTACCAATTTTAATGTAATTTCGACAAAATTTGAATTTTACCCCTAGCACCTTCGCCAAATTTTCGAATAAAAAAAATTGTTCTTAATTTTTGTTCACTTTGTGACTTCATGGAACTATGATAGGACCACCGCCGAGGCATACCGTACAGAAAAATCATTGCGCATATATTAAAAAATAACATATATAAGGGTCGATTTGATAACCTCCTTTTTTAAATTATTTGAGGTCGAATAAAAAAACTAAAGATTTCTTCTTGGGTTTCGTAACGACAAATTTAAAAAATTAAAAATTCACATATCAGTCGTAACTAAAACAATTCTGTCCTTGGTTCCGGTAAAATGCTCCTTGAAAGTTCTGTAAATTGACAGTTTTTCTAATTAAATCCCGAACATTTTAACGCGAGCGATTTAATCTTTGATAATAAACTGTCAATTTACACGAATTATATTACCTTTAGGCAACTTAGCTTGAGCAAAAATTTAAAAATAAAATTCAAAAGCACGAGTGGTGGGGAGAATATTTCACGAATAAATAATTCATTAAGTACATCTTTAATATTATGTTTCGGTAATTATTTGCCTTCAGACGTTTTCTTGTCATTTTTTAGAGTTTACTGACCATTATTTTCAATTTCATCATTTGCGTCACATAAAAATGCATTTCCAAAGCGACACATTTAGTAAAAACAAAGTAGGTAGACATATTTATTAAATGCAGCTACAGACACTTAAGACCACGGAATTCTCCACATTTTAAATATAATGACAATCAAGGAAAACAAAATAACCTTACACCATCGGTACTGTAATGCATAGACTGGTCTTCAGTGTAAAGAGTTCTCGGGCATGCTTCAACCAATCACATTACGAGTAAAGACATAAAGCACTACCGTATTTTACCAATCTCCTGACTTTACGTTCTAAGGTTGCCGATATCAGATGAAATGTTGCTACAGTACCGCCACCTAGAAACGCTATATTAGAACCACACCAACTACGTACTCTGAACTACTGAACAATTATTTTATCAAAGTGTTCATTGATATTTATATTTACCTATTTAATACTTATTTATAATTTAAGAAGTTTAATGGTTAGGTTAAGGTTTGCTTGTTTAAGCAGAGAAAACATTAAGTACAATCATGTTGGATAGTAGATGGTTTTAATTTTCTTAACTTACTTTGTGATGAGTTACCGTGCGGAAGTACATTTTTATTTTATTTGTTTCCAGAGCGAGTGTGTTTAATATGTAATAATTGATTTGCCTGCCTGGTATTCATTTCTGTTTAATTTTCGTTATGAGAATTATTTAGCAATTACGTTTTTATAATTCATTGAAAGCTGTGTTTGACTTGTTCCTAGCCTATATATTCCAGGCAGCTTTGACTTTGAAATTGGGAGTTGTCAACTTAAGTGGTGTGTTTATGTCATATTTATATCATTATATCACTACGTATATAATACAAGACTACAATTTAAAAGTTACGTTAACAATTAGTAATAAGCTAGAGAAGAAAATAGATAAAACTTAAAAGCACGAGTTGTTCTATTTGCAGAAAACATTTCACGAAACAAAACATGACATATGTCAAAATATTACGGCGATATTTGTCGACGCGTCGATACAAAAAATTAGAGCGATAAATTTTTCGTATTAGTACTGTCAAAAGCCGATCTAGGTTAGTTTACCACTAATAATGACATTGGATTGGCGCAATGTTGTCAAAAAACGGACATTCATTGGCTATCACGTTAATGAGTGAAATAATCTTATTTAAAACATCGTTTCCACTTTATTATTTATTTTTTTCTAATACTTAATCAATTAGTCATAAAACATACGTAACAGAAAACACCACATAGATAAAAACTCCGGACGAACACATCAGTTCGAGTAACAAGAAGCAGCAGTAAGCAGCTATCAGTGAGAAGCTGAAGATGGCAGATGTGACACTGCCAAAAGTTATTAATTTTTGGAGAATGCCTCAAAAATTCCAGCAACGCCGCAGATTTGTATGCCCAAAGGTATCCGAACAGACATCATCCATATTTTCAATATTTTCCAATTGGGTTGTTGACGGATTTTCAAAAATGGTGAAATATGGTAGTGAAGGCGTTAATTTAGTTATGTTTAATTTGAAAGAAAAATTCTAAGCGCAACATATTAAAAAAAATTATTAAAGTTCGACTATTTGAATGTACCACGCAAACGGAAGTGACATCATAACGACAGTTAGAAGTGAAGTTATATGCAGAACAGAAGAAGAGGTACAAGTTGACATTGTTGGCAATAAAGAAAATAACCTCAAATGTCAAAATTGAATTTGACATTTAATTAGAAGTTTTTAGCGTTTGGTATTTATTTTCTTTCAAAATGACTGAGGCAGGATTTATAAATGCCAATTATGATATTTTTCCTTCTATAGATATATTTATGGTCAGCGAATTTTTAAAAAGAGATGATCGTTTTAGCATTGCAGAGGTTCGAGGAGCAAAAGTCGCGAACATCTGCTACCATTGTATTTGGGTTAATATCAAACCGATTTTCGATTTGATGGTATCAATGGATTTGTCGTGAAAATTTAAAAATAGCCCTAAAAAATCAAGTAGTCTCACAAAAATGTTTAAAATGTGTTTTACTTAAAATTGTCTCCGGAACACAAAAATGTAAAAATATACAGGGTTTTCCATTTGAAATTTCAAAGTTGAGGGGAAACCGGAAGTGATGGAAAAGTGTCAAATTATGAAAAATTTGCCGTTTTTGGTATATATTATCCATGCCAAATATAAGACATATATCTTGAAAAATCTGGAAACTATGGCTTGTCTATAATGAATCCGATGATACCCGGTATAGCTCTGACAACTCTGCAAACTTCACAAAATGATGCTAGAAATGATTTACTGTTAGGTAAAGACAAAAGAAAATTTAATTATGATAAGTCTATAAATTCTGTTAGTTATGTGAAAGGTGATTTAGTGCTAGTGAAAAGTGAAGTCGGTAATAAGCTAACGCCATTATTTGACGGAGTAATTGGAGGAATTACCTCCCAACGTAAAAATAACAGAAACTCTAAAGAAATAATAGTATATAAGAATAGAACAAAGCCGTTCCTTAGATAATATCATTTAGCATTTTTAGTTTTAATGCGTACTAAAGAATTATTATTGGCCAGGGAACAGGCAATCAATTAACCAATAAGTCAATTAATTGTCAGTATTCACGTTAATCATTAAAAAAAGTGGGGGAGGTGTGGTATAAGCATACCTTAACCAAATATAGCGTATATATAGCTTAAGTATTTATTTATTAGTCGTATAAGCAATTCTGTACGTCGAAATTAGGACATGATGTCACGGGCTAGGGGGCATTAATTTGTTGTAACAGTTTTGTAGCAGATTCAGAAGTAATGGTGAATATAAGTCAATCAGTATTATTTAAATAGAGTATTATTTTATTCCCTACAACTTTCCCTACTATATAACGCATAAATACAGAGTTAATACTACTTTCCATTGAAAATCACCCCCATGAGTGGGTGAAAACTACCCCTCACACAACAGGAAATTTAAAAAAACTGTAGTGATTGCAAAAAAAGCTTACGATGCCCAGTTATTTTAGAAACAGTATGTAACTGCATTAGTCTCGATGCGATGCTCAAAAACTATCCTCATAGAGTGGCGGAAATCACCCCCAAATTTAAATTGCAGTTGACTCCTAAAAAGAATTCTCTGAAAATACTATTACTTATTTATATGGCCTCTAAAAAGAATGTCTAAAAATTCAGAAAAAACATCTATATAATATATCTGACTGTATAGTTTTTTGACCAGCCGGTAGGTGGCGCATTGACAACCGCATACGAGTGTTGAATGCGGATTAAGTATATGTCAAGTTGGACTCTTTATTGGGGCGTTCATTCTTTCTGTTAGTACCTTTTTTTCCCCGATTTTCCTTGCAATTTTAATCTAGGGGTAGTTTCCGCCATTCTATGATGGTAAATTTTGAGCATCGCATCGGATAAAGTAAAAAAATAATTTGAGGTTTCTGGTTCCTGTACACACACTAAATCACATTATTTTTCATTCCCTTTAATAATGGGGTGGGAGTGGCTAATGCCAAAATTTTTTTTGAGACCTTAGCTTCTCTTGTCTGTACTAAATATCAATTTTATGAACTCTTACCTACTTGATTTACCAATTTACTCCAAATTTACCCCGATTTACCCCGCAACCCTTCGACGGAACAAGATGAAAATATAATCTAGTTCTAGATCTCGTTAAAGTACATACGTGTACCAAATTTCAAGTCAATATCTCAAACGGTTCCAGATTAAACGTGCGCACAAAAAAAGTTACAGACCGACAGACAGAAAATTTTTTTTTCGCTCAAACTTGAAATCTCGACGGAAGTAATTGACTCGAAAAATTATTTTGAAATACTCGTAAATATTCATACATAATTTTTTTCTTCAAAGTGAAATTCGACACGAAACATGGCACAAATTCCAGTACAGAATATTGAATTCTAGAATTTGGACCCCAAAATCATGATCAGCGACCCAAAAAACCCCCTAGAGCACACTTCCGCAGCACAATATACATATTTAAATTTCCGCCCGAAAAAGTGGAATTTTCTTGGAAAAAATGGCACGAATTCCATACTGGAATATGGAATTCCTCAATTTGGATCTCGGATTCGTGATCAACTATCCAAGAAACCTCCTAGAGCCCATTTCCGAGGCGAAATATTAGTTTTATAAATTTTTTTATGACAGCTACTTTTTGGGGCATTTCAAACTCCTCTAACTTTCTCATTTTCGGAGGTTATGCAGAGGTCAATGCTGATGACTGTTCCTGGAGGTCTAGGGAACACGTGAAAAAAGGAATTTTTCAAATCGATGGTCTTCCACCACTTTTCCACATTTTCCGACTTATTGAATTAATACCTTAAGTAACTGTTGTCATGTTCACCTCACATTCAAAGGACTAATTTTGTGAGTGTACTGTTTTATTTATTTTTTCTGCAACGTATATAATATTTTAAAATTCAGTAAATAAAGGTATTGGTTTGTTATTAAAATTTTGGGTTTTTCTTCCAACATTTCGGTTTATTACACCATCATCAGAAAAAAGAACTATTATATTAAATAATATAGAAAACGGTAGGTTTGATAGTCTCAGTTTTGTAAATTAGATAGCGTATTTGATATTGTACATAGAGATATCAAACATTTACAAAAAATTGACGTGCTTATCAGCACATGCCCACATGGCCAATTTCCTGACGTCCTTAAAATAGGTAAAGTAATACCTATACTAAAAAGTAATAGGAATGAATCAATAGACAATTATAGGCCTATCACTATCTTAGCAGTCATAAGTAAAGTCATTGAGAAAATTATGTATAATAGACTGATGGACTATTTAAATAAATACAGTATGCTATCTGACGATCAACATGGATTCAGAATTGGTAGATCCACGGAAAGTGCTGCATACAAATTTGTTAATTATATTTACTTTAACTTAGACAAAGGACAATATGTTGGTGCAGTATTTTTCGATTTATCCAAAGCCTTTGATTGTTTAGATTTAAGTCTTGCAAAGGAAAAACTGGAATGTTTTGGCCTTAGAGGAAATGTCTTAAACTGGCTAATGTCTTACCTCCACAGTCGGAAAATGTACGTTAGTATTAATAATACTGCATCAGATTCTCATGATATTGACCTCGGAGTTCCGCAGGGATCAGTCTTAGGTCCGTTGATATTTTTATTATATATCAATGACCTACCACTTGAAATTAGCTCTGACTGTGTCGTTCTTTTTGCCGATGACACATCAATAGCTGTTTCTGCCCATACTCATGAAGAACTCCAAGATAACCTAAATATTATATCCAGCCAATTTACGAATTGGTGCAATAAAAATAAGCTTCTGGTAAATGCAAATAAAACAGTATCTATGCACTTTTATAATAAAAGAATTACTGCACCAAATACAGTAATTGTAAATGGAGCATTGATCGACAGTGTTGACAGTGTAAAATTTCTTGGTGTACATGTTGACGCAAATATGAGATGGCAGACACACATAAATGCCATAAGTAAAAAAATTAATAGCGGTTACTATGCAATACTGCAGCTTAAGTCTTCCCTGCAAAATAACCAATTAATTAACGTCTACTATGCATTAATATATTCAGCCATACAGTATAATATAGCACTTTGGGGAAACTGTAGTGGCGCAGAAAGAATTCTCATATTGTAAAAACGAGTACTAAGATTAATTTTTGATCTGGATCAAAGAGAATCGTGTAGGCCACACTTTAAAAAAAATAAAATATTAACTGTATCCTGTGTATATATATTAAAATGTATAAATTGCATAAAGACAAACCTACAATCTTATCAACAGATTGGAAACTTTCATGATTATCCAACTCGAAAAGGCAATGATTTGAGATCTACTGTTCATTCTACAACTTTGTATGAAAATTCACCCAATCATTCTGGTATAGTCTTATATAATAAATTACCAGACGCAATAAAAAATATTGGATCAGTAGAGAAGTTTAAAGGGAAATTAAAGGAGTTTTTAATCTCAAAAACATATTATTCAGTGAGAGAATATATGGAGGATAACTGTTAGGCAGTAACGGTTACCTCAAACTAAATATATTATGTTTTATTTTCATATTGCAATAATATGTATATAAATATGTCCTTAACTCTGTCTTCTTTAAGGTAGACTGTTTTTATTATTTTTTTATCTGTGTTTAGACTATGTAAATACTATTGTATTTACTGTTATTATATGTTAAATGTACTATAGTGTCGTTATTTAATTCAGTATTTGCCTATTTACTTATTACTTTATATATTTACTTTATTTATATTTATTCTACCTAACTTACCAAATGTACTTAAATGTATCTAAATTGGTTAATAAACTTATTATTATTATTACATGTTCGTGCCTCTAATATATTTTTATTAAATCAGAATTTCATAATCAACACGCACACGGACATCTAACACAAAACAAGAGTGCATCAAACCTATCGACAAGCCCACTTGCCACACAACTTTCAGTAACAATCACATGAAATTTCGAAACGCCACCCAATGCGCAAATCGGCCAATTTCCCCGATCCGTCGATCACACAATTACGAGGAAAGCGGGAAGTGCGACAATGTGTCATCATCTGCTTGCTATCTATGGGAGATTGTCATCCGCAGCGTGCCCGGTCCTGATAGCAGTCCAGAATAGAAGGGAACCCCGGGGGGAGGAGAAAGGGGGCCGCGTGCCACACACGACGCCGGCCACACCGAGGACCACCCAGCGCGGCGCCCGGGGCCGAAGCGGGGCTCCATCAGCGCAGGGCCGCATTCGTTCGGTCTAGATTACTCAGAATCATCAGGCGATCGCTGAAGTAACAGTGGCTTCGTGAAATAGTACTGATTGTCTGTTTTGTTGAGTTTTGATTATGCAACAACATGGTTAGAAAAGCGTATCGCCGTGGCAGTGAGTTTCTCGATTGGAAAACTTGCGATGTGGTCGAAATTACGATGTGTACAAATAGTAAGGGGGCAAACATAGTAAAAACCCTTAGAAAGCGGCTGTTAGTGATTAACATATTCTTACTTTATTAACCAATCAAAACGTAAATTTTCAAAAAAATCGACCAATAGGATTTGTTTAAAGTGAAAAAACGGCTATCGATCAGTGGAGAAAATCGAGAAAAATGTATGTTACTTTTAGCCCGGGAGGCAGCGTTGCATTTTTTATGGTGATTTTACGCCGCTTGATTTTGTGTGTAATCGATAGTCTAGATATGGCTAGTAATCGAAACAAGCGTCAGGATCGTGGTGGACCTGGTCGCGAGAGAACATTTATTATGTCGAAAAAAAAACTCAAAAATGATTTCAGGTCGTTTGAAAAATTGTACAACAAATGTTTACATGATAATAATAATTTAAAAAAAAGTCAGCTGCGTAGATAATAGCCCAAGGAACAATTTTAGTTTCTTAAATGTATACAAGGGTGCTATAAAACTATTTATAAAATGCCTTGAAATCTATTTTGCTGTAACAATATCCTTAATACCATCATAAAGCGACTTGTAGACTAAAAGGGCCCACCCTTATGAAGGTTGTTAAGGCCATTTTAAATTCCATCATAAAACTCCTTAGTGAGGCATAGTGCTGCTCTTGTTCGGGCCATTTTAAAACCTTTCTTAAAACCTATTTTAAAGCTGTCAGAAGCTTTTCTATTAGCTTCCTGCATTTCCAGAAAACACCTAGAAGGCTACCTTAAAACTAGTTTTTAAAACCATATTAGAACTGAGAAGCTTTAAGAATGTCCACGAAGGAATCCAAATAATTTTATTATTGCATTTATTTTTTCTAAACTGATTTAAGCAAACACACCATCAGGACTTATTGAAGATAAAATGGAATTTGAAATGTATAAAGCGTAGAGCACTATAACCTCACAGAGGCCGATTTAAAAGGTAATAAAAAGCCATCAGGTATGACAAAAAAATTAAAACCAACGGCAGTTTATCGTTAAAACTACATAAGAAAGGCCCAAAAAACAAGAGCCCTTCAGAAATAATAATGATTTTAATATCCATACAAAATTTGCATAGACACACGTAATCAGCAAATTTAAAAAAGTGGGCTGCTTCTCGGTTCCCACGTTAATTTTCAGTCGTTTCTTGTACTTCTACCTTAATTTGCTAACGAAAAAGTGATAATTATTGATAATTATAATTGTGAGATTGACCTTGAATATTTTTATGTAACAAGAAAAACATGGCAGGCCAACTAAAAACCTAATTGTCATTTTACAGTCCTCTCCAGTGTTGCCAGGTCTAGTGAAATTTCACTAGATCTGGTGATTTTTTTAAAATCTAGTGATTTAGTGAAAACCTTTATGAAAATGCCCATTTTAATGATTTTTGAATCATCCAATTTATTGCCCTCTACTGGTAGGTAGACAAACATTCGAGTTGCGATCCATTTAATACAGAACTGTTCACGTTAATCGCCACCACGGTCAGTAAACTCGATCAACAGCTCCTTGACGAGAGAGACGCGCGGAGCGGGGAATCGAATGAAAGAGACAGACATATCTGATTTCCGTGTAAAAGACACAGACAAAGATGCCTGTAGTGTCTACAGCTGACGTAGGCTGTAGACCCTAACAGAATATCTTTCATTAGATTCCCCGCTCCGCGCTTCTCTCTCGTCCAAAAGCTGCTAATTGAGGTAGCCGTATAGTTTATTGACCGTGAATCACTACAATCGAATAGCCTGGGCTCGTTGCCCTCTAGCGTCTCGTAGACAAACAGTACTTTCTAGTTACAAACCATTTAATACAATACAGAGTGCGAAGTCTGGCAACGAAATAATCAGATAGAGGACGCTCAAAGCTATGCTGTGCTCAGAGAGCTCAAAAAAATTACGTGTCCTACAGACACTGCAACTTTTGAAAATTAAAGATGAGAGCTTTAATTTCAAATCTAGTGAAATTTTAGTAAGATTTAGTAACTTTTTAAAGCGTCGTCTGATAACTTTTAAAATTTTGATCTGGCAACACTGGTCCTCTCATTAAACTATATATTCTAATAATGGTAATGACCTAGAACATTTACTCTAAATGAAGCCCTTTTAGTCTTTTTGTATACTATCACAAATAATCCCTTCCTTACAAAAATGCAAATGCACTTGGCGAAGATCACATGGTCTTGACAAAAGCTGTAATAAAACGTTTGGGACGTTGACATTTGATACAAAAACTTAACCTCAAAATAATTTGTATGTGTGTGTGTTTTAACAGTCCTTTTAAAATGGCCACTCTTTTTTATTTTCTTCCACCTTTCCAAAAAAGACTTAATTACACATCAGTAAGTCGTGAAATGCTTATAATTAACGCACACACACACATACATCAACGACACTTCAGGCAGACATATTGTTTATTATTTTTATAATAAATGTTTTATTGAGGTTTTGGAAAATGTTTTATGGAATTAAAATTTGCCTTTTAGATTTATAGAGGCCTTTTTTCTTCATAACGGTTTCATCACAACATTTATCAAGGATGTTTTAAGAGTCTAGTTTTGTAATGGCCTTTAATAAGTACTAATAGGCATTGAAAATGTCTAGTTTTAAAAAGGATTTAAAATGCATTTATTGCAAATATGTTAAAACCATAAAGAATAATTTAAAGCCTCTTTAAATCTAAATGGAATTTAAGACGTTCATAAAACTAATTAGCTTTATAGAGAGTTTTATGTAGGTTATGATAAATCCATTACAAATACATATTATCCTAGAAGCAAATTAGCTTTATAATTAGGTCTTACAGAATGCTTTAAAACTTACTATATAAGAGCAAGTATACTTGAAGCCTAAAAGGCCTTAACTACAACATCAATAAAGCACATGATTATTTCCTAACCCTGACAAACCTTTCTTAAAACCTCCTCAAGTCCAAATGACTTTTAAATTGTTCCTTGGGAGTGGATTATACGTCAGCCGCTTATATAAATCTGTATAAAAAACAATTGATGTAAAGTCATTTCAGGTTCAATGAAACTTATACAGCTAACTCTTTATATTATTAAAATGATAAAAACATAGCTATTCTTTCAATGGGGGCAAGACCGTCGGCTAAGGGATTATAAGTGCTGAGCGAGCTTTTAATCTGAGTATGGTGCAATCCAATGTATAATCTAACTGACGATCTTTCCCCCTTTATAGCAATAGCTGAAGTACATTTTCATTTAATATAGTGTTTAAATAATCATTTCTAGAAATTTCAAGTGACTTGAAATCAATTTAAACTAAAATTTATCGTTTTAATCTAGTTTTCATAGCATACATAATGATTCCTTTTGGTTCCTAATGAAAGGATATGAGGTTTGAAGCCTGTAGGTTTAGGGGAAAGTTTGCCCCTGGGGGCTACAGTTTTAAATTTCTATAAAAAAAACGCCGAAATTAAGAAAAGCAATTCTTTTTGAAAAATATATTTTCTCTAATTAAATGAATGTAGTTGGGATTCTTTAGGCTTTTTTCTTTTTATTGTCAGATATCTTATTTGTTACTTGTTAGTGCGGCCTAAACTACTTTATAGGATCAATAGTTTTGTAATTGTTCAAGCAGTGCCGTAGCTGTAAATCATTCATGGGGCTTTAGGAGCGTTCAACTAGCATTTAATGTAAACTAGAGCACTGAAAAGACAGATTTGCCATGATTTATCAACCTTTTCTAGCTCATAACCCATCTGCTCGCTAAATGCGCACATTTTTGCTGCATAGATTATTGTTGACATCCATCTTGCTTTATGAAAAACTCCAGGCTTCTGCCAGTGAATTCCGCCCAATAGTATTAGTAAGACTTCAGCACGTTCTCTGTAGTCTCCACGAGGAAGGAGATCCTTGTTCTGGCTTAAAACAAGTTTCAAGGAAGTAACGGCTTCCTCTTTCAAAGATCTTAAATTCCTGTCTTTGATTAGAAATAAATATTAAATGAAGGAAAAAGATATACGTTTTTAAATATAGCAATAATTAAATTTATTTTATATAAACATGATAAGCTGAAAAAGTGCATACTTACCTACATGTCCTTTTCGCACGGCTTGGCAACTGCGACTGAAAATAAAACTGGGCAAGTCTACAAACGCTTAAAGAAATGGCGATTTCACGTGCGCCAACTTGGATGCGCGAACTCTTCCCATCAATGCGAGTTACACTTCAGGTTGTTCAGTGGCTAGACAAACGGATCCCTCGAATTCTTCTACTGCAATGGATCCCAAAGAGCCCTAACGGTCATAGGTAAGGGCGCATGAAATTTACGTAGAAATGCGCAGATAGTTACTGTCACAATTTGTCAAGGTCTGTGTAAATTTAACCTACAGGAAAATACAATGGAAAAATATATTTTTTAAAATTGTTTATTTTCCAGCGTTAGTGTATATTACCATAATAACTGAAACCATACATTTTAGTTCAAATTGATTTCAAGTCACTTGAAATTTCTAGAAATGATTGTTTAAACAATATATTAAATGAAAATGTACGTCAGCTATTGATATAAAGGGGGAAAGATCGTCAGTTAGATCATACATTGAAATGCACCATACTGAGATTAAAAGCTCGCTCAGCACTTATAATCCCTCAGCACTTATAATGCCTCAGCTGACGGTCTTACCCCCATTGAAAGAATAGCTGACGATTGTTTTTATCATTTTAATAATATAAAGAGTTAGCTGTATAAGTTTCATTGAACATTTGTTGTACAAATTTTCAAATGACTTGAAATCATTTTTGAATTTTTTTTTTTTTTTCGACATAAACGTTCTCTCACGACCAGGTCCACCACGATCCTGACAGCTGACGCTTGTTTTGATTACTAGCCATATCTAGACTATGGATTACACACAATATCAAGCGGTGTAAAATTACCATCAAAAATGTAACGCTGCCTCCTGGGCTATTTCTGTGTCAAACTAAAAAAGTCATTGAAATTATTAAAATCTGACATTTCGCGTTTTCATCTTGATTTTTGTATACAAAATGAATGAAAAAAAAAGCGATTTGGCATCTTCAGCTAGATAAGGACCATCATTCAACGTTAATTTCGAATTTAAGGAACCCTACAAGCGAAATTACAAATAATTCTGTAAATAATTTAAAATTGGTAAACCATGAAGAAGAATCTAAAAGTAATAGCATCGTTTATAATTTGAATGAATATGTTTGATGATAAAAAATAAAAGTTTCTATTTTCTTATTATAAATTGTTATTTTTTAAACCTTAAATAAACAGTTGTTCTAATAATTATTTTAGATAATATTTTTTAATCATATATTAATCTTCTGTAATACACACGAGGTTGATTTTCTACTCGGGTAAATTTTTTTTGATTGACTCAAACTTGTTTTCCATGAAAATTTTACTCGAATTAAGGGACATAGAAAAAATCGCTCCACTTTGTGTCGCGATTTTTCCATGTCCTTAATTCTCGAATAATTTTCATGGGAAAACAAGTTTTTGTCCAAAAAAAATTTACCCGGTAACAAATCGACTTCTTGTGTATTAATACCCGAAACAATTTGGTAATTTGGTATGCTATGCTGATTTCTGTCATTAAAACGACTATTTTTTCGAGCAGCGCCAAATCAAACTGACATCCGGGTTCAAGACGGCGGCGGCTGTTTTAAAAAATTTAAAACATCTACGTATCTAATAATAATAATAATAATAATAGTAATAATAACAATAATAATAATAATGTTCATTGTAATTCAAGCCAAAATTTCACAATAAAAATAATTTTAATACTAAATAAACATTTATAACCCCACAAAGTTAAAAACTTGATCGTGTGTTTAGATAATACTAATTAAACTTACATATATTACAAATACATTCATTAAATTCAAAAAGATATTTTAAAAATAATATTTGGGTGCTATATACATTTAAAAAACTGCTGCCCAAGGAATCACTACTTCCACATCCAGATTTTCTATCCAAGTCACTCACAACGAAAAAAATTTGTATGTGGAAATAATTGTTTATGGAACTTTAAAAATATAATATTTGAAATCCTCTACCCCAAAAACCCATAAAACGATACCCCACATCGGTAGTGGGGTGGGGGTGGTGATAGGGGTGGTAGTGGGGGTGGATAAAGTAAAAAATTATTTTGAGATTTCTGGTTCTTGTACACACACTAAATCAGTTTTTTTTCATCCCCTTTAATAATGGGGTGGGGGTGGTAATGGGGGTGGCTAATGCCAAAATTTTTTTTGAGACTTTAGCCTCTTTTGTATATACTAAATACCAATTTTATGAACTTTTACCTGCTCGATTTGCCTATTTACTCCAAATTTACCCCAATTTACCCCCGAACTCTTCGACGGAATAAGATGAAAATATAATCTAGATCTCGTTAAGGTACATACGTGTACCAAATTTCAAGTCAATATCTCAAACGGTTCCAGAGTAAACGTGCGCACAGAAAAAAGTTACAGGCAGACAGACAGACAGACAGACTTTTTTTCGCTCAAACTTAAAATCTCGACATTTCATGACATTCTAAGCCTATTTGAACAATAAAAATTTTTTAAATTTTTTTTGTCGTTACTATACTTCCACTGGATGTGGAAGTAAAATTAACTGAAACATTAAGTGAGAGGAGGGGAGTTGGGAAGCAAAATTTTATCATTATTATTTTTTTTAAATTTTTTATTTATCTCATTTTTCATATATTTCGAAGGTAAGTATTTAATTGTTTTTAATATCTATCAATGCACGAATGTAAGTTCTTTGATTGCTACTTATCCATATCTTAATTTTAGTTTTAAATAGTCTGGTAGAATGAATATTTTTAATTATGTCAGGTAATACATTATATAGTTTAGGGCCAAGAAAAATAAAGCACCTCTGTCCGATAGTTTTGAGCATTTTAGGTTGTGATACAGACATCTCTTTTTCGGAGTATCATATACATGATCGATTTTGTGCAATTTGTATTTATATTTTCCAAAAAAGAGTATAATATTATAACAAAATAATTGGCGTATGTCAAATACTCCACTTTCAGCATAAAGGGCATCAGATGAGTAGGTGTAACTTCTATTATACATAATTTTTAGTGTCCACTTTTGTATGACTTCTAATTTTTTTAGGTAAACGTTCATTACTCCGCCCCAACCAATGATCCCATAACTTAAGTGCGATTGTACTAAATCATGGTAAATCATTTTCAGCTGAGCTTTTCCTAAGAATTGTGTTAGACATTTAAACTTAGGGAGTATGTATCTTAATTTCTTTATTATACTATATATATGTTCGTCCCATTTTAGGTGACAATCAATTATGATCCCAAGATACTTAATTTTCTTAGTGGAAGAAAACGAGACTTGGTTACCATTCAACTTTATATTAATAATATCGAAATCTGGCAGGTGACGTACATACAAAGTAAAATGTATGAATTTAGTTTTGTCTACATTTATAGTCAATAATTTCATGTTATAGAAGTCAATGATCATTTTAAAATTCTGCTGTACTTTTTGTTTTAGAGAATTCCACGATTTATCTTTAAAAAATATTGCAGTATCGTCCGCAAAACTTACTATTTCTCCGTCAACAGGTATTTTGAAAAGATAATTGATATATAACGTAAATAATAAGGGCCTTAAAACGGTTCCTTGGGGTACACCATAACATATCATTTTAGTGGAACTTACGCTGTCATCTATTTTAACCATTTGTTTCCTATTTGAAAGGTAACTCTTTAATATCTTATAGGCAATTCCTCTGAAACCAGCGTTTTCTAGCGTATTTAATAAATTTGGATGACTTACGGTGTCAAATGATTTGGCCAGATCGACGAAGATACATAATGCAGGCTCTCCCGCATCCATTGCGGTGTATATTTGGGCAGTTAAATCTGCTATGGCGTCTTGCGTCGATCTGGCTTCCCGAAACCCATACTGTTTCTCCAATAAAATATTATATTTTGTTAAATATCTAGCTAAACAATTGATTTTATAAAAAAGTTATTAAGAAAAATTGTTCCCTTAAATTTTGAATAAGAAAGCTCTTATAAGTTTTTTCTAAAACTAAAAATTAAGACTCTACAGGGTAAAATATCACAAAGGTAGTTTCTTTGATATTTTACAAAATACGCAAAGTAATGTTCTATATTTGTCATAATAATTATCCTTTGAACATAAAGTAACAATCAGAGTTGAATTATACAATAAATTAAAAGACTAAGAGGCGTAATATTTTAAATCTGGATCCTGTAAGCGAATCGCGTAGACAAAATATGCACGCGGGCCAATCTTACTAACAGAACCTTTCACGTTCATTTCGAAACCTCAAGAAAATATTTGTGATAAAATTTTAAATTTATTCCAACAGTTTGTTGTTTTAATGCACTGCAATATTTTTGCCTGCACTGAAGTAAATCAGGCACGAAAGAAACTGTTTACTTCCAAGAACAGGACAACGAGTAACATCAAAGCATGCTTTGGAGCAACAAATTTTAAAAATTGGGCACATTTGGGGACAGTCTCTGACATCAAATTTGATTTTGCCTAATCTTGAAAAATGAGGATGGTGCCTGTCCGAAAATATTTGGGTGCCAAAATGGTCAACAATTCCGGAGGTATCTAAAGCCATTAGAGAATTAATTCAATGTAGTTGCAAAAAGGGATGCATTGAAACCAAATGTGGTTGTAAAAAAGCCAGCTTGCAATACACGTTACTTTCCACAAATTGTAAAGGAGAATGCAATTAACTTAAAAAAGGTATGTAAGCTAACTAAAAAAATCTTTACCCATTTTTATTAAATTATTTTTAGGTTGAAAAATATGTCTTCAGTTTCTCGTAAAGGAATACTCAACAAGAACATTATAGTTATTGCTTTAGATTGTAAAATATACATAAAATCCTTTTTTAGTATTTTTCCGTGTAGAGGCTTTATTTTTAGTGTTAGGCAAACATATTGTAGAAAGTTTTTTTCTTCAAATTTCAATTTAGAATATTTTTCTTAACAATTTCTTTCTGTAAAGAACTAAAAGAACTTATTTTAGAGCACCTGTTAGAACTGATTAATATTTCTGGATGCACTCTGTTTATTAAAAATGCAACACGATGAACATACATCAAGTATTTCAGAATAATCCAGATGGGATGTTATTCCAATCCCATGTATACAAGATGGTGATTTGATTTGATACCAACGTTGAGGGATTTACGGCACGGAAACGGTAAATTAAGTAAAGACAGAACGTGATGACTGCTTTAAAGTTTCTCTCCCTGGGATGGTCATATTTTTGTCAGCTGTCGTCAGATGGCAGATATATTTAAAGTTATATAATATATTTTCAAGACAAAATTAATTCGGTTCTAGGAACTACTGGTCCGGTGGTGCTCAAGTATGTGACCTCGAGCAATCTGGCCGTAAATAATTTAATGAGGCAACGTAATTAAGTGAAAATGAAATGTAAACATAAATAGATCGTAATAAGTTCTAAGGGGAAAAGAATACCGACAGAGAAGTGTTTGGTTGGTGTTCATGAAACATCGCAAAAAAAATCTAGATTTTAATCGACGTCATAAAATTTCGACCCGTATGTATCTTTTTTTAATTTTGTGCAAACGTTACTCGGCGATTAACTTAAGCGATTTCTTTGAAATCTTTCGCAAGGCATGGCTCGGCGGTGGTCCCATAATAATTTCATATAGCTACTACATCTAGTATAAGTTAAGCCAAAATTGGAAACAAGATTTTTTTTTAGTCAAAAAATTATCAACGTAAGAAAATAGTCCAATCAGTGGGTGATTTTGACCTGCAAAAGGAGGAGTAATAATGATTTTGATATATGTTGTTAAGTCGAGACGTTGGTAAAAAAAATACAAGTTTTCGATCTGAAGCGAATTAAAGGTGCAAAAAATTGTTTTCTCAAAATAATTCGGCAATGCTCGATCCTACGAGAAAAATGTTCAAGGCGAAATTGAAGAGGACAAAATTTCCTACATTTTTATTGTAATCTAACGTTTAAAAAGATACAGCGTCAGAAAAATGGATTTAAGAAAAAAAAATTATTAAATAACGTACGTTTACAACATAATATATTTTTTGTAACGCCATATCCTAAAACGACATTTATTTGACAGTTTCAATGAATCAAAACAATGTCATTATTGACAAATGTAAAATAAAGAAAAAAATAGTGAAATAATAGTATATTATTCAACGAGCGGTAATGTAGGTAATAACTCACGCAGATGATGTTTACAGCACGAGCCGAAGGCGAGTGCTGTAATTCAGTGAGTTATTACCACTACCGCAAGTTGAATACTATACTTTATCTACGATTATAACAATAAATATTAAATTGAGAAAATTTTGTTTAAATTACTCAGTTTGTTTATTAATAAAACTAACTGTAAAATTTAATTTTTGTGCAAACTTTTATATTTGTCGTCTTCAAAGATTTAGCCACCTTTAAGCGGAGGTAGAATGTGATTTTTAATAGAAATAGTGCATAAACTGCTTGTAGACAAAAAGCTTTGTAGATTAATATTCTGCGGCGGAAAATGCAAAACTTCTCCGCGAACTGCAATAGCCCGGAGCGCATATTCGGTCAAAAGTCTTGTTTTCTATGTTAGAGAAAAAATTTAAAAAAAGCGTCGGAAAGTTCAATCAATTCTCTTTACATAAGCTGTCTACAAATTTTTCGAAAAAAAAAAACGATAATTTTCGAGATATTCGAGGAAATGTAGGAAATTACATGTTTTCCTATAGTGTATGTAAATCTTAAAAAAATAATTTTTCTCAGGAATTACGGTGACAAAATGGAGAAATTTTACCGAAAAAAAAAAGTCCCAAATCCCGCCCCCTCTAATTCCTTCATTTTTATCGGAATTCAAAAAATAAAAAAAAAGTTTTAGCAAATTTAATTCTATCTAAATTAACTAGAGTAGTCTTTTGGCGTAGGAGCCAAGATTAAAAGTTGCCAACTGTAGAAGCTCAAAATTTGCGATTTTTTGCCGTACATGGCCAACATTTCAGTAGTTATCTCCAAAACGAAAAAAAATTAAAATTCTAATGGCAGCAAAAGATTCGTAGTGGAAGATACTCGTTTGACCTTGTTTTTTATTTTGAGCTAACTACCACCGTTTCGGAGATATCTGCGAAAAATAACAAAAAACAGCTTGCATTTCGGAGCCAAAAAAAATTGTAAAAACATGCAATCTTGACACGTTCATATTTTTCGAGAAACACCATTGGGATGACCGTACGATGTCTCGACGTATAGAGGAAGTCTTCCAGATAAACCTGATCGTAAATTGCACGGCGAAATTCGAAAATTCGGCTCGGCACGAACTAATCAAAAGTAGCATTTTGTGACATTTCTTTTTGTAACATGTTGTTTAATTCTTTACTCATTTTTTCAACACTAAAAGTTTGGTAGACTTGCACTTTCATCATTGATACTGTCTTAGCATGGGAAAAAATCTAGCTTTATAGATATTAATGCGAAAAATCTGTCGATACCTCCCTGGCTACCACCTTCGTGTGTCGCGCTTTACGCCGATTGGACAGGCTAGGCATGAAGATAAAAGTGATTGGCTCTGTACCTAGCGTGAGTTATAATAGCTTATTCATTATAACTCACGCTATTTGTTACTATTAATTGTTTAAAAGCAGTACATTAATTAGTATATAACCTAGTAAGAGTAGATAATAGTATATTGTGTATTTAGGTGTGAAAGCAATACATTCCCGGACGACGATGCAAACTGTTGTCCGAGGCGCTAGCCGAGGCCAACAAGCATCGAAGTCCGGGAAAGTGCTTTCACACCGAAGTACACATACTATTTTTTCTGAAATCACAATCAATACTGTTATGTTATAAATTAAGGAATTTGTATTAATACATAACATTTCTTCATTACAATCTAACTGCTAACTAGTAAATGCAATCTTAATGTGAGTTGGTTTGTCTGCGTGTATTTATTTACTGTCTAAAATATGCATAAAAAACCATACGGCAATGTTACTTTCCCGGCCTAGGCCGGGAAAGTAACGTTCCCGTACGGTTATGTTGATCGTTGCTTGGCAACGGATCTTTTCCAGTCTGTTTTCTGATAGTTTCTTAGAAACGGAATTTTATTTTAACAGTGTGAAATAAAACTTATTGGTTTCTATGGAAACTGCAATAGAATTTAGTCTATTTTTACAAAATTATATTGTTTTTAAAAAAATTTTGTATATAATTCGAGAATAAAATGTGTGTTTTAGCCACTTATTATATAAAATACTATTATATTATTTATTCAGAAGAAATTAAAAACCGTTTTTTTGAATTTTATTTGAAGAACCCACTTTTATTTTCGATAAGAAATTGGTAGTTAAATTTTCTGTACATCATTACTTCATTCTTTCGTTTCTATGTATATACAGGGTGTATATACGTATACAAGCGAAGGAAAAAGAAAATAATAGTAAAAAAACATTAGAATATTCCTTGCGACTACCTAGATAGCGATAAAAGCTTTATAAAAATAACACAGGCCGACAAAAAAAAGGGGGCTGTTCTTTTGATCAGAACCGTCTTATCCTGTTTTGTGATATACTGAGTTTTGAGGAAATATACGGAATTCCTCAATTTGCGGGTCAGCCGGGCAAAGCAGAGTAAATGTGCTCCTTAGAACATGATTTAACTATATGCAACGAAGACAATCCTGTAAAATGCATAAATTGTTTAAATTATAAGAATTTGCAACTTAAAAGTAATGAAAATGTAACTATCGATTGTAACCATACAGCTCTAGACAAGAATAACTGTTATACTTATAAGCAAAAATTAACGTCTTTGAAATCCTCAATATTAGGACCCCAATAGCAACTACCAACGCTCATACCAGATAACACTCCATGCGACCGTACCCTAAACGGAAATAAACGCGATATTAATGGACAAGTACTCCCTCCTCTTAAGGACTCGGGCACGCGGGCACTTAATATTTACTACATGAACGTGAGAGGTTTAAATACTAAAACTGCCGACTTGTTCAATTTCACTACTTACTGTAATTATGACATGATATGTCTCACAGAAACCTGGCTAGATTCACATATTTTTGACTCCGAACTCAGCTATGATAACTATAACGTTTTTCGATGTGATAGAAAATTCAAGGAACTAGGTTTAACTAGAGGAGGTGGTTGCCTTATTTTGCTTAATAAATCATACAAAGTAAGCATGGTAAATCTAGATTCCATCCATAAAAACTCTCCCAATATTGATATTGTCGGAATTAAAATCATTTTAGGAACCACAACACTTTCGGTTTTTCTAATCTACGTCCCACCTAACCTAAACACCCAAATATACCACTCCATTTTTGACTGCTTGGCTAACATACACAGCATTTACGGTACGGACGTACTAATTTTAGGCGATTTTAATATCCCGGAATATTATGAATGCGTCCATAACAACTCAGCCCAGACAGCTAAAGTAATTGAACTAAATAACTTTGCTAACTTTTTTGATCTTAATCAATATAATCGTACAACCAATACCAACAATAAATTATTAGATCTAGTTTTTTATAGTAAAATATGTGTCGTTGCAAAATCCGACTCCTGTGTTATTAAAGAAGATGCGCATCACCCACCACTAGATATCGAATTAAGTTTTAACTCTTGCCAAAACAAACTTCCTAAAAATCACCCAATGACACAACTTTAAAAAAGCCGACTTTCTATCACTTTATGCAGATTTATACAACACAGATTGGGACGATATATATAAAATTCATGACGTTAATGAGGCAGCAGATTACTTGTATTATACTTTCAATAATAGCATATCAAAATTTGTACCAACGAAAAAGACATCTAAAAGAAAATTTCCTCCATGATTCACCAAAAATGTTATTACTGACATAAGACATAAAGAAGCGGCTTTGCGTCTTTATAAAAAAACTAATAATCCTGCCGATCTCGAAAACTTTAAATTTTTGAGGAGTAAAGTGAAAAGAGACATCGACGTGTCTTACAAAAATTACTTGCAGTCAACTGAAAACAACCTATCCTCCAACCCAAAGAGTTTCTGGGCATACATCAACAATAAAAAGAAGTCCAGCTCAATACCGAGTGCCTTCACTAATAATGACAAAATCGTGGACAATCCTGAAGACAGCCAATTCATTTGCTGACTTTTTTAGCTCAGCGTATATCCCTTCAAGTCGTAATATAAACTTCTCTACAGATTTTAGCGATAATATTAATATAACAATTCCAGTGATAACCGAGAAGGATGTAATTACTGCATTCAAAAAAGTTAAACCAAAATTTACTGCCGGACCCGATGACTTACCAGCTTTCTTCTTAAAGGATTGCTCTGGTATATTAGCTGCACCGTTAGCACATATCTTTAACCTGTCCTTGCAAACTGGCGTATATCCTGATAAATGGAAAATATCCAAAATTTGCCCAATTCATAAAAAAGACAGTAAATCTGATATACAAAATTATCGCCTTATCACAATTATAAATAATTTTAGTAAGTTATTTGAAATTGTCCTGCACAGCACACTATATCCGCAAGTTCATCGGAGCATAAGCAACAATCAACATGGTTTCGTCTCACAGAGATCAACAACGACAAACTTACTTTGCATAACACAATACTTAGCCGAAACTATGGACAGTGGTGGTCAAGTCGATGTCATTTACATGGATTTTTCTAAAGCTTTTGATAGGCTCGACCATGGTGTTCTGCTAACAAAATTGGTTTCTTTTGGATTTAACCTTAAGTTAATAAACTTTTTTGAATCCTATCTTCTAAATAGAAGCCAGTTTGTGCAATATCAGGGTCATAGGTCTATCGAGTTTATATCTCAGTCAGGCGTTCCTCAAGGGTCGGTTTTAGGACCCTTATTGTTTAATATATTCATAAACGACATCGTCATTGACCTCCATTGTCCATCTCTCTTATATGCAGACGACTTGAAAATATATTTCAGGGTCAATAGTTTATCGGATTGCAATAAGCTACAAGCGGATTTAAACTTAATTCACGAATGGTGCGATAAACTTAAACTATCTCTAAACATAAATAAATGTAATGTAGTCTCATTCACAAGAAAACTAAACAAATTGCAATTTGATTATACTGTTAATAGTGTTAATCTGACACACCAAGACAGTCTTAAAGACCTAGGTGTAACATTTGACTCGCAATTATCCTTCAGAGAACACACCAATAACATAGTGACATCATCATTTAAAATGCTAGGCTTTATAATACGCAACGCTCGTGATTTTCAAAACGATACCTTAAAAACATTATATAATACCCTGGTACGACCTAGACTAGAATACGCAAGCGTAGTATGGAACCCTCACTACCATGCTCTGAGTAACAATATTGAAGGAATTCAAAGGCGGTTTTTAAAATTCTTGGCATTTACAAACGATCACGAGTATCCGCCTATAGGATATGACCATTCCTCACTACTGAATCGTTTTATGTACAGCTCTATGAAGCAGCGTAGAGAGATGCAAAGCGTAATATTCTTATACAAGCTTATAAACAACATGATTGTCCAGAATTACTTGAACAAATCAACTTTAAAGCACCTACCAGGCCAACTAGATCTACGTCACTGTTTTACCTTCCTAATACCCACACGAATACCTTAATGTTTTCCCCACTATATAATATCTGCCGGAATTACCAAACCATAGAAAACGATGTTGACATTTTCAACACTCGATTAAGCCAAATTAAATTAAGTTTCTCGTAGTTTATGTTTATATATAATTATATTAATTTAGTAATAATAATTATTAGTTAGAGTAGTATCTGTTTAGTTCTAGGTTATAGTAATTTAGGTTAAACATAATATAATAACTGTACTTCTGTTATATTCTACATATATTATAAGCTTACGTCTGTAGGTAAGCCTTATTTGTAAACAATTTGTATTATCCTGGCCCTGTAAATGGAATGTAAATTCTGTAGGGTTCGTGTATGTAGATAAATAAATAAATAAATAAATAAATAAATAAATGGGTAAATATGTAATAACACAACATATTAAGTCATTCTTGTTTTATTAAGCTGATCGTAACATTTAATTCAAAATTTGGTGAAGGTGCCAATACTATTTCTTTTTACTTGCTATTGTAATAAACATATAATGTAGTTAAATCAAATTTCTATTCTATCAGATTCTAGTAGAGTGGTATGCACAGATTTTTAAGTTAAATTGATTTCCAAGAGTCAAAAAAACTATAAACAACTTAATCTTTTTAGAAGGCGGGCCCGAATAACCATTAATTCGACCCTGCCCGCGCGCTCCCTAAAGGAATCGCTAATATTATAATCACTGTGTCAGATGGCAGATCGGCTTGAATGGGCCACTACCACCCCTCCATGATCAGCTGGTCGATCCATCATGGTTACCTTGAGTATTTGTTGTGTTTACCTCCGTGTGTACCCGACGGAATGTTCAGCGTAACATAGTAAGCGACGATGCGCAGTCCCACTCTCGCTTTAAGTATTTTTTGGTAAGCGCTTTTTTTAGGCGGATTTACAGCTGAAATCGGAGGAGTCAGTGGTACATTAACCAAAAGAACAAAAGAGACAAAGCATGGGATTTTGGATGCTGTGCGGGAATTTCACCTGTTTCAGCATTATACAGGATAGACTCATTGTCATGTTAGAGATGACAAGAGAAATAAATATCTGAGGCAGATGTTCCATGATTTTATAACCGTCTTTAATTCGCTTTAAAATTATTTTAGCCATACAGAAAAGTAACTTGGTTAGTATATTCTTTGCAAATAAGAAAACGGAATGCAATAATTCCTTACGTATATATATCTGAAAAGCTGCTACGCCCTATAGGAGATGAATTTAATGTTACGGCGATTTTTCAAACGAGCAACCGATACTTTGACAAAAACAAAACCGATAAACCATGAACAAAATTCAGAAATAGTTATTTTAGGTAAGTGTTACAAACAACATATTTAAATATTTGATCAAAGCAAATATTTCTCGAAAATAGTGAGCTTCGAATTTTAATTATCATGCGACCATACTAATAGACCCGGAGCCGGTGATACTGAAAGCCCCCTCATAGCGGAATCGAAAAATTTTTATGTGAATTGATAGTTAAAAATTATACGAACAAAATAAGCTTGGTATGCGTAGATTTAAAAAGCCGAAAAAATGTTAAAAAAAATTAATTATTATAAAAATGCAATCATGTTTTACCGTCATCGCGGATATTGATTATTTGTAGTGTCTTCGATAGAAAATGTCGTACTCTTTCAGAAAAAAATTACGCAAACCACTTTATTTGGCCGGACGGGTGTGGCATACCTATTTGAAGGGTGTGAAGGGGGATGAAATTTCCCCTTTATAACGTGCAAACTTTTTTTTTTTTTAAATTCGTTTCGATGTGATCTTTAAAAATATCTTGGTATGCGGGCCCAAAAACTGCCGGAAGTATCTGGCATACCAACTTTATTGTATGATCTCGATTCAGGTCTATTACAAAAAGTAGTACGTTAAACAAATTTGTTTTGGAGTAAAATTTTTTATAGAATAAAATGTCTTGTTCCTTTTTTAGATTTATAATTATATGAGGATAAATATGATGAAAGGAATTATAGGAAAATTTTTTTCTTTAGATGATTCAAACAATAAAATAAAGTTGATATAATTAACAAGAGTTTATGCCCAAGCATAGTATATTTATTAATAATCATCAGAGTCAATATCATCAATATTATAAAGTCTTTCATCCTCCGATTCTTCACTTTCTTCTTCATTTTCTTGGACACTAAGAATTTCTTCAGCTTTTGAAGGTGCTGCTGGGCCTTTATACCACAATGGTTCAAGTCTATTGTTTTCATTTAATTGCCATCCACATTCGGTTGGTTCGGTAGCATTTTGCCACATTGTATTTATAAATACGGTGCGCAAAATTTTTTGCGATAAGGTTTTCCAGCATGGAGGAATATTACTGGAATTGAAATTTTTTTTCATAAACTTTTCATATAAATTGTATTATTTTTGAATTATGCAAACAATTCAAAATAATATTACATTAGAATTATAAAGAACATTTAATAAAACATATTAAAGTGCATGAAATATTCAAAAATTTGCAACGAACGTAAATTCGCAAATCAGGGTTTAAAAACAATGGAAATGTTGTTTTTTTGATGATCTGAATCTATGGGCAGAATTTGGTAGATATCAGAATTCCGCTTAAGTATTAAAAGTATATTAATTTACCAAAACCGCAATTATAAAATAATTCGTTATTTAAAATAATTTTTGTCGGACTAGCGATACATACCAATTTTTTGTAGGACATTATTTTATTTGGGCAGAGAATACACTGAGCTATCATGTATTATTTTTATCCTACAGTCAGTAATGAGAAAAGTGTTATCATGGAACTGACAGTTTCCGAGCGTAGGACTGAAAAAATTTACCGTTTATTAAGCAATAGTAAAAAAATCAGCTGGTTAGCAATAATTTTTTGTGACCTCGTTATTTAGACATGTTGGGGGTGGGGACGCTTCGGTCAAACCATCGATTTTGTATCTGAAGATTTAACTAAAAAGCTGTTAGTAATAAAATTTGGACAATCACCCAATCGACATATATACACCCAAGCGCAGTTTATTAGCTACCACTACCAAGAATTGTCGCAAAGAGAAAAGTTGAGCGTCTCGTCAAAACGAAGTTACTCACGAAAATTCAGCATGTTAGTAATCATAAAAAAAAGACTTCAAAAAATTTTAAAAAGAGGAGGTTCTTAGTTCGACCAGTATCTATATTTTTTAGACATATCTTTAATTATTAAGCTTTTCGTCAGTTTTGAAAAAACTGTCAAATAAAATTTTCCAAAAAAAATTAAAAAGATTACTTTGCTTAGGGTCGATTTCATATTCCTTAGTTTTCAGAACACCATGTATAGTTTATGATAGCTTTGACAATTTCTTATGACTTCCCAAGATAAGCAAACTCTTTCCGAGCACACACTGTATATCGAATTAATTTCATCAAATTTCATCAAATCATTTTTGATTGCTAATCTATATATTCCAAGTTAATCTTTCTGAATCTTTTATTGAGGGAGAAAAATATCTGTCAAAAATTAAATGTATTTCTGACGGGGTGGTGTTGCATATTTTTTTTAGAATAAATTCTGCGATCTTGTCAAATGCTTGGGGCACAGATGGTCCTAAATTGTGTAATAAATTGAATTTTACAAAGACCTGATAAATTTCAATTCCAGTAATATTCCTCCATGCTGGAAAACCTTATCGCAAAAAATTTTGCGCACCATATTTATAAATACAATGTGGCAAAATGCTACCGAACCGACTTGTATTTTATATGAACCAACCGAATGTGGATGGCAATTAAATGAAAACAATAGACTTGAACCATTGTGGTATAAAGGCCCAGCAGCACCTTCAAAAGTTGAAGAAATTCTTAGTGTCCAAGAAAATGAAGAAGAAAGTGAAGAATCGGAGGATGAAAGACTTTATAATATTGATGATATTGACTCTGATGATTATTAATAAATATACTATGCTTGGGCATAAACTCTTGTTAATTATATCAACTTTATTTTATTGTTTGAATCATTTAAAGTAAAAATTTCCCTATAATTCCTTTCATCATATTTATTCTCATATAATTATAAATCTAAGAAAGGAACAAGACATTTTATTCTATAAAAAATTTTACTCCAAAACAAATTTGTTTAACGTACTACTTTTTGTAATAGATGTGAATCGAGATCATGCAATAAAGTTGGTATGCCAGATACTTCCGGCAGTTTTTGGGCCCGCATATCAAGATATTTTTAAAGATCACATCGAAACGAACTTAAAAATGAAAAAAAAAAGTTTGCACGTTATAAGGGGGAAATTTCATCCCCCTTCACACACTTCAAATAGGTATGCCACACCCGTCCGGCCAAATAAAGTGGTTTGCGTAATTTTTTTCTGAAAGAGTACGACATTTTCTATCGAAGACACTACAAATAATCAATATCCGCGATGACGGTAAAACATTATTGCATTTTTATAATAATCAGTTTTTTTTAACATTTTTTCGGCTTTTTAAATCTACGCATACCAAGCTTATTTTGTTCGTATAATTTTTAACTATCAATTCACATAAAAATTTTTCGATTCCGCTATGAGGGGGCTTTCAGTGTCACCGGCTCCGGGTCTATAACCAGATTGTTTAATATAAACAAAAAAATTTTGACGCATTCTTTTTATACAGTATAAAATGCATAATCCACAAATCATATCTGAAAGAGCTAAGGAAATTGTGTTAAATTTACTTCCAGTGAAATCTCGTCAAGTTTATGAAAAGGAATATGAAGCATTCATTCGATGGAAAGAAATGAACAACATTGTAATTGTAGACGAAGATGCAATGTTGAACTATTTACATGAAAAGGTAAGTGCCGCTATTCTTTGCATTCAATATTAATAACATATGTACAGCGTCGGACTGTACCACCAGGAAACCGGTAAATTTCCCGGTGGGCCCTCGACTTACCAGTTTTGGGGCTCCTGGGGCCTCTGGCGATGGCGTCGAGAGACCGTAATATTGTTATTATTCTTAATAAAAATAATATTAAAGTTGAAAGTAGAAAATATATAAAACTTGCACCCATTTTCCCATATAAAACGTATTTTTGAAGACATGCGCAACACAGCAATAAGCTCTATTATCGCTGTCGCTTGACGGTCCTTCAGTTCACACTTGTATTTGCTTGGTAATGTATACCTGTTTCGATATAGTTTGCGTTTAACATGCGTGCCTCGCTTGGTACTCTATCTCTCTTGCGCCTTAATTTATTAAATCCACCGCTAGATTCGCTCTTATCAGTATACAAGTACCTTAACGCGCCAAGGCTTGTAATTTATAATTCAGCGCTCGGCGGGGCATTAGACCGGAGAATAGCTGTTGGTTTTTTATTCCTTATATATTTAAGGAAATATATAGAAAAGTTCGACAAATATTACGTTTTAAGAGATTTGTTATTATATTGTTACAGATTTATACCCCTATAGACATCTATAGGAACTAGTTCCATGCATTAACAGAAAAACTAAGCATCGTTAGTTAATTCGGAAATCGTCCCAGAGATGGCGCGCGCGGTGTCGGCATCTGGAAATTACAGACAACTATCCAGAACAATGTAGAATGTTGGTAGCGGATTCCAGAAGCACTTAGCTATAACAGAGGGCGAGTTGCCACACAGGACAGTACAGTTCAGATCAGATCAAGGAGAAGTGACTGAAATATTGAATTATAGTAGGTACTCAGTGGTATATTAGTAAAGTAATTATTGTTGTAATTAGTACTTAAGTTAATAAATTAGTGTTTAATTGTTACCCTGGTATTA
Organism: Rutpela maculata; assembly: GCA_936432065.2. Lineage (NCBI taxonomy): Eukaryota > Metazoa > Arthropoda > Insecta > Coleoptera > Cerambycidae > Rutpela > Rutpela maculata. The sequence goes on from OW386287.2 coordinate 216,699,366, forward strand.
TAATTTCCGAACCACAGTTTTCTAAGGGATGTAAACAAGTAACAATTTTGTATTTTTTTATACAAAACAGTGTCTGTGATATTTACATTAATTACACAGGTCTACAAAAAAAAGGTCTTGTCCTAAGTTCCCATCTAACTTTGTAGAAGTATCTTGACGCGCTGAAGCTAATTTTGGAAAAACATTTTCTACCGTCTCATTTTTTCTCTACCACCCCTTTTATCCCCTAAAAAGGGCAATAAAAAAGGTTTTGTTCTAAGGGTCTGATCTAACTTTTCTGAAGTATTTTAATGCTGAAGCCAATTTTAGACAAAAAAAAATTTATATCGTGTCAGTTTCCCTTTACCACCCTCTTTTATCCCCTAAAAAAGGCAAAAATGAGCTCTTGCTTGTCACAAGGTTCTGATCTAACTTTTTCAAAGTATTTTGACGCGCTGAAGCCAATTTTGCACAAAAAATTTTTTTTATCGGCTCAGTTTCCCTCTACTAACTACCCCTTCATTCCCGATAATTTTTTTTTTTTTTGTCCAAAATTAGTTTCAGCGCGTCAAATTACTTCAGAAAGGTAAGATGTGAACCTTAGGACAAGACCTTTTTTTTTGCTATTTTTAGGAGATGAAAGGGGTGGTAGAGGGAAACTGAGCCGGTAGAAATTTTTTTTTGTCCAAAATTAGCTTCAGCGCGTCAAAATATCTCAGAAAAGTTAGATTAGAACCTTAGGACAAGACCTTTATTTTGTAGACCTGTTATTTATCACTATGTGCATTAGAGATGGGCACGTGACGTGAATTTCACCGTGTCACGCCGTGTCACGGCGTGAGCGTGTACATTTAAGGTACCAAATCACGGAAGATTTCGTGAGTGTGCGTGAGTCAAAACATCCCGTGCGTGAGCGTGCGTGAGATAATATTCACGCCGTGACACGACGCCCCATCTCTGCTTTAAAACTTCAACTTGTCGTGTCGTGACAAGAATAAGAAGCGAAGCGATAGACGGAAGACGGAACACGAGCGCAAGAAGGGAGGGAAAAGGATGAATGACGCAACATTCAAATCAAACTGCGTAATTGCAATCTCTCTCTACTGCATTCGCCAGTCGCTTAGCCCTCCTGGCCTGGTCTGGTCACTCTGATCCAGAGATGGGCACGTGACGTGAATTTCACCGTGTCACGCCGTGTCACGGCGTGAGCGTGTACATTTAAGGTACCAAATCACGGAATATTTCGTGAGTGTGCGTGAGTCAAAAGATCCCGTGCGTGAGCGTGCGTGAGTTTGCCTTAACATATATCAGTCGTGCGTGAGTGTGCGTGAGCTAAAGGTTTAAAGTCGTGAGCGTGCGTGAGTGTGAGTCAAAATCGACTCACGCGCCCATCTCTAATGTGCATCTAAGTACCTGTTTGTTTTATGTATTATATTTCTATGGATTTGGCTTGTATAAAACACATACCGTGTTGTTAACACCATTATTGATTTTTAATTTGATGCTATGATTTGATATTTATTTTTATTTCGGAATTTGAAAGTTTAACAGCAATAAGAAAAAACCGCTCCCCAAGGAATCACTACTTCCACATCCAGATTTTTTATCATTCACTCACAACGAAAAAATTTTGTATGTGGAAATAATTGTTTATGGAACTTTAATAATATAATATTTCAAATCCTCTATCCCAAAAACCCATAAAACGATATCCCACATCGGTAGTAGAGTGGGGGGGTGGTGGTAGTGGGGGTGGATGAAGTAAAAAAAATGTTGAGGTTTCTGGTCCTTGCACACACACTAAATCACATTTTTTTTTTCATCCCCTTTAATAATGGCATGTTTAATATTGAATCAAGACTGTTGATTTTGACATTGATATGAATAAATAATTTAATTTCGAACTTATATACTTCCTGTCAACATAATGCCAATCTTTTGTAAAGTTACTTATTAAATAAATTTATTTAAAACCAGCGTCACATTTTCATACAAAACATTGGGGTGGGGGGGTGGTAATGGGGGTGGCTAATGCCAAACATTTTTTTGAGACCTTAGCTTCCCTTGTATATACTAAATACCAATATTATGGACTCTTACCTGCTTGATGTACCTATTTACCCCAAATCTACCCCAATTTACCCCCCAACCCTTCGACGGAACAAGATGAAAATATAATCTAGTTCCAGATCTCGTTAAAGTACATATGTGTACCAAATTTCAAGTCAATATCTTAAACGGTTCCAGAGTAAACGTGCGCACAAGAAAAGTTACAGACAGAGAAATTTTTTTTCGCTCAAATTTAAAATCTCGACGTTTCATGACATTCTAAGCCTATTTGAACAATAAAAATATTTAAAAAAAATTTTATCGTTACTATACTTCCACTGGACGTGGAAGTAATTAAGCTTTAATATGTTTCTAATTTGAAATATTTGAAAGAGGAAAAACTGCACGCAAAAAACTCAAAAATAAAACGTTTTTGTTGCACCCACGATGGTGCAACTGCGCTGATGGCTTATTAGAAATGCAAGTAATAAATTTTGTCCCAAGAAGAAAACTTACTCTCCCTGTATTTAATCATTTAATTTTCCTTGTTCCGGTTCGTACGTCAAAATTAAAAACGTAACCCGAGTAGGTATTAAATTATGATAAGAAAGACGTGAGCCTCAGTCATCTATCTATAATTCACTAATTCTATAAATAAAAAACCTAATTAAAGTACAAAGAAGACTAATTAGACAGAAAACACATGTACAGAGTTAAGCTAATACACCCGATATTTAAACTGCAGGAGGGTTTTGTTTCAATTAACGTTTTGACGGAAGTGGATATAGGCCCAATTAATAAAAAACTTCTGGAGTCTTGGTTATTCTAAAAGCATACGAGCTTTTAAGTTAATCTAATCAATATGGTTCTCTTAATAAAAATAAAAATATCATGAGGGTACTGCAAGATGCGCGATGGCGCATCATCTCTTCCACAATCACAGCTACTGCATTCTGACTTATTTGTTAAAAATACTTATTTTTATGCTATATTAAATTTGTTTTTGAGTTATAATGCTATCGGCAATTTTTTTTAATGATTTTGACAGATCTTATAGTTGTTAAAATGACCGTATAAAAACTTTGCACGTTACAAAAGACAATATATATATATTTGTTGAAGCTGAAATAGATTCAAATTTTGGGGAAGAAAAGGTTCTATGCAATTTTTCACATAAGTTGGTAGTTTTTGAGTTATAACGACTTCAAAATTGCTATTTTAGTTAAAAAAAAAAGGTATTTCCAAACGGCTTTCGTCAAGTATCTCGAAAAGTATTACTTTATCGAAAAAATGTTACAGACCAATTACAGGAAGTACAAACTGGGAATTAATTATATTTTTTGTTTATTGATGTGAGATTAATAAATTCGGAGATACTTAAATTTATATTTGGTATCCAAGTGCCTCGAAATTACCTTTAAAGTTTAAAATGCATTTTTTTTTCTAAAGCAAGTGCTTTAAATGAGCAAAAAAATTGGAGCATCTAGGTAATGCTACATCTTAACGAAAAACTGTGTTTGAGATCATTTTTGTTAATTACTGTCTAATTAGAGTAACAAAATGGCGATCCTTTTATATAAAAAAAATAAAATACGCACATTTTTCCGTCATAACTTCTTTATTTCTTATGCTACAGGAACGAGTAAATAATTTGAAAGCGCAACTAATTGTCTTTAATTCCATTTCTTAGCATGCGTGACGTAGGTGTCACAATTTCTGAGATATTTAACATTTAAACTGCATTTTTCGTCTTATAAACGTTCGGACGCCATTTGTAAACTTTCATATCTCCGAAATTATTAAATCTATGTAAATAAATAAACAAGAGAAATGCATTATCAGTTTAAGGGCTTTATTTTTGATCTCTACTCATTTTTCAATAAAACTAATATTTATTGAGATATTTGGAAATGGAAAAAAAATTACGTTTTATCGAAAATACCTTTATAGCTTAAACTGTATTTTTTTCTAAAGTAAGTGCTGTATACAAACCAAAAAATTTGAGCATCTACGTCATGCTATATATTAATGAGAAACAGTGTTTGAAATTTCTTTTTTTTTTTAATTACTGGCTAATTACAGTAACAAAATGGCGACGTTGTTGTTAAAAAAATGTGTAGATGCACATTTCTTCGGTCATAACTTTTTCGTTTTTATGCTACAGAAACAACTAAAAAAACAGTTGAAAGCTTAATTAATAACCTATTATTCTACCTATTAGCATCCTTGACGTAGGAGTTTCTGAGATATTTAATTCTCACTCTAAATAATTATCTTATGAACACTTGGATGTCAAATGTAAACTTAAATATCTCCGAAATTATTAATCCTACATCAATAAAAAAATATATAATTAATTCCCAGTTTGTACTTTTTGTAATTGGCCTATAATATTTTTTCGATAAAGTAATACTTTTCGAGATACTTGACGAAAGCTGTTTGGAAATACCTTTTTTTAAGCTATTTTGAAATCGTTATAACTTAAAAACTATCAATTTATGTGAAAAATTGCATAGCACCTTTTCTTCTTAAAATTTGATTCTACTTCAGCTCCAATAAATATATATATTTTTTAAGTGCCACCCCCTGAGAGGGGGTGGCACTTAATTAGCAATAAATTAGCAATAATAGATATATAAATTATATATAGAAATTAGCAAAAATATAAATTAGCAATATAGAAACCTTTCTGTGAAGCATTTACTATTATACTGCCAAAAATGAAAGAAATCCGTTCAGTATGACGTTATTCCGAAGTTTTGCATATTTTTTACCTCTAGGTACTGTACTAAAATGTACTCTTTCATAATTAAATTAATTAAAGTGGTTTATTATTTTCTACTATTACTTAAATAATCAATAAATTGGTAACGATTTTTTTTTTTCGAAAAAAAGTCATTCTTCATTTTCTACCACCCCATATCATCAATATTTTCAAATTTCATAGGCCAAGAATTTTCATTAAAAAATTGCTACAAATTTTGGATCACAGACCCTGTAAATTATTCGGACATTAAGTAAAAAGCTGAAATTAATTGAATTTGAAAGTATCGATGACATGTGGTGGTGAAAAAAATGAATTTAAAGAGAAAATAAAGAATGACTTTTTTCGAAAAAAAATTCGTTACCAATTTATTGATTATTTAATGTTTAAAATAGGTAATTTTAAGGGAGCCGTAATTCGAAAACCAAAAATCAAAATGCTATTAAATTCTGAATATAGGAGTTCTACAGCATGCTGATCAATAATATTGCATTAGTTTTTCAACAAAAAAAATGCCCAATATGACTTGAAAAATAAAAAAATCGACCCTTTTTTTCTTAAAAAAAAATGCACGCCAATGACTGAAATACGTTTTGTTTTACTCAAAAAGGATATAGTAAATTTCTTTGATACCGATCCAAATTTAGTTGAAATTGGATGACCAATAACTGAGTTACGAAGGTGTGTTCACTTGAAATGGGTCACACTGTACATACATATCAGCTATCTTCTTTCTTTCATGTGTTTAATGTGTACTGTTTGAGTAGATCAATAACACAAGTCAACATTTAGTTTGAAAAAATACACCGGACTCTACCTAGATACCTAGGGGTTTTTGGGGTCGCTGATTCCGATGCCGAGGTCGGTTAAGCTCTATCACGTTAGGTTCAAGGTCATTTGAAGGTCAAACTAAGAAAAGGTGGTTGAAAAAAATCTGAAAAAATTCACACATAAGTTTTTGGGGTCGCTGAGTCCGAACCCGATGTCGGTTGACCTCTATCATCTCATGTTCAAGGTCGTTTGAAAGTTAAAGTCAGAATAGGAGGTGAAAAAATTGGAAAAAAATTATACGAATGCTCACCTGCCTACTTATTGTCTGTTTATCTGTCTACCTCTATACCTGTACACCCGTTTGTTTGCTTATTAGTCTGTATTTATCGTCTGCCTGCATTTTCTCTCTGTCCATCTATCTGACATCCTGCCTTCACCTGCCTTCCTGTCGGTAATTATGTCTATCTTCCTGTCTAACTAAATGTTTCTATCTCACAGTCTGTCTGTCTCCTTGTCAGTTTGTCGGACTCAAAAAACCATTAAATTACTTTGATCCTGACATGATTGAGTTCCAAGTGAGTGGAGCCAACGCCCGTGATTCGCGCCGAACTTATATCCCTCTTCTGCCCCAATTCACTTGCGGTGGGCATGCGCCATCTATCGAATACTCAAGGTACTCTCTACTTGCATGTTCGCTCTGCTTCTGCAACTATACCTAAAGGCCAGTCTTTGCGTTCCACAGGATTTATGTGGTGAATATAAGCTCGTCAACTTTCACAGAAAAAAATAAGTAGGTGATTAATTGAGTTAAATATATTTGCACTGAGATAGCCGAAGAATCTTCATGTGCAGCTAAAGCTGGCCGACGAATGCCGGCTTGAAATGACATCAGAATGACCTCTGGATGCCTTTTAAGGGTAAGCGAACACGGGATTCGGACTCAGCGACCCCAAACACCTGTGTGAATTTTTTCAGATTTTTCAACCACCTTTTCTTAGTTTGACCTTCGAATGACCTTGAAACTGACTTGGTAGAGGTCAACCGGAATCGGATGCAGGCTCACCGACCCAAAAAACCTGTAATTAAATTTTTTCACATTTTTTGACAGCTTCCTCTCTGTTTTTCTCAAATTAATCTTGAAATGACCTCCGGATGCCTTTTAAGTGTAAGCGAACACCGGATTCGGACTCAGCGGCCGCAAAAACCTATGCGTGAATTTGTTCAGATTTTTTCAATCATCTTTTCTTAGTTTGACCTTCAAATGACCTTGAAACTGACTTGGTAGAGGTCAACCGGCATCGAATACAGACGCAGCGACCGAAAAAACCTATATATAAATTTTTTCAGATTTTTTGACAGCTTTCCCCTCTGTTTTTCTCAAATTAACCTTGAAATGACCTCCAGATGCCTTTTAAGGGTAAGCTAACACCGGATTCGGACTCAACGACCCCAAAAACCTAAGTGTGAATTTTTTCAGAATTTTTCAACCACCTCTTCTTAGTTTGACTTTCAAATGATGACCTTGAACCTGACGTGATAGAGCTTAACCTACCTCGGCATCGGAATCAGCAACCCCAAAAATCCCTGAGTAGAGTCCGGTGTATTTTTTCAAACTAAATGTTGACCTGTGTAATTGTTGGTAAAAAAGGTGGTTGCATAGGAGAGCAATAATGTTGAGCGCCCCACCTATATAAAATGGTTGTACATCTGTAATTATGTAGAAAAAAAGATGATACATTATTATTATTTTACAAATCAAAAGTTATATTTTCAACATTCCTTTAACGTTATAAAATGGATACACGATACACACTCACCCTATAGAATAAAATAAATGTTGAACAAAATTATTCATGAACACCATTGAATCCACCAACATTTAACAGAAAACAACCTTTGAAACTAAACAGACACACAAAATTAAGTACCTTTTAAATACTATAATTTAACTTTACCTCTAAGCTACATGAATGATGGCAAGGTACAGGACCTACAGAGCTCACGTATTGTGAGTATTACCCACTCCTACACCTTCCAAGCAAGACTCGAGAGCCTCATGCCCATATGGTCAAATTAAGTAGCCAGACAAAGTCTGTGGCGTCGTAAAAGTAACCACCATGTGCTGCATAATTTATTTTTATGAGCCCTTGAAGAATCCCCCGGAGCTGATAGAGGAATATTTATGTTTTGGATTATAATGTTGATATAATGGATAGATATTTGAGGACGATTGTGAACGATGACTGATCAATTTGACAAAATTATTTTGAATAATTCTTTGTAAATTGGTTTAAGCAATTTCCGAAAATTTTTCAATTAAAGCTTTTTGATCAGGAAGACGCATACTTTATGTAAAAAATGTTTTAGCCAATCTGACCGAATACTTTTTTCACTTGTTATTTTTATATAGATTTCCCGGCGCCTTCGCCAAAATCAAACTAATTTTTTTTCTACGCTATTTTTATCAAAACAACAAATGTTTTTAGTGCAAAATATTATAAATGGCTATTAGAACGTATCACAGTATAAAATGTATGAAAAAAAATCATGAATTCGAAATTTTTTAAATTGTACAAGAGGTCATTCTCGTACATTTCTTGAGCTGTATTAGACTAGTTGAGAGAAAATAACGAGTTTCGTTTTTTGCAAATAACTCGAAAACTATTAATATTTAAGAAATTTTAAAGAGAGTTTCTTAAAGAGAAATAAATTTCCAATAAAAAAGTCCCAACTCCCGAAACTCTATGTCTATTATTAATAATTTTAATTTAATGTTGAATAGTAAGGTGAGGTACGGATTGGTGACTGTATCTCATCTCGCCGTCCTGGTTAAGTGGTAGAGTAGCATTAGCTAAACTTTGCCAGGACGTTAATATAAATAAGGCATTAAAAAAAAAAAATAGAGCTGCGCGCGGCGAATACTAAGCCATTACGATGCGATGCTGTGAAACCGGCCCACAGTGGGAAATTTTTCAATTTTTTTAGACAAAAATCCGTCTACAATGCAATTATTAATGGATTTGAAAAAAAAATTTTTTTTAAATAATTGTTAGGTATCACCCGATGTTTGAGCACTGCCCAAATTTTAAAAACGTTCAACATAACCTCAAAAATTTCCATACTCCTTAAACGTTGAAGAATTTAGAATTTGTTTCTACTCACATTGAATTGTTGTTTATTGTCACATTGTCAAAGTATATAAGAAATGATTAATTTAACCTTTAAAATAATTTTTATTTATCAAACAAGGTTCGGAGACTGATTTTAGTGAAAATATCGAAGAAGACGTGATTCTAAAATTTCAAAAAATTTCGAAACCGATTTTCAAATTCTACAGCCATTTAAGGGGGTTGAGATACACTCTCATAGTCACAATTTACTCTCTTACATTTTGAAGCAAAAACTAAAAAATAACCATTGTAACATTTTTTGTATTTTAATACACTTTACTAGACTATTTTACATTTTTAATAAGAATATTTCGAAAAAATCCCTATTAGGGGTGTTTTTCGGTATTTTAAGGGTGTTATATCAATTTCTGGTTAACGGAACCCCATTTTTCTTAATCAGCGACCCAAAAAACATGTAGTAAAGGATATTTTCTGAGTAAAACTTCTAAAAAACAGAAATTCGCATTTTTACTTAAGTAAAATACACGAATTTCATATATTTATAGGATTTTTTGAGGTTATGTTGAACGTTTTTAAAATTTGGGCAGTGCTCAAACATCCGGTGATACCTAACAATTATTTTAAAAAGGAGCAAATTACTTGTTTACAACACCATAATATATCTCCATTTTACATATTGCGCGTCTCTTTTATTAGCATGTAACAACCAAGAAATCGGCAGGTTGCAACTATTGCAAAATAAAGCAATGAGAATTATCCTAAATTGTAGTATTTGCACTTCCGTAAGGCTCATGTTAAATGTTCTTAACTGGTTGTCTGTGGAGCAGAGTGTAAAAAAGGCGAATTTAGTTCTAATATATAAAATAATTAATGGCAAAGTTCCCACTTATTTACAAATATTAAAGAAATGTCGAGATATACATGGTTACAATATAAGATCAAAAGATAATTATGACATTGGATTAGTTAAAAAATCATTCTTGCAAGGTTCTATATATCAGAAAGGACTTCAATACTCTGTCCAATGGTATAAAAGAGGCGCCCAATGTAAATGTTTTTGTTAAAAATATATGTAAGTATTTGAAATGTAACAATTATTCAACTACCTAATGTTTTAACTATGTTCTTACTTTAATTTGTGTACTTTTATCTTTATATTCACATTTATATATTTATTTTTTTTGTTTGTTTACATTTCGTGTACTAAAATAGCAAAATTGCTGAATAAATAAATACTACTACTACTACCTATCCACATTTCAGCTACATCCAATGGATTCTTTATACATTTGTTAATGTATCGGAAAAGTTCCAGAATTTGTATTCAAAACAATCAAAGATATTTTCATAGTTATAAGGATAAGATCGTGAAAATCACAATTTCTTATCATGATCTGATTGATCATATTTTAGAAAAAATGCATACAAGTAAACGATTTTGTGTTTGAACATTCGAAAAATATACATTTTTTCCGAAATAATGATATTGTATTTTTTCCAATGGGTCAATTTCTCGACAAGTTACAGCCTCCAATACATATGTTTATCAAACAAAAATCATCAAGCAAGGAAATTAAAATGATTTGAGATGTACTTTTTTTTAATCCTCGTTACTACAACGTAATAAACCATAATAATCATGAAGTGTACATACTTTTCAACAGTTCTCAATGAAGAAAGAATTTTTTTTAAGGGCTTTTCTTTTTTTCTATATTGTTTATTGCAACGATGAGTTCGGGCGTGATAATGTATGTAAGTATATTTTTCCCATCCATCCTTTGCTTGTATTGTTTAAAACGAAAAAGCATCAGAAAGCTACAATTTCCATATTTTAAATTTAACCAACACTAATATAGATTGAACAAATTCTGATTTAGTGACATGTATTTTAGTGCGTCGGTGTCACAGTCATGCGTATTCAAGCGCGTGCACGCATGGATCTCGCTCCGAGTTATAACGTTACACTTAACTATATTTTTCCGGGAAAACCGTGCCTTTAACGATAAATTTTGTTAGGACATTTTTTGTTCATAAATACCTGATCTATCCATCTGTATTTTTTATTTTTTTTCTAGCTTGACTTAATTTCAAAATTTTGAAAAAATGGATGAAAAGAAATTTTTTTTCACTTTTTTTTTATGTTCTGCACACGAGCGAAATGTAAACTTTTTAGGATATTATTCTACACACTTTCACGAACTCATTAAAAAAAAGTTTACAGTTTGCAATTTTTTGTGGGTAAATACCTACGTCGACTATAAATTAACAATTTTTTTTCTTTTTTCCTCCTTGTAAAGAATTGCAAATAAAATATTTTAAGAATAAAATTTTTTCTTAATAATGAAAAAAGGGAAAAAATGATTATAAACAATAAAAAAAAATTAAGAAAATTGTTTGTTTTTTTTAATCATAATCATACCTAACTAATACTTTATAACAAATAATATGGCAAAAATGTTTTTCAAAAATACGTAATTTATCTATTTGTTTAAACAAATAGCAATACAAATTTAAAGTAAACTTTCTGCTCAAAAAACAAAATAAAATTTTCTACAATTTTGTTCCTATACAATATTTGGATAGGAGTTACCATTTTCCAGATAAATGATTCAGCTCTTAAAATAAAATATAAAATTCAATATAAAACGTAATACTACGGAAGCCCACCCTAATTGTCCGTGCACCTCCGATCCTTGGGGACAATGTTTTTCATAAAGATTAACTAAAAAAAAACTGGCTGTACTTTCAAAATGGCGTCCGTTTAAAAAAAATTTGCAAATATGGTTCTTGTCATTTAACACAAAAACTAAAAGAGATGAAGAAAAACTTTCTGCACAAAAAACAAAGTGCATAAAATTTTCTATAATTTTGTTCCTATACAATATTTGGATAGGAGTTACCATTTTCCAGATATCATTGTTACCGTTTTCGAGATAAATGTCTGCAAATTACAATATTATTATTATTATTAATTTTTTTCAGTTTATTTTATTTTTGTTATGTTAATAATATAAAGTTATATTATATGCCTTACAATAATTGTCACAGTTATTTCCTCTAAGTGGTTTACCGATATATAAATTTCTATATTTTCTTAATTTTGGACTCATTTATCTGGAAAATGGTAACTCCTATTAAAATATTGTATAGGAATAAAATTGTAGAAAATTTTATGGACGTTGTTTTTTGACCATTTTTTTTAGTTTTTGTGTTAAATGACAAAAACAACATTGGCAACAGTTTTTTTAACATATGGCCGCCATTTTGAAAGTACAGCCAGTTTTTTCTTTAGGACATGTCTTAAATTGTTCCTTAGGCTTTAATCTTTATGAAAAATATTATCCCAAAGGATCGGGGGGGGGGGGGGTGCACGTAATAATAATTAAAATTAATCAAAAAAATTTCAACCTCCCTTTTTCATTTTTTAGTTTTTTGTTAGATTAAATAATTAATAACTAATAGACAATAACAAATAAAAACATCGCAATCCCATAAAGTATAGTTGATAAGGTCTCCACGAAGCGAAATAATTTTAGTGGCTTTTGTTTAACAATAATTTTCCGAGTTGAAATATAAACGCAAATTCTAAAAAAAAATGTTAATTAACAATACGCTCATTTAATGAAAAATCGTTAAAAATTTTTTTCCAACGGGATATTGTTCCTTTAGTGTCCAAACAATAGCATAATTTTTTAAAAATTTTAAATTGATATTTAAAAATATAAAAAATATTTTTACTTCTTACGGCCGGTTTCAGAATATCGTAACGGCTTAGTGTTCGCCGCGCGGAGCTCTATTTTCAACATTAAATTAAAATTATTAATAATAGAGACAGAGTTTCGGGAGTCGGGACTTTTTTATTCTTCCTCTTTAAGAATCTGTCTTTAAAATTTCTTAAATATTAATAGTTTTCAAGTTACTTGCAAAAAATAAAACTCGTTATTTTTTTATAACTTTTGCAATTGTTTATGTGCGGGTTTGAAACTTTTGCACATTTTTCTAGACGTCATTCCGAATCTAATGAGCCCTCACTCATATTTTTACTATTAAAAATGAACACGGCTTTGAACTTGTGAACTGGTCTATATCTCGGAAACCAGAACCAAAAAGGATCGAGTTGGATCCATGAGAACTTTTGATCAGAAAGCCGAAATCTACAACATATTAAAAATTTAGCCAATTTAACTGTAAGCCAATTTACATAAGAAATGTGTGGGGTCCATTTAGATCTGTCAGATATTCAAGGCAATATTTGATATTGACAGAATATTGCTGTGTGTCGCGTTTTTATTGGTTATAAACTTGTATCTTAATGGAAAATTTGTATCTTAATGAATCTCATTCAAGTACAGGTAGGGAATGTCTAATAAACGAATTGAAGTATGGGAGTAGAAAAAATTATTTAATGCCGTTACGAGTTTTCGCCGACCATTTCCCTTGTTTTCGGAATTTATTAGTAATTATTTCCTCGCTCTAACTCAAGAACGGAACGATAATTTTTTTCACAACTCAACAGTCTTTGAAGCACGGTTCAGTGGGATAGGTCGGAGTGAATGGAGGTGCGTCTGAAACGCTCTCACTTACAACGCGAAAATGTTGGGTATAATTGCGTTAAATTTGATAAAGCTCAGGTGAATTGTAGCTCAAAAAATTTCGCGTAAATCGATGTGTTATAACAAAAGAACAAAGTTGAAATATAATTAATATTTGAAAATAACTAATACAGTTATTTAGTGTCAATCAGTGTGGTGCATAAAGAAACGAGCTTAAATAAATGAGTATATAAACAAACGACCCGACCCAGGCAATAAATAACAAACATAAGAGCTAAGTACCTTTTCATTTCTAAGTAAAACCATTGAAGTGTTTAGGTCCAAACCCTTGAAAAGTTGACATCTGTCGACAAATTTATGACAGCAATCAATTCTTTAAGAGTGGCCATAATATCCCTGTGTAAACCTCCAAGTAAAATATTCTAATCACTATAAAATTATTCAAATGAATTTAATTTAAATTATAACCAAAATAATCAGTAACGTATTGTTCGAAAAGTATGGTCATATAAATTTCTTATGTTAACCCTCAAATAATTCTTTTTTGATAATTATTAAAAATGCTAAAACGAATTTAATATAAATTAAAGCCGTAATAATCAAATGCATTACTCTTAAAGTATGGTCATAATACTTTCTTAAAAATTTTCATGAGGATTTTCATAATTATTAAAAATATTCAAACGAATTTCACTTAAATTAAACATGAAATAATCAATGAGGCATTGTTGATATACTGCATCAAAACTAAATTCTCACAGTACTTCAAGAGGTATGCGTGGTTCAGGCTTCTTTCAGACAAATGGTATTTTCTAAGAAAACACACACATACGTCGATATACTGTCACAAGGGCACTCATACCGTCCACTGAAAAAAATAAACTATCATGGGATCTTACCAAATGTATGTACATAGCCGTCAAACGCCCAACGGTGACATATGGGGTGTCCCGTTAATTGGTCGCAGGTAATAGGACGCGCAACACATCTACTGAAGAAATCACTAAACCGAACCGCGCACCGAACATCAACAAACTAAAAATAGGGAGACCATGCTACAGCGGAGAACAACTGAGAGGATCAGGATTAAAAAATGAACACCACAAAGAAATCGTAACGATATATCGCCACAATCGGTAACCGAGGAATCAGAAGACTCAGAAAAAGAAGATTCGAAAAAGCAGAAACACAAAAAGAGGAGCATAAACACTCCATATTACGACACAACGTGGCAATAATTTCACAAGAATACTCAGAAAAGGCAGAAGTCTAGAACCAAAAACAACAAAAAGGGAGCTTAAAACTCACGACACAATGCGGTAACGCATCTCGCAAATACCTACACTTCCCATCCCACATTCCTTTACCATGCGCCATGTGGCTCTCGCTGCTGGCAACAAGCATGACCTTAGTCCAACCCAGCATGGACGTAGTAGGCCCAGCTGTATAACGCTGGGCGTGGCAGCAATGCCTACCGTACATTGCGGTAGGCAACTCGACAGTTTTTGAAACATGAATCTGTACTTCGAATTTTTACCTTGTTACATGTTTTCCTAACTAACACACACGCACACATCCAATCAAGGCACAATTATAATACCTTTCAATGCTCATTTTTGTCCTAATTTGCATTACATCTAGACGGGCTCGGCGTACAAATCCTCCATAGGTGTTGATTTACATGAGTAACGACTGCATTGTGTCCCGAGAGCGTGAACTCAGCTCATTTTGTTTTATTTTGCAGTGAATGTTTAACCTCAGCCCCGCGCCAAAGCGGTTCTTATAAAACGTTAAGTCGTGATTTATTCGTGCAGGCTTATTATTAAAGAGGCAAATTACGGATAATAAATATAGGGGAGCGAAAGTTGTTTCTGGGCTTGTAAATAATTACTAATTAATGTAAATAGAGCGGTTGTTGCATAGTTATTTATTGCTAGGATACCCACACATTATCCGCGGTAATTAGGAGAGTACGTTTATACAAGAGATATGGCTGCCTGCGTGTGTGTCATGAAAAATTGCACGGGTTTGTTACGTGAACACTGATGCTTGCGTAAACCTAGAAAGTAATCAACTCAATGTACTTTGATTCTGTTACTATAGAAAAGGTGCACAATATTATTATTCAACTAAAAAAATAAAAACTCAAGTAGCTATGATAGATTAACGGTTAGGACCATAAAAAATATAGTAAAGAATACTATGAAATCATTTGTTTAAGCTGCAATAAAAAAAATTCTGTCCCTAGAAAACCTGATCCAATGAGCGCTTGTGATCTCACTATAAGAAAAACCGATGGTTTTGGGCATGGAAGGGTAGTTTTTGAGAACTAAGAGAGAGAAACTGATGCAACTATCATATTCTCCACCCTTGAAAACGGGGGATAACTTCTTCTCTTTGAGGGGCACTTCAGGATTCAGGGAGGGGGTGGTTTCAACATCCTGGTGTCGTTAGATGGTCTGGTTGCGAAATTTTAGAGGACATATTGAGTTTCCTCAAAAAAAAAACCGATCTTGCATGTCCTCGCATGGCTGAAAACGAAAAATGGGAGGTTTTATGCATTTGTTATGTATTTAGTTGGTCGGGGGTGGGAGGCTAATTAATATCAGCATCCTGTTCCCCGTCCTTGAGAACGTGTAGAAAACAATTTTCAGCACGTTTGGATGTTTTTTGCAGGTTTCGGTATTGAGGGAGGGGATGGTTTCGGGCCCCGTGGGTCATTAGGATGTCTGATTGCGAAATTTTACAGGACATATTGAGTTTCCTCAAAAAAAAACCGATCCTGCAAGTCCTCGCATGTCTGAAAACGAAAAATGGGAGGTTTTATGCATTTGTTTTATGCATTTGTTATGTATTTAGTTGGTCAGGGGTGGGAAGCTAATTAATATCAGCATCCTGTTCCCCGTCCTTGAGAACGTGTAGAAAGCAATTTTCAGCACGTTTGGATGTTTTTTGCATGTTTCGGTATTGAGGGAGGGGATGGTTTCAGGCCCCGTGGGTCGTTAGGATGTCTGATTGCGAAATATTACAGGACATATTGAGATGCCTCAAAAAAAACCGCTGCCTAAGGAATCACTACTTCCACATCCAGATTCTCTATCCGAGTCACTCACAACGAAAAAACTTTGTATGTGAAAATAATTGTTTATGGAACTTTAATAATACAATATTTGAAATCCTCTACCCCAAAAACCCATAAAACGATACCCCACATCGGTAGTGGGGTGGGGGTGGTGAGAGGGGGGTGGTAGTGGGGGGGTGGATGAAGTAAAAAAATATTTTGAGGTTTCTGATTCCTGTACAAGGAGGTGGGGGTGGTAATAGGGGTGGCTAATGCCAAAAATTTTTTTGAGACCTCAGCTTCTCTTGTATATACTAAATACCAATTTCATGGACTCCTACCTGCTTAATTTACCCATTTACCCCAAATTTACCCCAATTTACCCCCCAACCCTTCGACGGAACAAGATGAAAATATAATCTAGTTCTAGATCTCGTTAAAGTACATATGTGTACCAAATTACAAGTCAATATCTTAAACGGTTTCAGAGTAAACGTGCGCACAAAAAAAAGTTACAGACAGACCGACAGACAGACCGACAGACCGACAGACAGACAGACAGACCGACAGACCGACAGACAGACAGAAATTTTTTTTCGCTCAAACTTAAAATCTCGACGTTTCATGACATTTTAAGCCTATTTGGACAATAAAATTTTTTTTAAATTTTTTTGTCGTTACTATACTTCCACTGGACGTGGAAGTAATAAACGATCCAATAAGTCCTCGCATGCCTGACAACGAAAAATCGAAAAAAAGGGGTATTTTTTGCATTTAGGGTTAGTTCGAGGGGGTAGGAACCACGCGACTAACACCATCGTGTAGGCCGTCCTCGAAAACGGGGAGGTAGTCATGTGTGGTCGCTACTCCTGCACTTTTGGGGTTTTTGCAACTTTGGCATGGACTATAGGGCATAATGTAAAATAAGCTTCTAATTTCATATTAACAAAAGTGTGTAGAGCTTATGTCAATTAATAAATGTGTATATTATTAAAAAAAAAACTTCAAATATTATTTATATATACAAATTTTTGTTTACTACAAATGTAAATAAATTAATAAAATCATGTATTAAAAATTACATTATTATTTTTACAAAAAATTATTTATATTATGTTTAATAATTAAAATTAACAAAGCAATTTTTATCAATTTTTACAATTTAAAAGTTGTTAATCAAAATTAAAAGTAAATATATTTAGATTATATCAAATAAATAAAAATGCAGACATTTATACGCCGTAACAATACCGTTACAATAGAAGGCATAGAAATCAAGATCATACTTTTTTGTTAGTTTAATAATTCAAACGTGGTTGAGGAATGTAATTAATTACTTTACTTATTGTTTGTAGCATACATTAATATTACAAAATTATATTAATTTTAATAAATAATAACAAATTTTTGACAATAATTATAAAACACAACGAAAAAAGACATTTTTTCGGATTTTTCGATTTTCCGGCAATTTGTTCGATTGCACTATATATATTTTTTTATTTATTGAAAGTAGAAGTAAAAACAAAAAAATGAGCCCTGTCCGAACTCTGTCGGACAAGTACTTTTATGAGAAATCGCACTTGAAAATTTCACTTTTTTTTTAAATTGAATTAAACAACAACCGTTAAATATTTTGCTCCAAAAAAATAGTGCTTATGTGGGATACCAAAAGATATACTTTCACCAAGTTTGAGCTAAATTGAATTATTTTTGTGATAGAAAAAAATTAAAAACCGAAAAAACGGTCTTTTGCGTATTTCTCGAAAAATTTTGAAGTTAGGATAAAATTGCTTTCTACAAAAGTTGTAGATCTCTTTATTACCTACAACTTTTCGATAGGATGCGCAGTTTAGCTAGAAATCGCAAGAAACCGTTTTTCACCCCTAAAAATCCACCCCATTTCACCCCAGATAATCGCAGGTGGTTCGGAATATTTTTCCTTCCTTAGCTATGATATGTTCTACAATATTCCACTATCAGTTTGCTGTAACGAATTATTTTGTTGTCCAACCCTTATCTAGTCTGGTCTATATGGCCCAAAATGAAAATTAAATGAACAATTTTCGCGCTATCGTGTTAATTTGTTTTGATATTGAAATTGGTAGTAGCTTCGGTAGTAACCGATATTATGTTACTCGACCGTTCGATTTTCTTCTCCCCCATTAACATTCTTCACACTTTTTTCTTCTCAATTGATTCTTCTATATATGACTCTGCCACTGAAGACGACCTGGAATTAGTTATTATTTAGAACAAAAAGACAATAATATTGTGAAAAAACTTACTCCTATCCAGAGCTGTGCCGAGTACCAAAAAAAAGTACTTGCAAAAATTCGAGTCCGAGTACCCGATTCATTTTACTTATGAGTACAATACTCGTAAGTATTTTATTAATAAGAAAGTATAAGTACGAGTAATACTCGCAAAACCATCATAAATTCGAGTAACGAGTACGAGTACCAATAACCATTAAAATAAGTTAATATTTTCTCTTCATAGTCTTTAGATAGAACTTTTTAACTATATAGATAAGAACAGATAAAAAGACACTCAGTCAAGTTCAAAATAAAATAAAACCTTTTATTTAATAAAACAAATTTAACGAAATAACCATTAAGCATTATGGTTCACAGAAAATAAAAACATTATTATTTATAACATAGGCATAGGACATCTCACTTTTTATTAGAAGAACTTCATAGAAGATCTCATTTTGGAATAAAAGTCTCTTCAAACGTTGCTCCTTATTATCATTTTTGTAAATAATCGCTCATAAAAAAAATTGTGATATTGCTGCGAATGACTTAGTATTTCGTAGCAAATAATTAACTACTGAAAATCATCACTTATCTATTATATTATTTCTGGTGGCGAAAATAGAGGGGTATGTATGATTTATTTTAATAATAAAAAATGATCGCCGAATTGAAATTTTTCACACATTTTCAAAAAATATGAAATGCCATTCAATGTTATCCCAAAAGTAAATAAAATAAAATAAAATAAAATAATAAATAAGACAATGTAAAATCATGATTTGGCTTCTAATCAGTATTGTCGCTTTTTCTTGAAAACGATGCGTCCTATCGATTTCTGGCAAAAGGGCATTTTCTAAATAAAATTGAATGCTGTTTAATATTTTTTGAAAATATTTGCAAAATTTCAATTCGGCGATAATTTTTTCTTAAGTTTCATGAATAGTAAATATCTCTCCATCTTTGTATCTTCTCAATTGGTAATAATAGGCAGTCAATGGTTTTCAGTATTGAATTATTTGCTCTCAAAGAAGTCATTCGCAGCAATATCACGAATTTTTTTGCGAGCAGTTATTTTAAAAAATAATAATAATAAAAATATATTTACAAATACAACGCCCTGTGTCACAGAAACGAAGCATCTTAGGATCGATGATTATGGACACTTTTATTCTCAAAATTAGGTCTTTTACCTAATGAAGTCATGCTAATAAAAAGTGAGACACCCTGTATAATATCAAATATATATATAATATACACTGCTGAGCTGACGACAGATGACAATTGAGTAGTTAGTGCCTGATCCATGAGTGGTAAACTAATGACTGCACACTAAAGTAAACTAAATTTCTGAAACTACTGTACCAGAGAAATAGAGGGGGTTGAGTACTCGTGAAAAGTAACAATTTTTG
The DNA here is from genome assembly GCA_936432065.2 of Rutpela maculata. Lineage (NCBI taxonomy): Eukaryota > Metazoa > Arthropoda > Insecta > Coleoptera > Cerambycidae > Rutpela > Rutpela maculata. The sequence goes on from OW386287.2 coordinate 216,719,344, forward strand.
ACGAATACTTTGTACGAGTAATTTTTAATGTGTTGCAAATACGAGTATTAAGTCCTCTAAACCAAAAAGTACTTACGAATAATTAAAAAAGAGTACTTTTAGTACTCGAGTACAAAATACGAGTAAAGTATCCGTGTACTCGCCCAGCTCTGCTCCTATCCTCCTAGCCGTTTCAACGAGATTAAATCTTCGTCAGCATCTGCCGCAAGAGACACAGAACTTCACCGGAAGCAATGCCCTGGATACTCTGTTGGGTTCGATAGTTTAAGAAATTCAGCAACGATAGAGGGCATTTTCCCAAAAGAATGGATTCCTACACGTTGTACCGTACATTTTCCCTTACGATAGGAAATAAAAAAAATAATCGTGTTTAACATTCGCTGGTCGAAGTCGAACATATATTTCTGGGACACTTCCATGGGATTAACAGCTTCACCTTCAGCTACCACGGGAAACACTATCTAAATGTTGGTCTTCGTATCGGGAATTGTTATAAGAAGACATCGTGTGTCTTTTTGGATAATATCTTCTATTTTTAGTGAATGTAGCTCTTCGCGCCTGCATGCACCACACACGCCAATGAGAAGAGCAACCTGCGTAATTAAATATGAAACTGATGCACGTCATTAAAGTAGGATTTTAAGATTACTTTGATTAATAAATACTTCTCATCGTCTGCATTTATCAAAAATGTATCAATTTCTTGGCGCGTCAAAACTTTTGACTTTGTGAGCTCGTTGCCTACTGAATTTCGCTTCAAAAAAGCTATGATTTTGACGAATTTGTTTATTTCTATATTTTCTTTGTCAGACAAAACAGCTTTTTTCGTCGAATATTTTGACCAGAGAGTAGATGGTTTTACTTCTTGCGACTTGCACTTACCTTTTCACGTAAATAGTTTAACATTGCATCTTCGTCTACAATTACAATGTTGCTGAATGCTTCATATTCCTTATCATAAATTTGACGAGATTTCACTGGAAGTAAATCTAACACAATTTCCTTCGCTTTTTCAGTTATAATTTGTGGATTATGCATTTTATACCGTATAAAAAGAACTCGTCAAAATTTTTTTGTTTACATTAAGCAATATGGTTACTTTGGTCACATGATAATTAAAATTCGAAGCTCACTATTTTCGAGAAATATTTGCTATGATCAAAAATTTAAATATGTTTTAGGGAAAAAATGTTGTTTGTAACACTTACCTAAAATCATGTTTTTTGGGACGAATCGTAGCTGTTTCCGGACGAGGCGAAGCCAAGTCCAGAATAGCCGATGACTCCCAAACAACTGATTTTAGATACTTGTTAGAAAAATAACTATATTATTACTTTTAACTGGCTCATGGATTTCATTGCACATTTTGTGTATTCTTTTTTTTTATCGACGATTCATAAAAATGTTTCGGATATGAGTTTGATCGCTAGAGCTCTTGGTGGCAAAAGAGACGGGCAGAAAATCGCAAAAAAATGCGACAAAATTAAAATATGGCAATTTGATTTCTATTCCTGCCCTATGAAAATTCAATTGCGCCTCACTGTTTCATCTCCAGTATAATTTTCAAGCGTATAATGTTATTATAGTGTACGGGTGGCCCGCTATTGCATTGCATACATACAAATGCTAAAGTCAAATTGTATGTAAAAACTCCAATACCTACCTATTATATACAAATTATAAATTCAATTGAAAAATAACAGACCATCATGTCAAGCCTATCTACAAAACATGATTGTGTTGCGTTAAATTGTAGGTACGATATGATAAATAAAATAAAGCAATTGTTGCAATAACGTTCAGAAATGATTACATTTAAATTATTGTTAAATTAATATTAATTTGTTTCAAATATAAAAGATTATTTTACAACACATTAGATAGCAGGGTTTTCGAGGTATCTTCATATGACAGAAAGTGAACAGTTTCCAATATGTAAGCAGGAATGATTTTTTTTTTCGGCCGACCAGAAAGTACACCCTTTCTGGAGAAATTAGCCGCCAGAAATTAACGTTTCCCCGGGCTAGACCGAAAAGTGATATTAGAGATCGGCAATAGTATATTGTGTATTTAGGTGTGAAAGCAATACATTCCCAGACGACGATGCAAATTGTCGCATCGAAGTCCGGGAATATGCTTTCACACCGAATTACACATACTATTTTTTCTATTTTTTCTGAAATCACAATCAATATTATTATAAATTAAGGAATTTGTATTAATGCATAACATTTCTTCATTACAATCTAACTGCTTACTAATAAATGCAATTTTAATGCGAGTTGGTTTGTATGCGTGTATTTATTTACCGTCTAAAATATACATAAAAAACCGTACGGGAATGTTGATCGTTGCTTGGCAATGGATCTTTTCCGGTCTGTTTTCTGATAGTTTCTTAGCAACGGACTAAAATACTGAAATTGTGCATTTTTCGATCTGAAATAGCGCCGAAAATGTAGACATTGCCGATCGATTTCAGAAAAAAGCTTTTCCGATCCTTGTTATTCTCAGTACTATGGAAACGAATTTGTGTTAATTGTTGAGATAAGTGTCAAATAGATAAATACACCTAACTTTTACGAGTTTTCAAAAGTCAATTCACAAGTTATGGAAAATATGGATTCAGATTTTGAAGCGTTACAAGCAGAAATTGAAATTGTATAATAGTGTCGGTCGTAAAAATATTTTTTATTCGAATGTGTCAAAAAATGACGTTTTTATTCGAATGTGTCAAACAATGACGTTTCTCGGTTAGAAAACAAAAGCGAAAGGTAGAACTTTTCTATCTACTTCAAGTAAGCGGCCTGAAAAGACTTTTCCGGCCTGGGCCGGAAAAGTGACAGACAAAAAGATTAAGCGTTTTTTAAAATGCTGGCCCTTCTTTTCTACTGTAAAATGGTAATGCACATGCAAATAAAATTTCAATTCAGGCAATTTTAACTGAATAAAATAAGAAATTTCTAAATTTTAATTGAATAAGAAAACTAGGATTATTAAACGTTGTCAATTAATTATTATAATGACTAAAAAGTATAATACCTACATGTTGAAAAACGAATAGAAATAACTGCGTATCTTCTCACCTTATAGACATGCAACACTTTTTACGTTCGAGTTTGCATAGTGGCAAAGCATAAAATTGCACAGAAAAATACTAAATGAAGTCTTTAATTTAACCTAGAAAACAGTACAACGTACAACAACAAAACCTTATTTTTAAACTTACTTTAATTTACAAAAATGTACTTATATATGACTACATTGTCTGTGAACCTTTTATGTTAATAGTAAAATGGAACAATTTTGTATAATTATCGGTCGGTTCAAACTTTCTAAGTCTAGTGCAACATTTTCAGTTAAAGTGGATTGGGGTGCGATAATTGTCTGAGTTTTGTGTGTGTTTAGTGTGTTATATTCTGTTTGAGTAATAGTAGTGGTCAAGTCTGTGTCTAAAATACTATTTGCTTGTGAATGTTGTGATGTTATTGTGTTTCGAACCGTAGAAGTGTGGGGTAAGTGATTGAATATTTTGTTAGTTATTCAAGTTTGTTATTTATTGACTCATCCACATAGCCCCTCAGCTACAGTGGCAGATTTCCATCCTCCGTGGCGTTTAAGTAAGGTTATGTCTGCTCCTGCATCAGCCAGCAACGTAGCCGACGTTCTTCGGAAGCAGTGCCCCGTATATTCTTTGGCATTCGCAAGCTTCAAATGGAATTGCCCCGATTTTATGAATTCCCACATTTTGTTTGCAACACTTGCCATTTCTATAACCCATGAGTATAGAACATTAAGCTATGCGTAACAGACAAGTAAAATCAACTATATTTGAAGATTTTCAGGTATGAAAACAAATTTTGTCTCAACATAAAAACAGTCCTTCATGAAAGTCGCACTAAATTGAGAAATTACAAAAAAATACAATTTCGGCTGCTGCACCGAAACTATTCAGTTTAACGAAAAAATCTATAGGACATATTTTGTAGAAAATTTAACGCTCTTTTATTTTCATAAGAACATGTTTTGCCGAATGAGGCACCCGAAGCGAGATATTTCAAAGAGACTGTTTTTTTGCGCCATTTTTTCAATATGGCGGCGCCCCTCCCCGCTCGAGCTGTCAGCAAATTCCCAAATCAGGGTCCTCCTTTAGTGTACGACGTATTGTTACGGAAACTTTTCATAACCCGAGTCATATCGTGAAGGACTTAGGAGTTGTCTTTGACTCAAAACTTACTTTCTCCAAACATATTGAGGAATGCGTTGCTGGAGCTTATAGATCCCTAGGTTTTATTCTTCGAAATAGTAAAGACTTTAAAAATTTGTCTACTCTTCGTCTATTATTTATAACATTTGTTAGATCCAAGCTGGAATACGCCTCTATTGTTTGGAGTCCTAGTTATAATATCTATATCACTTCACTTGAGAAAGTACAGAGACGTTTCTTCAAATCGGCAACATCTATTCTGGATGGTCACTATCCAACTAGGGGTACACCTCAGGAGTTTTTTGGACAGATTTGATATGTATAGTCTACTTAGAAGACGGGTAATGTGTACTATAATTACTTCCACGTCCAGTGGAAGTATAGTAACGACAAAAAAATTTTTAAAAATTTTTATTGTCCAAATGGGCTTAAAATGTCATGAAACGTCGAGATTTTAACTTTGAGCGAAAAAAAAATTTCTGTCTGTCTGTCGGTCTGTCTGTAACTTTTTTTTGTGCGCACGTTTACTCTGGAACCGTTTAAGATATTGACTTGAAATTTGGTACACATATGTACTTTAACGAGATCTAGAACTAGATTATATTTTCATCTTGTTCCGTCGAAGGGTTGGGGGGTAAATTGGGGTAAATTTGGGGTAAATAGGTCAATCAAGCAGGTAAGAGTCCATAAAATTGGTATTTAGTATATACAAGAGAAGCTAAGGTCTCAAAAAAATTTTTGGCATTAGCCACCCCCATTACCACCCCCACCCCCTTATTAAAGGGAATGAAAAAAATAGTGATTTTGTGTATGTACAGGAACCTGAAACCTCAAAATATTTTTTTACTTCATCCACCCCCCATTATCACCCCCCTATCACCCCCACCCCACTACCGATGTGGGGTATCGTTTTATTGGTTTTTGGGGTAGAGGATTTCAAATATTATATTATTAAAGTTCCATAAACAATTATTTTCATATACAAAGTTTTTTCATTGTGAGTAACTTGGATAGAGAATCTGGATGTGGAAGTAGTGATTCCTTGGGCAGCGGTTTTTTCTTATATAAAATTATCAACAATGAAATCAACTGTCCCTCTATTACCTCACATATTAAATATCGAGTTCCTAGATTGTCCGCTAGAACAAATAACATACTTGTCACACCTGCACCTCGAACTAACATCTTAAGCTCATCTCCGTTGCATCAAATCTGTTTAAACTACAGTAACATTGAGCAAAGATTGGATATTTTCAACTGCAATATTTCTGACATAAAACGAACTTACGCAAGTGTTTAACAATTATTTCTCCCTTCTTATCTTGCTTGTTTCTCTATGTATATTATATGCTAACGTTGTATTATGTATATTTTTATGTTGTATGAATTGTCATTTACACATTTATTTGTCCTGAACGTTTTATATTGATTGTTTTTTCTGATAACCTACTTTTCACTTTGGTGTTTTTATTATATTAATTTGTTATTTTGTTTTTTAATCTTGTAATTGTGTTGTTATTTATCCTGTAACTGGGTTTTACCCGTTGGATAAATTATTGAAATAAATAAATAAATAAATATCGAAATTTCGTGACCAGCTCTTAGACCATGAGGGAAGATTGTTAAAATTTTCTAGATAAATTTTAAATTGAAAACTTACAATTTTTTCCATAACTTTGGATACGGTGGGTAAAATATTTAGAGGACTCAGATCGTCACATATGAGTTAAAATATGTATGCAGTACGGCAAAATCACTTTTAACATTTCAGTATTAAATATTATCCACTCCATAACGCTCTTGATTTTATCGATGAAATTGCTATACCTACAAATATCGCTTTCTGTTACCTCATTAAATTGAAAAGTTGAATTATTTATTTCGTTATTTTCATAAAACTCTTACCAGTGCTTTCATAAAACTCTCGTCAGTGCCAATCTGGAGACAATTAAAGACAAGCCTTATTATTAACAATGTGTTTTATATATTTAATTAATTATTCGTAAAATATTCTCCCCAAATGCCATTCATGCTTTTAAATTGTACCAATTCTTTCTCGACTTTTTCAAAAGTATTGTAATTCGTGTAAATAATAATAATAATAATACATTTATTTTCCTTCCATATGTACAAAAAACAGGTTAATAAATATTCATAAAATACCATTGTATGGGTGAGGAAAACCACTAGACTGTGTTCAAGCAAGTAATGCAAGGCCCTACCCTTCGGATTAATACACTAGATTACTATATCATAAGTATACAAAATTAATAACCTATCCTAATCCTAATTACATTACTAAATGACTAAATTGTGATGCACAGTTAAACAAAACCTATTTAAAATTATAGTGTTTATTTTAACATATTATATAATATACTTTCTTTTGTTTTTAATTTTTAATTTTTCTTTTTTTTATTTTTTTTTTTATTTTATTACTGATTACTGTCCTATAAGTAACTCGACATATTTATTTTAAATTGTTTGGTGGACATTGTTTTAATATTTTCTGGGAATGCATTATAAAGCCTTGAAATATTATGAGCGAAAAACCGTTCTATGAGATGGTCTAGTTTTAATGTTATAAACATCTGAGTGAAAGCAGATTTTATTATAAAGATAGCTAGGAATTTTCGTAGTAATTATTTGATGATAGAGACATAATGTTTGTAATTTTAAGCGATTGTTCATGTTTAACCCTTTTGTTTGAGAGATATGTTCTCTACGCGGTATCCCAAATATATACCTAATACATAAATTTTGTGTCCTTTGTATTCTAGTTTTCGTTAGAACATCCACACACGGATAATAAACAGGGGGGCAGTATAGAAAATTTGACAGAACAAGAGTTTCGCATAATAAGGTTTTAATTTTTGCCCATAAATAATTTCTGTGTGGATAGAGCAATTTTAGGGCTGAATAAGATTTTTGTATTCATTTGCTAATTTGTGCAGAGAATCTAAAGGTATTATCAAACCCTAAGCCTAAGTTACACGCACTCTGAACGACTGGAATGGTTATGTTATTAATTACTTCTTGGAAATGGTTGGAAATATTAGAAATAGTTAGCTTTTTACCAAATAAAATTAATTTTGACTTATTAGGGTTCAAAAACAAAGAATCCTCCATTGGCGCCTTCCCAATAACTTGAATTAATTCTGAATTAATTCTTATTAAAGCATCATCAATATTATTCCTGTTAAATGACAAATATAATTGTCATCTGCGTACATATGTGTTGGCAGTTTATTATCAAAGATTTAATCAGTTGATAGACTGTTAATTTACACTGTTTATATTACTAGGCAACAGACGCTGTCGAAAAAATTTTGTCCATCAAATTCTAAGCACTTATATTACATACATATCATAATTCCATGCGAATATTTTTTCTTCAGTATTTACGTGTTAAATATTTTACTTAAATATTTTTTTTTATTATTTTACCGTATATATCCATTTAAAAAAAAATGACGATAGCGTCATATCTCAACTCAAAAAATATGGTAGCTATGGAGAGGTGCATGGTTGAATAGATTAAAGACCTGGAAATACTTTTATTAAAGTTATTTTTAATTCCAATTATATTTTAGCCAGAAATCAGGTGGTCTGACAGATTTACCTAACCCTGAACCATAAATATCGGAATCGTACTCCGTGAATATAACAGACAGGTGGCAGATGTTTTGATTCTGTATAAAGAGAGAAGAGACCAATATACGTAATGGTTTGGCCAGTATATTAAAAAGTGATTTAGTCACTAATTACCCCAACGTTTATAACAATATTAAAAGTACAATAAAAAATTTAACTGAAAGTCCCAATTTCATAAACATGTAGTACTGCCACGCTAATGGGCGCCATTAGTTGTATTGTAATTTTTAATGATTATTTCCATCGTAGACCTCCGACGCTGTGATGACAGGGAACATGAAGATGCGGTTATTATGGCAGAAAATATATGAAGCTGTTGTGTAATGAATCATACATGGTATTCCAAGATTGTCTCGACATAATTCACACAGCAATTCTCTTACTTAAAATTAGTATTAGAAAGTAGAGAACAAATACAGGGTGTTCCAGGAGTATGGGGCAATAATTAGTGAGTGTGCAGTTAGGGTAAAAATTACACTAAAAGTACCTGTACATTTATTCCTAGGACCCTCTGCCACTTATGCCCTTAAAGTTTGACCCATTTTTACTTTATTTCTTTAAAGTCGGCCTATTTCTCCTACCGCGACTAACACCAATCACCGGCGCCAGGAGACGAGCTACTTTCACTCTGGAAATTTTGCCGAACCTCTTTCGTAAGAAAGTAAGGATTTTTTATTTGCCTAATATCTAATAGACAAGGGGCCGACTGGTTTACATCCTCTCCGAAAGATGAGTCTCGTCTTACATTGAATAGCTTCTTCATGTACGCCGATATAAGATAGATAATAATAATAAAAAAAAAATATATATAAGAGCCGATAGAAGGTGGGACTGTATTTCCCTGGAAGTAACTTGTCTAAGTACTAACCGCGATTAACGTTGCTTAACTTTTCATGTCGAGATGTGAGTATAGTCCAGACGGACCTTGTTTAATAATAATAATAATAATAATAATAATAATAATTTATTTTCCATAATGACAACATTACAATTGTATAGGAATAGTCAACTTTACAAGCATATACCTTAAAAAAACTAGGTAAAAAAAATAACATACAGAATAAAAACATTTTGACAGTAAAAACAATTTTAATTTACTTTTAAAATCCTGTAAACTTCTAGCTAATTTGCATTCTGTAGGTAAATAATTAAACATTTTTGGACCCATGTAATTTGGGGAATTGCAAGTTATATTTAGTCTTGCATATGGTATTCTAAAATCTTCCTTGCTACGGGTATTTATGTTATGAATATTTTTATTTACAGGTAATACATTCTTATTTTGATAAACATAAACACACATTTCAAAAATGTATAAACATGGCAAGGTTAAAATATTACACTCTCTAAATACCCCTTTACAAGAATGGGTACTAGAAATATTAGCTATACAACGCAATATACGTTTTTGAGCAATAAAAACGTTCTGTGATAGAGTGGAGTTCCCCAGAAACAGACACCATACCTCAGTCTAGAATCTACTTGGGCATAGTATAAATTAACCAATTGTTGTTTAGTAAGCATTGTTTTAATATTATTAAACAAAAATGTAATTGATGCCAGTTTGGAAATCAGATATTCACAATGCGATTTCCAGCTTAAGCATTCATCAATATGTAAACCCAAAAACTTTATACTCTCATGGGTACCTGTTATTAATGATTCATTGACCTTAAATGAAATAGACTCGCAGTTTTTCTGTCTATTATGGAACTGAGTTACCTGAGTTTTTTCTGCATTAAAATACAACTGATGTTGATTGAAAAATGTAGATACTTTTTTACAACATTGTTACATTTACTTTCTAACACATTATGCATAAAATCTGAAATAATCATAGAAAGATCATCAGCATACATTGAAAAGAATTCATTACATAGAATAAAATCAAGCTCATTGATATACAATATGAATAATACAGGGCCCAATATTGAACCCTGTGGAACTCCCATACTTAAAACCGAACGTTCAGAATTGGCTCTATATACATTATTTTCACTGACGTGTTGTATGCTCACATACTGTTGACGATTAGTCAAGAATGAATTGATCCAGTTTAGCGGTTGTCCTCTAATCCCATAGTTATACAATGTAGTCAACAATTTTGTATGATTGACGCAGTCAAACGCCCTGCTGAAATCAAAAAATATTCCAACAGGGCATTCGCCTGCCTCAATATCATGAATTATTTGATTATAAAATGTTGTAACAGCCGTTATAGTAAATTTTCCACTACGAAACCCATGTTCAAGTAATTTAGAAAAACTAAATGGTATTGTTACAGGTCTATAATTCTCTAAAAGATGATGATTATTTTTCTTAAAAATGGGTACAACATTACCCATTTTCATATCTGGAAATGTTCCTGTTTTAAAAGACAAATTTACCAAATAAGTAAATTGTGTCACCAGTATCTTTAAAACTTTCTTAATTAAAAAACCAGGTACTTCGTCTGGCCCAGATGATCTTTTGTTTTTAAGTTTATTGTTTAATAAGGAAAACATCTCATCCTCAGTAAATGGTCTTAAAAACAATGTATGGTCGATAGTTCTTGAATTTGTAGAAAAAGAGGCAGTATGGGTGTGTGGTATTTGATTTACTATATTAACTGGTGTATTAATAAAAAAATCATTAAACAATGAGGCAACCATTTCTGGATTTTCAATGGTATTGTCTTCGTGATGTATTATCAAATTATTATGTTTTTTATTTTTATTTGATAACTCTGAAATTGTTTTCCAAGCAGCTCGTGAAGGATTACTTGCATTAATAATTTTATTTTGATAATATTCTTTTTTTGTTTTATTAATTAAATTATTGTGTACCCTTCTTGCCTTATTATAGGTAGAAGTCAACTCGGGATATGTTCTTTTTAAAATATATAAATCTTTCAATTGTGTACTAGATGATCTAACCGCATCATTTACCCATTTTTTGTCATTACTTGTATTAATATAATATCTACGCCGAGATCTACGCTTAGGAAAAAAACAGTTAAAATAATATAAAAATGTTTCATAAAAGAGATCAAATGCTGCTTATAAGTAGTATGAGATATCTTTGTAAACGTAATTCTTTAGATATATTATAAAGAGAAAGATGTGAGGTAAGCTTATTTTATTTTATGTAATATCAATAGTGCTTAGAATTTTATAGGTTAATTTTTTCGAAAGCTTTGTTGCCTGATGGTAAAGAGTGTAAATTGACAGTTTATTACCTGATTACATCCCGAGCGCTTTAGTGGAAGGGATTTAATCTTTGATAAGAAACTGTCAATTTACATGAATTATATAACCTTTTGGCAACTTAGCTTGAGCATAAATTTATAGATAAAATATAAAAACACGAGTGATATTTGGGGGGCATATTTCACGAGTATATCATTCATTAAGTACATCTTTAATATTATGTTTTGTAATTATTTGCATTCAAATGTTTTCTTGTCATTCTTTATTTTCAATTTCATCATTTACGTCACATAAAAATGCATTTCCAAAGCAACTCATCTAGTAAAAAACAAAGTAGGTATACATATTTAACAAATGCAGCTGCAGAAACTTAAAGTTTACGCGATTCGCCATATTTTAAATGTAATGACGATCAAGAAAAACTTTATGCCTTACACCATAGGTATTATAATGCATAGACTAGTCTTCACTGTAAAGAATTCTCGGGCATGCTTCGACCAATCACATTACAAGTAAATACATTTTACACACATTTTACCAATCTCCCGTCTTTACGTTCAAAGGTTGCCGATATCAGATGGAATATAGTGTATATAGTACCGCCATCTACTAAAGCTATATTAGACCACACGGAAAACAAGGTACTCTGAATGATTGAAGAATTGTATTAAAATATTCATTGATATTTATATTTACCTATTTAATCCTTATTTTTAATTTAAGAAGTTTAATAGTTAAGTTAAGGTTTGCTTGTTTAAGCAGAGAGAACATTAAGTACTTCGTGAATTCAACTTCTAAAACTGAGAGTGCGCTTGCGTAGGTGGAATGAATCGGCCATTTCACGCACCAGAATATCATTGACCAATCAGCCGACGATGAGGCTAGACTCCGTCACGTGATTTGTTTGCTGACTAGTGACTAGGTACAGACCAAGTCAAATGTATATGAGATTTCTATTCTCTTTCTACTATGACAAAATTACGATGCTGGTGGCGGACGTTTGAGCGTTCTGCTGGCGCATGGACGCTAGGTTATAACATGCCTATTTAAAATTAATTTAAACATATGTGGGATAGATTAGCACCAAAACGCAAATAAATAATTTACACATTATTTATCCATGATTTGTTAGTCATTTATTGACCTTATTATGAAGAATATTTAAAATATAAAATCAGATATTGAATATATTGACTTAAGTTATCTTGAGGAGGCTCAGCCTTTGTTGCCGCAATTGAAAAACTGTCACCGCCGTCGACCGGTTAGTAGAGAGGCCAAGTTCAAGAAACTAGCATAATAACGATTTTCGTAGGACCGAGAAGGTTTATACCGACAAGTGATAATGTCGTAATCAGTGTGGTCCATTGATCATCAAAATGCATGTTGCCGCTTTCTAAAGTAGTGGAGTGAGTACCTCGTACACTACGTCATAAAGATGGTGCCTCCTGATGTTAGATTTTGTCTATTATTTCGATAACTATTCATCCGATTTAAACAAAGTAGATGTCAACTGCTAGGTATTTTAATGCCTAACAAAAAATGTTAAGCCATTTTTATTGTAAATATTAAATTTAAAAAAATATATTTAAAAAACTAACTTTAAAATAGAAACATATTTCCAACACAGTAAGTTTAATGTGTAATAACGCAATTAATATCTGAATTTGACCAATACTCGAGAAATAAAAAAATTGCCACATTTTTAAGGTACATTTAAAACTTTGAACTTTCCAAATTGCAAAAAAAATAACAAAATTGTGACCATTTTAAGCGAGCCGCTACCCTCTACCCGCGCCCAACTGACCGACGTCGTTTGCACTGGCCTGCCCGGCCAGTCGCCTACAAGTGATAATACTGAACATATGTACGTGCGTGCGTGAGATAAGTATGTTTTAGTTTGCTTGGTATACCGCTAATTTACCTATTCAAAACTTACCTCGGCCTATTGATAAGGGTTGGAAATTAGAGGATGGGCAACTACTTCCCATAGCATCATTGCAGGAGCCTATTTCTCTTAACAATTGATTTCATGTAATTGCAAGACAGGTTGCAGGACGTCCTGTTGTGGATGTGCTAATCGGAAACAAAAATGCATGGAAGATATTTGCCATGTAGGTGTGCAATGCTTTAATCAGTACAGTTATGAAACTCAAGAGGATGTTGATTTACTGCAATAGCAGTAGCATAGTAGTGCGACAAGAGAAGACTTTATTTTATGACCATGGATAGTAACTTTTGTTCTTAACATTGTATCTCTCAGTTCATTTGTTATAATTTTGTTATTATTCATCCGATTTCCATTTTTTTTTATATATATATATATATATATATATATATATATATACAGCTCCGATTAAAGAACTTATATCTAGATACATATTGGCATTACTTTGTGTGATCCCGAAAGATTCACAATCTAAGGCACTTCTTCCCATAAGTTCTTGATTGGCTAATCGATCTGTTCGCGGCCGATTCGGGCGCCATCGGTTCAGTTTGATTATCATAATAATCTACTAATCCCTCCGATTAAAGAACTTATATCTAGATACATAACAGGCTATCTTTTCATTATATACCTTGTTTGCTCCTAACATAGTCACATTATATGTCCATTAAAATGGATAGATGAACATCACTTCCCATAGGCAACAGTGGCGTTGTATGTGTAGAAAATGTGTAGAATGGTAAAAATTTTCATTAAAATGAATTATTGCAATTCCTGCATTACCGGCTCTTTATATAACGTGATGTAGGCATACGATATTAGAGTAAGACAAAACAGTAAGATAAAACAGTAAGATAAATATGTATTGAAAGGATATTAAAATTTAATTGCTATTTACTTTATAACTGTAAACTGAACTTCATCATGTTACGACTATGGAACGATCGATTTTCTTCTTTTCTAAACTGCTTTCTGCAAACGGCACAGCACTTTACTATTTATTTGCACAAAATATATTGTCACTAAACTGTGTAAATATGAATAGAGAATATTATTTAGGTATTAAGCAAATCACAACTTAAAATAAAATTACTTTTTCATCAGTTTTTGGTCGGAGAACACGAAAAACATTTATTGACATTAATGGCCGAACTGTCAACTGAGATGATGATAATCGAACTGAAGCCGATCGTGCACGAGCGGCCGCGAATACGCCGATGGGCCAATCAGCAACTTATGGGAAGAAGTCCTTAGATTGTGAGTCTTTCAGCGACAAATAAATCAATGCCATTATGTATCTAGATATAAGTTCTTTAATCGGAGACTAATCCACTTTTGACAGTATATCCGCCATTAATGTTAATAAGCGTTTTTCGTGTTTTTCGATCAAAATGTGGCGAAGAAGTCTTTTTATTTTAAGTTGTGATTTGCTCAATACCTAAATAATATTCTCTATTCATATTTACACAGTTTAGTGACAATATATTTAGTGCAAATAAATAGTGAAGTGCTGTGCCGTTTGCAGAAAGCAGTTTAGGAAAGAAGAAAATCAATCGTTCCATAGTCGTAACATGATGAAGTTCAATTTACAGTTATAAAGTAAATAGCAATTCAATTTTAATATCCTTTCAATACATACTTATCTTCTGTTTTATCTTACTGTAATATCGTATGCCCACATCACGTTATATAAAGAGCCGGTAATGCAGGAATTGTAATAATTCATTTTAATGAAAATATTTACCATTCTACACATTTTCTGCACACACAACGCCACTGTTGCCTATGGAATGTGATGTTCATCTATTCTTTTTAATGGACATATAATGTGACTATGTTAGGAGCAAACAAGGTATATAGTGAAAAGATAGCCTGTTATGTATCTAGATATAAGTTCTTTAATCGGAGATATATAGGGTGTCCCACTTAAAACTCCTGGCGCCATTTTCTCGATAACCAAAAGCGATATTTGAATTCTGTAAAAAGTATCTACTAGAATATATAAGTGACTTCAGTTTTGAGTAAAAATCGTTATTTTACACATTGAGGTATAGATGGCGTTGCGATACAAAGAAATTTTTCGATCGCAGGAACGATGAAATGAGTTGCATGAGATGGAGAATTATATTCTAAGCAAATTTTTTAATATGAACAACAATTTTCGAAAAATCACTGGTTTTCGAGATATTTGAACTTTCAAGTAACAAAAATTCAATTTTTTTTTCATATGTCTACAATTTATAGTGTAAAATTAAGTAGAACATACAACATAAACATGACTCAAAAATTAGACAATACACAATAAACAAAAATGACAAAATCTTTAATTTCCAAATAGCAGTTACAGCCCCAATGTTTTACTTGAAAAAAAAAAATATTTTGTGTTTTGAAATAAATGTTTCATTACCATCTAAATGAGCCTGATTCACTATGAAAAATGTCCCAAAGGACTTATTATCTAAAATGTATTTTAAAAAAGTTATGACGATTTTTATATTGTTAAAAATTATATTGAAGTTCAAATATCTCGAGAACCAGTGATTTTTCGAAAATTGTTCGTATTATAAAAGTTGCTTAAAATATAATTCTCCATCTCATGCAACTCATTTCATCGTTCCTGCGATCGAAAAATTTCTTTGCATCGCAACGCCATCTATACCTCAATGTGTAAAATAACGATTTTTACTCAAAACTGAAGTCATTTATATATTCTAGTAGATCCTTTTACAGAATTCAAATATTGCTTTTGGTTATTGAGAAAATAGCGTCGGGAGTTTTAAGTGGGACACCCTGTATAGTGCAGAAATGTGCAAAATTTTTTTATATCTGAATTTTGTCCAAATATAATTATTATATTCCGTTTAGGAAATAAATAAAAATAATTTGTATGAAAAACAAGTTTATGTTAAACATTTTTTTTGATTAAATATTTACAACATTTTTTGTTAGGCATTGAAATACCCAGCATTTGACATATATTTTGTATAAATCGGATAAATAGTTATCGAAATAATAGAGAAAATCTAACATCAGGAGGCGCCATCTTTGTGACGTCATAGGTACTCACTCCACCACTTTAGGAAGCGACAACATGCATTTTGATGATCAGTAGACCACATTGATTACGACAATACCACTTGTCGATATAAACCTTTTCAGTCCTACGAATTTTTTTTTTTTTTTTTGTCATTTGGCCTCTCTACTACTTACCGTTCTTGATACTTAAATATAGTATAAAGATAACTTTATTCAATGATGAATAAAAAACTTACCGAATCTATGTTTTCACCAAGTTGCCTCGTTCGAAACTTACCTTAAACAAAAAAATTATTAACTTCACCTAGTAAAAGAGCATTATATGGTGATCAGTGCAGTGGCGGCTCGTCAGGGGAGGCAGGGGAGGCTGAGCCTCCCTTTGGAAGAAGCAGCATATCTTCCAATCTTCCAAATTAATATCTTTTACTTGTAGAAATTTCTCTAATTGTCTTTCAAAATATCAAGCCTCCTCTGCAGACAATATCACAAGCCACCACTGAATCAGTAATAAGCTATTTTGGCTAACTGGCTAATATTATTAAACTGAAAAAAATATTTTCATCTAAATAAATTAATACTATAAGACTTTCGAAGCAAATTTTCAACGAAGATTTCTCTTCTTTTGGCACATTACTCCCCTTTCCCCACTAATCTAATCGCCTTGCTTACTCTTGATAACGCTAATTTCTCCAAGACGTTTATTCTAGTGCAGAACTGTTGGAAAAAAAGGGCGTTATTTGGGACCTGGTTCGTAATTCACGAATTTGGCTTAATTTTATTTTATAGGTTTCTCATTTTAATTACTAAAACCACTACAATTGGAAAATTTTCGCTATTGCTTATAAAACTATAGGAAACTTTAGAAAAGATATCAAATCGAAAACAATTAAAATGAGAGGAAGTTATACATATTTTTTTTTACAATAACTTCAATTAAAAAAGTAAGAGACTGTGGTGTACTTTCATTAAAATTATAAAACGCTAGCTGATGCCCGTGACTTCGTTCGCGTGGAAGACTTCTTGCGCGTGGAAGACTTCTTGCGCGTGTAATTAAGAACACTGACATACTAATTTATGCTCATAAAGAAGTACTACATACCCACTGAGTACTCCTATACTGCCCTACTAAGCACAGAGGGGGTAACTGCATTTTTTTTGCAAAATGTCTTCAAGTAACTCTAGTGTGTCTTTTACACCTAATATTAAAGGTTCTAAGCCGTATCTGAGCTGGAAATACATTGAGATACTATTATATTAAACAATTTACATAGAAGTACAATTATCTGGACAAAACACAAAATGCAGTTACCCCCTCTGTGCTTAGTAGGGCAGAATAGTACTCAGGAAGTACACTCGAGGAAACCCGCTGCGCATCCATATTATTCGGGGAAATCCACTGCGCATCGCAATTTGATAACAATTCATTATTCTATAACCCACTGCGCATCCACTATAATCGAGGAAACTCACTGCGCATTCATAGTACTCAGGGAAATCCATTGTGCATCGCAATTTGATAACAATTCATTATTCTATTTTTGTGTTAGAGCGAGTTAAACGAAAAAATAATTATTTAAATTTTCCCTCTCCCTGTTCACCCGTTCGGGGGGGGGGGGGCGAATACGTGCCTCCTTATTTCCTCAGAAAAGCCCATCGCTGGAATATCGCATTTCTGACTTACGCGATTTCAGAGATACGGGTACTTTTTTGACCATCTACCACCCCCGCCCCGTTTGCAAGCCTTCAAAAAGTGAAAATCGAAATTTCGTCTTACCCGTGTCTAATAGATTCCAATAAAGAGTATTTCTGCTTTTAGGTCTAACCATTTCCGAAAAGCTTAAAAACCTCCCATCCCGTTCACCCGTTCCGGGGTCTCTTTTTGAAAACCGTCGAATACGTGTCTCCTTATTTCCTCAAGAGTCCGTCGCTGGAATATCACGTTTCTGGCTTACGCGATTTCAGAGACACGGGTACCCTTTAGGCCATCAGTTTTCATCCCTTCAAAAAGTGAAAATGGAAATTTCGTCTAGGTCTACCCGTTTCCGAAAAGTTTAAAAACCTCCCCCTCCCCGTTCACACTTTCGGGGTTCTAGACCCAGCGGTTTGAGTTGTGCGTTGATAAATCAGTCACTCAGTGAGTATTCTTTTATATATAGATTTCGCAAACAACAGTATCTGAACGTATAATATCTGCAGCAGCTTTAAAAATTCTCAATTTCTCTTGATGTTCGCCGCTTGCAATTCTGAGAGAAAACGTCATGCTGTTTGTCTTTCAAAAAAATAATAGTAGAATAGTTTTTTTTAAATCACTACATTATTATTTTGTAATATTTCAATAATCTTGTAGCAATTGCTTTATCTTTTGGGGTATGTCCACTTGTTTTACTTTTAAGCTCTTCAAATAGGAATTGGCAATCCTCATTTCAATCTATATAGTTATAAATTTCATTCACATAGTAGCATCTACTAAACCACTTGATCACGAATTTTGGTTTCTGTGTTTTCGGGCACATAGCAACATAAAGCCCTCAAGCAATTCTAATGATATTGAGCTTTTAGTGCTTTTATTATATCAACGATTCGTTTAGAAATATCGGTGCTGATATCATATTTATACGATTTTTCACTAAATTCAAAATTACAAACTTCATATTATTAGTTGTTACCGCATGCATTGCTTGCCACTGTGATTTATTCTTCTTATTATTATTTTTTTCTTCAAGCGTATTAAAATGTTTAAATTATGTCACCAAAAACAGAAGTAGAAGTAGGACATTGTTTTACTAGTAACAAAAGGTTAGTACCGAACGCCACCGTAGTGGACATTGTTTTACTAGTAACATAATGTTAGTTCCGAAAGCGCCACCGCAGTGGGTATTGTTTTACTAGTAACATAATGTTAATACCGAAAGCCACCGGTGGCGCGCTATCCACCAGCCACTTGTCATATTGTGTCAACATGTAAGACTGTAGTTTGAATATTTGTACATTTATGATAAATAAATGAATTTTTGCATTTTAATACGCTTGAAGAAAAAATAGTATATATTACACGGAGTAGAACGCCTTTTTTTGTGTTTCGCCCAGTTTGCAAATCCTGGGCTCAACACAAAAAAAGAGTGCGTTCTACTCCTAGTAATATAATATACTATTTTCCGTCAGTTTATTTATTTACCAACCCAATTAAAATCCTCTAATGAACTTCTTTCTTGGGGCGAGCGTAGAGGCGACTTTAATGTGAATGTCAGTCGATATTCCGTTGAAGCAACGTCGAGCGCTGTTGGTACTTGGATGGGTGACCCATCTTGGGAAATACAGCGTTCTCATCCCACCTTCTAGCGGCTTGTAGATCAGTGTATACGCGGAAGCTACGTAATTTCAGACGAGGATTACGTAGTGGATATACCATCCTTCGGAGGGGATGTAAAGCAGGTGGTCCCTTGTCTATTAAATGTTAGGCAAGAAAAAGCTCCCTACTCTTCTTAAGGGAAGAGGTTCGGCAAAATTTCCAGGTTGGGGGTAGCTCGTCTCCTGGCGTCGGTGATAGGCCTTGGTAGCGGAAATAGGCCGACGTTAAATAAACAGATAAAAAAAAACTTCTTTCTTTTTGTGTTAGAGCGAGATTTCCAAAACCTTTTTCTTCTGACAACATATGTTTTTTTCATACTCATTTACTTTACTGAAAATAGATTTGTATAGGTATATCCGTCCATGGATATATTTTAAAATGTTTTCTTTATTACATAGTATTCATAAAATAGATTTCAGATGGATAGCCCATCTAACAAAAATATATCGTTTAAAAAAAATGTTATTTTAAAAAATTAAATAAAGGAAAATCGGCAATTTTTTATTGTACTGTTTTCGTATTTCGAATTTCTAACATTAAAAAAAATTAGTGCTCTACCGGTCGGGTCACAAATAAAGCTGCAACGATCCTTCACTATTAAAACCATTTTTGATTTCTGTGACATTTTTAGGTTCCTCAAGTTTCCCAGGTCTCCTCAATTCCTAGATGTGTCATCATAAAAGCCCCCCGTACGCCACTGGCCACATCTTCATTATCGATCGAGAATTGATTCTGTCGCTAGGGCGGCAACATCAAAGAACTCACTGATTTCAGCCTCCATTATAATAAAATGAGTATAATAATTAATTTATTTATTTTAGCTCGTCAAGGAAAGCACTAGTTCAAATATAGCTGTATCGGTCTAACCGCAATCAATGTTCCGTGGTAGTTAATAAAGTATGTAAATTTTAGTGAGGCAGAATTTACGCGGCTGTCATAATTAAACGATTCTCGTAATAAATTTAGATTTATGGTTTATGCAACTGCTGATTTCATGTTAAATTTGTGTACACAACCGTGATTGTCTCTTAGTTTTTACCAGTGGCGGCTCGTCAGGGGAGGCAGGGGAGGCTGAGCCTCCCTTTGGAAGAAGCAACATATCTTGCAATCTTCCAAATTAATATCTTTTACTTGTAGAAATTTCTACTTAGGTATATCTCAATTTTCAATATTGTTTATTGTTTATAGTTCATTAATTAATTTTCAGTGTATAAAAAAGTTCTGCATTTCCTTTCCACAAACATACCTATAACGTCACAGTCCGGATTGTCTTTTTATGCATATTTCCCGGGCGACCCGGTCTTTCATTGAATGAACAGAGCGCTTCGCTTGAGGCTTATACGAAATAGCTTCCAACTTCAAGGCATTTAGTTTTAACATAAATGACCTTGCATTACTTTTGCGTTGTCTAGCAACACTTCAAATAAGACAAGCTAGGCCGCTAGCCTCAGTCCTCAGTTCTTTATAGCGCATGTGCAGTTCAGGAGTTCAGGCACAGTATAGAGAAGACAAGTACTTTCACTCGCAGCGGTCCCTTTGATATTTGTTGTACTCGATTTTATTTGGTTCAGGTGATTCACAGGAAAACGAACTGTCAGTGGTAATTTGTCGTTTAGCCGGTTAAGATCAACTTGACATTAAAATACATAAAACATTTGATAGGCGGGCTAGAAATGAGTGCTCTAGGTGAAAATATTCCCAACAACATCTCTTGTTGTCCAGACGTGGTGGATTATTTGTTATTAAATGGATTTTCTACTCTTACTTACGACGAAAAGGTAAGAATTAAAAGAATTGCTAGGCCTACACCAGCAATGCCTTCGTTAGTTTTTAAAAGTGGAAAACAAAACAGAGGGTTTTGTGATAACAATTATAAAAAAATCGAGTGGTTAACGGCATCAACAGTTAGAAACAAATTATATTGTTGGAGATGTTTATTATTCACTAATGATCAATTCTCAATTTGGGGCAGGACCGGGTTTAATAATTTGAAAAATTTGTCGCGAGGTTTACAAAAGCACGAAAAATCCCAGGAGCACATTTCATCTTGCGTTAAATTCGAAATATTTGGTAAACAAAATATTGTAAATTATTTGGAATCTGCACATAAGAGAGAAATAGAAAATTTTAATGAAAAGGTCCGTGAAAATAGGGAAATATTAAAGAGATTAATTGATGCCGTTATATATTTATCTTCGCAAGAAAATTCTTTCCGAGGGCATGACGAAAAACGCGATTCGTGCAATAAAGGAAATTTCAAAGAGCTAATAGATTTTTTAAAAATGTATGATCCAAAATTAGAGAACTTTTTGAATAACGCCACTATTTTTTCCGGAACATCTAAATCAATTCAAAATGATCTAATTGAGAGTGTTAGCTCGATTATTAAAGGCAAAATTTATGAAGAACTATATAATTGCGAATTTTTCTCGTGGCAAATTGACGAAACGACGGACATTACCTGTAAATCTCAGCTTTCCGTAACTTTTAGATATGTAATGCACGGCGAAGTTATTGAAAGGTTTGTTGGTTTTCTTGATGTGAGTAGTGGAAGAAACGCGGAGAGTTTATTTAAATTATTAATCGACGAATTTGGTAAATTTGATTTGAAAAATAAATTAATAGCACAAACCTATGACGGCGCTGCAGTTATCTCAGGGCATCTTAATGGACTCCAAACAAAAATAAAAGATATTGCTCCTCAAGCTTACTTCATTCACTGTTATGCACATCAATTAAATTTAGTTCTGAGTAAAGCATGTAACGGAATTAAAGAAGTTAGAATATTTTTTTCAAATATTACTGGTTTTTCGTCATTTTTTTCAAAATCTACCAAAAGAACTGATGTTTTAAATACAATTAATATGAAACATAGAATTCCGACAAACGCTCCCACTCGTTGGAATTTTTCATCTAGAGTTGTTTTCACTGTTGACAAATACAGGAAAGAACTTATTGACGTTTTTAATTTTATTTCGGAAAGTGAAGATTTTTTAAATGACGCTCAGACTTTAAGAGCAGCTTACGGATTAAAATCGTTATTGTTGGATAAAAATTTCATATTTTTTCTAAAAGCTTTTAACATGATTTTTGAGCAAACTGATGTTGTTTTCCAAATTTTACAGAATAAACTAACTGATATAACATATTCTAAAAATAGACTTAAGTCACTTATATCTAAATTAAAAGAATTTCGCAATAACGAAATACATTTCAATACTTTATACAATATTTTTTTAGAAAATACTGAAAACGTAGATGATGAGCCAGGGCCACAATTTAAAAAAAGAAAGACAACATATAACTTTGACAGGGCAGATATACATTACAAACAAATTTTTATAGAAATTTTAGACACCATTATAGTCCAAATTGAAATTAGATTTTCTGATTTAAATACTTTGCAATGTTACGATTTAGTAAATCCTAATAATTTTACAGCGTTTTCTAAATCATTCCCTACCAGTCTAATGGAGAAATTAATGGACCATTATCCTTTTTTTGACCGTATTTCGTTAAAAAATGAACTATGCGTGTTGTATTCTGACCAGCAAATTTTAGCAAATCCAAAATCATCTCAAGAAATGCTTACGTATATATATAATAATAATTTAAAAAGCTGTCTACCCGAACTGTACAAACTTTTATCATTAGTGTCAACAATTCCAGTAACCTCAGCTTCTGTAGAACGATCATTTTCAGCACTTAAACGCATAAAAACATTTACTAGAAACAAAATAAGTCAAGACCGCCTCTCAAATGTATCGCTTATTTCAATAGAAAAACATTTTTTGTCAGAATTGAAGAAACACGATTCATTTTATGATGAAGTAATCAACCATTTTGCTAGTTCCGAAAATCGCAGGTTACCACTCATTTATAAAAATATTTAGGCTTTACACCAAAGATTAATATAGTTGTTATTTTAGAAAAAATATTTATTTGCGTTATTTATTTTTTAGGAAATATTTTTTAATTCTTCCGCGGTTATATTTTTTTATATAACTTCTTTCTCAAAGCTATTTTAATTTTTATTAAAAGTTATAATTTTACACTCTGGCAGTGATAATGAATACAATTTTTGTTTGTAGGAAAATACTTTAATTTTTTTTCCAAAACTATTTTGATTTTTATTAAAAGTTATAACTTAATTATAAGTGGGATAGTAGGGCTCCTTTGGATACCGATACTCGAGGCGTAGGAACGGAAATTTCATGAGAATGATTTTTTCGTCTCATTATATTTTCTATTTCCTTTTCTTTTTATTCTTTTATTCTCTCAAGTCGTGAATCGGTATCCTGGCGAACAACCCACGACAAAAAAATGTAACGCGCCGTTGTACTACCTCGAGGGTGGTGGGGAAATGTACAAATTGTAATCATATTGCAAGTTAATTGTCTTTCAAAATATCAAGCCTCCTCTGCAGAAAATATCACGAGCCGCCACTGGTTTTTACCCATAGGCGGGATTTCAGCAATTTCATTGGAGAGATACCAGGGCATCACCATCGTAGTAGTGCACAGGGTGAACCAAATTAGATGGGATTTGAGATTTTCTCTAAAACTAAGGCAGGTAGACAAAAACCAATATAGGTGTTCTGAACTCGATTTTTGAGAAATAAACAATGGCGTAAACCGCGATCGTCTATCTTTTTCGACTACCGAAGTACAGAGCGTTTTTGGAAAATTGGCATTTTTGGATGACCTCTATATCTCAATTACCAAGTGTCGAATCGAAAATCGAGTAATATATTCTTAAGGCACTTTTTTTAAGTAGAATCCGTTGCTGATAAGAAAATTATGCATGGCTCAGTTTTCGAGATATGATATAACTTGTTTTCTTAAATGAAACACTCTAAATTATTTCATTATTCGATCACAACTTAAATTAGCTATCCAACATGTACCTGAAGTTTCGAACGTTCATTTGAACGAATTTTATATGAAAAGGAAAAATTAATCGATTTAAGCACACAATTTTTCTGATAACATTTGCCGGCAACGTTAATGTCGTTGCCAGTTGCCAATAAATATTACCAGAAAAATGGTACGCCTAAATCGATTTGTAGTTTTCATTAATTGTTCCTTTTCATATGAAATTCGTTCAAGCGAACGTTCGAAACTTCAGATACATCTATCCGACGATATATCATATGTCATATTTATCTCTAGAAAAAGTGGTTAATTTCCAAAAAACTTAATATATTTGTGAGGAGGCTATGGAAAACTATTAACAACAACACTTCTTGTAATATAAAATAATTTTGCCAAAAATAGGAAAAACTAAACTACAATGAATATTCAAATTGTCTTCAATTGACATCTATGGATTTTTGACACCTTGCAGCATTTGTTGCATTTCCAATCTTGACAGGAGTTATTGTCCGAAACGCAGCTAATGCTTTGTTTTCTAACTCTTCTATGTTATTAGAACGTTCTCTATATATATACCGTGCGTGTAATAGCAAGTTAGACACAGGAGTAAGAATTGTAACGTAGCGTGTGCCAATTGACTAAAAAGAAATAATAGAGCTGGGATACTTCAGACGACGTTTACATTACATGAGTTTTATTAGGACTGGCTAACTAACATTCGAAATATAATAACTTTAATATACCATATCGATGATTCATTTAAAAATAGCACATTCAGAGAATTCATAACATACAGAGCTGGAGTACTTCAAATAAAAGTAATTGAAAAAAGTATTTCAAATACTTTCAGTATTTGAAGTACTTTGCTTCAAATCCTTTCGATTCCCAGTATTTGGTACTTGGTATTTGAAATACTTTGCTTCGAGTATTTGGATTTGGGATTTGGTTTTCAGAAATACTGGTATTTGAATTACTTTGCTTGGTATTTCAAATACTCTCCGGTATTTCAAGTACTGTCCCGGTATTTGAAGTACTAGACTTAACAATTTATAGTATTTGAAATATGTTTTTTGATATTTCAATTAATTAAAAGTATTTGAAGTACTTGTAGTTCCATGTTTTAGATATTTTAAAAAACAAATTTCACTAAAAAATTGTTACTGCATAGCTGTTTTTATTCAGTAATCAGTGTTAACATTATGTGGGCAGTGGGGGATTTAGGGGGTTGGCTATAGAGGCTATAGCCCAGGGCGGCAAAATCCAGGGACGGCAAACTTTTTGAAAAATAGCAAAGGCACATAAAAACAAAAAAATATTATTATTAGTATGTACTAAGTATCAGAACATTAATTTATTTAAGAATGTGTTTTTTATTTTAACTAGACTAAAGTTCCTTATTATAGTTAACTGTACAGGGTGGTCACGCGAACGTTAGAACCTCATTTAATTTCGTTATTTTTGGAGTTACGTAAAAACGTTTAAAAATAAAAGTTATTTTCCAAAAATCATTTCAGAAAAACAATTAAAAGTCAAATTTCTGAGATACGAGCTTTACTTTGGTTTTTTTTTAATGGAATACCCCATATATTTTTACACCATTAGAAAGGCCATAGAAAAACCTTTTTCAATGATGTATGACGTATGGAATTTTTCTTAAAAACTAAAGTAGATATTATAAGTTTTATATTTTCTTACATTAAGTCATGGTAGTCCGAAATAGTAGTTTGTGCAACAAGAGTGGATTTGATATCCATATCGCACGATAAAGAAGTTTGAGTGCGATATGGATAATCCATTCGAGTTGTATGTACAGCATACTTTTTCTACGACCAGCTTAAGAAACTACAATATTTATTAAACATTAATATATTACACAAATACACACTGACAGTTACTTTGACAGCTTACGCACTAATTTGATTTTAAAATGAATAGTTGCATATGTACTTAATACACGAACTGTGATTGGTCCGTTTCATTTCATATCCATCCTAGAACTGATATGAAATATATCCGTTCAGTTACCTGGAATTGCCTACTTATCCATTCTAAAGACTGTACAGAAAACAGTAAATTTACATAAGGGAGTAGAAAAAATATATATCAATTATTGAAATTCTCCATTTTATTTAAAATAAAGTGAAATTAGATACTAACATGTATCTTGACAGAACTAACATATTGTTTATTTTAATTTACATACTTTTGTTTTCCAAGGATAATTTGATAAATTGTAAATTTATAGTAAATTAGACAAATTTTTTTTAAGATAAATACCATGTATATAATTAAAAAGCTTTTTTTTATGGCTTTTCAAATGGTGTAAATATATATTGGACATTATTTTAATCAAAATGTATACATTTTTTATTTTGATTACATTTTGGACTTACGGTTTTTGGACAATTCTGAACAAGTTTCATTAACAAAATTTTCCGATAAAAATATGCCTAATATGATTTTTTTATTTTCCCCGCATATATTGGTACTGCAGGTGGCTTTGCAATTGTAGGAGGCGAATGCTTTTCTGGTCATAAGTAGATCCTAATTGGTTCCATACTTAAGTAAAATTTGATTCAAATCGGAAAAAAATGAAAAGTTATTGGGCTGTTACCATTTCAAGTGAAACACACTGTATAAAAGCCAGTGAAAAAAAAAGAATTGAATTAAAAATTTTTCAATACTTAAATAACTCTGACACCCAACTTGCTTCTCAGTAAAAACAGTTTTTTATCGGTTTAATACATGTCTTGTATCATCAGCTGTAGAAAGACTCTTTTCATTTACTGAAATTATAAATGCTCCTAGAAGAAATGCATTAACTAATGGAAATTTCGAAAATTTGGTGCTATTGAAAGGTAATGGAAATAGATAGATCTCAATTTTATTATTTGTACTTGTACTTACCTAAAATTATTACTATGTTTTATATACAGTATCGGAAAGTCCTGGCTTAGATGTTGCATAGTTTCAACGACTTAACCGATCGCCCACAATAAAGGCGTCTACCAGAGCTCTAGCAGAGGGGCAAATAGTGACACGAATCAAGGCGGAAACAATTTGAAATTCCACAGACAGGCCGCCCACGCACATCTGGTGGGGAAAGCAGGTGGCACGATTGTAGAATGTGTTATATGATAAAAAAGAATAGAATAGTTGCTTTACTCTCGCTTGCTCTTATTGCCCATACCAAAGCGAACATTTTCCGATAGTGTATAAGTTGATTTTATTTATTACTTTCCTGATATTTGAAGGGAAATCGACCGCAGCAATATTTATTTTTGGTGGTTTTTATATTCATATAATAATAAATTATTTTTTCTATTGTTTTTGAATGATACTGAGTTAGAAAAAGCTGTTAATAAATAATAATAATAACAAATTATTAAGAGAAAAACTTAATAAATAAAAATTTTTATGGGTATTGGAAGAACTGTGGAGCATTTGAAATATGTTAAAGTACTTGAAATACTCGAGTATTTGAAATACTTTAGAGTAATTGAATTACTTTGAGATTTGAAGTACCTAGTGAAGTACTTCAAGTAATCTGAAATATTTGAAATACGGTACTTGCGATTTACTTGAAGTACTTTCGACAAGTATTTGGTATTTGAATTACTTTGCTTCAGATCATAGTACTTGGGAATTGGAGCAGCAAGTACTTTGTCAGGTACTTGGTATTTGGTACTTCAAGTACTTTCATTGGGTACTTTCAACAGCTCTGATAACATAGCCATAAAAAAATGTCGCTATTCTTAGAAACTAATTTAAGTGGAGCGTGTGTATGAAAAACAAAACTGTATCATATGACATTAATTATGAAGCTCGATATTTTAATTATTGCAAGTAAAATCTTGAATACAAATTATGCTTTTCTAACACTCCCACTTATTTAGATTTTACATTTAAATTTAATTTTTCAAGCAAATTATGCAATATTGCTTTCGTAAGTGGTTTTGTGAAAATATCCACTAGCTGGTCACTTGAACTCACAAAACTAACGGTTATATTGCCCTTTTCACACCCATCCCGCACAAAATACACTTTCACATCCATGTGTTTTGTTCTGCTGTGGAGTTGGTGTGCCTGGGTTAACTTTATTGCGGATTGATTGTCAACTTTAATGTCAACCGTCGAAAGATTAATACCCAATTCTTGAAGAAAAGATTTTAACCATAATGCTTCTTTTGTACCAAGGGCTAACGCAATATACTCGGCTTCTGTTGTTGATTGAGCTACAACAGATTGTTTTTGACTTTTCCACGTAATGGGAGCACTTGCCATTTTAAATACATAACCACTGGTTGACTTTCGTGTATCTACACATCCTGCGTAATCAGCATCTGTGTAACCAATAACTTCAATTTTTGATGACTTGGAGTAACACAATTTTGTAATGAATCGTATGTTTTAAATAGCGTAAAATTCTCTTTACAGCTACCCAATGCTCTTGGTTCCAATTGTTTAAAAATCGACTTACTTGATTTACTGCAAACGAGATGTCCGGACGACTACAAGTTGTTAGAAATATTAAAAACCCAACGGCCTCTCGATATGGTTGCTTCAAATTACATTCTGAGTTTTTACTAGCACACGTTAATCTTATACTCGGTTCTGCTGGAGTAGCTAGAGTTTTTGCGTCGCTCATTTTAAATTTACTTAACAGTTTTCTAATATATGCCTGTTGATGAATAGCGACTGTTCCCTCAGATATATTTTGCTCAATTTGAACTCCTACAAATTGTAGATTTTTATTGTCCAGATTTACCGTTATTTCAAACATTTGTTTCAGAATATTTAACAGCTCGTTAATTGTATTTTCTGATTTAGACATTAAAAGTCCATCGTCTACATAAATAGCTAAATAAACTTCAAAGTTTTCAAAATGACCAATAAACACGCACTGATCAGTTTTTAATTGTCTAAAGTCATATTGATTTAGAAAAGACACAAACTTACGGTTCCAACACCTGGAAGACTGTTTTAATCCGTACAGGCTTCTGTTCAGTTTACACACAAAGTTCGACTTTTCTTCAACAATAAATCCTTGTGGTTGTTTCATATACACATTTTAGCAAAATTAGCAATTTGTAAATCTTTTTCTGCAGCCAAGGCAAGTAAAATACGAATAGAATCATAACGCACAACTGGGGCGAATGTTTCTTGATAGTCTACACCTTTCTGTTGTGTAAAGCCACGTGCAACAAGACGAGCTTTGTAACGAACAGGATTACCTTCGGCATCAGTTTTTATACGAAAAACCCATTTATTGTCTATCACTCGCGCATTTTCCGAATTCATTTCTTCTTGCATAGCTTGTTGCCATTTGCTTGACTCTTCACTTTTTATGGCGTTTTCGTAACAATCTGGTTCAAATAGTGAACAATAAATAGCGAATGCATCATAATAGTCAGGACGACGAATCTGCGTTCTGTCTCGGAGTTGTTTCGGTTCCATATTTTCGTCATTTTCTGTTTCAATGTTGGCTTCGAAATCTTCATCGTTTTCTTGATCTGTTTCTGTGCTTTCTTCAGAGATATTTTCTACCGCATTTTCTATACTTTCTTCGTCTGATTGATTTTCTTCTTCTCTTTGTATTTCTTGCTCATCGTTTTCATAATTTCCAAAACTCAAGGTGGCCATTTCTTTCTCGATTTTAAATGTTTCCATTTCATTAAAGTTTACATTACAGCTTACTTCTATTCTTCTCTTTTCTGGATCCCATAGTCTGTAATTTGTTGAATATCCCTCGTATCCAACAAATAGCAATTTTCTAGATTTTGAATCCCATTTCTTGCATAACTGTGGAGGAATTAACATATAAGCTACACTTCCGAAAATTCGTATGTGTTTCATTTCTGGTTTTCGCCCAAACCATTTTTCATATGGCATCATATCCTCTAACTGACTTGAAGCTGTTCTATTTAAGATATAAACAGCAGTATTTACTGCTTCAGGCCACAGTTCTTTTGGAACATTTTTACCAATCAACATTGTCCGAGCGCTTTCAACAATTGTTCTCATTTCTCGTTCAGATCGGCCATTTTGCTGGGGCGTGTATGGTGCTGAACATTCATGCGAGATACCCTCTTTCTTTAAGAGTTGTCCAAAGTCTTTGTTGATATATTCACCTTTCCCTCTGTCACTTCGTAATACTTTGATTTTATTTCCGGTTGAATTTTCAACTAGAGCTTTATATTCCATGAATTTACTGAGAACATCCTACTTATGCTTCAGGAAATACACTGTTCGGTAACCACTGCAATCGTCTTTGAATAAAGCAAAGTATCTAGATCCGCTGGGTGACGGAATATTCATCGGACCACACACATCTGTGTGGATCATTTTACCTGGTTTCTCAGATTTATTTCTTGCTAAGATTTTATGCGACTTTCTAGCTTGCTTACCAAATTGACATGGTTCACAAAAAAATTCTTGTTTGTCATTAACGAGCAAATTTTTCACCATGTTCTTATCAGCCGTTTTCTTTATCATATTGCAGTTAACATGACCAAGCCGATCGTGCCATAATTTCATAGACATTTCGCTGCTTAAGTTGCACTCTGGAGGGATTTTTACTCGAATATTCATAACCCACAAATTATTGTGTCGTGTGCCGACGCATGATAGGTTTCCTTCACGATCACGAAATTCACAATGATTTTTGTGTGAATGGTGAGTAAAATTTTTGTCTGTCATTACTCCCACTGAAAACAAATTTCTCCTGAGTTCTGGAATGTACAAAACATTATACATTGTTCTGTTATGCCATTCTCCTTTAACTAGTGCTTGAATTTCAATTGTTCCAGTTCCCGTTGCAGTTATTATTTTGTCATTAGCAATCTTGACATTGAGTGGTTTTTCAGTCGGTTTCAATTCTGTAAACCATTCTTTTTCACTGGTCATGTGAACAGTTGCACCTGAATCACAAATCCAGTCGGCTTTCTTCATGTTGGAGCTCGTCGAATATAAGGAAGAAATATCACAAATGTATGCAGAATTTTCACTCGTGGATCCTCCTTTATTTTTCTCAAGATCTGCAATCCTCTTCCTACATTCACGCGCCCAATGCCCTTTTTGCTTACAATAATTACAACTAGTGGTTTTCTTTAACGATTTTATGTCCTTTCTCTTTTTGAAAGTTGTGGCTTCTAGTTTACTCTGCAACGCTTTTACTTCCAGAGCAAGACGAGACGTTTCAGAGTCATCGCTGAGCATTCTTGTCTCTTCTTTTAACAATCTTGCAGTCAGATTCTCAAAAGTTTGCTCCTTGTGAGAAACAGAGTCCCAAGCCGTTCGGAAATGATTAAATCTAGGTGGTAAACTGTTTATTACCTTCGAACATATCGCGCTATTGCTAATGTTCTCATCCACGTCTTTCAGTTGTTTCACTATTAATTCAATAGTTGATATGTGCTCCGATATTTTTGTGTTTTCCAACATTTTATATTCATAAAACCGTTGCCACAGAAGTTCTTTTGATATTTCGGTTTTCTGTTCATGTATAGAAATCAGCCTAGCCCACATTTTTGCTGCGGTTTCACAATTTATCAAGCATTGAATTTGATCTTGAGTAATTGTAGCTAACAGAATAACTTGAGCCCTGGAATTCTTTGTATCCCATGCTGTCCATGCTGCTGTACTGCTGTCTTCAGGTTCACTCTCTGTACCATCCACAACACCCAAAAGTTTTTCCGCTTTGAACACAATCTGTATACTGAATTTCCACAACTGAAAGTTTGACCCATCGAACTTCGGAATGTTCCCAAACTCGAACTTCGTCGCCGTTGCCATCACGAATACTTAAACCACGGACTCGAACCGACACAAAACTACACAACTTTTTTACACGACTCGAATGCGATTTTACAACAGTAGGCACCCTTACGTACCCGGGCCCATAACCTGTTCAATCTTAAAAGAAAAGGTAGAATGTGTTTAATGGTTTATTAAGCAACGACACGACGTTTACATTACATGAGTTTTATTAGGACTGGCTAACTAACATTCGAAATATAATAACTTTAATATACCATATCGATGATTCATTTAAAAATAGCACATTCAGAGAATTCATAACATAGCCATAAAAAAATGTCGCTATTCTTAGAAACTAATTTAAGTGGAGCGTGTGTATGAAAAACAAAACTGTATCATATGACATTAATTATGAAGCTCGATATTTTAATTATTGCAAGTAAAATCTTAAATACAAATTATGCTTTTCTAACAATGTCTAATCCGCAATTACACGCACTGTATAATATTTTTAAATAACCCCAAAGAAAAGTCGGCAGGGGTTATATCGGGAGATCTAGCTGGCCACGAATTAGGACCATTATTTCCTAAAAATTAAACATTATCTAAACTACTTTATTATTGTCCAGTTAGCTAAATTAATTGTTAGTTATCAGTTTAGTTGACTAACTAGACATTGATAAACTAGTCCTGACTGATATATAGATACCTCTCCAAATTGAGCATTTAAATAATTTCGTGTTTCATTTGACGTATGACCTGGGGCGCCATCGTGTTGGTAAATAATCTTTGAAATTGTCTTACAGGCATATTGTCTACAAAGAGCTCTATTTCTTGTCATAGATTGTTAATAAAATTTTCGGTATTCAAATTACCGTGAAAAAAATGAGGACCTATTATTTGATATCCAATAAAACCACACCATAAACCAAATCCAAATCGTTCTTGACGATTAACTGAAGCGGTTACGTACGGATTTTCATGACCCCAATGGTGGTTATTACGCCGATTAAAAATTCCGACACTGCTTATATGGGCCTCGTCTGTCCATACAATTGTTCCTTCAAATCTTGGCACTTCATTGCACTGACGCAAAAACCACTAGCAAAAATCCGAGACGCCTTTGAAAGTCGTTTGGGTATAGATGGTAACTAATCCTACTTTTTTATTCGAATGTGTCAAAAAATGACGTTTCTCGGTTAGAAAACAAAAGCGAAAGGTAGAACTTTTCTATCTACTTCAAGTAAGCGGCCTGAAAAGACTTTTCCGTCCTGGGCCGGAAAACTGACAGACAAAAAGATTAAGCGTTTTTAGTTACCTACTTTTTAAAATGCTGGCCCTTCTTTTCTACTGTAAAATGGTAATGCACATGCAAATATAATTTCAATTCAAGCAATTTTAATTGAATAAAATAAGAGATTTCTAAATTTTAATTGAATAAGAAACCTAAACGTTGTCAATTAATTATTATAATGACTAGTAAATATAATACCTACATGTTGTAAAACGAATAGAAATAACTGCGTATGTTCTCACCTTATAGATATGCAACACTTTTTACGTTCGAGTTTGCATAGTGGCAAAGCATAAAATTGCACAGAAAAATACTAAATGAAGTCTTTAATTTAACCTAAAAAACAGTACAACGCACAACAGCAAAACCTTATTTTTAAACTTACTTTAATTTACAAAAATGTACTTATATATAACTACATTGTCTCTGAACCTTTTATGTTAATAGTAAAATTGGAACAGTTTTGTATAATTATCGGTCGGTTCAAACTTTCTAAGTCTAGTGCAACATTTTCAATTAAAGTGGATTGGGGTGCGATAATTGTCTGAGTTTTGTGTGTGTTTAATGTGTTATATTCTGTTTGAGTAATAGTAGTGGTCAAGTCTGTGTCTAAAATACTATATTCTTGTGAATGTTGTGATGTTATTGTGTTTCGAACCGTAGAAGTGTGGGGTAAGTGATTCAATATTTTGTTAGCTATTTCAAGTTTGTTATTTATTGACTCATCCACATAGCCCTCAGCTACAGTGGAAGATTTCCATCCTCCGTGGAGTTTAAGTAAGGTTATGTCTGTTCCTGCATCAGCCAGCAACGTAGCCGACGTTCTTCGGAAGCAGTGCCCCGTATATTCTTTGGCATTCGCAAACTTCAAATGAGATGCAATTTCAAAAGAAATTGCCCCGATTTTATGAATTCCCACATTTTGTTTGCAACACTTGCCATTTCTATAACCCAAAAAAAATCGGCCATTTCCTTCAAAATTTGGTGGTCGCAGCAAAGAATATTTCCGATAATATCTTAAATATTCCCCTGTTACAGTAAATGAGCGAGGTCTATTTGTTTTATTATCGGGAATTTTTATTAAAAGAGCTGTTCCTAAATCCTCTATTTGTGACACTTTCAAAAATTCTAATTCTTCACGGCGACAGGCACTTGCTACGCCTAATATATATATACCACTTACAAATAATAAGATGCTAACGGTAGGTAGGTACTTAGTTTTAAAAAATTGCCTAATGCATTAAATATTTGTCGTCTGGCGTTTCTGCTAAAAAGTTTTCGAATTGTTCCCGTGTCAACGTTTTCGATTTTTTTGGTACGTAGCCAACATTTTTCTTTTTTAGAAAGGCCCTTAATTTCATACATTTTGAAATGTCAACGTTTCTCCTATTACTTCCACATCCAGTGGAAGTATAGTAACGACAAAAAAATTTTTAAAAATTTTTATTGTTCAAATAGGCTTATAATGTCATGAAACGTCGAGATTTCAAGTTTGAGCGAAAAAAAAATTTCTGTCTGTCGGTCTGTCGGTCTGTATGTCGGTCTGTCTGTCGG
The DNA here is from genome assembly GCA_936432065.2 of Rutpela maculata. Taxonomy (NCBI): domain Eukaryota; kingdom Metazoa; phylum Arthropoda; class Insecta; order Coleoptera; family Cerambycidae; genus Rutpela; species Rutpela maculata. The sequence continues at coordinate 216,754,200 of OW386287.2, forward strand.
TCTGTAACTTTTTTTGTGCGCACGTTTACTCTGGAACCGTTTGAGATATTGACTTGAAATTTGGTACATATATGTACTTTAATGAGATCTAGAACTAGATTATATTTTCATCTTGTTCCGTCGAAGGGTTGGGGGGTAAATTGGGGTAAATTTGGAGTAAATAGATAAATCAAGCAGGTAAGAGTTCATAAAATTGATATTTAGTATAGACAAGAGAAGCTAATGTCTCAAAAAAAATTTGGCATTAGCCACCCCCATTACTACCCCCACCCCATTATTAAAGGGGATGAAAAAAAAATGTGATTTAGTGTGTACAAGAACCAGAAACCTCAAAATTTTTTTTTTACTTTTTCCACCCCCCACTCCCACCCCCTGTCACTACCCCCTCCCCACTACCGATGTGGGGTATCGTTTTATGGGTTTTTGGGGTAGAGGATTTCAAATATTATATTATTAAAGTTCCATAAACAATTATTTCCAGATACAAAATTTTTTCGTTCTGTGACTTGGATAGAAAATCCGGATGTGGAAGTAGTGATTCCTTGGGCAGCGGTTTTTTCAACATACAATTTAACATTGAATATGCCGACCATACAGTTGATGATTTATAATTTTCTGCAAGTTTAGCCATCTATGCAAGTAATACATTTTCGGAAATCATGTTTATATGGTTTTGCTCCAAATATTTTTCAAATTTATAATAGCTTCTTTCATAAATAAATTTTGATTTTTCTGGAATTAAATCCATCGAAGCCAAATTTGCTAGCTCTCTTACTTCTGGGGGTGTTCCCGCAACAAATTCTTCACTATTCACTTTATTGTATTTATTTTATTTAGTATATTTTCGATTAAATTCGATATTATGATATATAAATTGAATGAATTCGATACTAATTTCAAGCAAACTGATATGACAGCAGTTGTGCAGTTGTAATTTATTATATCTGGCCTTATAGTCGGGGAGCCCTCCCTAGCTGTACGTGCACCCCCCGCCCGATCCTTGGGGACAATGTTTTTCATAAAGATTGAAGCCTAAGGAACAATTTAAGACATATTCTAAAAAAAAAAAACTGGCTGTACTTTCAAAATGGCAGCCATATATTAAAAAAAAACTGTTGCCAATGTTGTTTTTGTCATTTAACACAAAAACTAAAAAAGATGGAGAAAAACTTTCTGTACAAAAAACAAAGTGCATGAAATTTTCTACAATTTTGTACCAATACAATATTTTGATAGGAGTTACCATTTTCCAGATAAATGAGTCCAAAATTAAGAAAACATGGAAATTCATATATCGGTAAATCATTTAGAGGAAATAACTGTGACAATTATTGTAAGGCGTATAATATAACTTTATATTATTATCATAAAAATTAAATAAAATAAACTGAAAAAAATTAATAACAATAATATTATAATTTGCAGACATTTATCTCGAAAACGGTAACAGTGGTATCTGGAAAACGGTAACTCCTATCCAAATATTGTATAGAAACAAAATTATAGAAAATTTTATGCACTTTGTTTTTTGTACAGAAAGTTTTTCTCCATCTTTTTTAGTTTTTGTGTTAAATGACCAAAAAAAATATTTGCATTTTTTTTAATGGACGCCATTTTGAAAGTACAGCCAGCTTTTTTTTAGGACATGTCTTAAATTGTTCCTTTGGCTTTAATATTCATGAAAAACATTGTCCCCAAGGATCGGGGGGGGGGGGGGGGTGCACGAACAGTTAGGGTGGGCTTCCGTAGTGTTACGTTTTATATTGAATTTTATATTTTATTTTAAGAGATTAATTATTTATCTGGAAAATGGTAACTCCAATGCAAATATTGTATAGGAACAAAATTGTAGAAAATTTTATGTACTTTATTTTTTGTACAGAAAGTTTTTCTCCATCTTTTTTAGTTTTTGTGTTAAATGACAAAAACCATATTTGCAAATTTTGTTTTTTTTAACGGACGCCATTTTGAAAGTGCAGCCAATTTTTTTGTTTTTAGGACATGTCTTAAATTGTTCCTTAGTCTTTAATCTTTATGAAAAACTTTGTCCTAAAGGATCGGGGGGGGGGGGTGCACCCCCCCCCCCGATCCTTTAGGACAAAGTTTTTCATAGGGTGGGCTTGGTAATTGAGATATAGAGGTCATCCAAAAATGCTCTGTAGCTCTGTAGTCGAAAAAGATAGACAATTGCGGTTTGTTTCTCGAAAATCGAGCTCACCTATATTGGTTTTTGTCTATCTGCCATAGCTTACCTCTGGTTGCCACAATAAAGTGGATAAGGCAAGTCAAAAATTCACATAAAATTTGTAAAATACAAACAGATAAAAAGAGACAATACATATGGTATATAATACTACATAATGTAACCAAAAAAAATAAAAAATCCTCTCGAGATACATTTTTAGATTTTAGAATCTTAATTTATTTATTTATTTATTTATTTTTTTTTTAATTTGTTGATTTACTTATCGACGTTCTAATAAAAATGGATGAAGCAAAAATTAATTTTTTGTATATATTGAGCGTTCAGCTATTATTGAGGAAGTTTTCAAACTCTCTTAAATTATAGAAACAGTTTTCTACGAGGAACTTCTTTATTTTAATTTTAAATCTTATGATCGTTAAATGTTTGTAGTTTGCTGGTAATAAGTTGTAGTATGTGCACCCAGTATACATGGGTGATTTTTTTAAGTAGCTGTGGTTAAAGCGATTGATATGTATATGATTTCTAGTCCTAGTGAGGTGTGTATGTATGTTATTATTAGTTACAAATTGATTTTTATGTTGGTGCATGTAACATAATAGCTTTAACAAGTAAATTCCAGTTACTGTTAATATCTTTTTGTTTTTGAAGCTATGTCTGCACGATTCTTTATAAGTTAAATTGAACATAAGTCTAATTATTCTTTTTTGAATTATGAAGACGCGATCGATCTCAGTTGCTTGTCCCCATGATATTATATTGTAGGCGATAGCAGAGTGTACATTAGCATAATAGACACTTAAAAGTGCCTCTTCGTTTAATGTTTGTTTTAATGTGGCAATGGAAAAATACGACTTACTTAACTTAGTGCAAACATTATGTATCTGATTGTTCCAACTAATCCTGTAGTCTAAATAAGTGCCAAGAAATTTGGTATTGAGTGACATTTCAAGAGCTGTGCTGTTTAGGTTAAACCTCCACTCTTTATTAGAATATTTATATTTTCCTGTAAATTCAACACATACCGTTTTGCTAATGTTAATAATTAAATGATTTGAAACACACCAGTTAAGAAACTGTTCCATCACTCTGTTCACAGTGGAATTTAAAGTTTCTTTACATTTATCTGAAATGATTATTGTTGTATCATCCGCATACATAAGAACTTTTGCATCTTGTATGTAATTTGGCAAATCATTTATATAAAACAAAAAGAGTAGAGGCCCTAGAACACTGCCTTGTGGAGTGCCTAGCTCCACTTCAATTTCTTCCGAAAACATATTTTCAATATTTACGACTAGTTGACGGTTAGTAATGAATGAAATGATCCACTGGTTTACATTTCCCCTAATGCCTAGTTTCTCTAACTTTTTAGATAGGAAACTCGGATCAAGAGTATCGAACGCCCTTGATAAATCAAAAAATACTCCAACAACATAATCGCCCTTGTCTAATTTTTCAGTAATGTATTGGGTAATTTCTGTTGTTGCTGTTTCTGTAGAGTACCCTTCCCGGAAACCGTGTTGACTGTTCGTTATTAAGTTATTTTGATTTAAAAAAGAAATTAGTCTATTATACACAGCCTTTTCTATTATTTTATATATAGGGCTTAGGATGACAATTGCTCGATAATTTTCAATTAGGGTTGGGTCTCCCTTTTTTAATATGGGCATGGTCTTCGAGATTTTTAATTACTTCGGAAAGTTTCCCTCTATTACAGATGTGTTAATAATTGTTGCTAAATAGTGGCTTATTTCTATATAACACTCTTTGATAAGCCTAACAGGAATTTCATCTAATCCAACAGATTTTTTATTTTTTAGTTGTAGAATTATATTTTGCACCTCGATTTCTGTGTACGGCATAAAAAACATTGTGACAGGTGTAGACTCCGATACACTACACGTTCTATTACTATGACAGAATAATAAATCTGCTTGTTGTTTTACAGAGCATGCGAAATATTCTGCAAAAGCATTTGAAATCACGTATGGGTTGGTTTCCATCTTGTTGTTAATAAATAATGATTCTGTTTTAGAGGATATTTTTTACGTCCTAATTTGTTGTTAACAAGTTCCCATGTCTTTTTAGTGTTATTTTCAGCTCTTTCAATTTCCATACGTTTACTTAATTCTTTCTTCATTTTTTTGTACTGATTGTCAATTTCATTGTTGGGTGAGTTTTTTTTATACCAATTAAGATGTTTTAAATATTGTGCTTGGATAAGGAGTTCATTAGAAAATTTACACTTTTGAGATCTACCCGTGTCGTAATTTATTACTTTTTTATATGGGTGTGATACATGAAAGCACCATAGAAAATGAGACCAGAACTTTCCAAAGGAATGTTCTGTACTGAAAGTATTATCTAATTCTAAATATTCTTTGTTAAATAAGTATTTAAATTCTGATATGGTGTTATTGTTAAGTTTCCTACGATATATTACTTTTTTATTATCATAATTTTTTTGTACTACTTCTCCATTTCTCCAAGTAAATAATTGGGCAAAGTGATCTGAAAAACCAGGATCAAACACCTTACATGAATTATTTTCAATATTTGTTATCACATAATCAATTGAAGTGGAACTAGTTCCTCTAGTAGTTGTTACTACTCTAGTTGGCATAATGACTAAAGACATTAGATCAAAAGAGTTAAATAAGTCATTGAGTTTTTTGTTACGTACATCTTTATCATTTAACTTGTCTACATTTAAGTCTCCACATAAAATTATTTTATTACACTTACTGCTAGCAGTTCTAATTATTTCTCCTAGACGCTCAAGAAATGCATCAAAATCACCGCTTGGTGGTCTATATATTGTGACAATACATACCTCATTATCAAAAGTTATGGCAACACATTCAATACACCGCTCACATGACATTTTGTTGATTGCATTAACCACCCTACATCTTGATTCCAACTTATCTACAGCATAAATCACTAGTAGTAGTTTTAGAGAAAACCCCAAATCCCATCTAATTTGGTCCACCCATACTGACAAATTGTGCATATATTATGTCACCCCAACAGGTTTTTCGAAAAAACTAGCAGCATAGCTAAAAAGAACACTACACTGAAAGAAATCGACCAAATAGAATGTTTTGCTAAGATGATCTGCATTATCATAACTATTTTTTTTGTTAGCTCTACATTATCATCATCTAACCATAAGAAAAACTGTTTTGCTAATGAGCTTTTATAACGGTAAATCTTTAACTGTTTGTCCCAATAACAGCACTTACTTAAACTAGCTAAAATATTTTTTCAAGTTTTTTTTTCATTAGTGGTAACTAAATAATTTCTTACGGTAAATAAGTGCCTTTAGTTAAAGTTGACTTCTTAATGATTAAAGTGCACATACCTACGGTTGGTAAGCCACCTGTTAACCATAAAGATGGGCTTGCTACTCCTAGCGTTTTACTTATTTACTTTTACATGTGGCGCAAGCGCAATTGAGTATTTGTCATGATGCCCATGCGCGCCGTTGCATCTGCACGCCAGTGAGCAATTCGACATTTGGTGAAATAGTTGTATGAAAAGTTTTATGCAAAGAATTTTTATAACAAACTTCTTTGGTTTTATGTTATTATGTCTTCTTACAAGTCAAAGTTAGAAGATTGGGGGCTCAAGGAATAAGTGAAAGTATTCGAAGGTAAGAATTTTTGATGTTTTTTAATTTTTGTTTATCACACGCGTACCTGTACATAATATGTGTTATCAACATTCTTGTAGGGTGACCATGCAGATTGTAGATATTTGTAGTTTGAATGCTGTACACTTGGGCTGGGGAGTGGGGTGTGCCCTTTTTTTTTGGTAATGATTAGAAAGAATTACATACTACATCGACGAATATATTTCCATTGGATGAATCACTTGATGACTTAGTTTCGTAGATAGTAATATATTACTTAGTTTTTAATGATGTAAGATATATAGATGGGATACATTGTTATATCATGAATTATTTTATTTTAGAAATGAGATTTCTGCAATATACCGGGTGTCCAGTAGGCGAGGTAACACCCATTTTTTCCTTTATTTCTAGAGGTAAACATTTGAAATGTGGCATATGATATAACCTATAAAAATACATCTTTTGACCTAAGCAAACCCAAAAAATGCACTTCCGGTTTAACTGGAAGCACTAGTTACTGTATTATTTTAAATAGCACCCTGTATATTTTTTAATCTTATCTGATAGAGGTTTGAATTATCTGTACAACGGTTTTTTCAAAATAAAATTCGAATAAGAAAATACCTTAAAAAATGCTAAATCTTTATCGTACCATCTTGAATTTTAAACCACAGTTTCAACTCCAGTTATGGATTGATTTTAAATTTTGAGATATCATCACAAAGCTAATTTAAAGGTTTATCAGAAGAACGAAAAAAATGTACAGGGTGCCTTTTAAAAAAGGGGAGTTTTGTCCGTTTATTCCATAAAAAAATTAAACACAAAATTCACTTTTTTTAAAGCACCATGTACATTTGTTTCGCTCTTTTGATAAATCTTTAAATTAGCTTTCCAATGAAATATCAAAATTTAAAATCGATCAATAAATGGGCTTAAAATTGTAGTTTAAAATTCAAGATGGTACAATAAAGATTTAGTTAGCATTTTCAAGGTAATTTCTCATTCGAATTTTATTTTGAAAAATCCGTTGTACAGATAATTCAAACCTCTATCAAATAAGAATAAAAAATGTACAGGGTATCGTTTAAAATAATAAAATACTAATGCATTTTTGGGTAGATGTATTTTTATAGCTAATATACCCAAATTTAAAAATAGCTCCAGAAATAAAGAAAAAATGGGGAGGTACCTGGTCTTGTGGGCACCCGGTAATAGCATCATAAAGGCATATATTGGTGTTAAGTTTATCTTTGTTTAGAAGAATAATTTATATTTTATTTATCTGTTAATATTTTCTATTCTATTCATATAATAATATGTATAATAAACCAATTATTTTAAATATGTATTGTTTATTAGTCCTTTGTTTCCTTAAACGAATCATTTAAATTTTTACTACAAATATACTTCTTTGCCTGGTTAAGATAAAAATTTATTAAAGAATGTGCTTTAATATATATGGAATATGAAGTTGTGAGTGCCGCTATATTTCTAAAAAATATTAAATAGAATTTAAAAATTTGCTAGCTTAAACAGAATACTTTGAATAATAAATAAATATATAAATATATGATAAAATTAAGATTTTATTAGAATAATGTTTTCTACATTTTGCAGTAAAAAAAATATAAAAGTGTATAAATAAAAGTGTCTAAGTATTGTGCAACCTGAAAGGTAAGTTCATATTTTTTGTAATCTTGTATCTTTTACTTGACTCATAAAGAATATAATCTCATAATCTTTGAGAATAGGTGGCTTTCAATATATATATAGAGTCGTGGAGAAATTAAGTAGGGAGGAAAATAACCTATAAGTATACAAAGAATCAGTTTTCATACCGACAACTTTATCAAACGATAGATGGTGACAAAATAAACAAATTATTTTGCATGGTACTTTTCCCTAAGGGCCTTCGTTTGTGAAATAAAAGGTATCAAAAAGTTTTTTTTTTTCGGTTTTTGAAAATATACGATAATTTATTCCCAAAATATTTTAGCAACCATGTATAGAAAAAACTATAGTCAAATAGATGAAGCCTAACATACTGCTATTATATGATGCCAAATATAAATAATAACCATTACAATTTTTGATCTTCGGGAAAACAATAAGACATATTTTTTTCTATCATGTATCTAGAGAAGTACAAAATAAATTTAAATTGTTGGCATCTAATAATTGATAAAGTTATTAGTAATAAAACTGAATCACCCTCTATGTACACACTAGAGTGGTCCAAAAATTACTTAACTTTTTATAGAGGGTCTTGATCCTCCCAATTTGTTTCCAAATCCGAAAAAAGTAAGTGCGTATTTTTTGTTTTTCAAAATTTTGATTTTAAATGGTCCCATAGGCACCATTTAAAATCAACATTTTGAAAAACAACAAAATACGTGGTTACTTTTTTCGAATTTGGAAACAAATTGGGGGGATCGAGATCTTCTATAAAAAATTAAGACATTTTTGGACCACCCTCGTGCACATCCCTTGCAAAAAATCTTTCTATAGTAGCAATTTTTTTTTAATGGCAAGAATAGCGTCTTGCTACATCCAGTATATATTTATGTAACGCTTATAAAGTGACATTACTAGGACAAAAAAGAGTATTTGTTGTCATGACTGTGTAAGCTGCATAGTGGTTAAAAAATCGCCTATTAGTGGTTAAAAAGTCATCTATTAGCAGCGGGAAAAGCTTTTTTTCTGTTTGTAAGGTAGTAATGGTGTAAATAATATGAGCTTACTAACTCTAACAAAGAACTTATTAAGATTAAAATGGGGCTCTGATTCCTGATAGCAAAGCTATCAACCTAGAGCAACAAATAAATAATTAAAAATACTTTTTTAACGGTAAATAAGTGCGTCTTAGCAAGATCGTTTTTGTTGTGGTTACAAAGCTGTCTTGCTGGAGCCTATTTAATGCAGATATTTTTTAGGGGTTAGTCAATTCTTCTTTATGGATAATAGAAATTTCTTTCAGTGTACCTAGGTACTTTCTTAATGTATTGTGAAAAATTCATCAGTTTTTTTCGTAGTTTTCGAGAAAAATAAATATAGGTAATCTGAAAACTGTCAAGTACCTGATAATAGCATTTATTTATTGCGTATAACTCCGCTATACGCTAGCCTTCCAGCAAAATTAATAGCTGTAATTGAAAGACCACCTGATAACTTTTAAATTGATTTCTACCCAAATCGTATGACCGCTGACGGTAATAATTTTTTTTGTCTGTAGAGGCAAAGATGTCAATGTAAATAAACACTAAACACTGGTGCAAAGGCGCCTGAGCCCTTCTGAAGATATTTTTGTCGCTTCTTATATTTATTTCAAATACCATAACTATCAAAAAGTTGCTGCGGCAGAAACATTTCTAACTTCACATACATCTCAACATGTAACTAAATTTCATTACCTTATATTCTGCGTTTTCTTGCTCTGTTCCTCTCTGCAATAAACAATAAACCAATACGGCACTAACAACAACACAAATATAGTAAAAGAAATCACTTAATATAAAAATTATGTATGTATCAAGTACAGCACGTATCACAACACTTTTAAACAAAAACAACATCAAAAACAGTCGAACTAACGCCCGAAGACGCCACTACGGAAATATTCGGAACTAATATAAACCGTTTGTCTATTTTGGCGCAAGTCCTACGTTTTTTCATTGTGCAAATCTTATTCTGTTTATAGTTTAAATTCAAACAAACAGAACTTTTTTCGGATAGAGCGACATACTAGATTAAACGTAAAATCAAGAGCCATTTGCAGAGTGTAACAAATAAAGAAGATTAATATTGAAAAACATGCAGGCATTGCAGGCGTTGTTTTTAGGTTTGGAATTTCAAAAGCGATTTGTAGATATAGGTACGGAACGCCACTGTGACGTCAAAATATTATTTAATGCTATTTTGATGTAAATATTTACTTTATCGGCCATGGTTAGGTAAATCCTCGACGCTAAGTGCGGGCCAGCGGGCTGATATTATCGAAAAAAAATCAAAATATTCTTGAAGGAATCAGTCTGTTTTGCATATGCCTTTAGAAGACGTAATATGTGAATTTTCAGTTCTCTGTTTGAGTACCAGAATTAAATAAAATGAATAAACCACTTTAACTAATAGTTTTTCTTTTATACTTATCGAAATGATGTATTATTTCTACAGACACGTAGTGGAGTGGAAGTATATAATAATACCGGTAAAAAAGTTTTTATTTTTTTTTTATTCAAATAGGCTTAGAATGTCATAAAACATCGAGACTTTAAGCAAAAAACATATTTGGGTGAGAATTTACAAACTATTTTATTTGGAATGTGGAAATTTAAAAAAAATTTCTCGTATGGAATTATCGTTGAATAGTTTTAGTTAATTAATATTGAATTACAGAAATCATGTAAGGATCAGACTTGATTTTTGATTATTAAGGTTTTAGACGAGTTTTTGAAAAAATCACACCAGAGGAATGATGTTAAAGAAACAGGGCCGCCGACAGCTTTACCGGGCCCCGGGACTGCTTATTATTGGGGGCAACTTTCCTCTTTCAACGGGCCCCCGTGCTTAATAACTGAAGAGCGGAGGGAGAAGTTTGAAAAAAAAAATTTTCGTCAGGTGGGCTCTCACTACGGGCCCCCGCGCTTAATAATTGATGAGCGGGGAGGGAGAAATTTGAAAACAAAATTTTTCGTCAATAACTCTGGCAGGCTCCCGCTACGGGCCCCTCGGAAGCCAACGGCCCCCCGCACTTAATAATTGATGAGCGGGGGGGAGAAATTTGAAAAAATATATATAGTCGAAGCCCCAGGCCCCGGGATTTAGCCCCCCCTGACCCCCTCTGTCGGCGGCCCTGTAAAGAAATAGTAGCAAGGTGTTGTCATTATGACGTCAATTTTTGGTCAGCGATGACGGCGAGATGACGTCTCTCATGACGTACTTAAAATGTGAGAATGACGATATCTTGGTTCTGTCATGAGGGATGCAAACCTTTTTTTCCACAATTATTAAAAAAGATTTTAACGAAAAAAATTCGGAATGTGTAGGGATCGAACCACCGACCTCTTGACTAACCATTAACTATTAAAATATCTTTATTTATATTCAAGTAAGTACTTACAAGGTATTTCATTTATGTCATTTATTAATTTTGTGCACAGTATATTAATCGTTACGTCATTGCGCGTCTTGACTAACAACGCAAGAAGAAGAAGAATTTTATTTTTAATTAACAGCCACATGCACCTTTCCGGAACCTGGGCCGGAGCCAACCAAACAACCACGGCGCGCAGCACCACGGTGAATCTAGGATTGGACGGGTTAGGTCCGGTTCGGTTAAAACAACAATTGACGGAAAAAAAGTTAAAACTTCTGTCTAAGGTAAAAGACTTAAAATTAACAATTTGGTTTGGGAATAATATACAGAAATACTTGAAAATAATTAAAAATTACTCTATAAATTAGTGTGGCACGCGCGCACTGATTAAATTTTGGTTGTTGGCTCGGGAAAAATTAATCGAAAAAATCCGTTCGAGAACTGCCCCCCTGGTGGTCTCCTTGTCTCAAGGAGAGTGTAGTCGGAAAGAAAAAATAAGATTTAAAATGTTTTAATTTTTGGAATTTTGGTCTAGAGGGAATTTAGAGACAAAGAGGAGAAAAGAACAAAAAGGATAAACAAGAACAAATTGAAAAAAAGAGAGAGAATAGTGAGGATTGAGTGAATAGAAAGGATGTAAAGTTGAGGAAAGATAAAGTTTAGGCTAGTAGTAAGTTATTGTAGAGGAAAGTGAGGCTACGGGAGTTGCCGGAAAATAGGCAACGCCTGGTATGGTAGGGGGTGTCTGATGTCGAATAGTACGGTATTATGTTGTGTGATTCGGGTTATGTTGTGGGTTAGCGGACCAAGGGCGGATTTATTTAGAACAACTAATTAAAAACAGTAAAAATTTTAATTGAAACTTAGTGAAATATAAATATAAATATAAATAACAAAATCCGTTATCTTTGTAATTCAATTATCCTCATTATTTCCCCCGCCCCGTACATCCGCCCTTGTAGCGGACTATCGCCCAGTATGAACTCATAGAATTTTTGTGAGATTTCTTGGAAATAGTAAAAAAGAAATTATATTATTATTATTATATGAAAAACTGTTACTTATATTCGACATTTTTTGTTTGCAACGCTAAGGTGTAATATTTATGTTCACTTTTTAATTAATTTGTAACTTGACTTGCATCACTTAACAATGACGTGTAGTTGACGTCACCATGTTACCCTGCCACATCTACACCTAAAAATGACGTCTAGATGACAGCATTTTTGTGGCATCAATATGACGACTCTCATGTCACGTCATTATTACGCCATTAACTGGTCGAATGACGTCTACTGACTGCAGATCACTTTAAAACGACGTCATAATGACGACACCTTGCTACTTGAGCATTATTAAATAGACTTTCATATTCTATATTTAAAAAAATACGTTTTCTGTGAAAAGACAACTGAAATAAATATTTTAAGTATTCAAATCAAGATCACAATCAAAAGGAACAAGTAATACCGCCACCTCCATCGACAAGCATTTCGCTCAAACAATGTAAGTGCTGTAAATTCCTTCCAGTTTAACAGTTTCAAATTGAACGCTAACAGGGCCGTACCCAGCTTTGGCGGGACCCGGACAAAGTAAATATTCCCGGCCCCCTTATTTTGGAAAGGATTATTTCGATAAATTCAACTGCTACACGATAAACGACTGAAAGCAAGTTATCAAAAAACACGATAATTTTGATAAGATACGATAAATTTAGTAAAAAATACGATAATTCTGATGAACATAATTCTGATGAACATAACAATTATTAAAATTTGTTACACAAAAAATAAACGTCCTAAAAATAAATAAACATCCGGGCCGCGGCCCCTTATAGGGCCGGGCCCCGGACAAATGACCCGAGAAAACCGGTCTGAGTACGGCCCTGAACACTAACTCTCTAGGTACAGAACCAATTTTATGAATCCCCATTACTAACCCCATTACTACTAAGATTTTCCTTCATTATATTTTAAAAAAGGTCTATCCGCTATATTTTTGCGACCATGAGAAGATATTTCTTATAAATATTTATAAAATCTTCTACTACAATTGTAAAAGCTTGTGTCTTTTTTATCTTACTATCTGTAATTTTTACAAAAATTAAAGTCTTTTATTGCATCAGTCTTCACACCCCAAGGAACAATTTAAAAGTCATTTGGACTTGAGGAGGTTTTAAGAAAGGTTTGTCAGGGTTAGGAAATAGTCTTGATGTTGTAGTTAAGGCCTTTTAGGCTTCAAGTATACTTGCTGTTATATGGTAAGTTTTAAAGCATTCTGTAAGACCTAATTATAAAGCTAATTTACTTCTAGGATAATATGTATTTGTAATGGGTTTATCATACATACGTAAAACTCTCCATAAAGCTAATTAGTTTTATGAACGTCTTAAATTCCATTTAGATTTAAAGAGGCTTTAAATTATTCTTTATGGTTTTAACATATTTGCAATAAATGCATTTTCAATGTCTATTTCAATGCCTATTAGTACTTATTAACGGCCATTACAAAACTAGACTCTTAAAACATCCTTGACAAATGTTGTGATGAAACCGTTACGAAGAAAAAAAGGCCTCTATAAATCTAAAAGGCAAATTTTAATTCCATAAAACACTTTCTAAAACCTCAATAAAACATTCATTATAAAAATAATAAACAATATGTTTGCCTGAATTGTCGTTGGTGCATGTGTGTGTGTGTGTGTGTTAATTAAAAGCATTTCACGACTTACTGATGTGTAATTATTAGAGATGAGTTGCTATTTAACAACCTGTTATTTTATAACTGTTATTTGTAAATAGCAGTAACAGACTGTTATATCTGTTCGAAAATAACAGGTGAGAAAATAACGGATAAGCAGCAGCGGTAGCAGCATGATGTATAAAATAACGTCTCTGAAATAACATTTGCAAACTGCGCGCTGCGGTATGCGCATGCCAGTACTTCTCAGCGATCTGTTATTTTTAAACTGTTATTTCAAAATAGCAGTAGCAGTTTAGACTGTTATTAAAAAATAACTACTTTTACCCATCACTAGTAATTATGTATTTTATGGAAGAAATTATTTTGAGGTTAAGTTTTTTTGTTTTTTATGTCAAATGTCAACGCGGTTCGTCTTGGAGGCGGTTCTTTTAAATCCCAAACGTTTTATTACAGCTTTTATCCAGTTCATGTGATCTTCGTCAAGTGCATTTGCATTTATGTAAGGAAGGGATTATTTGTGATAATATACAAAAATACTAAAAGGACTTTATTTAGAGCAAATGTTCTAGGTCATTACCATTATTAGAATATGTATATAGTTTAATGAGAGGACTGTAAAATGACAATTAGGTTTTTAGTTGGTCGGCCATGTTTTTCTTGTTATATAAAAATATTCAAGGTCAATCTCACAATAATGATCACTTTTTCTTTAGCAAATTAAGGTAGAATTACAAGAAACGACTGAAAATTACCGTGGAAACCGAGAAGCAGCCTATTTTTGTTAAATTTGCTGATTACAAGTCTATGCAAATTTTGTATGAATATTAAAATTATTATTATTTCTGAGGCCCCTTTGTTTTTTGGGCCTTTTTTTTGTAGTTTTAACGATAAACTGCCGTTGGTTTTAATTTTTTTGTCATACCTGATGTATTTTTATTACCTTTTAAATCGGCCTTAGAGAGGTTATACTACCACTCTACGCTTCATAAATTTCAAATTCCATTTTATCTTCAATAAGTCTGATGGTGTGTTTGCTTAAGTCAGTTTAGAAAAAATAAATGCAATAATAAAATTATTTGGATTCTTTCGTGAACATTCTTATAGCTTCTCAGTTCTAATATGACTTATAAGAGTTTTAAAAACCAGTTTTAAAGTAGCCTTCTAGGTGTTTTCTAGAAACGCAGGAAGCTAATAAAAAAGCTTCCGACAGCTTTAAAACAGGTTTTAAGAAAGGTTTTAAAACGACCCTAACAAGGTTTTCAAGAGCGGAAATATGCCTCACTAAGAAGTTTTATGATGGAATTTAAAAAGGCATTAACAACCTTCATAAGAGTGGGCCCTTTTAGTCTACAAGTCGCTTTATGATAGTAGTAAGGATATTGTTACAGCAAAATAGATTTTTCAAGGCATTTTATAAATAGTTTTATAGCACCCTATAACACCCTTGTATATATTTAAGAAACCAAAATTGTTCCTTGGGACTTCATATGTACCATTTCGTCTCAACGACATGCCCCAAATATTCCCACAATTAAAACCATCCTTCTCCTTCATTGCCAAACAGAGACGAACCCAGCTATTTTTTTTTCTGTGGGGGAAGCTACAACTAATTTGCCAACTGCCCATTTTTTTTACAACTTATATTTCCTTATGTTTTTTTTCATTTCAGACTTATCTATAAGTAGCCTAGCGATACAAATATTATGCAAAAGAAGTTTAACTAAACTACATGTTGTAGGCGCTAGACCTAAGTTGACCCCGCGCTCTCCTTCGTCTAAAAGCTACTGGATGAGGTAACCGTTATAGTTTAATGACCGTGGAGAAAAACAAGATATAGTTTGTACCAACGATAATAGGGTCTACACACGATCCAGCGGCAGGGACCCGACATTGTCGGTACGCTTTGAAGATAATTGGAATTCTAGCGGACCAGTTCACTTTTACGAATGAGTTCAAAGCATGCCGACATGGCTGGGTCCCTGCCGCTGGATCGTGTGTATCCAGCGATATAAAAAAGTTCGCAAAAAAACGTAAAGGGTACCGACCTGTATCAATTTCAGTCTATTTACATAAAAGGCCATGAAAGTGTTCGGCTTCTTTATTATCATCACAAAAAAAATGATCACATATTTCCGAACAAAAATGTAGGCCACTCCCACTGAATATAATTGGTTTAAATTTTCTCTACCGGAATTATGATAGGTTGGTGGTCAACCTGGACTAGCGTTGTCAAATTGGACCGGCGGGCGGTACACTAACTAGAAGCGGTCGGCATCCTTTATGCTTTTTTGCGAGCTTTTTTGTATCGATGAAATATTTGTGGAATACACTATACAATACGATTGCGCGCAAGTTGGGGCGCAAGCTCGTGAACGTCCGCGCTAGTACGGCTACCGGCCAC
The DNA here is from genome assembly GCA_936432065.2 of Rutpela maculata. Taxonomy (NCBI): domain Eukaryota; kingdom Metazoa; phylum Arthropoda; class Insecta; order Coleoptera; family Cerambycidae; genus Rutpela; species Rutpela maculata. Next base: position 216,770,239 of record OW386287.2, read on the forward strand.
TTCCCACTTCACATTGTGATACGCAATAGGTAGCATTAAGGGGTCTACACATGATCCAGCGGCAGGGAGCCAGCCTTGTCGGCATGCTTTGAACTCATTCGTAAAAGTTAACTGGTCCGCTGGAATTCCAATTATCTTCAAAGCGTACCAACAATGTCGGGTCCCAGCAGCTGGATCGTCTGTAGACCCCTTTAATAGTCCCAGATTCTGATTCAGTGTCCTCTAAGAATTTAATATTTTAACAATTTCTGACCGACAACAATTTGTTATTATTATTATCTCTCGTTGAGAGGTTGGTAACTGATATTAGTGATACTCAGTATAAACCAACAACAAACGACTTTATAGCCAGGACAAAGCATTGTATTGATAAAGGCAAAAAGGAGTAATATTCTATTTCTAATGTGAGACAGTCTTTGAGAATTGTATGCTCTGGCCGTGCCGTCTACTGGGTCGAACGTCGAATTTCCGCGAGTTGACGAGTTTATTTTGTTGGCCCGTCGGCGTTGTGCGTTGTCCGTCGACTATTCTGTGGCTCTCACATCAGTCACATCTAGTCATAAATAATATCAATTAAAATTATTTATAAAAAAATGGTCATAGTGACAGTGTCATTTAATTTTTATCAACTCATTATTCGTTTTTTTGCAATTATACCCAATAAAGATTTTTTTACATTTTTGGTGATTTTCCCAACTCAATCAACATTGGGGGCGTACCCCCCCCCCCATAACCCCCCGTGGGTTCGTCTCTGTTGCCAAATATTTTTCATTAGGGGCTTCAGCTAAGAACGGTTTATATTCGTCATTTATGAATACTGTGTGATTTTTTGGTGATATAACCTTCATTTTAATGATTTTGTTTCTTGAGTTATGCATGTAATTTTGCATATTTGCTAATATCTCCTCCATTTTTAATATTTAATATTGATTTTACCATTGAATATTGTGACCATAATGAAGAACTCTTCAGATTCCCTGCCAGTTCGGAAAGATAATTCAATAATACATTTTCAGAATAGACAGCTATATTTTTCTGTTTGCACTATTTAATGAATTTATGATAAGCGGCTTGATAAACCACACTGTAAATGAATACTGTTATTTGCATTATATTTTCGTAATATAATAATATCAACTTTTGCATTTATATCATAAAGGTGTAAAACTGCATAAAACTAGTTGCAAATATAAATGTGCTGCATAGGCCTGATATGTGATACCCCCATAATTAGTTCACTTGTATAACGAAAGTATAAAAATCGCTGCCAGCAACATTGTTGCTCGGTACAAACCTAGGAAACCTAATAGTAATTGAGTAATCATGTGTTAAATTATGCAGCTGTTGTCACGCTTTTATAGGTTTTCGTTGGAAATCACCAGTGCTTAACGCAGAATGAACGGATTTATTATTTCGCTGGCAGGGTAATTTCAGCAGGAATGTCTAGTTTTATAATGTAATTATAAATTGTAAGTTTTTCCTTTGACGCCAATAAATTATGGACAAAACAACAAAGGAGTTTAGTTAGCGAGCATCGACCGAAAGACATTAAAAAATCGACAACCTTGCATCTTATATAAATATCTTAGGATCATTGAAAATACCAAGAGCTGCTAGTTTTCTAATCCGAAGCTTAATAAAAATTTCAGAAACCTTAAATGGTATCCTTTTTGAAGTCACCAAGAAGAGTAATGTGAGATTTAAAAACTTATAATTTTTATAAAAATCCGTACAAATCTTTTGTGGTCTTATACGTAATAGCAATGCCGGAAAACTACTGTGTCATTGTGTCAAATTGTGTAAGGCCGTTTGTAAATAGAAAATGATAACTCTTATAAAATAATGGTACAAAATATATGAATTTTAAAATGTACATCATTTTCTTATTTATTTATTTATTTCATATAGAAATTTACGAACAGCGGTCATAATAATTTTAAAACCTAAGATCATCCTCTAAAAAAATAAAACTGTCCGCCTGCAAAATTTTACAATCATAGCCAGAAGTTATAACATTTATAATGGTATCACGTTTATAACATAACACCACATATCATATTATTATGTAGTACCTACGTATATATGTATATTTTAAAGAGTTTAATAAAAATAAAACCATTACAAATAAAACAAGCATAAAATTTTTATCGAAAAAAATGTATTTCCATTACCACGGAGTAGAAAAGAAATATGAAATTTCTATAACGTTGACAATATGAGGCATTCTTTGATGGAAAGTCTCAAAAGAAGAACCAGGATCAACTGCGACAGTACCAATAGTACTCCCAAGTAGTACAGAATTCTTTAAGATATCTTTAAGAAGTTCTATTTACTGCCCGCGAGGATATCTTGTATTGATGTATTCTAGAAGTCCTTCCGAAATCAAAATGAGAAATCTTTATATGTGCTCAACTTTTATGCACTGGGGAAATGTAAACTAGGCATTATATAGGAATTTCAACTTTTGTTAACCCACAGACATCTACTAGAAGTTCTAAAAGGGAATTACCAAACAGCTCAATTTTCTATGTATTACAGAGATCAAATAAAGTATTAAAATGAAAATCTTATTATTATCGCTAATAGAACACCTATAGAATTCGCAAGAAGAAATTCTTTTAATGCATAAAATTTGTTTGCTTACCACGTAGTTTGTTACAGAAATTATTCCTAGATGACGCCACGTACAAACCACTGACGATAATCAGTCATGCATTATCTTATACTCATGAATTTATAGAACATTAATAACATTACCGCAACGTTCAAATTCTCTCAGGGATCATCGATTTATAACGATCTCTAATCTTTGGTTTGGTTTGGGCCTGATGTCTGATACTGAGATTTTGATTAACCTACATTTCACCAGCTGCCGCTGGCAATTCTATAAAAAGTGTGTGTTGGTACATCTAATAGAAATCCTATAAAAATGTTTACAGTACCGTTTATATATTGGTAAGCGATAAAATACCCGAAAGATTACTACAGGAATTAAATCTGTTTGCAGGATCGATGCGGTACATCTAACAGAAATCCTATAAAGATGTCCTGGGGAGCATTTATATTGGCAAGCGATAAGATATCCTAAAGATTACTATGGGAATTCTATAGGTATGAAAAAGGCTGCTCACAGGATTCTATACTAATAGCTTTTTTCGATTACCATGGGAAGTACTATTTAATACTGATATGCTGACATTTGCCCATCTTAGGGAAGTCTTACAGACCTCTAGAAGATATTTACTAATTCCTAAATTTTTATCCTCGGGATATCTTGAGGAATTAATTGTGCTACTTGGGCTTACTTAATTTTTTCATTGTCGATAAGTACGACGACGTTTTGCATCTAATGCAAATTGTTCAGCTTCTTTTTCACATTCTGAAACAATGAAATTAGTTGGTGTTAATGTAACTAAAGTATTAACAACATTTTTCGGCAAAACAATAACATCTAAAGTAGTACAATCATTATTATCTTCTTTATCCTTCTCTACCGTCGCCTCTTGCTTTGACCATCAGCGAAGAACCAGTGATAAGTAAACTATTTCCCCGTTATTGCATTCTTGAAAGGAACAGTATCAACTGTGGTAGTACCACTAGTACTTGCTAATGAAACAATTTTATTTAATATATTAAGTTTGTCTATACTTTCGACAACATTTCGCATTTAACGTAAATTGTTCAGCCTCTTTTACAGTTTCTGAAACATTGAATTTTCTTTTCATTAACAACAACTACTTTCCTCCTCATTTTCAGAAGATAAATTAGAGGAAATCGAGTTTAAAAATGCCAGGAAATGAGCATAAATACTGATCTTGTTCTCCTTAATGCTAAAATTATATAAGAAAGTTTATTTTTAAATTCTCTATTTTTTTTCTCTATTTATTTTATATTTTCTATTTTTCGAGCTTATAATATGTTTCATAACATCAAGTTATTACATCTAAACTTTTCTAGTCGAGTCAATGAAGGTTTTCACTTCTTAATTCTCAGCAACAGCTCCGATTTTGATCATTTCTTTTTTTTAAATGTGTATTTTTCAATATTATTTAAAATCAGAAACATCCCAAGTGGCGCAAATACCCTGGGGGTGGATGCCACCCCGTCTCGGGGTTGAAATTATTACATTCAAAATAACCGCAGGACGTCGATAGGGGAATACATTTTAAGCAAAAAATGTTCTATGAAATTTTTTCAATGAGTCACTACTTTCTGAGTTATTATACTCTTCGCAAAAACGAAAAGTATATTGTATTTGATCGGTACATTTCTAAAATCGTAAAAATCGCTCGTAGAGAAAAAATTTTCATATCATTGTGTTAGTGAACGAATTCTGAACAACTTTCAAAATGTCCGTCTGTCCGTCCGTCCGTCACGTTTCTTGTAAGCACGATAACTTAAGAGAGAAAAGTCCGATTGTATTGGAATTTAGAAAGTAAGTTAGTGTTAGCTAGAGGAAGAACCCTATTGTTTTTGAAGAAAATCGATCGGTAAATAAAAAAGTTATTAATTATTTAATTTAAAAAAAATATATTCTCTTAATTTTTGTCGCTTGTACTAAAATGGAAATCTTGCGAAATATTATTTCCATAATATATTTTTTTTGTTTATGAATTTTACTAATATATATTGCATACAAGTACGAGTTGAAATATATATGATTGTCGAAAGATATAGGCATATCACAGACAATCAATTTTCGTAGAAATATGTGGTGGCGCAGCGGCTAAAGCTTTGCGTTCCAATCCAAAGGTTACCCAAGAAACCACAAAACCTCGAAAACCACATTTCTTAAAACCACTCCTCTACCCCCCTTGGCCCCTCGCTGAAACCTATATATACTCATAAAACAATCTGCCTAGTGCAGAAAATTTTGTTTTAATAACTTGACAGTTGAAGCAGGGTTTTTACTAACATTTTCCCTGCATATCAAAAATATTACTTTCTATCCTCATTATAACAACTTACTTAAATGTGAAATTCCTATGATATATTCTCATAAAACGGCTTAACTGTCTGAGGTCGTTTAGAACCTCAACTAACATTTCTGAAAGTCGTCTAGCCGACAACACCCGGCCGTTGGGTCGCATCGCGTGCTCAGGCGCGTAATGTTAAGTAATGTTTTATTTTAATATTGTCAAATCACATAAATAAAGTACGACAATAATAGAATGTTAACCATTGCTAAATAAAATAAAAAATTGGCAAATTGGCAATCCAAAGGTCACGTGTTCGAATCCCACACAGCTTGGATAATTTTTTTTCATTTTTTTTTATATAATTTTTTCACAACAAAGATGGTATCATAAAATTTAGGGATGTCCAAAAACTAACATTATTTACAAGAAAACTGCGAAGAGTATACTATAGAATGTGTAACAATTATATATAAAAAGCTCAGTAAATTGGCGAAGAGTACGTTTTTAGCTTGTTTGTGATTGAAAATGTTGATTTTTCATCTAAAAAATGCATGTTCTAGAATGATTTTTCACGAATACCTCGAAAACCTTACGTCAAAAAAATTATTATAGGCAAAAATGAAGCTTATAAAATAACAAATCGATTGTTTTTTTTTCTTTTTTACTCTTCTTTACTTCTGTAGATACAACACAAACCGAGTTATGGCTCGATGAAGATGACTTTTCGTTCGCCGAAAATTGAATTCGAACCTTTCAACGTTAAGGAACGGAAAAACGGAAAATTTTTGGAGGAGAACATATAAGACATTTTTAAAAGTACTTGAAAAACCATTAAAATGAGCTTTGGTAAAAGCCGTTAGCATAAAAACTAACGGAGTTATGATAAAATAAAATGGTTGTCCGTTTTTTTTTTCGGAGAAAAAATCAGCAATGAAACCAGTGAGAGTAGGTACAAAATTTTGTTTTTTTTATTTCTCTAGGATAAAAATTAATTGAGATATCACCATTATAAGTTTGCATTTGAGTGCGATGACCATCGTTCCCGAGCCCTTTAAACACAAAAATCCCAAAAACGAAAGGAAGTTCAATTTCACGTGCCTTGTAGCCCTTAAAGTTCCCTGAAAAATGATTTTTGGAGCGATTGAATAGCTTAAAAATTAAGGAAGTTATCATTGCAAAACCAATCATAGCGCATCTGCTCGAGAAACGCTGATAAGTCTTCGACACGGTTTAATTTTTTTAACTGTACTTCTTTAGCAGATCCGTACAGTAATATTGTGTAGTACCTACCGGCTTCTAAAATTTGTACTTTACCATTTTTTACCTTCCTATCTTCTTATCTTCTTTAGTCTTTGAATTATTGTGAAAAAATGAAAATTTTTTAAGAAATTTCAAAAATCATTTCAAATTTGAATCAAACTTTTTTTCAAATATAGGCGTCCTAAACCAGTCAAACTTCTAGAACATATTGTTAGTACTTAAATGAAGTAAACTGTAAATGGATTACGTTCAATTTCAATTCTTGCGGTGAAGCCATTGGTTTCATTGCCGATTTTTTCTCCGGAAAAAAGAGACAACCATTTTATTTTCATCATAACTCCGTTAGTTTTTATGCTAACGACTTTTACCAAAGTTCATTTTAAAGGTCTTTTAAAGTACTTTTAAAAATGTCTTAATGTTTTTCTCCAAAAATTTTCCGTTTTTCCGTTATTTAACGTTGAAAGGTTCGAATTCAGTTTTCGGCGAACAAAAAGTCACCTTCATCGAGCCATAACTCGGTTCGTGTTGTATCTACAGAAGTAAAGAAGAGTAAAAAAGAAAAAAAAAACAATCGATTTGTTATTTTGCTTATAATAATTTTTTCGGTAAAACGTAAAGTTTTATTTATTTATTTATTTTTACATACACTGTTCAACAGGTACAGGTACCCAATTACAGAACAGGAATTAGCAAAAATAGAAAACATACTAACTAATAAGAAAAACAAAAGTAGGTAACAGAACAACTAAGTATTTAATTCAATATTTTAGATCTTATATCCTTCAGGCGACGGTTAAAAATATCAAGGTCGCTGGACAATTTATTTGAATTGTTACAGATGGTAAACAAAGGCGAGTTTTTTAATATGTTGGTATGAGGGGTGGGTATGTAGAAAACTTGGGCATTGCGAGAAGTCAATCTAGGGACTTGAAAATTTAATTTGTTGATTACCTCAGGTGCGTCAAAATCACTGTGTAACACTTTAAATAAGAATACTTGAGAGAGGTAGAGTCGCCTGTCTTCAAGAGTAGAAATGGAAAACCTTTCAAGCAGATCTTTCTGCGCAAACGAATAATAGGGTAGGTACCATCAGATTTGAGCCAGAGTAATTTGACAAATCTACGCTGCACTGCTTCTAGGTTGTTTTTATGTACATCATAGCTAGGACACCAAATAAGTGATGCATACTCGAGTTTCGATCTGACAAATGATATGTACAGAATTTTCAATGTATCAGTATTAGTGAATTCACGACTAGTGAAGGCTTCAGAGATAATGGTGTCGGTGTGAGGAGTAAAAGATAGCTTCTTGTCAAAAATTACCCCGAGGTCTGGAAACACTGTGGGTCTCTGAAGTATGACATTATCCAAGTGGTAATCAAAAGCAATTGGTGATGTTTTTAATGAAAAAGACAGCACGTTGCACTTGCCGGCATTCAAGTACAATTTATTGGTTATACACTAGTTATTTAATTTATTAAGACAAGTTTGAAGTTGAAAGCAATCATCAATATTGTTAATAACCGTGAATACTTTTAGGTCATCAGCGTATAGCAGGCAAGGCAAATCAATTTCGTCTATTATGTCATTAATAAATATATTAAATAGCAGGGGCCCCAGAATGGATCCCTGGGGAACTCTGGAGGTGGCAACAAATTCGATAGACTTGAATCCATTGAGTACAATGTACTGAATCCTATTCATTAAATAAGATTGAAATAAGAGGAGAAGGGAATATGAGAGACCAATTTTATCTAATTTATGCAGTAGTAACCGGTGATCAAGTCTGTCAAACACTTTGGAGAAGTTCATATATACGACATCTGTTTGACTATGATTATCAAGGGATTTAGAAGTATATTGAGTGACGCAGAATAGATTTGTTGTAGTTGAACGACCCTTCATAAATCCATGTTCGTGGATAGAAATTTTAGTGCTGATTGAATGATACATTCTGTCATGAAGTAGGATTTTCAAGACTTTGCAGAAGTTGCAGATTACAGAATGCCGGTATGGAATCAGGACCTGTTGTTATCTTAGGTTTAATTCGTTTTAAAGCCTGAATAACCTGAATCGCTGAGAATGAATTTATATTTACAACAGGCTCATTGTTTGGGCAGTCACGTTCAGTGTAGATATTCCCGGGGTCCAATGAGGAGTCAGTAAAGGATTGACTAAAAAATTTTGCAAAAGCATTTAATATGTCATCAGGATCTTTAAATGAAACTCCATCCAAAAACATTTCATCCGAGACCTTTGTTGACCCTTTTTTTTTCTATTGATGAAGGCCCAAAATTTGTTAGGATCGCTTTTTATTGTTCTTTCTGAATCTTTCACGACGTTTCTGTATGCTATATTAATATCGCATTTTACTTCATACCTGACATTTTTAAACTTTTCGTAAATACGGAGATAACCAATTCTAGCATACTGCTTTCTAAGCTTTTCTTTGAGTTTGATTTTTTTTTTAATGGTGCTATTGAACCCAAGTGGGTATTTCCCATTACGAGAGACTGATTTCTTAGGTACGCAAGATGCAAACATGAGATCTAGTTTATCATAAAATTGACTGCATATGCTATTGACGTCGTTGAAAGAGGAAAGAAAGGTCCAGTCAATGCCAAGAAGGTTATCATAAAATTTGGAAAGATCACATTTACGAAAATTGTAACTGTTATTGTGGTTAGTTGGAAAGTTATTATTGAGGTTCTTGACGGAGTTCATATCTATTGATATGTCCAGGGCAGGATGATGCATGTCTTCCATCGTTATAGGATCGATAGAACGAGTAACGTAACAATTTCTGTTGAACAACACAAGGTCAAGAACATTGTCATTGGAATTGCGAATTAAATTGCATTGGAATAAATTATTAGCATCAAGAAAATTATTCATGGCTCTAATTTGACCGTTGGGTTGTGAATCGTTTAAATAACTTGCATATTCAGTAATATTGAAGTCACCTATGATGATTTTCGAGTTATTTCGAGTTATTAGTGAAAAATCGTTCTAAAACATGCACTTTTTAGATGAAAAATCAACATTTTCAATCAAGAATAACTCAAAAAGTATTGACTCATCGAAAAAATTATATAGAACATTTATTGCTTAGAATTCATTCCTCTATCGATTTCTGCAGTTACTTTGAACATAATAATTTCCACCCCCGAGAAGGGGTGGCATCCACTCCCAGGGTAAAGGCATACATCGGCACTATATAACTTTTGTTCCCTGAGCCATTCCCTAATTACTGCCCAAATTTCACGTCAATCGGTTTTATCCGAAAGAATTCTGAGCGAAAAACCTTCAAACACTAGACTAAATTAACTTTTTTATGAATATCGGGAAAAAACATAAAAAACTAAATTTTTCCTGTGAAAGTTGTTATTATTGTTTAAACAATATAAATAATTATCAACCCCGACTGTGAGAAATATTTTTTAACTTAAATTTTCAATAAAAACAACTCGATGTTTTATAAATATCCCGAAAAAAAAATTTTTTTGAATATTTTTGTGTGAATATTGTTATTATTGTTTAAACAATATAAATAATTATTTGCGCCACTTGGGATGTTTCTGATTTTGAATAATATTAAAAAACACTTATTTAAAAAAAAAAATGATCAAAATCGGAGCTGTTGCTGAGAATTAAGAGGTTTAGACGATTTTTAGGTTTCATTGACTCGACTATTCCTAATTTTATATATCGCAATTAAAATGTTAGAATTAATTTGAAATTTATCACTTATTGATTGGCCTACTACTTGATTCTACCTCAATGGTCATAAACAGCTGGTCTGTATGGATCGGAATATGACTCCAATAAGTCGTTAGTTAAAGATGGAGTACCACATGGATCTATTTTGTGCCATGTGCTGTTTCTGATCTATATTACCGATATAAAGTTTGTCTTTAATGGTGGTAACTGTCTAATATGAAAATGTGGTTTTCAGCCAATAAACTTAAATTAAATGGAAATAAAACTGTCACAATGATTTCATCTACCAAAGATCTGAATAATCTAGGTAGAGTGAAATTACTTAGAAAGATAACATCGTCATTGAATGCGCAGAGACCGATATCTTTACCGCCTGCTCGTTACCTAACAATTGCTTAAAAAATGTTTAAGGATTAATCTGGATACTAACTTACATGGTAACCTGTTAGCCGACCACATATGTATTACGTCAATTCTCAAATAAAGTACCTACAAATATCTTGCTTATTACGAATTTTTCACTTTTAACTCTTATAAAGCGGGAGCTAGGTGGCTTTTTCGGCAGCTCATCGTTTTATGAACTTTGAGATATTTTTATGGTTTAATGGATGATAACGATTCATAAAATCGACTTCTGGCGGGGCACCTCCTGTCAGGAGCGTCACGAACACTGTTTAAAAATCAGTGAAATCATGTCATCGTTACAAGGCTCATTTTTTTTGTGTGTACACATTTTATGTTTAGAATGAATAAAATATGATCGCCAGAAAGTGTGGGCCGTCAGGAGGTGCAGCCAGAAAGATAATAATGATACAATACATCTGAGGCATGGTACGGAGTCAAGTTAGACGAAAGTGTTAAATTCCTGTATATTTAAGAGCCTATGGTACTTTTGTTGACACTAAGAACTTTACGGGGAGGCTATTCTATTGTTGAAGGAGCTTATATTTACGTGTTAAAAAAGAGCCAGAACTTGTAACGATGAGTTTAGAGTTCTGAGATGAAATATGTGAAAAAAAATCCAATTTTTTTCAAAAATCCTAAACATTTTCTTTCTGGCTAGCCTTACTGACGGGAATTTCTTTCTGGGAATTTTTTTCTGTGTTCAAAACATTTAAATAAACATGCTCAACCTTAAAAGAGTTTGTAACGATGATGTTATATAACTCCGTTTTTTTACCTGTTTCACCTTTCTGGTTGCGCCTCTGATGGCCCACACTTTCTGGCGATCTTATTTTATTCATTCTAAACATAAAATGTGTACACACAAAAAAAATTGGCTTTGTAACGATGATATAATTTCACTGATTTTTATATCTTGAACCATGGCCAATTCGACGGGCTGACATATGCCAGAAGTCTATTTTGTCGTTATTTAAGTTCGATAGAATTAATCAGCGCATAGAAAATGCTTGTAACGATGAGTGTCCGAAAAAGCCACTTAGCTCCCGCACCATTATATGGTATCTTGCTTAGCAGACAGACTTTTCGGCTTACGACGGAGAGCAGTTAAGCTTTTGACGGAATATCTATCAAGCATACACGAAACCAATATTAATTCACCTAGACATGCTAACTTTACCGTCTATATATGCCCTGTCTTAGCTGTGTGAAAAAGCACAACGACGAATTTACTATACACAGTGAAAATCATAACTATAACACTAGAAAAAAAAGATGACAATACCCGAGTTTTAAAGATCTAATTGAATCACGCACGGATATCACCTGTAATGGATTGTTATATAATAAATTAAAAAATAATATAAAACAACTACCTCTTGATCAATTTAGATCTGCAATAAAAATTTCTTGATAGCATATGCCTTCTACTCACTCGGCGAACTAGAAATATTCTTAGGAAATATTCCTCTCCGTCACAGGGGGTACCAATGGCGGATTTCCAATGAGATAAAAGTTATTGGGAATAAGGGACACTATTTCTGTTTTCAACTGTATACCTAAAACAGGACATCAACAAAGAATTTTTGTTCATATATGCTTCCATGCCCAGAATACAAGAATTAATCTAAAATGTTAATGTTAATTATGTTGAAGAATCTGGATATGGAGTCAGCATTATTGTCTTTCATAACATGAAACTAATTGAAGGCTTGATTATGAAGAGGAAACCGCAAATTTACTCCAGAGCTATTTTACCGAGATGGATTGAGGATCTAAGTAATTATGTATTTTCTGTCATACAATAGTTTCATCCTACATCAAATTACTACGTTCGCATCGCGACAGGATTTTGATTAGGTATTTTCAATGATAATTTCAATTTAGCAAGCGCAATACCATGCACAAAGCGAAGTAATTTCATGCACAACTGTAGGTAACATTGTAGTTCGCGGTTCTCCGTCTACAAATTACTTGTTATTTTCGAGTCCGCTCATTATAGTAATCTGGAGCCTCGTAAGTATTGAAGCGTACCCATGGTAATGTTATGTTTTCACTGGGAAGGCATCGGCACGATCTTTATAGATTGTGTATAGCTGTTTGTTAGGGCAGGGCCGGACAAGTTTCCGGGGCACCACTAATAAATAATTTCTTGCAATGGTTAGCATATCGTGAAACTGTTATTCCTTGTATACGATTATATCAGGCGTGCCTCAAGGATCTGATTTTGGGCCTCTCTTATATCTATCATTTATTGACGATTGTGTTCATCGACTGTAATAAGCTTTTATTTGCAAATAATTTTAAAAAAATATTTAAAAAGTAGCACTATGCATATAGCCCACAGAAATTAGCATTTCACCTAGACAAAATTAGTAAAAATCTGAATTTTTGCACAGACGTTCTTTGAGGTGTCCCAAACTCAAATTCATAAAAATCACAAAAATCCCAAGATGGCTACCCAAGATATTGAAGGTCAAAGTTTTTTGCAAATATCTCGCGTCCTATGCATCGGATGCTCATGAGGTCAATGTGGAAGTTTTAGAGAATTAAATTATCTACATGTTGTCTTTTTTATTTTTCCCACCTCCCCCCCCCCTTTTCGAAATATTCAAGGTCAAAGTTTCAAAAACGTGGTTTTTCGCGAATATCTCGCGTCAAAAAAGTCGGGCAGCAATAAAGTTGTCATGAAAGTTGTAGAGAACTCAATTATCTACAAGATTGGTATTTTTCCCAAAACCTCGCCCTTTCCGAGATATTCAAGGTCGATGTTTGAAAAAAACGGTTTTTTCTAGATAATTGAATTCTCTCTTTATTGCTGTCCGATTTTTTTGACGCGAGATATTCGCGAAAAACTACGTTTTTGAAACTTTGACCTTGAATATCTCGAAAAGAGAGGGGAAAAAATAAAAAGACAACTTGTAAACTATTTAATATTTTGGTTTAAGTCGTTTCCAAACACCAAGCAAGCCTTGTAGGACGATGACACGGCCATGTATGCCAATAGCCATCGGGGGTGAAAAGCTAACAAATTGCTAGAGGCAAACGGAAGAGGGCAGTATTGTTGAATTTGTACCATTTCATTTATGAATAAATGTATTTATTATTATTGTTATTATTATACATGACTCATACCACGGCGTATTTTGACCAGTGAATCAAGCTCAACGAAGAAAAGTCGGAGACTATTGTTTTCACCCAGAACAAAATTATTACGTCAATCTCGATCAGGGGAGGTCAAATTTCAAACAAAAAGATTCGTGAAATATCTAAAATGCAATTCAGACACCAGACTGACCTACAACAAACACGTAAACGAAACTCGACGCAAAATCTATTCTTTGCCTAGGAGTCTATACTTTCTAATGATAAGGAATAGTAGACTAAACAGAAAATAACAAATAATTGATACACACGACCGTCGCCGTGAGACCAGGCCTTAAATATGCAGTGTCGGCGTGGTGCAGCGCGTCTGCCACGACAATTAAAAATACTCTGTATTTTGGAATGAAAATTCCTTCGCCTCATATTAAATCCAAAGAGATACACCTCTCTCAGATTTCTGAACGTCCGTTGTAATGACATTGTGCCATTAGCGAACTACATGAAAAAAGGCATAAAATATTTTATCATTTTAAACTAGGTGATAGTCAGCTAACAAGCATTACACGAATAAGAGAGTTTCTGACTGAGCACAAATTAGCATACCAGGCGCTGACCAAGAAAACTAAAACAAAATGATGAGTATGGGTTACCCCATTGCACTCGCCAAACTAATGAGATCATACCTACACAGAAGACAGATGAGGGTGAAGATCGTGGACAAGGTGTCCACGTACAGAACAATGGAGGCAGGAGTCCCCCAAGGCTCAGTGCTCTCCCCGCACTTGTTCTCCATCTTCACATCCGATCTACCACGGACGGAGAGGACCTCCATGGCCCTCTAAGCCGACGACACAGCCCTGACAGCCAGATCCTGGAACGCAAGAGTAGCCACCAGAAAGCTCCAGGAGGCGGCCACCCTCCTAGAGGACTGGTACAACAGATGGAAGGTAGCCGTCAACGCCGAGAAGAGTAGGGCGGTCCTTTGCAAGAAGGTAAGAAAACAAAACCCCACAGGTCACGTTTCCATGTTTGGTGAAGACATCCAATGGCACGATTCCGTCAACTACCTTGGCGTGATCATGGACAAAGGCCTAACCTGGAGACAGAACACAGAAGCCATCGTCAAAAAGGCCAGGAGGACGAGAGCTCTAATCTACCCGATGACAGGCAGACAGAGCAGACTCAACCTGAGGAACAAGCTCACGCTTATCAGGTCACTCATCCGGCCTCAACTGACGTATGCTTCGGTAGCATGGTGCTACCAAGCAAAGAGCTACCTCCAACAGATCCAGAGAGTGGAGAACGTCGCTCTCCGAACAGTAGTCAACGCACCCTGGTTCGTGCGCAACGAGGACATCTTCAGGGACCTGGAGTACACCCCGGTCACCGAAATTATCAAGAAAAGAGCCAGGAAGATGTACGCCCTTGCTGAGGAGCATGGGACCCACTGGTCAGGGAGACTATTGACTATGACCCAGCAGACGCTCCGAGGCACAAGCGGCCGAAGATGCAGATACTGGATAACGGGTGAGTATAAAACATACCACCATCCGATGAGGACACCCCACGGAAGAGACAGGACGATCACCCAACCACCCACCCAAGACCCTGCGGATACCGGACAAGCAACCGTCCAGTACCTGTAGTCCCCCTAGCTCCGGCAGACCGAAAATGCTACCAAAGCAGTTAAGTCTGCCCTTCCTCGAGCTACACAACTCATCCTTACCCTACCGATGATCCGGATGATAGGATGTCAATTGGCATTCTGTGTACCGGCAGTCACTCCTGCCAAAAACCCAAAACATCCAACTGACCGATGACTACCCCCGGGGGGGGGGGGGGGGGACAAGCTGGCGAAGAAAAGAAGATCAAGACAGAAGAGCGCCAGAAGAGGCCTTAGCCAGCAAGGTCCAACGAGCCAGGACCCAGGGAGGTGGGCCGAAATCGTTTGCACCGCTCACATTTGTGAGTGGGGCCGACGTAAAGTAAGTTCGCCCGCCCTGCACGAGGCTGGTCCCCGGTCTACAGCGATATATTGGGGTAAAGGGCAATAGTCCTGCCTGGCCCCAGTCATCCGAGACCGACATCTTTAGCCAAGAATATTGGCGAAAACTAAACTGAACTTATTTACCTTACTTTTCCCATCATTCTTAATTCTCTCTCTTATTGTCTATATGCAGTTTTGTTCTCATTTTCTTATTTATTTTTTAGTTAATTTCTTGTCTCGTCAATCCAAATTTTAGTAGTGCATGTGCTTTTCTGCAATTATAAGTATTTCTTTAATTTTTTTATCGTGTTGAGTCATATGACTAAATTACTTCCCTGATAAACCTACTTCTTGGGTAGGTCAGAGAAGGGTCATTGTTAATACTTATTTCAGTCTGCTTCGACTTCATCCTCGCCCAGCCCTTCAACTGCCGTGGAAAATTTCATCAAATTTATTCAATATATAAAATAATATTAGTATATCATATAAAAATAAGTTTTTATGTAAAACAAATGTAAACAAAAATGGATGATTTATAGTGCATTATGAATGATTTACTGGTACACACGTACAACGTACTGCTAGAAAGAATAATTTCATATAAAGAAGTTACCTCAATCCTTTATCTTTATTTCTCCTCCATATACTTACTATCTATTTCGAAAAATAAAAAATTTCTCGCTTGCTATAGTTACTCCCACAAATTACCACATTTTATCAATAAAGAATTAGAAAGAAATTCATATTTTCTACACTTATTAAGATTTATGTTAACAAATTTTGTTAACTGTAGTTAAAATCTATTCCTTGAAGAATTAACTCATTTGAAATTACATTTATCAGCGACACTAAGCGCTGGCGCGCTGAGCGAAATTAACGCGCACACCCGAAAAAGCGTGCAATATGGCCTAATTATTTCTTAACTTTTTAACTAAGTTTGAAAATTTACTAATGAAATATTTCTCTATACGTTTCCTTAAATATATAAGAATAAAAAACCAGACTACAACCAACAGCTATTCTCCGGACTAATGCCCCGCCGAGCGCTGAATCACGAATTACAAGCCTGGCCACGTTAAGTGCAATGACTATGTATTGCCACAAAACGCTATAGTTTCGATTGCAACAGACACCAGCCGAAAGACTTATTCCTACTCAAAGGAACTCTCGTGCCAGCCACTCCACACCACTTGCAGGCTGCAGTTTCGAGCTATTGGCTCTCGTCAGTGCAAGGTAGGTCTAAGATGACGAACGAGACCCTTGTTCTCTCTTGGTACCTGACGAGATTTATAAAACCACAACTTGCAACAAAAATGGCAGGCTCCATCTAGCGGCTGATCTCCATTACAATCGAAACAGCAACAGCTCTGACATGGGCACAGTTAGTAGGTATGCTTTTAGAGGGCAGAATATTTACTAGTGAAATATTTTGTCGAACTCCTCTATACGTTTCTTTAAATATACATAATCGGAAAGTTTTGCTTTTGGGATTGCATAGTTTCAACGACTTAACGGCGTCTACCAGTACTCTAGCAGAGGCAAAGTTGACACGCCCCTTAATGTACGTCATTGCTTGCTTCGCTCTCGCTTGCTCTTATTGTCGAACCAAATCAAACACTTCCCGATACTGTATAAAGTATAAAGAACCAGACTGCAACCAACAGTTATTTCCCGCGCTCGGCAGGGCATTAGTCTGGAGAATAGCTGTTGGTTGTAGTCTGTTTTTATCCCTTATATATTTAAGGAAACGTATAGACGAGTTCGACAAAATATGTCACTAGTAAATATTCTGCCCTCTAAAAGCATACCTACTAGGTTTGAAAGTGTTTATGAAACATGACAGTTTACACACTTCTGGATATGGCCAAATTTCAATAGGGAGTATTCCACCATGTTATTTTACATACGTACCAATTTAGAAATAAAAATAAACACAGACTTACAGACAGAGACCTATTTTGTTTTCAATATTTGAATTCTAAGTGTCGTGAAATGGACTTCGCAATTTTTTTACAACGATTATTACAAGTTTTGGTCCAGTCATATACGTATTTGATTTAATCAAATAGGTAAGCATACATTAACAGTTAAACGGTTGTCTCCTCAAATAATACTCTCATAATAACCCTTCATAATCCATTTAAGAGATCGGTTTTAGAAGAATTCTGTAATAGCAGCAATGAACTTAAACCATGAATTTCACAGAAAAAAATAATATCAAACCAAATTTTCTAAAAATCCAAAGCACACAGTCCAACCCTGCACCTATATTAAGCCTGGCATAGAACAACATGTACTCGCCCCGCCTAAGGCTCTACCACCTGTCACGTTGATGTCTTCATTTTATGTGGTACCCAAAGTCCAAGAACCTTTTCCCCGCCTTACTATAATGTAAAAACTATATCTATCTATATCTAGGTACTCCATCACTCGGGATTAAATATTTCAAATGTTTCAAGGCAATTTCTTATCTTACTTTGTATCAGGTTACTTACCTATCTACTTGCCTAAAATATTCTTAAGATGGCCTGTTAAAACAATCTAATCTTCAAAAAAATTTAGAATGTTCTAAACGGACATTTTTTTATAGGATTGTGAAACATCTTATAATTTCAAAGTATACATTTATGTTTGGTTCAAGTTTTGAAATGATAAATTTTATTTAGATGTCATTGTTTTATTACGTTCTATTATTTTTAACAAATTTAATAATAATGACAATGATAATCGACTTTATTCAATTAATAAATGCTGTATACAAAAACATCATATACATATTAGCTGTCAGACTCTGACGAAGTCTAGCTCCGTAGCTATTCTACTTAACCACAAAATAAGATAGAAGAAAAGAGAAAAAAGCGAATATGGAATTATTGTAACAAAAAAAAACAAATTAATGTAATTACAAGAAAGACATAATAAGCACACACACAGATACCCTTATATGTATCAATAAGGACATTTAGTTACCCATAATTGTGTCTATTTAACAAAAAAATATATTTTCGTATGTAATATCACTAGTGCTTAAAATTTTATCGAAAATTTCACACCACATTTTTAACCAATCATAGGCTTGTTTTTTGTTAAGTTACCATGGCAACCCAAAAAATTTCCGGAAATTTTTTACATTCTGTCAAATTAATAAGTGGAAATTTTTCTGTCAATTAAAATGTCAAAGTAAAGACGCGGGAGTTGGAGTGCTTTTAGAATTAAATTTATTTGGCGACGCAAAAGAGGATATTCACGAGGATATTATAAGTACACAAATTAATGTGTTTTAGAACCTGGAGCCATTTTTGTGCTATATGTTCATGCACTTTATTCTTATGGCTGATAATCAAATTTTGTTATGATTAGAATGTAAAAATTAATCTAATTGACGTCTGTAAGTGCGGCAGCCATTACTATCTTGTTACCTTTCATTATCCCATGGCTGCCTAGAAGTTGTTAATTATTGTCTCTGCGACAAGAATGAATACATTCCCCGTGCTCGCATTTAAGTAATATCAGAAATAAATGATGTTCCACCAATTTTAGTAGATCAAAGTTAATAAAAAACGGAAATGTAATATGTTTTTAAGTTATTTATAAAAAGTTCATGTAACTAAACTTGGAGAATGGTATGTTATTTCACTAAGAAATTTCGTATTTTATTAAACATATTAATCTTGAAGTAGGTGGGTACTTCAGAATAATTATCAAAAATAAATGATGTTCCACCAATTTTAGTAGACCAAAGTTAATAAAAAACAGAAATATAATATGTTTTTAAGTTATTTATAAAACGTTCATGTAACTAAACTTGGAGAATGGTATGTTATTTCACTAAGAAATTTCGTATTTTATTAACCACCAGTTGTTATTCCATGGCTCACTATAATGAATGAATTTTTGTCATTCGTAATAAAAATGTTCAATTTTGGCATAATATTTATAAAATAATGGTGTGAAATTTTCTTACCGAATATCACACGAGCTTAAATTAATATCCGGAAATTTTTCCTCGTTCATGAATATTTTAAGAAAATTATAATATATAATTTTCAAAATATTCATGACCTCGAAAAAATTTCCGGAAATAATTTAAGCTCTAGGGATATTATAAGTGAAAATTTTTTCGAAAGCGAGTTGCCTGGTAATATAAAGAGTGCAAATTGACAGTTTATTATCTGATTAAATCCCGACCGCTTTAGCGGGAGGGATTTAATCTTTGCTAATAAACTGCCAATTTGCACGAGTTATATTAACTAGGGGCAACTTAGCTTGAGAAAAAATTTTTAGATAAAATTTAAAGCACGAGTGGTATTTGTGGAGAATATTTCACGAATAAATAATTCATTAAGTATATCTTCAATATTATGTTCAGTAATTAATTGCCTTCAGACGTTTCCTTGTTGCTTTTTAGAAATTACTCACCTTTATCTTCAATTTCGTCATTTGCGTCACATAAAAATGCATTTCCAAAGCGACTCATCTAATAAAAAACAAAGTAGGTTTAAATTATGACAATCAAGAAAAACAATATACGTTAAACCATAGGTACTGTAACTTATAAGACTAGTCATCACAACAAAGCACGCTTCGACCAATCACATTACGGGTGAAATCACACAAATTGCATATTACCAATCTATTCCTTTTACCTTCTAAGGCTGCCGGCTCAGATGGTATGGTACCGCCATCTAGTAACGCTAGCTTAACTTAGTTACTAGCCTAAACAGTGAATTGAATTATTATTTAAAGTGTTTATTAATATATATTTATGTATTTAATCCTTGTTTCTAATTTGAGAAGTTTGATAGTTAAGTCAAGGTTTACTTGTTTAAGTAGAGAGACTTTAAGTACAACGAATTATAATGTATATAGTGATACTGCAGAGTTTTGATTTTCCAAATAAGTGTTAGCTGCTTTGTAATGATTGATGAATTACCATAAGTAAGTACCTACATTTTTGTATTTATCATGAAACAACTGATTTGTCTGCTTCGTACATATTCATATTTATTTTTAGTTGGGAAAATTATTTTGTAATTATGTTAGGTATTAAGCCATTGAAAGCTGTGTACCTATAACTTGTCCCGAACCTATAAAAGTTCCACACAGCATTGGCTTTTTAGGTTATTAATACAGTACTACAATTTACGTTAACAATTAGTAATAAGCTAGAGAAGATATTTATAGATAATATTTAAAAGCACGATTTGTCCTATTTGCCGAAAACATGTCACGACACAAAACGTCAAAAAATTTTCGCAATATTTGCCGCTGCAGCGACTTAAAAAATTAGAGCGATAAATTTTGCATGTTGGTCCTGTCAAAAGCAGATCTAGCTTGAATTGCCACTAATAATGACGTTTGATTGGTGCAATGTTGTGAAAAAACGGGCTCTCATTGGCTATAGCGTTAATGAGTGAAATAATCGCTTAAATTGTTTAAAATGGTTAAATCATCAGATAAAAAGTTGTAAAGTTTTACTGTATTGTAAATGAAAGACTTTTTAAACAGGGCGGTACTATAATGTGGAATAGTAAGTTTATTCCCAGTAAACATTCTTGTAATGTTTACATAGCAATGATGTAATTTCTTGTGTTATTGGGGTATTTTGCCACTGTAAAAATATTTTAAAAATTTTGATGAAATAAACCTCTGCGCCCAAAGGATCAGACAGAGG
Source organism: Rutpela maculata (assembly GCA_936432065.2). NCBI lineage: Eukaryota > Metazoa > Arthropoda > Insecta > Coleoptera > Cerambycidae > Rutpela > Rutpela maculata. The sequence goes on from OW386287.2 coordinate 216,791,305, forward strand.
CTGGTTTTTATACTTCTATTACAAAATGTCTCTATTTCAACTCTAGAAAAGTTGTACAAGTTTTTTCGAACTCGTTAGTTCTCATCAGTAGAGTATAGAATGTAAGGTTCAATAATTATTGTGAATGACTGAATTTCAATAAATAATTCAAGTATCTTCAATATAATTTTTTTTCGCCTTAAAATGCCAGGAATCCTACCATGTAATTCAATACTTCGTCAGTATTAGCTGGAAGAGTAGTTGTTTTGATTGGTTTTCCAATAATGAGTGTTTTAAAGTGTTTTCCTAAGTAGTATATTAACGTGACCCGATTAAGGTACCAATATACAGAAAGTAGATAATTTCATATTAAATAAAAAAAGTGTGAATGACTAAATGTAAATGAATGACTTAAGTATTTTCAATATTTTTTTTTCTTTAAAATGCTAAGAATCCTATCATGTAATTCAATACTTCGTCAGTATTAGCTAGAAGAGTAGCTGTTTTGATTTTTTCTCCAATAATGAGTGTTTTAAAGTATTTACCTGACTAGTATATTAGCGTGCCCAGATTAGGGCAACAATATACAGAAAGTAGGTATTTTCATAATAAATAAAAAAGTGTGTAAATTGTGATTTGCATAATACCTAAATAATATTCTCTAACTTTATGCTTCGTACACCATATCGAACATTTTATAGGCAGATCCATATAAATCTGTCGATTTATTGGCAGTAGTGTTGAAATTGCAACTTATGCAGATGCTTCAGTTCTGATATGGTATAGTACCTTCAAAATCACTCTTTATCTTAATTGATAAAGTCGTTTCACTTTTCATTATATAAATCCACAATATGTCAACAATTTCGGTTATTTTTTGCCCATAGCAACACATCAAACGAACTGGAATTAATCACTTCAAAATTTCAGAATTTAGTATTTAGTTTGCTGATTTTATACAGAATTGCAAAAAGTCTTGTATGCATATGTTCAACAACATTTACACCTATATACTTTTGCAACTTATTGCATATATAACTATTAATTTGTTTCTTCAAAAAAAATTTAACAATATTATCATTAAATGTCTTTATTGTCAATAGGGGGTGTCTTATTGTACGTAGAAACGAAAAATCGATTTTCTCTGAGAAATAGCAATTTTATACCCAACTTCACGACTTCATATCTCCAGCTAGTTCTATTAATCGCAGCGACTTCTTTCTAATCGCATTTTCTCCGTTACATAATGTAGTTTGGTAAAGACTTTATCAATTTTTGATATCTGAATCATGAAAAGTTTAACGGGACAAGAAGTAATAATTATCAATTTTTGGACGATTTTAGCTATTTTTTAAATTTAAATTTTTTTAAATCGCAGTAAGATCAGGTAAAGCTCATTTTCTTCCAAACAAAGTGAATAAAAAAATATTTATTTTTTACGGTATTTTGGAGTTGCATTTTGAGTTACAAGGTGAAAAGCGAGGAAATGTGCTATTTTTGTTTTTTTTTTCTATGACCTTGTTCCGGAAAAGCTAGGGGTAATTGTTTTGACGTCCTGATTTAATTCTCTAAGGACTGCCCTATAGCGTATAGCCGATTTCCTGAAAATAAACAATTTTCAATCATTTTGTTTACGGAGATTTCAATGCTACATCTTATAACGAACTTATCACAAATGCTTATTATGAGACCAAGCGAGTATTCACAACGCTAGATGCTTGAAAAAGAATAAAAATGAGTAAGACTGTTGTTACTTTTGTATGATTTTTACACCTGAAATTATATGTGTATGAATTCTTTATGTTAAACATTGGAATATCTTTAGAGGCAAGACAGGATATTTCCCATATCTGTGCCTTTCTTGAATTGAGAACAAAAATAACTGGGGTGAATGCGTTTTTAAGTTGAACTGAAAGAAAGGTAGAGAGGCTAGTATTTTCCGATCAAATTTCCAGTACGTCAAAAAATTGACTTCTATGAACGTATCAAATGGTTGTTTTAAAAATTAGACATAAATCGAGAATTATAGTGTTCTACATCCATTTTTCATAATTTTACACCAGAACTGTTATTTTCTTCATTTGTTTGTATCTCGTGAAAATTATAGAGAAAAGAAAATAAAAAACATAAAAAAATGAATGTGGATTATGAATTACCAACATTCTATTTCTTGCTGGATATAGGATAAGTTTCTTGGATATAGAACATGATCTAATTTCTTTTTAATGGTCATGGAATATAACAAGCGATGAGTGTCTCCAATAGAGCAATATGTGTATGTATACTGTAGGATATAAAACAAAACTGAGATTGGAATATGAACGCTTTGCTTTCAATGGATATAGAATAAATTCATAGCATAGATTAAAATTGCTGCAACAAAATTTGGTTTGTAACGGACATAGATTAATTACTCATAACTACTCATAACTCATATTTTGGATATTGAATGACTTAGATTTTAAATTTCACTGGAAATATAGCCAAGGAATTTTCGTTTTTGACCCAGAATTAATTATTACTGTAAAGCTGAAATTTTGCACGATTGTAAGTTTTGGTCTACGACAATACGTACTAAAAAGTCCTCTACTCTCCCCCATCGGCTTCCCTGTTTTTGCGGAGCAACTAGAACCTAAGTCGCAGAAATTACAGAGCTGACTATAATAAAGTGCAGCAGAAAGGTTGTTACTGGTCCGATTTGGGTCGAAATTATCATAATAGGAGAAATATATCCATTCGTATTTCAGATGTTCCATGCATATTTCTTTCATTCATAATTTTCCGTTCTAGTGCTGTCAAAATTTGAAAAATTGAAAAATTCCGAAATGGCGCCATGGCGGATAAAAGAAGACTCTACGTACCCGAATGAACATTTCTCTTCATATTTTGGGCTTTCCATTGTTATGTCTACCTTCTCTGTAGCGTCACCCGCTACGGAGCTACGCCACTACGAGTGTCGCCACGCGGCGGCCCTGCCCGTCATGCGTTCGGTGGAACGGCCCTGGCTGCGCTGATGAGACTTGTTGAGAATTCCTGTCTATATATCATTGATGTTTTATAAGATTTGTTGAATGAAATTTAACTTGTCAAACTCAAAAAATGACATTATTCGGCAAGACAATTGACATTTATTAATCTACTGTGGTTTTCAAGCACAGCGTCGAACATAGTCTAGTTTCTTCTCTCTGCCACACAACGCAGGTGTTTCGAATTTTTATAGAAGTCACTGTAACTTTTTATAGTCAAATCTTACATAGGGGGTAGTTTTCATACACTCTGAGGGTTGACACTGTAGAATGTTGATGGTAGGTACGTAAGTTTCTAATTCTATTTTAGAGTACTACGCAATTTCAGCCAATCATAGCATCCATGAAAATAGAGTTTTTTCTTGTTTTTCTCGTGGCCTTTAAACTTGGGGGTGGTTGTTCTCAACTCTATAGGGGCAGTTTATGAAGATTACGTCGGACCTGATGCAGTTTCTTATCACCTTAACAAAACTTAGACATTTTGAGCTTTTTCAGCAGTCATTGCTGTTTTGGATCAATTTTTTTATATATGGGGGCTAGTTTTCGCCCCTCCCTGGGGGTGTGTTTCATATCTAATGTATGTACGCTGCTGTGTAACCTTGATTTGTATAATTCGATTGATTAAGATGTAACAACTATTCTCATAGCTTAATATTCTTTTTATTCCATTTCAGGGGTGTTTTTTGGCTCTAGCTAATGATTTTGGGGGTGTACGATTTTTTTTGACCACGGATTCGGATTCAGCGACCGAAAATACATAGGAATACATAGGTCTGGTTCGCGGCTTTGAACTTTTTTTTTGTGGGGCTGTGTAATTAATTCCGGGTAGAAGTGATATATTGACTAAAACTCCTGAAGCTTTTATGATCATCTTGACCCAAATCGGACCAGTAACAACCTTTCTGCTGCACTTTATAGTCAGCTCTGCAATTTCTGTGACTTAGGCCTTTGTTGCTCCACAAAGACAGGGAAGCCGACGGGGGAAAGTAGGGGACTTTTTGTCACGTATTGTCCTGGACCAAAACTATAATCCTGCGAATTTTTAGCTTTACAATAATTCCGGGTAGAAGTGATATATTGACTAAAACTCCTGTGCTAAGAGGATCAGCCGGCCAAAAATAAATAATGGTGTATATAAATTATTTTCTCCCAAAAGAGGGTATAGAACACTATAATCCTCGGGTGACGCAATGTCTGGTACAGTAACTACTAGAGATTTTAATTTAGAAAAATTTATATACGGATTAAATTTATTTTTTTTTATAACTTAATGGTAAATACATCAAAGAAACCTTTCTAGATTATGCGGGGGTTTTCTATTTTATAAGGGTTAGATGCCACCCCTTCTCAGGGGCAGGGACCGAAACCAAAATTTATTTCGGTTCGGTTTTGGCAACGGTTACTTATTGTACACCATTTTCGGTTTTCAGTTACGATTTCGGTTTTTAAGGCAGCAACAATTCGGTTTTTGGTTACGGTTTCAGTTTTCGGGGTAGTGGCAATTCGGTTTTCGGTTTCGGTTAGAAACAATTAGTAATTACGATGCGGTTTTTGGTTACAGTTTCGGTCCGGTTTCGGTTACTAGTTTTTACTTGCCTTTTACCTTCTATAATCTTTATAATGGACGAATCGATTTAGATATGATTTTCACCATACACCGAGAAAATTTTTTCACCATCATAGCGAAAAAATAAGCTGTAGTAGCAGGAAACTCTAATAACATAGGCGCCAGTGTAGTACTGTGCTATAGCAGAAAATTTTGATTTGCTGGCAGTACTTTACAACCACAGTATACTTATTTCATAAAAAATAACTTTTCTGATCCAGGAAGATAACATTGCTACTATTGTTAAGAAGCAATTGCTGTTGTTGGCAAAATATATTTCTGTCAGTATAAAGTAACTTGCAAGGAATATAAATTGACTTCACTACCACAAAAAAAAGAGACTTGGAGTCACTGTAGATTGATTTGCCTATAGTCGTAAAGTAGTTTACTGTTACTATAAAGTAACTTTGCTGGCATTATAAAATAGTTTTGCTACCCTAGTAAGATTTTTATTGCCATTTTACAGGGTGTTTCAGGATTAACCGGTCAAATTGTAAATTTGGAATAGGTATTTCTAAATATGAAAAATATTTCCTATGGAGGTATAATAGGTATCCGAAAATGCCTCATGAAGGAGTTATACCATTTCAAAATTTTTAGCTACCATTTTTGTGGTATAATTCTTCAACGTTGCATTTCTGAACATGCCTTCATACATAAAGGATTTTTTTTCATATTTTGAGGTGTCCCATCCAAATTTAAAATTTGATGGTTAATCCTGAAAAACCTGTACCAAGGTCTTCTAAATTAAATAGACAAAATTAGCTAGGTGCATGATTCATTTTTTCAGGACAAGGAATAAGTGGTTTTATAAGCACATAAACGTTTTTTAATGTCCGAGTCGTTTATTTAAAAATACATTGCTGTATATAATGCAAAAAAAGAAATAAAACCAGTTTAACAATTATTAACCTATAGGCACCTACTGAAAATGCAACTCTATATGTAAGTGATTTCCACAACAAAAGAAAAGAAATGCTTTTTGAAAGAACATTTTGATAAATAAATAATAGGTAATTGAGGAGTTTCCGGTAGAAGGGGGCTAAGTGCCGTAAGTAAAATTTCTAAGTTATTGCAATCAAAAATTTCTACATACCACCTACTAATATGCAGAAAGCGGTTAGTTGCTAATAAAAGAAGCTGTTTAAATTTTACTTTTGGCACTTAGTCTCTTTCTACTGGAAGCTCCTCAATTATACTAAAAATTTTTCCAAAGGACGAATGAACATTGTCAGATGAAAATTGAAAATTCTTGACAGAAAATAAATAAATGAAATCAGTTTCACGTTTCTTAACGTAATCATACTGATACATCGTACGTATCATAAATTTTCAAATCTCGAAAGAAAATGCAACTCTCTATGTCAGTTATTTCCACATGAAACGAAAATAAATGCTCATTAAAACTTTTTGAAACAACATTTTGATAAATAAATATGTCATTTTCATACTAGAAATTTTGCCAAAGCACGGATAACGATAACTACAACTCGAAAATAATTGGAATCGAAAGGCTTAGCACACCACTAATCAGTAATCACTAATCACAAAATATATCTTCACCACTAATTAATACATAATTTGTGTACACGGCACACGGCAAGTACCCAAAGATTAGCACGTATACCGCACCACACCACGTGGCACGTACTATAAGGTATGCTACTCTGGTCAGTAGTGGCCCCGATACAAATATGATTGTATTGTGAGGAATGAGAGAATAATGCAATAATGAGATTCTTCTTCCAGCCCGCGCAGCATAACCAACGAAAACAATAATAAGAAGACTAAATTAGAATTTCACTCTTATGACGAGAACCGAGTCTACTTTCGCAAAGCGCATGCGTTAGCTCAATTTTTTAAAGAATTCTCTTTTGTACCAGCTAAGTTTTTTTTAGGAACAATAATAAAGTTTTCAACTGCAGTTAAAATATTTATACAAAATTTGACTTTCTGAAGTAACAAAGTACATTCCAATGGTAGTTAGAAATTATTTAGTGATTGTAAATTAAAGTTTTATAAAATATTTTATTGTGTTACAGTATAGACTATTTATTATTCCAGCAAAAAATGTTTCTGTTACTGTGAAGTGCCGCAGCATACCGATTTTTTTAACTGCAACATAGAGTGTTTACTGTTATAAAAAAATATATGTTCTAATAGCAAAAAAAGTGGTAGCAAAGATTTTCTTTAGGCTAATTTTCTCGGTGTATAATTTGGTATTTCTACATCACGGTTTATCGGTTTAAAGATTTGAATCTGAATCAAGAACTAGACAAAATCCAAATTTTTTTCGAAATTGCATAAAAATTGGTTGTCAGATATTTTTCGAGTAGCCGATGCCAAATCTGATGTCAAAAGTAAAAATTCAAAATTGCGAATCTAATTGCAGTCCGTAAGTAAAGTTTAAAAATTTAAAACGATTTTTTTTTACCATAATATATAAGAAGCTGAAGAGCGGCGTAATTTTTTTCAAAAATGTTTTTCCACGTATCAAAAATTTTTCGATTATAGTTAAACGCACGTTTCAAGAATTTTATTTATTTACGTCTAAAATTTACCAACCGAAGTCAATTTAAAAGGAAGTCGAAGGACTTCTCATAACCGCCGTTGAACGAGCTCCGTAAGCTCCAAATTATATGAGCGTAGGTAAAATGAATACATCTAACACCTGTGAATTTCAAACATGTTCAGCATCTATTGTTACAAACAAACAAAGCAAAAATATTATGTCTTTATATGGAATCACGAACAAACGCATGAACCTCCTAAAAATAACAATAAAATAAAACGACGTGGTGTCGTAAAATACATTACAATAAATTCAAAATGTTCATGTGGGCTGTTAGTTGCAGAGGCGTTCTTAGAGAGTTTCAAGCAGGGGAATTAATTTATTTCTAACCTTTCCCCGGAATTGCTACATACAGGGTGTTCTTATGTCGTTGTCGAAACAGGGTGATAGGAGAAGATTTTATTATTTTAACGTCTTATTTATATTAACGTCTTGTAGTGGAGTAAAACCAAGCAATTTTTACTAGAACTTGTCGTAAAATTTACAAGAGGTGTAACAAAAAGTTTTGGATTAGATCTTTGTCCTGCAATTCAAACAAAAGAATGTTGAAAATTGTGTTTTTTGCGTTTTTTTTAAATATCTCTGGTTGTATAGCTCGTATCGCAATAAATAAAAAAAGAGATTACTCATAATAAAATTCTGCAGAAAGCTAGATTTATCCTAACTTTTTTGATTGATTTGTTAAGTTGCAATAAATAAGAACAATAAAGAGCAGCCATTTTTAAACATTTGGTGATAACTTAAACAACAATGTAATTATTTTGACGTAGGAACCGATGCCTTTAGTGGAGCTAAATCGTCGTACCAACTTTCAAGTTGATATATTGACAACAACGCCTAAAAAACAAAAGCAAAGTCGAAAATTGAATCGCCGATTGTTTAAGTGCATCAAGTAGCACAGCATTTTTTTTTTTTTTCAGGTTGTAGCTTATTTAATCTTCTTTTCTGCGATATTAAGATTTTTTTTATTATTAAGTTCTAGCAAAAAAATTGCTATTGCAAAACAATTTCCTACAAATTTTAATACACTGATCCGCTTCTAGTGGAGTTTAGCTATAGCTATTCCACCACTCAATCAAGACACGGACACATAGACAACATCACAACTCCCATTCCCTGCGGCATTGCCATCTGCAGCAGCTGAGAGTCGAACTCAGAGGAGAAGATGAGCGACAAGCCGTGTCTCACACAACCTCGTCCTAACCCACTGCAACTAATTTTTACTGTTATAAAGGTAGCCGATTCAAAGAAATCACAGATGTACAAATAAAACAGACATAATCAGCATACTTCATCGGAAAAAACGGGGAAAGTTGATCTCACCAACAGAGGCGTAAATAGAGTGTGCTAGCCCCCACCCCCCGCCCTCATGATGTGGCGCCTCTGCTGTAGGATTCACATTGAAAAATCAGGAAATTTTAGCAATTTTTTATAAAGTCAGGGAATTGATCTGATTTTCCGCCCTCTTCCCCCATCCTATTTGGCGTACCCCTTCCATTTTTCACCCTCCCCGCTTATCAAAAAATGTTTCCCATTTTGCGCCTCCCGCTCACAAATCGGGAAATTTAGGTTATTGCTGGCTGTAGATAAAAACCCCTATTCCATTTTTATTTTCAACTTTTTTCTATCGCCTTTTAATTAAGATGTTTGCTACGAATTTCCTGCACTCTCCAGCATCGTATTCTTCGAATTATCTCTCATTTGTTAGCTACATCGCCCGGGGAGAAGACAATATAGAATGGGTGATAAAGGCGAAATCCAAAATGTTGGGCTGATGTCACCAAGAACACTGAGAGAATATTTTTGCAGTGACAGCCAAAAATCAGGCTACAGCAGCAAGAAAATCTATTTGAATAGGCGCCAGCCAAGAATTTTCGTAGGGCAGTAAAATTCGTTTTACTGGAATTACTTTAGTGCAATAGTAAAGTTACCTTATAAAATATAATTAAAATGTTTCACCTAGCCACTGTAAATAAACTTTACTGTTACAGTAAAGAAATAGTATTGTTGTAGCAAATATACTTATTTACTAATGCAAAGTATCTGACTACGATAGTCAATTCTTTTTACTTACAGCAACATTTTTTATTATCACTCCATGGTTTTTCTAGTGCTGTAATTAACTCCTTTCTTGTTGTAGCAAAGTCACTGATTAGACAGAGCAGGAACTTGATTGCAGTAGTATCACTTATTTTTAATTGCGGCAAAAAAGTTTACTACCATTGCAAGGTTTTTCTAGTACCCCAGTTAGTGTCTTTTTTATGCAGCATACATGCTTTCCTAATTTAGTAATAAATTAGCCTGCCTCAGAAAAGATATTCCTTTATATCAAAAAGTTTTAAATCAATAACAGTAAAATTTCTTAATTAGAATAGAATGGCCATTTTGCTATTATTATAAAGTATATCTGCTGTGGGAATAAACATTTTTTGCTGGAAAATAAACACAGGGAGCTAAAAAATGTTTGATAAAATTTTCTCGTATAGAAACATGTTTTACGAAGGAAAATAATTTTGTTATAAAGTCGATTTACTTTTCTATCAATTAGTCATACTTTGTCATTGCCAGTTTTCATAACTACCGCACATAAACAAGCATTTGTTTTATCAAAAATATTTTTTTTACAAAAAATATCAAGTATAAGCAATTTTTTTGTACCATCTTGCGTGATGGTATAAAATGCTTCTGTCTCTAAAAAAAAATAAAAAAAATTTATATTTTCCTAAATTTTGTAATTTTTTCAATGAAATAACTTCTTGAGTATATATATATATAATTATGGAAACTGACAGTTACCAAGTACATAATACTAATTGATGATAATACAAATAAACTTTATAACAGAATAACCATTTAAACATATGTGAATTCGAGTCTGAATCCGAGAAAATTTTATATAAACAGTTATTTCTGAGCTACATGCACGTCCTCATATAGTTTCAGCAGAAAATATTTATTCCTAAAACATAACTTTACAGAATGCATATCAATCTTGTCTAATTAAAAAATCTATATTATTAGTGGCTTTAAACTCTGACATAAATTTCTGTGGCAGACCAATGTTTTATTCCAGGTAATACGAGTTTTTGCTTGTAACTTAAATTAACTTTTAAAAAATTTTATATGCATTCGAAAAAATCAAAATAACCTTGTGAATGGTTACCTTCAAAGATTGGCTGACATTATTTTCTGTTGAAATTGAAAAATGAAATTTGTAACTCCCTCACTAGGTTTACTTGCTTAATATGAAAAATAAATGTTATATATAATGACTAAATACTTATTCACCTTACATGAAGAATATTTTTTTAAGGAAATAATTTTCTCCCAAACAAGACAATGAATAATGCATATTAAATTTCCTAAATTAAAACTGCACGCAAAAAATTGGTATACCTTGAAAAGAAATTGATAACTATGGTCAAGGATTTTGTATAAATGATTAAAACCAATTAAATAATAAACATTTAATTTCATAGGTATACACAGCCTAGTATAACAACCTTTAAAAGTAAAAAATATTTAAAACATAATCATCATCTACTTTCATAATTCGTTTGCTACTTTTAGTTTTTTAAAAAAACTCACAGTTATTTGAATTTGTTATAATTTGTTATAACTATAATTTTGAGAATGATAAACAAATTTAAAAAATACAATCTAAATAAACATAATCTTTTTTTCTCTTAACACCATTGTAAAATATATGTAAAAACCTAAAGTTTGAAAAAAAAACGTCCTCCTACGAGTTGATGCACTCAAACAATAAGCGATTACAATTTCGAAACCTTTTCTTATTTTTAACCTTTGAATAAATATTTTACGTTAAAATTTTGCACGAATGTTTAGTTCAATAACGGGCATAGTTCCATCAACTTTCGTGCAAATTGGTGCATTATTACGTTATATTTCTTAAATTATCAAAAAAGGCAATTTTTAGTGGTTTTTATTTTTTTACAAATTAACAAATTATCAGAAAGTTTCTTCATATGCATAGGCTTAATCATAATTTTATTGTGAACAGTTTGATATTTTTATTTTTACGATACGATTACTAAGATCGGAGATAATAAGGAAAATAACAGAGAATTTCAGTGCTGGAAAATAAATTGTTAAAATTTTACAAGAAGCAATGAACAGATTTAATACAAAACTGCTCGTAGCACTTGTTATTATACCTACAACAAATTAAAACATTAAAATTGCTGTAGGTAGAGAATTCCTTATTCATCTATTTTGATCCTTAATTTGATTCCACTACCACTAAAACATTGCAACGAGAACCAGACATAAAAGTTACCCTCTCCAAGTCACACGCACGACCTGATCCGAAGGTACCTAAAAACATTAATATGGCGTCTTATAGGGCAGTTATGATGAGATCGTCTTATTAAAATTGATAGTAGATACCGCGGTTTAAAAAACCAAGAGCAAAAGCAAACGACTTACCAAAGTCTTTATAATAATAATACACTGCACAATATCTATACAAATACTTATAGAAATGACTAAAAGCATGACGCGGAGTCAACGTAAACACCATCAGCGCAGAATGGAAACAAATTGCACCAGAGAAACAATTCGTGATGTTCCGCCTGAATAAAAGTTGACCGATTGTGCCCGAATGGTGTTCTGATTATCTATCTCAGCAAAGAACTTTGCAATTGTAGCAAAATTTTTATTTATCACAGTTAAACTATTCTTTGCATATTCTTCTTTATAATGGTAGCTAAATGATCTACTGCTTTAGTAAAGCAACTAATGAATACTGAAAAGTACTTTTTAAGGGCTAATATACACACTCAGTAAAGTGATCTTTTCTGAGGTAGTGAACAGATATTTCTAAATTAAATAAAATTATGGCTATTCTAGCTAAAAAAATCGTAGCAAAGAATTTATTTCTGGAGATTTTCTCAGTGAAGTTGATCTAAAACCAACGCTTGAATCTTAAAGTGAACTTCTTTACATCGTTTCCACATAAGACCCTATTCTGTAATTCTGATAATTTGAAATCTTCGCGAAAAGTTTTAGTACTTTTTTCCAGGCCTGTAGCTAGGGGGGGGGGGGCAGGACGGGCAATGCCCGTCCTGGAATAAGTTTCGCCAGACCTACGGTGATCGTAATGGGGGCAATTTTAACTGTCTTTTTAATATTTTGAAAGAGATTGGGTACTTTTCGGACCTCGTTTCGGACAAAAAATTTTTTTTTGGATTTCCCCCGCCCATCAAAAAATTTTTCGGACTTTTTTTACGGGCCCGTCCTGAAAAATTGTTTGCCCGCCCTGAAAGCATTTTCTAGCTACAGGCCTGCTTTTTTCGTGCCTGAGATGAATTGACCATATTTTTGTGAAATTGGTTGCTACCAGTTATTTCACAATTTGATGTTGGCTATACGAAATTACTGTTAGTCAATTCGGAGTGGGCGACATCTACATTCTGGTAGAATAATATGTTCGGGAGTGAATAACGAATCATTTTACTATTGATGTTAAATAGAAGTTTAACTTTATTGTTATTGTTTTTAATAGTACCACAAATATCTACTGCATTAAATGCCGAAACTTTCTTGTTCACACCACTTTCTGATATTCTTGCGAAAATCTCGGAGTTAATGACATCTATATTCTAGAAGTATAACACACGTTCAGGAATAAACAATAAATCAGTTGACAGCGCCACCTATTGGTAGGTGATTTTCGTGAATAGTTGGCTACGCTGATTTTAGTTGAAAATATATAGCCAATATCAAAACTCTAAAGTTACTAGTAGCAACCAATTTAAGAAAAATATGATCAATTATCGCGATAATGCGCGCGTAGTAGTCATTTGAAGAATTAAAACGTTTGTTAGCTCAAAATTGAAAACATCATAATTGCGATTTATCCTTGCCCTAAATAACATTATTTAGGGCAAGGATAATCAGAGAGAACTTCACAATACAAATATGGTGTTTTCAATTTTGAGCAAACAAACGGTTTAGTTCTTAAAATGATCACTACGCGCGCATTATCGCGATAATTCTTCTCTGCATCAGACTAGTCTTGAAAATATTTGGCCACGCCATCTGTTGATGGGAAGCGAAACTTTAAATTGGAAGAAAATGTTGAAACTTTAAAAAGTAGAGTCCATTCTAGCCACCAACCCCCCAATAAGTGGCAACCACTGAACTCTACTATATAAATGGAAGGTCAATATCCATACCAATTTTTACGCCAAATTGAATCTCGCGCAAGTATGGCGACCATAAGGAGGAGCGCAATCGCACTACAAAGTACGTCAGAGCCGGTCTTATTGTTACTGCAACTGTTTAAAACCCGGGATTTTGCCCCGATTCTTGTAACACAGTACCATACAAGATTGCATCATATTGTCTTAATTAACTTTGTTTATAACAGTCACAAAATATTACACAAAATAATCAATTTATAACAACTTTACACAAACGACAGAATAAACAAAGAATAAAATGGTGACACCGACTCTGGAAATTGCATCTAATCCAAGACTTACGCTACAGAATCTATGGAAAAGAAATAAAACACAGAATTGCGTCAGCCAGAGAGTATAAAATCACAGGAGGGAGTGTTTAGTATTGAAATCTCAGAGACGGAAGTCGTCATCAGGTACACCGTGGATGACTAATTATTTTGGAATGTGGTGTACTGTATTGTAGGTTATTGGATAACTTTTCACGTGTAAGTTTAATATGTGTACTATAAACTAACGTATTACTTTATTTAAGAACGTGGGTCAATCTTATAATTATGTAAACTCGTCGCATTGTAATTTTTTAAAAGAAGTATTTATTGTGTTATTGTTTTGATAGCAGTGGCGGAGATGCCGTAGAAGAAAGTAACGGGTATTTAATTCCTATTTAACAGTGATAGTTTCAGATTTGATGTATTTTTTTACACTGCGGTATTGAAATATAAATTCAGGGAATATGGTAGGCGATTCTTTGAAATTTGTTTTTCTGAGAAAGTAGATATGTATATCTAATATCATTATTACTTTATTACTTTTGCGATGCCACTGGAAGAACGTCATATCCGCCGGCGGCCATCTTGGTACACCATCGCGGTCCCCAAGGTCACGTATATAAGCTCCCTCCTGTGACTTTATACTCTCTGGCGTCAGCCTGGCGTTGGCGCGTAACTCCCGTAGACAGCCGTTTGGTTCAAGCACAGACATTAATTTCTCTACTGCGTGGACGCATGGCTTATAGTTTTTGAATTCGTTACCACTTAATCTGTGCCGTAATTGCCGCATTTTGTTCACGCGCATATACCTATACTGGCCTTCCATTTATATAGTAGAGTTCAGTGGTAGCAACCTTGTACAGTGTGTTTCACTTCTCGTGAGGCAAGTCTGTTTGAAGCCGAATTCATTTCAAATTTTTCTCAGCTATACAATTCCTTAAGATGATTTTATGTAACATATAAATGTCGTCTACATCTAAAATGCTGGCTTACTGCAATAAAAGGAAATTCACAATTTTTGAGAAATCATGATGTAGGCTTAGAAAAAAGAATTGTTAATAAAAGTTGCTCAGAATTGCGAGATATGCCCCCTCTAAAATTTTGTAAAAATCTGATAAAAAAAAATAAACGCCTCGTGAAGGCATCCTTGCGGAATTTTGTGTCCGAATTCATTTCAAATTTTATCACCTCCATAAGGCGAGTTAATCCAAAACATAATGAGAACTTTTTCGAATAAATGAAAGCCGTGATAATAATTATTAAAGTTATTTATTAAATAAATGAAAAAACAGTGTTTAAAATGAATGACTAAAAGACCACTTACTATTATAGTATTGTTATAAATTTTTACCCTCAGACATCTGTAGGAAGTCTCTCCAAGTTCCATATATAAGTAAAGGAAAACAATTAAGATTAGGTAGTTAGTTTGGCAGTCGGCCCAGAGATGGCGCGCGGTATCACAACCTGGAAATTGCAGAGCCTTCTAGAAAATTATAGAACAAGGAGAGAACATTCTGAAGCTCTCTTTAGGTATATAAAGGAATATTTGACGAAATAGTTGCCTGTATTAAAAGATATAACATATTTACATCCGTCCAGCATGGTTTCAATAAAGGAAGAGGCACACAGTCAGCAATACTTCATTTCCTTGATAATCTGTATATAGTTCTAGACTCAGGACAGAAATACGTAGGTCTATTCATGGATCTATGTAAGGCATTTGAACTAGTCAATCATGCATTGTTCAATCTTAAGATTATAGAGGTAAAATCAATTACTGGCTTATAATTCACCTGTCCGAAAGAAAGCAACTTGTAGATATCAATGGTATAGCATGTATAGGTATAATGCTATTAATAAATATATAAATAAGTTGTAAGATTTTACTTTCAAAAATATAAAAATGTAATAATCATTGTTTTTGTTATCTATAACCATAGTTATAATATATATAAGTAGTATCAGGGGTTATTCTAACGTGCAGTTGGACACAAAATGTGCAGTAGGAAAAGTAAATTGTGCAGTGGGAAATTAAAATCTGTGTAGTTTTTTTTTTTATTTATTACAAACAATATAGTCTAGGTGCCCGCGTACATAAATGCAATTTATACATATCCTCGTATAACTTCTTGTACGGCATAATCACTTTTTTCCTCTGCGAAAATTTTCGTAAATGTGGCGTTCCTCCTCGGCATGAAAAAGACGATTTCCACGCGTCGGACTGGAAAATCGGCAAATATATTTTGTCGAACAATTAGAGAATTGGAAAAACCCCGATGCCGTACAAGAAGTTATACGAGGATATGTATAAATTGCATTTATGTACGTGGGCACCTAGACTAATACGAACAAAAAACATAAAAACAGAACAAACTTAAGCTTAAAATATAGGTTACTAGACAGAACACAGAACCAACAGAAACAAAACAAACTAAAAATAATATATAGATTACTATATGGTACATATGATGATACAATAGCACATATACCTACACTAAAATTTCTTTGTGCTAGCTTTTCCCTCTCCAAACTCTCCACTTGCCTTATCCTCATCCTCATCATTAGCATCGGCCTCAGCAAAAATACCTTTGTACCATGTTTGTTGTTTGGCCTTTACGGTTTTAATAAAATAATTTAATAAATATATTATGTGAATGTGTCAATGTAATACCTACAGTGATTTATTTCCTTTATGTGCAGTGGAAAAAAATCCTTAGAATAACCTCTGAGTAGTATGTACCCTACATAAACTCCCCTCCTACAACGAAGAAACCAACGTACCAAGGTATCAATATTAAAAATCAGATTTAAAATAAAAGTAAGATTTGATGGATAAATGACATTAGTAAAAAAGAAGTCAGATTGAGTGATAAATGACAAAATAACGTAAAACAAGGAAATTTATTTTTGTAATAACATTATCCTTAATGTGAGTATGTTATATGTCATTGATGAATTGAAATAAAATATATGACTGATGCTAAGTGAATAAAAGTTCGCAATCATAATTGGATTGAGCTTCTTTAATAAGTAATTGATAAAAATAGCGAGTATGTGCTAAGTGAATATGAGTTTGCAATCATAATTGAATTGAGCTTCTCTCAAAAATGTCACACCAGCTATAGCAGCTTTGGCTAAAGATTAGCTGGCGAGACAATTAAAATAGTGAATGAGTTTGCAATCATAATTGGATTGAGCTTCTCTAAAAGATGTCACTATAGCAGCTTTGGCTAAAGAAAAGTTGGCGAGACAATTGAAATAGTGAATAATTAATATATTAATACACTTGATAAGCTGGTTTTTTTAAAAAAAGCAGGGAGAAATATAGAGTACCTACCCATATATGTACATAATGAAATATGTAATAAAAAGTCTGGAAATTCTGAAGATCCAGTCTGACTTATTTCTCGGTAGCACTTTCATGGAGAGACTGAGGGATCCGCATCTAGTGAAAATATCTATGGAACGGCCGACCTTTAGCTGGTTGTCGTAGTTGTGGACGTCGTCTGTCGTTAAAGCTGTCAGCAGCACGAGCAGTTGCCCACTCAATCTCGCAGCGACTGACACAGTTTGAAGACTAATCATGGGAGATTATTTTGGAATAATCATTTGCTCACATAAAAACATTATTCAATAATACTGTCAAAAATTATTAAACTTCAGTCTTCATCACCAATTTTTGACAACTGCCTTTAACTCTTATGGACTTTCAGAAGACATATAAGGTGTGAAGTTCGGGGTCACCAATTATAGCATGTATAGGTATAATGCTATTAATAAATATATAAATAAGTTGTAAAAGATTTTACTTTCAAAAATATAAAAATGTAATAATCATTGTTTTTGTTATTTATAACCATAGTTATAATATATATAAGTAGTATGTACCCTACAAATGGCACTAGATCTGCTGAAGAGGATATTAAGATAAATGTGCTGCAAGGGTCCATATTGGGACCATTGTTATTTCTATGATTTTTTTGTAAATGATCTGCCAAATATAGATTCATATAATAATTTGTTGTTGATGACAATACATATTTGCAAAGCGGTCAGTTGGTAAATGAAAATCTTTCAAAAAAACTATCTTCAGTGTATTTTGCTCTTTACCAGTTAAGTTCTATAACAAATAAATCAACTATATTATCTTATCATGCCCAATTTGGATCTAGGGTGAGTTATATCATAACATTTGACTGATCGATAGGAAATTAAAAAAAAAAGATTTCAACAAAATAGTTATTTTTGTATCTAGGGTGCAAAATACTACTTTGGTGATCGAGAACGAGGCGCAGCCGAGTCAAAAAATCGTTCGAGATCACCAAAGAATTTTGCACTCGAGATGCAAACAATATTTTTTCTACAACTTTCATTTGATTAAACTAAAACCATTAGTTAAAAAAATCATACTGTTTTTAAAATAAAATAATAATTGATAAAACAATAAATATTTTTGAACTAGATGTTTGTTTAATTCTCGTGTATACATTAAAAATTATAAAAAATAGGCAATAATAGTATGTGATGTGCAAAATATTTTGCACCCTAATGCGCAAAATATTTTGCGCACGGTGTCATGGTAACGCAAAAAAAAAATAATGTCAATGAAAAAATGTCTAATTTTATCACTGACACTGACATTAATGCGCAAACATAGCCTTTTTTTGACAGTTGTAGAAAAAATTTTTTTCGATTGCTTAAGTAATAAGACCTGCAGATGATTTGAAAAAAAAAGTCAATTTGTCACTTTGTTATAATACTTAAGCAATCGAGAAGTTTTTTTATTTTGAAATCTTCGTTTCTTAATTGTCTATAGATAGATCTGTCAAGCCAGATTTTCAATTTTTTTTCTCTGGTTTTTCAAAATTTTTTATGAAAATTCAAACTTTGGAAAATTCTGAAGTCAGGGACAAAAATCGAAAATCTGGCTTGACAGATCGATAGGCAATTAGAAAACGAAGATTTCCAAAAAAAAAAAAAACTTTCTGATTGCTTCAGTATTAAGACCTGCAGACTAATTTGAAAAAAAGTCATTTTGGTGCCATTGTGAGATGCTGTAAATTGTTGGTTGAGGCGCTAAGCCAAGGAAACAAGCATTGAAGTCTGGGAACGTGCTTTTACTACGAGGCACATACTATTTTTTCTGAAATCGCAATCAATATTTATTATAAATGAAGAAATTTTTTAAATGCATAAAAAAAAGAGTCAGAAATTCAGTGCTTATTATCTACTGCCTAGCCGGGAAAGTAACTTTCCCGGACTGTGTTTTCTGATAGTTGCTTAGCATGGACTAAAACACTAGAATAGAATATTTTGGAATCTGAAATTGTGCCGAGAAAGTAGACATTCTTGACCAATTTCGGAAAAAAATATTTTTATTCAATACACACGACAATTTGTAGTTTTGAACACTGGCGCGTTTAAATTCGCATGCAACGTCGACACCACTACGACTCCCGAGGAAACGATTTTGTCTTTTATACATTAAAGCGCTTGATGAAACAATATAAATTAACCATTATTTAAAAGCTTTAATTCTCAACGATAAAATGAGGTATAGATATTCTTGGTTCATCGAGCGCGTCTAACTGAAATATACATTTAAAATTCAGAAAACGTCAAAAATTACAAAAAAAAAATGCAAACATGCTTACTTTGAAATGCTATTATGTTTTTCAAATGTAAAACGTATAGAAACATAAAGATCATATGTTTAACTATAAATAAATAACATTTAATGATTTTAAGGAGAACTTTTTATTTTATTTTTATGAAATTAGTGGGCGAAAATATATAGCTTATCCACCCTTCCCAATGAACAATTTTTGTTTTGTAAAGGTATTCTCAATATCACCATCACCAAATTATAAAACCTTTAGTAAAATAGATTGTTGATGATCACTTTTCAATTACCACTTTATATTACTTATAGAGCTTAAATGGTGCACCCTATAAGGGTTACCGTTACCATTGTTTAGTAACCTCTAAGCCTTATAGCAAAAGTAATAGAAATATTTTCGCAACCATTATAAACAATCTTTACAATAGTAACGATGAAGTTTAGGACACCTTAATACTTTATTGGACTTCTCGCTTGCTCTTTCTTTCAGCACAAATCTCTTTTTCTTTCTTTTAAGTGATAGTGTTGGGTTCATTACATCTTCTCTTCTTACAGTATGGAAGCTTTTCTTTTGCGTATGTAGTAAATATGAACATCAATTAAACATATATGTACGTGTAGTGACAAATTTATCTGTTGAAATTTTACTGCCACGGTCTCTGGACTGTAAAATTGACATTTGTACCTCGAGAAAATAGACGCGCCACCGAAATAACAGATATTAAACATTTTTTACTAATAATTATACTTTTTTTAATTTTTGACAACATTTAGTTCTTCGTAAAAAATATTGCACTTTTTAATTTGTATTACATATTTATATTTACCTATTTTCAACCCTTTCACTGAGGACGGCCGAAATGCCGAGGCTGGTGCTGTGCGCAATTATTTTGCTGCTAGCGAGTATAGTCGTCTGGAGCAGTATAGTTCGAAGGAGTATTTTTTTCAGTTAAAAAAAAAATTTTTGTTGCAATAAAGCATGTAATTTTGAAAAAAATCATAAATCATAACGTATACAAACTAAAAGAATTATTTTGATATGGTACTATGGTAAAAAAAAAAAAAAAAAAATTGGAACGCAGTTGCAATCGGCCGATTCCCACCCATAAACATGAACACCGCGAGAAAATCCGGCTAGAGCAGTCAGATCCTATTTAATTTTGAGCCACGAGTTATCTCGTCTGGAGCAGTTAACCCGTTGGCGAGTATACTCGTCTTGAGCAGTGAAAGAGTTAAAAAGGTATTATTTGCTGGGCATACTGAATTTTAGACTGGTTTTTCATTAGTTCTCTCAAGAATCTTAATATATCAACATGGCGTCTGATGAAGGCATAAAAATATGGCGTTCTAATTGAAAATACTAAAAGGCTGTTATACAACTGATAAATAACTTCTGGTATTCTTATAAATAGTTTAGTCAGATGTTGAAATCTCACGAACATTCCCGTGACATTCGTATACTATTGCTATTAAATTAAATTAAATTTTGAAGGAAATTTAATTATTGATATAAAGTGTAAGGATGGAATATTATATGCATATAACAAAAATAAATAATATCTAAAATAAATAGGTACATATTCCAATATAAAAGCTGCGATTTGAAATTGTCTGTAAACTGTTTTTTTAACTACATAAACATGATACAAAGAATATAAGGTATGCTAGATAGTGCGCCAAATTCGGTCCGGTTGGCGCAAGACGTCACGCGGTGATAGCGGGATTTTAAATTACATAGGATTTTCCTCATGATACAAAGAATTTGTATCATGGATTTGTCTGAACTCATTGGAATTTTGAATAAATAGGGATTTTTAGTGTTCTTAGTAACCATCGTTCTTTATAAATGAGCTTTATCTCCGCATAAATACGTTTTAAACATATTGTCACTTTTACATGATGCCAATGCACAACGCATTTTTATAACTGAAGATCACTAAAATAAGTAAAATAATCCAAAAAACAACTTCCACAGACGTCGGCAAACTCACTTTTACGAAGGAAGCGGGTAGAAAATTATCACCGCGTGACGAAGCAACTGTCGATTTGGCTCCGCCCACATGCGCAATGTCATACCTTGTATTCTTTGTATCATGCTACATAAATGTAAATAACAATAAACCTCTGCAGTATGAATACATACTTTAATAGCATTTGAAATTGTAGGATATCTAATGGCATACTTCAAGTTTCTTGATTTTTTCCACCATATACAACTTAAAGCTTCAGGGGCTATATTTTCGACAACTAAAAGATATTTACATTCTGTAAAAAGTGTATTCACTGGAATATACAGAGTGTCCAAAAAGTCTGGAAATGGTCAAATATCTTGAGAAATACACATTGGATCCAAAAAAGAAAGAACATGTCCTTAATAATAATTTTAAGAACTAAATCAAGAAAAATAGCATTAAAGCCCCTCATGTTATGAATACAATTAAATATACCTAACCGTCCTAATTTTTTGAGATTTGACAATAGCAATTCAGACATCTTTATTTCCACCTCAGGCGTGCCCCAGGGCTCCATACTAGGACCATTGCTTTTTGTACTGTTTATTAATAATATATCTGATTATATTAGGTATGCCAAATTTCTACTGTACGCAGATGATTTAAAACTCTATTACACGATAAGGTCTAATGAAGATATTGATAAGCTCCAATGTGATATCAGAGCCATTTCTGAATTTTGTAGGATAATGACCTGGTTCTAAATTAATCTAAATGTAAAGTTGTATCTTATACAAGAAAGAAGAATCCTTTGATAGGATCATATACTGTGAATGATGTTCAAATCGAACCACTAAATCAAATTAAAGATCTGGGTATAGTATTCACTAAAAACTTTTCATTTAATAACCATATTATAAAGTTAACTGCTGAGTGTTACAGAAAACTGGGCTTCATTCTTAGCGCCAGTCAGGATCTTAATTATAATACATCCATTATTCTCTTCAATTCATATGTCCGATCTAAATTAGAATACTGTTGTGTTATTTGGCATCCTAGAACTCTGACATACACTGATATGTTGGAAAAAATCCAAAAAAAATTTTTAAGATCCATGTATCTAAAAAAACATGGGACATATCCTCTTTTAATATCATATGAACACCAAAGAATTGAATTTAATGTAACTCTCTTAAGTAAGCGCCGTGAAAATGTTCAAATTTTGTTCATTTTTAATGTGTTACATGGCCATATTGTTGCATCTGATATATTATCGGCTATAAATATTAACGTACCTGATGTTAGATTAAGAGTTAGAGATAATGTATTCAAAATATTTAATGTAAATTCCCCTATTGAGAATTGTTTAATTACTGTCAATAATTTTTTAAAAACCTGTGAAATAGATATTTTTGATATTAATAAAAATAGGCTACACTCCCATCTGTGACAAAATATTCTTTTGTCGTTAGGTTGATATATTTTTGTGATATTGTATATATACATATATTTGTTTTAAATGTTTTTCTCTTTATTATATAGCACATGTATGTCAAATTTCTACCTAACACTGTATACATGTAAGTGGACTCTGTCTGTTTGTATGCAGTATAAATAAATAAATAAATATTTGGTATCAAAATGATGGTCTTTTAATGACAAATTCATTTTGATACAAAAAATATTTTTCTGGGAAAAAACAAAAAAAAATAAAAAACCAGGTTTTTTATCCATCTTTGCGTTAATGTTATATCAAGTAACTTACTTCCCTTTAAAAAAAGTCTTTAAGATTGATATGGAATCAGCTCTTTTTCTCCAGTTTCTTCAACGTTGATTTTGTATTCCATGTAAACAAATTTCTACGTATTAGCACTAATAGTATTATTATCGATGCTAATACGCAATTAATAATAACCCTATTATTATCTTTAAAATGATGTTATGAAAAAATGACAAATTTACTTCATTTTCACTTGAGATTTTGAACTAAAAGCACAAGATAGTTATTTAAAAATATATATATTCAAATACTTAAAAATATGATCAAAAAAGAACATTTATTATTATTATCATTATTAAATAAACTTATACAGGGTGATTCGCGAGCACTGTGCCATAGCCTAATGGCAGATAGAGCACTTCAAGGCGAGTCTGAATTAAAAAGGAAAAAATTTTTTTGACCACTGGTTAAGAAGATACAGGGTGTGTTTTGCACTTAGTCTGAACATTCAAAGAGCTATATCTCTGCAACGGTTGAATGTAATCAAATGAAATTTACCAGTAACATTCCTCAACTGGGACTTATCAGAATGGCTTACTTTGTTTTGAAAAATCCAGGGCCGGACTTAGAGAAATTCTACCCTCCTTGTTTTTGACAGAAAAGTACATTTTTCTATCGCATTTCTGGAAAACTATTAACAGATTCGGAGAGTTCAGAAAAAATGCTATCAGAATAGCGATGCAATTTTGAGGGCACATCTAAACCATTTTGGCAAAAAAATCACAAAACAATTTTGCACTTTGGCCGGGCATTATTTATGGAACAGTTTGATAGAGTCTGTTCAAATGCTTCAGATCTATATCCTTTATAAGACTTCACATAACACATAGCAAAAAAACTTCCTACCTAGTCGATAACAAGAAAAAAACAATATAAGAATGATACCTGCACAGTTTTAGTTTGAAATTGAGAAGAATAGTAACCTATGTACTTATCATTACCTTGACAACAATAATTATTTTGACAGATTTCCTGGTCGACGACTACCGTTGCGCCGCACTTTTACCAGGGTTTTCCAGTTCTTTCGGGAACATGGAAGATTTCCTGTAACTCACGGAAATGTAGAATGAGCAGTTAGACCGGCGGAAGAAAACATTGTTGAGATGGCAGAGCAAAATCCTTAGACAAGCACTAAAAGAATAGCACACACGCTAGGTATGGACGGTATTAAAAGCAGAACGATTGAGATCTCGAACCAGGTGATGAGGTCGCACGTCTTACGTTCTGCCACTGGATAATGCATCGTCCAAGAACTTTCCCCAGAATTCTTTTCACGGACGAGGCCCAATGCACTCAAGACGGAGTGTGGAATTCTAGGAATTCACACATTTGGGACCACGATAATCCTTACGCCGCTGTCCAGAAAAACTGCCAGCACAAGTTCTCCCTTAATGTATGGTGTGGAGTGGCCAACGAATCATTAATAGGACCGCATTTTTTTGAAGGCCGATTAACTGGAGAAATCTATTTTCGGACCAATTTGCCCAATTTATTATTGGCGCAAAATGTCGACAGGAAAGGTCTTCATTTCCAGCATGATGGGGCACCGCCTCATTTCTTACTCCAGGTCTGAGAACATCACAACAATGAGTTTCTAACCACTGGATCGGTCGCGGAGGTCCTCAAGCTTGGCCAGCTAGGTCTCCTGACCTAACCGTTCTCAATTACTATGTTTGGGGCCACATGAAACAAATCTAGTTTGAATTGAAGTTAAAGTTTGTGAAGAATTACCTATTGTTTATTACAAGGGTTATCACATTTATGTGTGCCTGCTTTTTCTATGTGGATTATACCCATAATCCATTGAGATTTTATCATTTTAGATAAATAAACCATAGTTCGGAACAAATAAAAATTTCACAAGTGTGACCTTGTATTTCTCTTCGTATATGCTTCTTGTTCTGTATTATGTGATGGTGTGGATCTGAAGCATTTGAGACTGTATATCAAACTGTTCTATAAATAATGACCGGTCTAAGTGTTAGTTGTGATGCGCTAAATTGTTTTTAATTTTTTTGCCAGAACAGATTAGGTGCGCCATCAAAATTGAAATGCTATTCTGATATCATTTTTTCTGAACTTTCTGAATTCGCTAATAGCTTTCCAAAAATGTGAGAGAAAAATGTACTTCTTTGTCAAAAACAAGGAGGGCAGAATTTCTTCCGAGTTCGGCCCTGGATTTTTCAAAACCAAGCTGGCCATTCTGACAAATCTCAGCTGAGGAATGTTACTGGTATATTCCATTTGATTACGTCCAACCTTTGCAGTATCTTCTAAACCAGTGGCCAAAAAAATTTGATCCTTGTTTATCTAGACTTGCCTTGAAGTGCTCTATCTGCCATTAGGCTATGGCACATTGGTCGTGAATCACCCTGTACACAAATCTAGGAACATTTTCTAGAATATTTTCTCTAACCCTACAAAAAAAATACCTATTTATAAAATTAATATGGCAATCAGTCATTCAGCTCTCCTCATATTTTTTTAGTAAAGCCTTAACCAATATACATTTGGTTAAATGGCAGTTGCAATATTCGGGGTGTTCTACTTCATCTGGATCCAACATTGTCACTTCGATTGTGTATTTTCGATGGTCTTTCGCACTTCTGCTAAGCAATAAGTCATATGCTATAGGATATCCTTCCTCCACTTCGTAGCCTTTGGGGAAAACAATTGTGGTTTGTTTCCAATGCGTGGATTCTTCGCCAGGCTCTGTTGACAATACTACTGGCTCCGAGGACTTGCTCGGGAATACGCAGTTAAACCAAAGGCATATACCTAAAATTAAAAGGCAAATATAGAAATTATTTAATCCCACATTATCCATTCTGGCCAGTCACTAGGTACGTCAATAAGAAAAAAATTATAAAATTTTTTCAAAAAGTGGTTGTTTTTAGTTTTGAAGGTAAATTAATCTGAACGAAATGCATATTCAGAAATAATTAAAGTTAAAGCCTCAGATAAAAAGAAATATGGATAAATAATTCCATTTGAAGTACACAGAAGTGGTGTGTAAGGAGGATAACCTTCTGAGGGGCAGAGTGGAGAGGAATGTTTATGTTTATAGAGCCACTCTAATCAGAGGCGTAGACAGATAAGGGAGTTAAAATTTTTAAAATAATTCTTCTTGTTCTCGATTATTACTTAATACTATCTGACAATATGTCTTCTTTAATTCTATTCTACAGCCTACATGTATTGGAAGTAAAAATAGCAAATTCTTAGTAACCTCGTCATGCTAAATAACAATAAAAAAAGCAAAAGTTCAAGTTGGCTCTGGTTTTCCCAATACAGGACATTCTCAGTATGCTTTGAAGATAATTGGAATTCCAGCGGACCAGTTCACTTTTACGAATGAGTTCAAAGCATGCCGGCAAGGCTGGCTCCCTGCTGCTGGATCGTGTGTAGACCCCTTATAAACCCCAGTTTATGGGCGGTCCTATCACAATAACATAGAATTCTATGAAAAATAGACATACTAACTACCTATCTTTATTTGTCACTAAAACTAATATTCATTCTTAGGTAGTCGTATTTGTACCTTGTGCATGATAAGCGTTCATTTTCGAAAGTAAATAGTGCTATTTTAAAAATATGCCACGAGATTGTGTAAATACACCTAACAACTTTTGTTATATTTGTGGTAAAGTGACTTTTGCACATCAAAAACATAATTTTACTCCCAAAATTAAGAATGCGTACCAGTTGTATTTTGGTTGTACAATTGGAGATGAAGACAAAAAATGGGCACCTCATATATGTTGCAGCAATTGTGCCAACAATCTTTGCAGTTGGCTAAGTGGAAGAGGACGTTCAATGGCTTTTACTGTACCCATGATCTGACGAGAACCTACAGATCATGTTGCCGATTGTTATTTTTGCGTGATACCTCCTATTAGACAGGGTATTAACAAGAAAAAAAGGATGGTAATACAATACCCCAATTTACCATCTGCCGTTCGCCTGGTTCTACATAGTGATGAACTACCTATTCCTAATCCACCTCAAGAATACAGCCTTGATTCTGACGAAGAATCGGATGATAATGTAGATGACGACTTAGTCCAGCCATGAACATCACAAGATCCCGATTTCTCTGCTGAAGTATCCGGCGGTGAACAACACAAAATTAATCAATGCGAATTAAGTGATCTTGTAAGAGACCTTGATCTGTCCAAGGCAAAAGAGGAGCTTTTGGCATCTCGATTACAACAATGGAATTTACTACAAGAAAATGTTAAAATTTCCATGTTATCGAAGTCGTCAAAAAGATCTTATACCTTTTTTCAAAATGGAAAATGACTGGGTTGCCTGCAAGGACATTGACGGTTTAATGAGTGCTTTACACATTTCCCCTGATCCTAGTGACCGGAGACTTTTTATTGGCGCCTCGAAACTTAGTCTAAAAGCTGTGTTACTCCACAATGGAAATAAATTGCCATCAATTCCAATCGCCCATGCTGTCCACATGAAGGAAAATTACAGTAACATGAATGTATTGCTACAAACTATAGAATAAAACAAGTATAAGTGGCAGATTTGTGCCAGACTTAAAAGTGATAACTATCTTACTTGGTATGCAGCAAGGGTATATCAAATATTGCTGTTTTCTTTGTGAGTGGGACAGTCGAGCACGATTAGAACATTACAAAAGAAAAATTTGGCCGCCAAGACTGGGTTTTGAACCAGGAGAAAAAAATGTTGCTAACATTCCATTAGTTGATTCACAAAAGGTAATACTGCCACCACTCCACATAAAACTGGGGCTTATGAAAAACTTGGTAAAAGCTATGGACAAAGAAGGACGTGCTTTCAGTTATTTAAAACAAAAATTTCCCAGACTTAGTAATGCAAAAATTAAAGAGGGAATTTTTGTGGGTCCTCAAATCAAGAACCTTTTCAAAGATGCTGAATTTGACAACATTCTAGAAGGTAATGAAAAAGCTGCTTGGAATTCCTTTAAAATGGTAGCAACACACTTTCTCGGTAACAAAAGAGCAGAAAACTATAGAGAACTTGTTGGGAATCTTCTTTCTTGCTACCAGAAATTGATGCAATATATCATTAAAAGTCCACTTTCTACATTCACACCTAGATTACTTCCCAGAAAACTGTTGTGCAGTAAGTGATGAGCATGGAGAGAGATTCCACCAGGATATCAAAATATGGAAAAAATATATCAGGGCAAATGGACTTCTGCGATGTAGGCAGACTACTGTTGGACATGTATAATAGATACTCCAGAAGTAACTTATAAGAGACGGGCTAAGAAGTGCAAGAAGAATAATTAATTTTCTGATTAAAGAGCTTATATTCTAATTAAATATATAGTATATAACACGTATTTGAAATATACATCAAAATGGCAAATATTTTTTCGCATGATGTAATTAATTGCTTTTTTTATTAAAATTATACCATAATATGTGAGTTAGGTCAGTTATTACAATTTTTAGAGCCAACAAATTTTTTTTATGACTATGTTAGACGTAGCTGGGGCCAAAACAATGCAAATAAGTGGTTTTGGTTAACGATACAAAATAAAAGTTAAAATGTGTAGGTGTGTGTTATAGTATTACGACTCTATTGAAACAAAAAGGATAGTGTTTGGTAAGAATTTTTATAAAATGTGTTATCGAATAGAAATTAAAGCATTGAACTGTCAATTCTAAAAGTTAAACGGTTGTTAAACAATAAGTTACTTTACATTTTTTGAGTAAAAAAAAATGAACTTTTGTTTAAGATATAAAATTAACTTGATGTAGGTATATCCTGGGTTATCGGTCTTTATAATAAAATTACCATTTTCTTACATTTTGGTTTATTCAACCATCGGCAGAGAACTTCAATTAAGTGAAGACAAATATTTTTTTAAATGCTATTTTTTATACACATGGATTTATTACATGTGAATAAAAAATAGCATTTAAAAAACATTTGTCTTCACTTAATTGTAGTTCTCTGATGATGGTTGAATAAACCGAAACGTAAGAAAAGAGTAATTTTATTGTAAAGACCGATAACTGCATCAAGTTAATTTGATGTCAACGGTCAAGAAAATAGAAACATCTAGATATGTTAGGATATAAATGAAACCAACTAGTATTTTTTCATATTACAGTATAACATATTCATCTAAAAGTTTACGTACTTATCATTCTATTATGAATCTGGTCATACGCTACCCGTACCATATACATAAAACAAAAATAACATTATATACTTTTAAATCTCAATATTATAAACAAATATACTCTACATAATGCACTACATTACTTCCAGTTTTTAATTATATATTGATGAATATAGTCACGATAAATATAATACAAATTCCTTATCATATCTCTTCGATACAACTCTCATCAAATTATTTCAAACTGACATGGCTATAAAAAATATATCTAATAAATTGCAGTTAATTTTTTCAACTTGGTAAATTCAATTTATATTGGAATCTCAGGACTGGACATTGATTCTGAATTAATTCCAGTAAAAGCAAAGATAAAGCAGAGAGTAGCCTTGACTTGACTTTATTGGAACGAATAAAACAAAATTTTAGGATTTAAATTTATTTCTTCTCCCTACTGATTAGAAAATAAAACAGTTTAGTTTTCACTCTCCCTATATTATTTACTTTACTTTTACGTTCATGCTGTATTCTTAAATTAAAACAATGAACATCTCTGAACCCGGAAAGTAGAAAATTGAAACCACATGATATTGCAACAGCAGTGTACAAATTTCAAATGATGTATTTAAATCTAGAATTGAATATTTTCATTGGTAAAAATACATTTTTGGTCAGGTTACAATTTTTAAGTGACAGCAAATAGATTCAACAACAGAGTATTTTTCAGTAAAGCAATTGTATAGCGTACACTGTTTGCATATAAGTGGTCAATTGGAAAGATACATCAAATGTACTTCCCGGAAAAAAAGAACGAGAAGAGATGTGTAATTCCTTAGAGGCAAACAATGGAGCAGATTAAACAAAACTGAAATTTCTCTTGTTAGTATTAAGAAGCAAATTATATGACACCGATACGATAACGGAAGTGAAACGAGTCTCTTGGTAAAAAATACTAGGAAACGAACATTTTTTAAACATCTTTTTTCTGTCGGGGTTACATAAAATTCATCAAGCCTGAAATTATCCAAGCATGCGTAATTGTAAATGCTTCAAATTTTGGTCAGTTACCTGAAGGACATTGAGTCACTTTTTTCTAAGCGTAATATTTCCTGGGAACCTTAGTCATTTTTGAACTATATAAAACGTGATAAAACTGCAAAATCAACACAAAATTGGTTATAACTCAACTAAAATAGCGTTAAAAACAATAAATCAATATGGCTGTATAAGAAAATGTAAACAACGATCAACGCCCTTCGGAAAAGAACCAATGAACGTGTCGATAGAAATGTAAACAATAAACAAGTTGTGTATGTGACGCGGGGACGGAAAGTATTACTCATCCATATTTTTTATTTATCTGAGGTTAAAGCTGTATAATTTTTGGTTATTCACTACCTCACATTTATTCTCTATCTTTCAAAGTAAAACAAAAACAAATTGCATGAATAGACATAGATATAAAATAGACGGACAAATAAAACATACCTTGGTATTGCCCTTTTTTAGTGGCAACTGCAACCGTTCTAACAGAAATATTCTTAATATCTTCGACTGTCGTGTCACGAAGATCTAACCATGCTACTAGATTTGGTTTGGTCAGCAACGAGTCTTCATGAATTATTTCCGTAACTGGTTTGTCAGACACACTCTCTCTAAGTTTTTCTGCAAAGTGCTTCATAGAAACTCCATGTACATTATTCCAAAAATCAAAATGCGAGGGAACGCTAAAAATAGTACTCAATTATTTTTGGCTGTTACAGAGATCATTCAAAACTATAACAAACAAATTGGGATCTGGCATACCAACATACTAGCCACGAGGGAAATGAGGCATCGGTTAAATTCGCCCAAATTGTGATACGTTGCTCTATTGGCAAAATATATCAAGTCATCTCATCAAGAAACCTATAAATATGCTTAAAATGGCCATTCCGAGCTTCACATATCCATCTATTTAAAGTTACAATACTTGCTTCAGTTGCCTGTTCTGTTGATAATTGTTAATCTCCTTGCTCTAAAAACTGAAGTATTTTTACAATGTAGCTACGGTCTTGAAGAAAATGTATTGTAACGTCGATCACATAAAAAAATGTCTCCATTTTGAAACCAATTATTGATATTGTTATCTTTCTCAGATTCATTTATTAACATTGATGCGTCATTATTTTTCTCATCCGCAAAATATGGTCCGGGAACATCTAAAATATATCCATTTGGTGCTACAATAAAATGGAGTTCTTTATGGCCTGAGAATGACTGACGAAATGATCTATAGTTCCCGGACTTTTCTGTATAGCTGTATGTTCCATCAACTATTGCTATAGCTTTTCTTTCATTTACATTATCACTGTATAATTCGTTTGCCTTTCTATATACGTATTCCCGAGGAGTAATAGCTTGCAAAGCTATGTTTTCTGTGACAAACCGCATCAATAAAGATCGTCTTACTGCAGATGTGGTCATACTGATTGTCTACTGGAATGCTTGAATACAATTTTTTAAAATTCGTCCCTAAGATTTTGTCGAAGTTCGATTAAAAATGTTGGTAGGTGTTTTCTTTTTACCCGACGTATTCTATTTCCCTCTGCAACTGGGTCACAATAGGCCAGCAAGTTTTCAAACTGATTTTTTGTCAAAGAAGTTAAAGCAATGAAATCTTCCAGTAGTGTATCAGGATCAAATACATTATTTTTAAAATGGATACTTAACTCACGCAAATTTTTTACCCCTTTAGAAGGTGGAGACTTTTGATCTACTCTGCCAATAGAGCAACATATCAAAATTTGGACGAATTTAAAAGATGCCGGATTTCTCTCTTGTGGTGTGCGGAGTCCTTTGTGTTCTCCGAATGTGTCTATGCTTAAGTTTTTTAAAACTTTTTGAATGTACAATTAAAACATCTTGAGATTTTGTCTTTCTCATAATAAGAGCAAAAAACGTTTCAAAAACTAATAACATTTTTCAGTGATCAACACTGGACACATCATGCGCATGCAAATGACATGCACTCCACGAATTTTACAGTAGTGGCATAAGTGCCAGTTCTAGGGCAGGGAGACCGTCCCATGCACCATAATACAATGGGCGCTGGAGGTGCCCAAAAATTAAACAAAGAAACAACTTGAAGAAAAATGCAAAAATGTATCGAAAATAAAAATTATTTGTTCACAGTGTTTTTTTAAATTTATTTTGCTTATTTATCTGTTGCGATGATCAACACCGATTTGCAAAATAGATGTCTTTTTTAAAGAATAAAATCATGGATACAGTCGGCGACTAGTGACGAGCTTGTGTCGACCAGTGCCACTCAATTATGTCCGAAAAATTTTTTTGTCCCAAAATTTTTTTGTTCAGCGGAAAACGGAAATCCGGAAAAAAATTTTTCTACGTACAAAGAAATCTAAAAAAAAATTTTCCCGTGCCAAATTTTTTTTTATAAACATGACACCTCGTTAGACACGACCCTAGGGCCCAGTCGGCATTTACCAACTAGCCAACCTGGCCAAACCGCCACTGACTGCGGCCGTTTACCGCCGAACAATCAATAACTATATCAACATTTTCATTATTCAATAATAAATAATATTAGAACCTATTCTTCTCGGGGGGGGGGGGGGGCAATTGCCCCTGGTGCCCCCCCCTGGATCCGCCCTTGTCTTAATTGCAAGTTATTTAAATTTTGGAATGGTATTTGGGGATTGAGTCCTGCTTGTTGTAAAACTAAAGTACACCAAAAATGACTTGATTTGGTGTTCTACAGGGTGTTTTATAAGCAAAGTTGTAAAAATCACCACTAATAAAGTACCTTTATTTTTCAAAATATGAAAAAATTCCACTAAGAAAAGTTATTTAGAATACAATTTTATACCTCTATACCAAATTTCAGGAATATAAAATTATTTTTTTGAAACTTCCCATTTTTTGCGAATTAAGAGTTGAATTCATATTTAAAGTTGTGTAGGAGCAAATGTTAATCATCTCAGAAAGTAGGCTATTGGTAAATAAAAAATTGAATATACGAGATGTAAGAAGGTATAATGTTAATCGAACTAATTGTAAAACAAGAAACAATTACTAACAGAAGATTAATGAGGTTTAAAAATTATAACAAGTAATAAATGTCAAAAACATAACATATTCACAAACAAATTAATTATTGACCAATACAAAACAATGTTTACAATTTTTTTATTATTCGACGTAGCTACCACCCACATCCACACACATTTCGATCATTCGCCTGAAGTCCTTAAAACTGTTTCGATTATGATCTAATGGTATGGAGTTTACGGCATTTGTAATTCTCTGCTTCAATACTGCTACATCGTTAGGAAGTGGTTCAGCGTAAACCAACTGCTTGAGGCGACCCCATAAAAAGAAATCCAATATTGATAGGTCTGGGGATCTCGCCGGCCACTTGATCGGTCCATTCCTGACAATCCAATTTTCTCCAAAATTTAAATTCAACCACCGATTAACTATTTCTGTGGAGTGGCCAGGGAAACCATCATGTTGAAAATGAACTAAAGGCATATCTCTTAAAATATTTAAATGTTCTTCAGAAAATCTTTAAAGAAACTGTAAATAAGTGTGCTGGTTTAACCTTCTCTCAATGAAATAAGGTCCAATAACTCCAACGTGATAAGAAACGGCACACCACACATTCACTTTTTTATAATATTGTCTTCTACAATGAATTCTAAAAATTCGGATTTTCAGGAGCCCAAAACCGACAATGGGCCTTTCCCGCATGACTGAATTTTACTATTTCAGCACGACCAAACCATATAATAAACTGTAATATAATTTTATATTAATTTAGTTTCTTGCAATTTTGTATGTTCTACCAAATATTTACTTTACAAAATCAGTTTTATTTCTCTTAATTTGAAACATGAGTTCTAAGGCGCGAGCTTGCAACGTCAGTCTGATTAGACCAATAAAAAGTCGTATTTTTAAAGGGAGTTGTCTATTACCAGGTGTATGTCTTTTTATGTGAACATCGTATTTCCGATATCAACTGTCTACTTTGAATAGTACATTTTTTTTTCATTACAACGTACTCTTCGTTAATCTGATGCTAAATAAAAGCAAAAATTCTGTCAACCTTTCACTGTCTAAGTCTAAAATCCATATATCATGTTTATATTCTCTATTTTTGATCGTTTTGGTTCACATATGGTATAATATCAGTATCATCTGGCAACGCTGTACTGAAATGCTCAAATCATATTCGATAACCTCACTTTCTATTGTTTATGTTTGATACGATATTTACGTAATTTTATTTTATAATTAGAAAATGCCGCTTACAAGGGTTTGTTTTGTACCAGTGTGTCGTATCACTAGTGAAAATACTACCAAGTTATTTTTGCGCGTCCCAACAAATTTAAAATTCGAAAATTGTGGTGGAAAGTTGCAAAAGTTCCTGGTGTTGTTTATACTGCTCCTGGATTTTTCTGTTGTGAAGATCATTTTAACGTATGTGTATATTGTTACTAACTTCCTTTTAGTGGGCTTGATTTTATACTTTATTTGTCTCTTTAGATTGAAATCACAACATTTACGTTTACGGAATGTCAATCGGGATTATAAACGGACATTCTCAATTAAACGTTAGCACTTTACTTTACGAGATTCTATTGGTGGTTCCTCATAAATGTACTTCAGGCACCAATAGAATTGCAAGATATGGAAAACAGAACGCAAGTGAGACTGTTTGGGAACTTGGTTTGAGAATGCACCTTTATAGCTAATTCTGGCAGCGGTTTAAGATCATATTTGATTGGTGTGGTTATGATGACGTCACATTGCCGCCCGAATGCTATCGTTTAAATCTGCTGTTGATTTAGGTAATATTTGAATATTTTCTGTAGTATTTTATGCGTTCAGAAAAAAAATTAAAATTCATTTTTAGTAATATTTTGATAGGATCTTTCCAATAACACAATAAAAAAAAATAGCGGGAAAGGCCCATTCTGAGATGAAACAACACCATTGGTTGTGAATGTGGATTCATCTGAGAAAATTATGAAATGATGAAAAAATCTCTCTTGCTTGATTTTTTCTCCAATCGTCAAACAAAAATCCAACCTACGGCCGTTATCTCCCTCCTCAAGCTTATGTTTATAATTTGCTAATATTAATAAGAGCTAATCTCTCTCTTAGTGGCATCCAAGGATTTTCTATAACAGAGGCGTGAGCTATAATAACCCCAACATTGTCTTCATCATATGCTTTTATTTTTCTTTTCATCTTAAGAACACTACCAATTATTCTCATAGCCTCAGTACGTGACAAAGCAGTCTTTGGAAATTTCAAATTAAATTGGCTTACCACTTCTCTTAGCGAGTTTTCACCGCCAATTCCGTAGCATTGCACAATATAAATTTTTTCACGCACTGTGAGTACCATTTTCACTTAATTTTTTATACTTGGTAGTGGTGATTTTTACAACTTTGCTTATAAAACACCCTGTAGAACACCAAATCAAGTCATTTTTGGTATACTTTAGTTTTACAACAAGCAGGACTCAATCCCCAAATACCATTCCAAAATTCCAAAATTTTTGGTCCATTACACCTCTTGTTACATCTATCCTGGGACACACTGTATACAGGGTGGACCAAAAGAGATGGGATTTGAGGTTTTCTCTAAAACTATGGCAGATAGACAAAAACCATGGTCCTATTTTGTGGCCAGCTAGATCTCCCGATATAATCCCTGCCGACTTTTGGCATTGGGGTTATTTAAAAAATATTAAATATAGAGAACGTTCTAGTAACATAGAAGAATTGGAAAACAAAACATTAGCTGCGTTTCGGACAATAACTCCTGTCAAGATTGGAAATGCAACAAATGCTGTAAGGGGAAGTAAGATTTTTGGCAAAATTATTTTATATTATAAGAAGTGTTGTTGTTAATAGATTTCCATGGCCTCCTCACAAATATATCAAATTTTTCGAAAATAACCACTTTTTCTAAAGATAAATGTGACATATGATATGAATAGTTGAATAGCTAATTTAAGTTGTGATCGAATAATGAAATAATTTAATTATTTAATTTATTTAATTTCATACTTGTGGACAAATAATTTTGAGTTTTTAATCTATTCCAATAATCTACAGATAAAATTTTGAATTTTTGGTACACTAGACTTTTCTTTCTTGTGCTAGTTTACACTTCATGGATGCATGAGCTGCCAGAGATCATGTTTTACTTTCTCAGTTGAATATAAAAGTTGAACTCACTTTCAAAAAGTGCAGTCAATGGAAAAAGCTATTAGTATTTGGACAAAGTAGAAGCGCGTCTTCTTGAATTAAAAACTTAAGAGATTTAAGAGAGATTTTTGTAAATAAATTTATTTTAGAGTTCTAGCATAACCAAAAGAAAAGAATGTGAGGAATATTCTTTACTGTAAATATAAAATATTATTTGAGAAATATATTAAACAATAAACAGTCAGTTGCAAGTCAATAGTTGTAAAAAAAAATATTCTTAATCAGTCCCTACATAATATGAGTCTTTTGTTTCAAAATACTTTAAAGAAATAGTACAAAACGATAAACAAATTTGAAAACCACGCTTGTGAAAAAGCTCACTATACTCTGGATGAGTTTTTCAATGATGAATCGTAGGACTTTCAAAGGTTTTAATCTGTACTTATGTTATTATGTTTTGATATGTGTGCGTATGTTGCAGATTTACTGTGTTTAATCTAAGTTTTAACACTTTTGCCTTTTTTTTCTTTAAATTTACTTGCACATACCTCTATATAATAATACTTTATAACAGATATATTTCACTCTTACAATTTAACCACTTGCTTTAATCAGCCTACTCGTGTTGTTACCAATGTAAATAATGTTACCACAAAAACATGTATTGATTACATAGCTACTAATTTATCTAAAAACCAATATACGGCTTACATATATAATGCATGTATAGCCGATCACCTATCTCAAATAATCTCTTGCAAAGATTTACAGGTAACTAACAGTCAAGTAAATGTATCTGATATTTACTATGTCAGGAGTTTTTCAAATGACAACCTGGAAAAATTTAGATACCTTTTAAAAAATGTGGATTGGACTAACATCTACATTGATAATCTGGAAATATCTTTTGAATATTTTATTGAACAATTTAATAAGTGCCTAGATGAAGGATGTCCCCTACTAGGACATAAAACCAGAAAACATAATTTTGCGAGCAAACCGTGGTTAACACATGAACTGATTAAGGAAGGGGAGGATTTAAAAAATACCTATTGGCTACTGAATCAGTTAGGGGATTGTAATCTAATAAATGTATATAAGACTAAAAAAAAAACTTATAACAAAAACATTGACAAGGCAAAAAAAGAATACTATGCTAATAGAATTGAACGAGCAACTAATGGCACTAAAGAAATCTGGTCATTAGTAAATTCCCAGCTTGGTAGAAAGAATAAAAATAGTATTACATCTATTAAAATCGATGATGTAATAAGACATCTGTTGGTATAGACGGTATATCTACCAAAGCTCTTAAATTCGCCGCGGAGATTATTGCAGTTCCTCTCTCTCATTTAGTAAACAAATGTTTTGAACTGGGATATTTTCCTTCAGTATTCAAAGTGGCAATTGTTTTACCCGTACATAAGAAAGGTGACGAACAAGATAAAGAAAACTATCGCCCGATATCCATTCTTTGTATTTTGTCAAAAGTAATTGAAAGATTAATTTTCAACAGAGTCATAAATTTCTTAAATAAGTATAGTGTTCTAACTGAATATCAACATGGCTTTCAGTGCAATAAATCTGTTGAGACAGCAACTTGCCAGCTCTTGCAGTTTATATGTGATGAAATTGACAAGAGAAAACATGTTATTGGTCTATTTTTTTATCTAAGCAGAGCCTTCGATACACTTAATGTTGATTTCATTGTATGTAAGCTGCAGAGTTCTGGTGCTGAATCTGATCAAATCTTTTTTAACTGATCGAAAAATACGTGTGAAAGTATCTAACTCTGTTTCAAATGATTATGACATAAATATTGGTGTTCCACAGGGATCTGTGCTTGGACCACTAATATTTCTGTTATTCGTCAATGATCTTCCATCGGCTATTAAAAATGCCCTAACTATTATGTTTGCAGACGATACCTCCATTGTGATCTCAGCTCCAGATCCTGAGGAACTTAACACCAAAGTTTTGGAAATTTTGACAATCTACAAGGAATGGTGTGCCAAAAATACTTTTATCTTGAATATTGATAAAACAGAATGTCTATACTTTTCTAAACGGAGGACACCTCCTAGTGATCTGAATAACATCATACCTACAGGACAATTTTCACCATTTACAAAATTTTTAGGAACTATAGTAGACGAAAATCTATGTTGGGAACAACATATTGATTACTTATGTAAAAAGGTTAACTCTGCGTACTTTGCTATAAAACAAGTAAAAAATTTATTCGATACAAAATACCTGGTAAATATATACTATGCATTGGCATACTCCCATCTTTCATACAATATTATAGTCTGGGGACGTGCGACAAATATAAATAGAGTATTCATACTGCAAAAAAGACTCATCAGATTAATATTTAACCTGGGCTCTAGAGAAACCTGTAAAGCTTGCTTTAGGGAAAACAGAATCTTAACAGTTCATTGTATCTATATTTTAAAGACTATAATGTTTATTAAAAAAAACCTTTATAAATTCAATGTAAATGCTAATATCCACTCACATGATACTAGATACTGTAGCTTACTCAGAACGACTAATCATAAGTCATCAACATATGAAAAATCATCTCACTATGCTGGAATTAAATTATATAATAAGCTACCTGCAGAAATAAAAAACATAACATCAATAAATAAATTTAATAATGAACTAAAGAAGTTTCTCATCATAAATAGTTTTTATTCCGTTGATGAATATTTCGAGTGTAACAGTGATGTTTAATCATCTGTGATAAAGTTATAATGTATGTAGTTGCATTACAATTTGTCTGTATAATTTTTTTATCTTATGTTTTTTAAAATTGTACTTTGTGTATTTTTAAATTGTATTTTCTGCATTTTTAAATTGTTTTTTGTGTATTTTACTATGTATGACGTTCATATATGTACCCGGTACATCTAGATGACAAAATATAAATAAATAAATAAATAAAATAAATATACATTACATTAGTAAGTAGTTTTTCTGGCACTTTCTACACACTCTTGAGTAGATGTAAAGAACAAGTACTTATTTATTCAAGTATGAAGTCAAATGTGAGATTCCAATTGACTTCAACAGAATAATTTAGTATTAAAAGCAATATTACCTGCAAGGTGCTGCGAACAACGTTGCAGTTTCTGGAAATATTAATCCATCTGGTTTCAAAAACTTGTCCCTTGCATTTATCACAGAAGTTATCATTCCTTCATGTAATAAATAAAACCCCATCCATTCGGACACTATAATGTCTACTTTTTCCGGAAGATCAACATGCTCAATTGGTGCATGTATTACCTAAAATTAATATGTTAACATGCTAAATTTACTTATTCACAAACCAAATTAAATCTTGAATCTACTCAAACAGCAAAACCTAGTCTGTACGTTTTAAGGAATGATATGTTCAAAAAAAATTAAAGAAATGAATTTTTGGTAAGTTACATTTTCGAGTGTTTGCTAACTTACAACTTTTCAACAGATTTTAATTACAACTTAAAAAGAAAACAAAACAAGAATGAGAATATTAGACAATTACATAGATATTTGTCGTTTTGATGTCATTTATTGCTGCGATTTGGGCTCTGGTTATTAAATACAAGTACTGTGAATATACTTAACAATATTAACATACTTTAATAACATTTTCGAAGTTATTTTCCTTAATCGTCTCCTCTGCGACTTTAAAGATGTTACTAGCTTCCACAGCATACACTGTCTTAGCCCCAGCTTGGGCACAGAAAATTGACAGAATTCCGGTTCCTGCGCCAAGATCCAACACCACTTTGCCATTAAATGATTCTTTATTGCTTAAAATTGCATCCATATAAGCCTCATTTTTCACTCTATCTTCCAGCATCAACTTGTGTACCTGGAAAGAAAACCAAATTTTATTAACTATAATGAAGAACAAGGAACCCACCACGGAACCTTGTGGGACACCAGGTAGAAATAAACCTGTCAGATTTATGACCACGATATTAAACATATTGTCTTCTATCTTTTAAATACGAGGAAGAGAACATTATGAAGTTTCTATTGAAACCAAAATCAGAGAGCTTTCTTAGTAAATTACGGTGGACAAGTTTGTGTATATCTCATGATCTTCGCTTTAGAAACGTCAAATTATGGATCTGTGCTTTGACGTTTAAGTTAATTTTGAAATTTATGAATATAAATATGGAAATTAAGCAGTCGTAGGGAAAATATTGTATGAAACTCATGCGTAAAGTGCCTTTTTCCAAAGTACTAGTTTATGAACTTGTATAAATTACTATTTTATGTACATACGTTAACTTTTTAACATTCCATTAAGGAGCATGTAATATAACCTGTCTAATAATGTTCAATCTCAAAAAAAGAGTACATTATTTAAAAAAAGATAAACGTCTGCTATACAAATCTTTTCGGAATAAATAGCATGTGCTATTGCTATTAGTTGCCTTCGTCTTCCATAGAACAAGATCTCATAGAACTAATGTCATAACATTGGCCACATTTCGAAGAACACTTCGGTCCGGTTTCCTGTATGAACAATTTTTGGCACAATGATTTTGTTTGCAATTACAAAAAAAAAAAATTTTAATCTTAGGTCTGAAGGCGCCACTCGCAGGGCAAACCGTGAAGGAAATCTGGTGTAACTCAGAAGGAAATCCGAAGAAATCTTAGGCAATCCGAGAAATCTTAGTAAATCCGAGGAAATCTTAGGAAATCCCAAGAAATCTGGAGGAAATCTTTTGCTTTCCGGATTTCTCTCTCTGCTCTTCAAAAAATTTTTTGAAAAAAATTCCAGGAAATCTCAGGAAATCTGAGGAAATCTTTGGCAATCCGAGGAAATCTTAGGAAATCCGAGGAAACCTTAAGGAAATCCCAGGGAATCTTAGGAAATCCGAGGAAATCTGGTGTACAAAATTTTGGGCGCGGTTGACCTCTCGGCGCCGCTCCTTGAATAGATTGAATATGAACAAGAACTACCTAATTCATGATTTATAGTAAACAGCCTAGTTGAAAATTGTATCCCACTATGAGGAGTCTCAATTTTATATTATAAAGAGTCGATCTATAAGCTGAATCATTCTCAGTATTTACCATATTATGTCCATTTTATAACTATACATGGCGGATCCATATATTCGATATATGTATTGTGTCAATCAAGTGAGTGTTTAGCAATAGATTTAATTGCATATATATATTTACTTAATAAAATTCAAAACGTTCGCACAAGGCATTTGTGTGTACCTTTTAAGTGTTAATATGGTGCTCATGGATTTTGGTTCTTTATGGGTAGTTTTGTTGACATGTTCCACACCCGTTTGGGTATATGTAAAGAACTAATAAAGAAATCTATCTATCTATCTTAACCTAAACCAAGTATTATTTTATAATACTCTTCAGATATTCTATTTAGATAATTCATTAAAACTTGAAAGCTTTAATGTAGTTTTAAAAAAAGGCATGTCTAGGTGGATCTCTGTACTCTTATAAGGGTTTTAAATCAGTTTTTTAAGAGTCCTTCCAGACCATTAACGTTTATAAGCAGTTCTAGAAATAAGCTTTAAGAATATCTCTTAGAGTGTTTTAAAACTATCATTGTTATTTTTGTATTGACAACTGAATATTATATAAATATGTAATATATTGTGAGGCAATAAACAAGGTCAAAAAAATTTGTACAATATAATATCACAAAAATCTTGTTAATCTCCTAATTAAACTGGATTTTTTAAAATTTATTCATTTCATTCAAGGTCTCTAATCGGTGAAATGCTGTACTTCTTTGTTGTATTTATTAAGTTGGTGTGTTGTATTGATTATATCAGTTAGGAAAAACAAAGTAAATAAATGTAATAATAAAACTGATAAGATAATTCCATGATATTAAAAAAATACATATAAAGACATGTAATTATGTTTATTTCATGCATATTATTCTGATTTAAAAAATGGTTAAGGCAAAAGTGTTCGTTTTTCAGAAACAATTTGATGGATTTCCCAAAGAGGGTGACTTAAAACTTATAGAACAAGAATTGCCACCAATTAAAAATGGAGGTAAGCAATATGAAATGTCAAACATCAATAATAATACTAAGAATTATAATTTTAGACTTTAGAGTTGAAAGCTGTTCTAAATTTTTTTTTCTCAATTAGTTGGCTTTGTGCTAAACCCATTCAGCCACGATTAAATTAGTTTTGAAATTATTATTTTTATTAACCAAATTGCTGCTATATTTAGACAAGTAGATAAAACATTATCTCCAATGTTTTGTTTTATTTTTTTTTTAATTAATTTAAACATTCATTGTTATTTATTTACTGTCAAATATTTATGAAAACATTCCTCGACATAGTTTTAAAGTATTTTCATTCTGCAGAAAAATTTGCATTTCTAAAAATCTAAACTGATAATTTAATTTTAATACATAGATCGCAACTCAGATTAATGACTAGCACTTTTAATGTATGATCTGCACTTTTGGATAGTTCAGAAGGTCGTGAAATATGCCAAAAAAAAAGAGAAAGAGAAAGAAAAGAGAAAGAGAAAAAAGAGAAGTTTTAATAAACAACAAATATTTTCTTCTAAAATGGTGTGTCGAATTTATTGGATTTTTCACCACATCTAACAAGACATTCAAAGAATTTTTTTCATTTGTAACGCTTACGTGTCCTCCACTTTTTGGTCGATCACCTCCAGTTTCATGAAAACGCTGCAATGTTTTTGAAATGGTTAATTTAGAAAGAGGTTCCCGATCGGGATGTAATTCATTAAAAAAATTCACTACTTCGTCACAATTTCGTCTTCTATCACCATATCCTATGATTATTAAAATTTCAATACGTTCGGTTTCACTTAAACGTGCCATTTTTGACTGAAAATTATACACACTAAATGTATTTTTGACATGTGTTGTCAAGAACATCACTGTTAGACAACAGAACAGCGTGGCGTTGTTATGAAGCTAGAAACTTTCAAAGGTAACTTGATGGACTAAAATATTTTTGTATAATTTATAAGAAAATTATTTTCAAAATTCGATATTTCGAAAACGGTTAAGTTTAGGTATGTGATGTGCTATATGAATTTTGTTTAGAATTTCAAGAAAATGTGTAATATATATATAATAACATACAGAGTGTTCCATTAAAGAAAAAGCAACTCTGTTTCATCAAGACTTTTTGGCTGATCGTTTCCATACATACAACGACCCTGTAGAAGAGGTGGTTTACTCTATTGTCACCGCTGATTTCCAATCCAACTCTCTATTTGTTTAGTTGGTTTGAAAGAGGGACGAGCGCGAGACAAAACAGTAAAGGCGAGAAAGAGTTTGCTTAAAAAATTTCTCTTTTATTTCACGTTACCTGTTTTTATGTGACCTTTCGAGTGATAGTCACATTTCCATTTTACATCCTTCATTGTGGTTTACACGAAGTTTATTATTGTTGGGTAGACACAGTAAGTTTTCAGGGATACAACAATCCATGTGTGGAGAGTGCTATCGACGCCTTATTGTAATACTCCACCCATGCCATGCTGAGATTTCTGTACTGCTTCTTTGTAATCGATGTAGTGGTCTTACTCACTAGCAGCCGATTCTTACTGACTTCAGAAGCCTTTCCAC
This sequence comes from Rutpela maculata, assembly GCA_936432065.2. Taxonomy (NCBI): domain Eukaryota; kingdom Metazoa; phylum Arthropoda; class Insecta; order Coleoptera; family Cerambycidae; genus Rutpela; species Rutpela maculata. The sequence goes on from OW386287.2 coordinate 216,835,293, forward strand.
AACCTATTTGTTCCTCTGACTGTATCTGGTACTTTAACAGGTGGTTATATATTTCATTTGCTAGTGTAGCAGTGATTATTATTGTTATTTTGGTGCTCACCCTCTTGTCAATATGCTATACCCACCAAATTAAAACAATCTCGCTCTTTTCTGGAGATTAGCCAATAAAAATTAATAGTATAAAAAAACTAAAAAAACACGCTTTTATAAATAGGTACTGCACTAAAAAGCAAAAAATAATCATCGAACCTGTTCTTTCTGTCTACCCCGTAAAGGCCTTAGTGTAAGCCATGTTTGTAATTAAGTATAAAAGCATGGGATGTTTTTCGAAAGCTATTTCGAACAGGTTCGATAATTATAACGCTGAAGACATCATTGAATTAAATGAAAAATGCTTTTATACTCAAATATTACACTTAATTACAAAGATGGCTTACACTAAGGCCCTTACGGGGTAGACAGACAGAACAGGTTCGATGATTATTTTTTGCCTTTTAATGCAGTATTTATAAAAGCGTGTTTTTTTAGTTTTTTAAACTATTAATTAATTTTTTACTTTTTAGTCTTATATTTAAGGAGAGAATTTTGGCACTTTTGACATTTATGTAAAGAATTCGACTAAATATTTATAGTCTGCAACCCACTGAACTCTACTATTATAAATGGAAGGCCAATATAGGTATGTGCGCGTGAACAAAATACGGATTAACATAACATACATACACAGATTAAAACTCAAAATATAAAGCCACGCGTCGACGCAGTAGAGAAATTGATGTCTGTGCTTGAACCAAACGGCTGTCTACGGGAGTTATGCGCCGACGCCAGGCTGATGCGATTCTGTGTTTTATTTGTTTCCCATAGATTCCGTAGCGTAAGTCTTGGATTAGATGTAATTTCCAGAGTCGGTGTCATTCATTTTATTCTTTGTTTATTTCTGTCATTTATGTAAAGTTGTTATAGATTGATTATTTTGTGAAATATATTTTGTGACTGTTATAAACAGTTAATTGAGACAATATGGTGCAATCTTGTATGGTACTGTGTTGCAAGAATCGTTGCAAAGTTCCGGGTTTTAAACAGTTGCAGTAACAATAAGACCGGCTCTGGCGTATTTTGTAGTGCGATTGCGCTCCGCTTTAAGGTCGCCATACTTGCGCGAGGTTCAATTTCACGTAAAAATTGGTATAGATATTGACCTTCCATTTATATAGTAGAGTTCAGTGCTGCAACCTCGAAAATCCCCAGATATTGATTTTCATCCGAAACAGACCATAAATTACAAAACTTCCGCCATTTTGACGCCACCATTTTAAATTGTTAAATTTGGACCGGATAATTTTAATCTGCAACCTCGATAACCCACAGTCGAATCTGACGATAATTGATAAAACCTATCCGCCATGTTGACGCAGCCATTTTGAATTTTTAAGTTTTGATCACATATTTGTTTTCTACTTTTCTTTTGATACCCATATCAATGGGGTTGTAAAGAAAATGATAATCCGCCATTCTGGGGCGGCGGCCATTTTGAACATATAATATTGAGTATACTATATTGTATCGTCATCAGAGCTACACACAATTGCCAAGTTTCATGATGATACAACAATTAGAAGTGGGTGAAATTCAGTTCTTTAGACTTTTTACTTACATACATACATAAATACATAGATAGTTACAGGTCCTAATAAAAACCTGTTAAAAAAAAAACCTTTTATTTTATTTTTCAGAATTCCTAGCTGAGGCCGTGTATCTCAGTGTGGACCCATATATGAGATTGTATGCACAGAATTTGCAATCAGGAGAAGTATTTATAGGAATACAGGTTGCAAAGTAAGTACGTTATAGTTAAGGTATCAAGGGTGTTATAAGGATAATAACGCACCGAGGTCGGCAGTGTACTTCCCGAGGGCCTCTAGCCCGAGGGAATGTACGTCGACCGAGGGCGTCATTATCCTATAACACCCATGGTGCCTTCAGCGTTTAATGTCCTACAAGTCTGTTATTTAATTCGAATTTTTTTACATTTACGATTTATAAATTTGACATCTATTATGTTCAGAACGATTTGATTTAAAAGAGAGTAAAAATCAAAATTGTTTGTAAACGCCGCCATTGCATAGCAACGCATTTTGTTTGTTAATAACGCTATCATAATTTACTTGTTTTGGGTTGTGTTATAATTTTATAATGCTGTAGGGCGTTATAGATATTCATAACGCCCTAGGGCGTTATTTTTCATTTAATGTATCTCAAAATAGGGAGGTTATTGTAAAATAACAGACTTGTAGGACATTAAACACATTACCACACAATACTTACCCGCATTTTTTTAAGGATAATCGAAAGTAAGAATCCAAAATACCCCGTGGGACAATATGTTTCCGCACATTTTGGTTGGAGAACACACACGATTTCAGATGGATCGCCCATACGAGGACAGCTGCCTGTGTTGGTGCCAGACTTTGGAGGCTTGCCAATATCCTTGGCACTCGGGGTTTTAGGAAGGCCAGGGTACTGTGTTTATATGTATTATACTATCTATCGCATATCCAATTAGTATTGAGTTATAACATAATACTGTGGGGGCAAAGTGTAGCTGTTCAGCGAATATTCAATATTCATTAACTTTTAAATCTTAATATTTTGACTCCTATTATGCACAATAGGCTTGTTGCATGTGCTGTATATTTTAAATTAATTTATATTAATACTAAACATCAGGGTTGGAAAAAACAGTTTTTTTTTGTTTAAAACAGGTTTTTTTTATTTCTAAATGGTATGTTTAAAACGTGTTTAAAACAGGTTTAAAACGTGTTTAAAACAGGTTTAAAACGTTTAAAACTATATTCAACAAAATTAAATGGTGTCAGGCACACTATGTCTGTTACTACTAGTTGATGTCAGATGGCGCTCTTAAACGGATTTTACAGCACTCTGCAAATAAAATGCTCAGTTTAGTGCACGTGACCACTACATTGGAATTATTTATCGAAATGGACTATCATCGGCACTTTTCCTGCTTTTCCACAATATCCAAAATAATACGTTTATTTAATAACATCGCACTGTGTTTTAAACTGTGTTTTAAAAAGTTGTTTAAAACATTGCATTTTGTACATAGTGCGATGTTTTAAACATGTTTTAAACACTTTGTTTTAAACATGCCAACCCTGCTAAACGTGAGCAATTATCAAACGTGTTTTCATAATTTCTAACTGGAAAGTATTTAAATCACCGACGAATATCCGGGAGAAGGAGCAAATCTGAGAAAACACTTATATTGGACTTGACGTCATGTAAAAAATAACAGTGACAACAGTGTACCTCTGTGAGCGCAATAATTCAGACATAAAGTGGAGCAAAAGAGACCTAGGAATGTGTCGTTTATTTTTTTTTTGCGTAGAACCAGAGGAGACCTTTTAAATCTTGTAAAGTAGGTTATTTGGGACCTGTAATGGGCAATTACAATATTTTTCTGTGGTACAGGACTTTTTTATTTCGAAAAAACTTCGGAAATTGATTGTTTAGAAGAAATTTACATTGCCATATCTTGAAATCTAATTGAGCTATCGATCTGATTTTTTTTTTTTTAAACTTCTCTATCTTTTGGCTTCAATCGCCCCGCCCATGTATATGAAAATTTTCAAAAATAAAAAACTTTGCCGCTTAGTCAAAATATGAGTACATTTTTAGCAAAGTAATAGTTGAGTAATAAGTTCATTGCTGTTTAAAGAAATAATAAACAATTATCGATAGTAACAAAAAGAACATTGGAGTGCTTATTTGTGTACTTGAATTTAAATAAAATTCAGATAGATAGCTCAATTAGATTTGAAGATATGGCAGTATAAATGTTAAAAAATATGATCATAATAATAATCAACATAATCAATCAATTTCTCAAGTTTTTTCGAAATAAAAAATATCTGTACCACAAAAAAAATATCGTAAATAGCCATTTCTTATGTAGAATTGTTCACTTTATAAAAACAATAATGGTCTGGTTCCACACCGTTTTTTTTTTCTCGAGAACGGGGGAATTTTTATGGTCTATGTAGCTCCACTATCAAGCTATTACAAGGGCAACGTTCATGAATGGAATTAATTTAAAATGTACGCTAGCGCTGTTGCTGTGGTCTGTTACATGACGTCACACGTTGTTTGCGCGCCTAACGGATTTATTCAAACTTTAATGTTGAATACTGTCTGTAAAAGAAAAAATCCTTTACACATTGTTTTGCATTAAGTAAAGATTCTAAAAATGCTAAAATTATATTTTGTGCAACAAGCCTATTAAGCGTTGTACCATAATTTATGAATCACTCTGTATATAGGGTGTTTCGTAAAGATTGGGACGACGTTTAGCCGTAGACTATTGACATCAAAACAAGTCAATCTAACACAAAAAGTAGTGGTCTAACTCTTTTCGTTTTCAAGCTACGTAAGTAAAAAAATTTATTCGTATTTTGTCTCTGTCCTGGAGACTGTTATACATATCTACTTCAAAATTGATGACATGTTTTTCAGGTCATTAATTACAATGCTGATATTGCCGATGTCACATTTTGTAGAAGGCGATTGTTACAGTACTTTTATGTGATACTTTAAGCCATAACTTTTTTGAGGTTAGGTTTTGGACACTGTCTTCTATGGGGCTCGTGCACCGTTTGACAGCTTGGAGGTCACACAACACTTAACCTCATTCATTCTTCTTCTTCTAGTGCTGTCCCCTTAACAGAGGTTAGCGATCATTAATAAATGCAAAATTCCCAGCTGTATTTTTTTTAACTTTTGCGTGCTATCAATTAGTACAAGTACAAGGAGGTTGAATAAATTTATATTCTACCTCCATGGTAAAGTATGGGGCTCGTGCACCGTTTGACAGCCGACATTCTTGGAGGTCACACAACCTCGTTAACCTCAATCATTCTTCTTCTTCTAGTGCTGTCCCCTTAAAGGACCGTTTGACAGCCGACATTTTTGGAAGGAGGAGAAGGAGACAACCTCAAATTTTCCGATTTCTATATGTGCAGTTCGTAGTTTTCTTGTGATTGTGACGTTGTGTCTCGTTTTCCTCCCTCCAAAAATGTCGGCTGTCATACGGTGCACGAGCCCTTTAAGGGGACAGCACTAGAAGAAGAAGAATGATTGAGGTTAACGAGGTTGTGTGACCTCCAAGCTGTCAAACGGTGCACGAGCCCCATTATAATCAGGGCAGGGGAATTTTATCTTGGCACCAGAGACGGCTCTCATATAGACATAATATTATATTGCAAACACCTACTGAAACATTCAGAAAAACGACGAAATGGTGAAATATTCATCATTGCCAGCTACAGTGGATTTTTTAACCTAAAAACAGTTAATGGTTTTTACAAAAACATGTAAGTAATACATATCTAGAAAAAAAAAAAAACAATTTTGAATCAAACACACACTTTCATGTTCTGTTTAATAAGTGTGGTGTGTTTATTATGTTTATTTTCATAATAATTAAATGTAAAAACCCAATAAGCTGCTGGCAACATAAAATATTTTTTTCCCAATAAAATAAACCATTTTTATATAATATTAAATCATACGTAACAAACAAAGTTGAGGATTAGTGGGATAAAACTGCCATGTACCGTGTGCATCACAAACGTACACAACTTTTAACTGAAATCGACTACATTTGTGAAACATACTAACAATTACCTAAAGACGTAGTTGATGCTTTTACAATTGCACTGTGGCAATTCTGGGCGTTCACGTCAATATTTAACAAAGGCTAGATCATCCGATATCGTTTCGCAATACATAGTACGAATCTAGCCATATGTACGTATCTACAAACCTAGCATGAAATTATACAGAGTCGACGGTATACAAAAATGTCTCGTGCTTCTCAGGCTGCAGTATACTTATGGATTCAATTCTTTATATTCGTGAAAAATTACAGATTGGTGTGTTACTTTATGGTAGTGAAAAATACATGTGTTACATACCCCAATACCTCCTCTTCGAGTGAGCGTTTATAATAAACTGACCATATTAACTTTGGATATTACGGAATTCCCTTAAAAAAGTACAAGGTAAGATATATTGTGTCATACTTGAAAAAAATCTTTCAGCGCTGACCTAGAGGCAACCGTGATTTTGACGTCACCGAGAAAAAATTTCTGAGCTCTGATTATAATCGAAATACAATTTAATTTCCTAAAAAGGTGTACTTCTTTAAACGCCATAAAATGCACCATTTCAGAGAAATACTCAATTTACAACTTTGTGACACATCAGTTCGAAGAAATTCAATTGTACCTAAAAGCGGTTTTTTATCTAGTAGGTGTACGGTGTACGTCAAGTATGATGTCTTGAAATCATCAATAGTGCTTGTTGTAGATACATATAGTCTCCAAGATACAGACAAAATACGAATACGATTTTTTTTACTTTACCACCCTGTATCTTGAAAAGTTTTGATGTCAAGAATCTATGGCTAAACGTTGTCCCAATCTGTTTGAAACAACCTGTATATTTCATATTTCTATTGTGCTGACTATGTTTAGGTTTTCAAATGTAATATACCTATATCTATATACATTATTTCTTAGTCTTTATTCTATGTTTATTAAGTACCTTTTTAATAAATGTATTTTGGGCTTATTCTATCCAATGCCCTATTGGCCAAAAAAACGAATAAATCTATTGTTATAGTGATCGTAAGCTTAAAATTTGTTACTGAGTTTCAACTTGACATCTTCAATTCCAGAAACTCAGCTTACTTTGGTTTCCTCGAAATATGTACACCCAGAGTTGGCGAAACGGTAGTCATAACAGGTGCTGCTGGAGCTGTGGGAAGTCACGTTGGTCAAATTGCCAAAATTAAGGGCTGCAAGGTGATTGGAATAGCGGGTTCAGATGAAAAGGGAAAAACGTTGGTCGATGAATTAGGATTCGATCATTTCATCAACTACAAAACCGCTGATGTGGATAAAGCTTTGACAGAAGTAGCACCACAAGGGGTGGATTGTTATTTTGATAATGTGAGTAACTGCAATTAATAATGAACCTCCACTAAGTTTATTTCAAGTCCTATAACAGTATACTTTTACTTTAATAACATGATTATGTTGGGACTTGAGTTCGCATTGCACAGTTCTATTCATAAAAAAAGCGTACAAGGCTGAGGCTTATAGGCTCATAGGTTGTCAAAATGCAAATCATTGATGTCAGGTATCGGTGAAATAATAATATAATAATAAACACTGAATTACATATATTCGATCACATTAAATGTATTTAACAGATTTATAAAAATTCAAACAAAACAAAAAACAACAATAACAAGAATACTTAAAATCGAATATTTGGTCATATAACCATCTTTTTCTATTAGTTGAATTAATATATTCGGTATTGACTAAATTATATTAGATATAATATTTGGATCAAGCTCTTCCCAGCACTTGTGGATTATTTCTCATAATTTATTTGAATTTTATGGCGTTTTCAATAAATGACGAAGTATTTTTATTTATTTACAATTTGTCAAATGCTACCACCATGCAGTTTCAAAAATAATAACGCCGACGCTTTGCATTCTTGACTACCTTTGACATGTGATAACCTACAAAAACACCAATTAGTTTTACACAAATATGATAAAGCTCGTCTCTCATTCTAATACTTGTACGCTTTTTAATGAATTCAACTGTACATGAAAACTTCATTTGTTAACATAAACTGTTTATTTCTAAAAAAATTAGTTGTACGTAAGTGGACTGTAATTTGTGAATCCACAGGTTAATAGGTGTATTCTCATTTTAGGTTGGAGGAGAAATCAGCAGTATTATTCTGCGACACATGAATGCATTTGGAAGGATATCTGTATGTGGTGGCATATCTGGATATAATACTGTAGGTGAAATTAAAGGTAGGTTACGTTAAGTTACGTTGATACAAGAATGGGTTTATTTATATTAGACCAACCTGCAACCATGTAAGACCTTAGAAGCCATACCGAAAATACGGTCGCACTCGACTCAGTAGCGGTGTTAGGCTTGCGATCACGGGGTCCCGGGTTCAAATCCAAAAGTATTTGTTTTACTCGAGTAATTTAATTCTTTGTGTAGGTATATATTATAAAACAGACTTTTGATTCAAATTTAATTTTTTCCATGTAGTATACAACAAAAAAACAACATGCACTAACACAATTTTTTCTCTTTCAACAAATTAATCATTCTTAACGAAGCCTTTTTTCTGCACAGCATCTACGGTTCAGCGCTCATTCGTTTCACTGCAACTAAAAATGGAGGGATTCCAGGTAATCAGATTTTTTGACAGATGGAATGAAGGAACCCAACAAAATCTGAAATGGGTCAAAGAAGGAAAGTTAAAATATAAGGAAACCATTACCGAAGGATTTGAAAATATGTTCACGGCTTTTACGGACATGTTAAAGGGTGGAAATATTGGAAAGGCCATTGTTAAAGTGTAATTTAAGAACAAATTGTTATTCTTATGTGTTGATAAATATTTTGTAAAGCAGTTAACTCTTCCTTTTAGTAATTTAACCTAACCAATGAGTTTTCTTCCCTCCTTTATGAACACAATCCCATATAGTAGAAGAAGGTATGGGTTTTTGGTTTTTCGCTCATATCTCGAAAACGGTTAGCCCTAATCAAAAAGTGGCTGTATGCAAAATTAAAGCTGACTAAATTTTCTACAATAATGTTTCTATTAATTTTTTTGTATCTGTTATGGTCCAGTAATGAATTGTATATCTTTTGACTGTATTCTAACTTTATTATAAATTTATTAACCATAGTAGAAAAAAAATTCTTGTACAGATATCCGTTTCACATCAGACTTTACTCAAATTTCGAATAAAAAATATCTTTGCGTCTGTAAGTGTGTGTGCGCTAGACCAACGCAAAAAAAAAAAAATCTTGTCATATTTTATGTCTCACCCTGTAAAAATGTTCCTTTTTATGTAAAAGAAGAAATGCTCTTTTGATTAAAAAAAAAATGAATTTTAAAATGTGCTACCACGCTCTAAAGTACGCTATTTCAATCATTTTGCGTTATCTACAAAAACTAGGCTGCGGGCTTCATCTAATTTTTTAGTGCCAAAGTGGTTTTTCACTTTAAATATTATATAAATAATTGAAAATTATCGAGTAAAATTTTTTTGTAAGAAACCCGACAAAAAAAAAAAACTACTTTAAAATGTTAAAAAATGGACAAAAGGAAAATCTCATATAAATCTGCTTTAGGCTTGCCGAAAATACTTTTTCAATATATTCCAAAACATATCTAAACCAAAATTTACTATAATTACTTGCAAGCGAGCAGAAACTAGAGTGCGAAAATTAAAGTTTTCAGGGTGTATTTCTCAATTTTACTAATAAAAGCACACAAAAATATATCATTAAAATTGTAAATAACTAATGAAATTACTTAAATAATATTTTTTTCCTGGAAAATTATATTAAATATAGAAAATATTGTTTTTTGAGGCCCCGGATTTTTAAGGAAGGCTTGAATTTGTTTAACTTATTCACCATTGTAAATAATTATCATTAATAATAATTTTGAATTTATTATATATTTTTTTTGTTTTTGTACATTTCTTTGTTTCTGCACTTTGTGTTATCAGTAAAGTTTGTTTTTGTTCTTCATCTATTGTAATAACATTATTAAATCGAGAAGTCAACGCAATTTGACATTCAACAGAATCACTGACAACTTTAAGATTTATGCATACATTTTTTCCACACACATAATGATGGCCTGAATTCCATAGATCTGGATTTTTCTTTAAAGAGTCAACGTTTATATTTGTAATTTAAAAAAAATTTAAACTTTTCTTTGATATAAAATCGGATAAACAAATACCCGAATCATTTTTTTTTTGATCTACAAAACCTCTAACATTACTTTGCGGCTCCCGCAAATTTTCTTTTTTTTAACTTTTGTATCATTTTTATTTTTATTTCATGAGTCAGTTTATCATAAAAAAATGCAAGGTTTACGAGTTCCTCCGATACCAGAGGTGAATTTATTTAATAATAATGGAGACAATTTTTTATTTATTTTTTCATATTCATATAAATCTTCTAATAAGTTCATGATGAGGATAAGAAATATTATTATTATTAAATAAATTCACCAATCACTTCTGGTATCTTTCGGAGGAACTCGTGTGCATTGCATTTTTTGATGATAAAGTGACTCATGAAATAAAAATAAAAATTCAAAAAAAGAAAATTTACGGGAGCCGCAACGTAATGTTAGAGGTTTTGTAGATCCAAAAAAAAAATGATTAGGGTATTTGTTTATCTATGGAATTCAAGCCATCATTATGTGTGTGAAAAAAATGTATGCTTAAATCTTAAAGTTGTCAATGATTCTGCTGAATGTCAAATTGCGTTGACTTCTCGATTTAATAATGTTATTACAATAGATGAAGAACAAAAACAAGCTTTACTGTTAACATAAAGTGCAGAAATAAAGAAATGTACAAAAAAAAAAAATATATATAATAAATTAAAAAATTATTATTAATAATAATTATTTACAATGGTGAATAACTTAAACAAATTCGAGCCTATCCTTAAAAACCCGGGCCTCAAAAAACAATATTTTCTATATTTAATATAATTTTCCAAGAAAAAAAATACTATTTAAGTAACTTCATTAGTTATTTACAATTTTAATCTTTGGTGCTTTTATTAGTAAAATTGTGAAATACACCCTGAAAACTTTAATTTTCGCACTCTAGTTTCTGCTCGCTTGCAAGTAATTATAATAAATTTTGGTTTAGATATGTTTTGGAACATATTGAAAAAGTATTTTCGGCAGGCCTAAAGCAGATTTATTTGAGATTTTCTTTTTGTCCATTTTTTAGCATTTTAAAGTAGATTTTTTTTTATCGGGTTTCTTACAAAAAAATTTTACTCGATAATTTTCAATTATTTATATAATATTTAAAGTGAAAAACCACTTTGGCACTAAAAAACATATATTAGATGAAGCCCGCAGCCTAATTTCTGTAGATAACTCAAAATGATTGAAATAGCGTACTTTAAAGCGTGGTAGCACATTTTAAAATTCATTTTTTTTTTTAATCAAAAGAGCATTTTTTCTTCTACATAAAAAGGAACATTTTTACAGGGTGAGACATAAAATATGACAAGATTTTTTTTTTTGGGTTGGTCTAGTGTGCGCGTGTATACCGTTTCTTGTAAACACGATAACTTCTGTTAGACTGAAAATTTTTAATTACAATTTGGAACATATGTAAAACAGCATAATTACAATAATACCTATTGAAATTGGGCCATATCTGTAATATATGGTGATAACCAGAGGCCTACAAACTCTCACTTCATAATAATCTTATTAAAAATACCATGCTTCATATTTTAGAATAACATTGATATATCACCTAATTTAAATAAAGTTGGTTAGCCTAACATACACCCGGTATATTGTGGTTTATAAATCTTATACATCTTATTTTTATATGCTTAATCAAAAACATTAGTAATATTTTGCTCTGAAATTAAAATAAAACCTATTTTACGTATGAGACTGTAGGCCTCTGGTTATCACCATATATTACAGACTATCACTATGTATTACGGATATGGCCCAATTTCAGTAGGGATTATTGTAATGTGCTGTTTTACATATGTTGTAATTAAATATTTTAAGTCTAACAGAAGTTATCGTGTTTACAAGAAACGGTATACACGCACACACACACTTACAGACGCAAAGACATTTTTTATTCGATATTTGAGTTCAGTCTGCTATGAAACGGATATCTGTACAATAATTTTTTTTTTATGATGGTTATTAAAATTTGGAGCAGCAGTCATAAACTTAATATTGAGAAAGTTGATACTTTTCAATTTGGATGAGAATCACATGAAGAACGTATCCGACCAGTTCTCTCCACAAAAGCACCAATGCCTGACAAAATGAGAGATATGTTAAATATTTCCTGCCGAGACAAAAATAGCATTTCGGTAAAATGTCTATGTCGTCGAAAAAATCTAAAATGTGCATGGCCTGCAGGTGCAAAGAATACCGTAATGTTGTGATTCAAATTGAACCAATTAATGAAGAACTTGATTTTGAACATTTTTGTTTAATTTTTGTTATGATCAAAAATCACAAATCAAATGCTTTATTTCCTTTTTTACCTTATACATACATACAGATGAGGTTCCTCATATACAGGTGGAAAACCATCAAGTGGAGCACATAATTAACTGATTTATTTACTAAAAGTAAATAATAATAATAATAATAATAATAATAATAATAAATAATCTTTATTGCATTAAGTACACATAAAAAATAGAAGTATATAGAAGTTAATAGTAATATATTAAAAGTGTAAATATATAAAAAGTGCAAGTAACATAAAAACATCAAATGTGGTAAAAATTTTTGGAAGTAAACAGGACAAAAATATATAAACGATTAAATATTTTAAAATAATTCAGTCATTGGTAATTAAAATTTATTTTTTCTTAATTGTGTTTTATTTCATAACAGCAGGTTGGCACCACAATAAAAATACTCCATCAGTATTATTGTATTATGTCAGTTCCTCCTTTTTCGGCACTCTAGTTCACATATCTATGTGCTACTTGACTAATGCAACACGGCCGTGTTAAATATCTCTATAGCCTTTATTTGTGAAACGCGGCAATATGTTATATAACAGGAAACGTTCTTTAAACATCAAGGAAGAGGTTGATATAAAAAAATTTGAAATCGATATCGTGAAATAAAAAGTTATGCCTGAGTGAAAGCAATACATTAGCATCTTTATCAATTATTGCAAAACATATATTGTTTTTTTTTTGTGTGTCGAATGATGACATTTTTCTAATATAGAATTATTATATGGAATAAACTCTTTCAATCAAACCTAGAATCATTCACCTAAGTGCAGTAGTTTCCGAGTAATATTTTTTTTAAGCTCAGGCCTGCGGTATAAAAAAATTGTGATTTCTGAAATTAAATGATCACAAATTTTGTCTCGACCAAGGGAAAAGGTCATCAACCGGGAATATAATACCTTATTTATTTATCTATCAGATGGTCCAGGTCCCATATCTTTCTACTCCGAAAAATTTTTTTGAACGATTTCAACCTAAATTCCACTCCACTATTGAACAAGCCATCGTCAAAGAACCAACTGCTAGAAATAATAGCCAGAGCTAGAAGAAACACTGCACCTGGAGTAGACAAAATAAACAACGTGTTAATACAAGACTAAAGGAGCAAACCCTAGAAATACCCCTCCCCAAAAAGATTTGTAGAAACAGAAACACAAAAAGAGGAGCACAAACACTCCATATCACACAATGCGGCAACGCATTTCACAAACACCTATACTGCCTATCCCACACTCCTAGTCCATGCGTCATGTGGCTCTCACTGCTGAAAACAAGCATGACCCAAATCTAACCCAGCGTGGACGCAGCCGGCCTAGCGGTATATCTTGGGAGTGGCAACAATGCCTACCTCATGCTAATAAATCAATCAATCAGTAAATAAAGAATTAAATTCGTAAACTAAATAAAAACTTATCTTATTTAACCATGTTTTTACTTCCACATCCAGTGGAAGTATAGTAACGACAAAAAAAATTTTAAAAATTTTTATTGTTCAGATAGGCTTAGAATGTGATGAAACGAAAGACTACCTAAAAGATTTGAAAAATTTTCAATATTATGAGCATATCTCAGTTAAAAAATTGAACACTTTAGGAAATAATTCTGCATTCTGTATAGGGCTACCCACTGAAGAACTATTTCACAAAGTCTACGATGTCCAATATTGGAGGATGGGCGTTTCATTAAGAGAATATAACATAAACATAACATAAACACACCACAGATAGTAGACAACCCCCAAATCCAAAGCCAAGGCTGTCCGGAAGGGGGTTACACATTCGGAAAAACGCAGACATACATCCACACCCCCCGATGTTGTCAATACCGGGGCTGGGGGTCGAACCCAGAGCGCGGTAGCGAGTCGATCAGCGTATTCGCCACTCAATACGCCTTAACCGATTGAGCTACCGTGCCGGATTAATATGATCTAAGAAGAACTTTTTTAGCCCAGAGACAGCAGTCCAAGCTCGAAAACCAAACTTTAAGGAAGTAGGGATGTCCAAAAAACTAAGCATGAAATACGGGCACTTGAACATACGCTCAATACACACGGGGTTCGATATTTTCAAAGAAGTTATGTGTACACCAGTGGCGGCTGGTGAAATTTCAATATTTTTTTTCTCGTCTATGGCGCATGGGACCCATACGAAATTTGGGAAATAACATCTAGAGAAGCACTTCTCTAATGACCCATAAAAAATTTTGAAAAAGCAGTTTGCGAAAAAATTTTTGAAAATTCGTTAGCCTCCCCTGGGTCTAGGAGCTCCTGTTTATTTTTATTTTTTTTTGTCATATGCATTTGACTTTTCATAAAAATACAACAACAGATTTTGAAGTTTATGAAAATAGTTTCATTACTAACTGAAATACAATGAACTGAAATTTTGTAATTTACAATTTAACAAATTACAATATTTCAATTCGTTGTATCTCAGTTAGTAATGAAAATATTTTCATAAACTCCAAAATCTGTTGTTGTATTTTTATGAAAAGTCAAATGCATATAACAAAAAAAAATAAAAATAAACAGGAGCTCCTAGACCCAGGGGAGGCTAACGAATTTTCAAAAATTTTTTCGCAAACTGCTTTTTCAAAATTTTTTAGTGGTCATTAGAGAAGTGCTTCTCTAGATGTTATTTCCCAAATTTCGTATGGGTCCCATGCGCCTTAGACGAGAAAAAAAATATTGAAATTTCACCAGCCGCCGCTGGTGTACACAATCGTTTGACTTTATTGGAATTAGTGAAACTTGGCTCCAAAAAGACTATCCTTCTGAGTACATCTCTATACCCAATTATCATTTAATACGCTCAGACCGACCTACAAGAGGGGGAGGAACAGCGCTTTATGTAAAACATGGTTATAAATGCACAATATATTATAAGACCACAGATTTCACACGAGGTTTAGAGCAGTTATGGGTCAAAGTCAATTTAAAAAAACAAACTTTAGGAATAGGTATCATTTATAAGCCACCACATGTACAACCCGATGTATTAGACGACCTTATAGAAGTACTGGAACAAATATACTTAGAATGCGATCGTATTATAGTAATGGGAGACCTAAATATAAACCTTATGGATTGTAATACTCGTGGATATAATCTATTTAATAATATTTTAATTCAGTTTAAATTAAACCAAATAGTTGATACTCCAACACGATTACATAATGTTGGGGAATCTTTAATTGACATTATTTGTGTTAGTGATACCCTAGATGTAATTAAGAATGATATAATGGATATCGAAGGTATTTCAGATCATATGCTAGTATATTGTGAACTTAGTATAAGCTGTACTCTTCCAGAAACTGGTAAGACTCATTATAGAGACATAAATAATATTGAGATGGAACAGTTTTCTCTAGACGCTATAAACATAAATTGGAATAATGTATACAATAATAATGATATAGATACAATCACAATGAACTTAAATAAAAATATAACAGAATTATTCAATAAATATGCACCTGTTAAACACGTTAAAAAGAATATAAAACTTTCTCCACCATACATTACATACAATATTAAACAATTGATAAATCTAAAAAACAAAGCATATAAAAAATATAAGGAGACAAAAAATGCAAATGACCGACTATATTATGTAGAACTTAAAAATTACTTGAATAATGCTATTAGAAAAGAAAAAGATTGTTACATAAAATTTGAATTAGAAAGGAATAGGAATAATCCTAAAATACTTTGGAAAAAAATAAGAAACTACGGAATAACAGGGAAAAAAAACTATGCCTTAAACCTAGATGAGGAAGTAACTGGAAATGATATAAATAACTTTTTTGTTAATATAGGGGGCGATCTGCATTCGAATGATAACATCATACAATTTTATAGTAACAATAAATTAAATGACACATTGTTATTTTCAATAGAACCAATAACCAGTGCAGATATCTATAAACACATAAAAACAATTAAATCAGAAGCCATAGGAATTGATGAAATAAGTGTTAGAATGTTAAATCTAGTATTACCCTACTGTATAAATGCAATTGTAGACATAATTAACCTGTCATTGACCACTGGTCAATTTCCCAATATATGGAAAACTGCTCTTGTTCTTCCATTTCCTAAGATAGAAAACTGCACTGAACTAAAAGACCTCAGACCACTTAGCATCCTGCCAGCATTATCAAAATTAATAGAAAAAATTATTGCCGACCAATTTAAATCCTATCTCTATCTATCAGAATTCCATAATCCCTCAATTTCAATCTGGATTTCGCCCTATGCACAGCACTCAATCTGCACTGCTACAAATTGTAGACGATATCACACTAGCTATGGATAATAAGCAAATCACAATTATTATCTTCCTAGACCAAAGCAAAGCATTCGATGTAGTAAATTTCGACGTGCTAATTGCCAAGTTAAAATATATCGGTTGCAATAACATAGCCCTCACATGGTTTAAGAATTATATATATAATAGAGCTCAAAGTGTTAAATATAATGATACGATTAGCAATTCATCAGAAACCAAAAGTGGAGTCCCACAAGGGAGTATTTTAGGTCCTATCCTTTTCTCTGTATATACTTTTGATTTACCTCGGTGCCTAAAATATTGCAAATATCATTTGTACGCAGACGATTTACAGATATATATTTCTTGCTCAATCAATAATATAGCTGAAACAATTAATAGAGTAAACATCGATCTATATAATATTTATAACTGGTGTACAGAAAATGGGTTGCGTATCAACCCCGAAAAAACAGTTGCAATGTGTATAGGTACTCGCCAAATTCATTCAAAAATAAACATAAATGATCATAATATAATGCTAAATGATGTAGTTATAAATTGGTCAGATTGCACAAAAAGTTTAGGGATGACATTTGACAATTATTTAAGCTTCGAAAGACATTTAAATAAAATTGTATCCATATCATTTATGAAATTAAAAATGCTCTACAGGCTGAAGAAATCATTATCACCAAACACAAAACTCAAAATGATACAAAGCCTATTTATCCCAATTTGGATTATTGCTCTAGTGTATACTATGATTTTCTGACACAACAAAATAAAAATAAACTGCAAAAAATACAAAATGCGTGCATGAGATTTGTATTTGATATACCTTATGCCCATCGTGTCACTCCCTTTATAAACAACTGCAAGGAACTAAAAATTAATAATAGGTTTATATATTTATATTGCATTTTCTTGTACAAATTAGTTAAAAATACTATACCAAATTATCTATTTAGCAAATTACAACTAAGATCCGTTGCTCATAACGTAAATATACGGACGAACAATTATACTATACCACAATATGCTCTAAATAAATTTCAAGGATGTTTTTCTTATAAAGCACCTACCCTATTAAATACTGTACTAAATTTACTAAACCTATCAGAAAATAGTTTCAAAACTAAA
The DNA here is from genome assembly GCA_936432065.2 of Rutpela maculata. Taxonomy (NCBI): domain Eukaryota; kingdom Metazoa; phylum Arthropoda; class Insecta; order Coleoptera; family Cerambycidae; genus Rutpela; species Rutpela maculata. Next base: position 216,852,898 of record OW386287.2, read on the forward strand.
TTAAAAGAATATTTATTACAAAATCAATCATAGATTCAGATAATACTACACATTATATTCCTATATAATTCAAGTAATATAAATAGATGTAAGTTTATGCAGATAGCTAAATAACTGTACTCACAGTAGTTCTTAGTATATGATAGGCGGTGTGGAAGATCGCAAGATGTGCGAACACCGACCAATTGTGTAATTGTTTAATTGTTTAACATAACTACTAATGTAAACTCTGTAAACTCTTCCAAATTGCACAATAAACCTTATTCTATTCTATAAACGTCGAGATTTTAAATTTGAGCGAAAAAAAATTTCTGTCTGTCGGTCTGTCTGTAACTTTTTTTGTGAGCACGTTTACTCTGAAACCGTTTAAGATATTGACTTGAAATTTGGTACACATATGTACTTTAACGAGATCTGGAACTAGATTATATTTTCATCTTGTTCCGTCGAAGGGTTGAAGGGTAAATTTGGGGTAAATAGGTAAATCAAGCAGGTAAAAGTCCATAAAATTGGTATTTAGTATATACAAGAGAAGCTAAGGTCTCAAAAAAATTTTTGGCATTAGCCACCCCCATTACCCCCCCCCCCCCCCCCATTATTAAAGGGGATAACAAAATTGTGATTTAGTGTGTGTGCAAGAACCAGAAACCTCAAAATATTTGTTTAATTCACCCACCCCCACCCCACTACTGATGTGGGGTATCGTTTTTCTGGATGTGGAAGTAGTGATTCCTTGGGCAGCGGTTTTTCCTTTGTTATTTCTACGGATGACTAAGGTAAGTTTTTCTGTTTATTTACTGTTCACAAATTTATTACATGAAAACTGACCTACCAATTTTGTGTTTTTTAGCCTTAAGTACGATTTATAAATTTTTCCGCTGCAATTGCGGTTGCAGTTGGAGTTGCCGCAGCGATATCAGTTGCAATTCACGAAAATTTGTCATTCATAAACTCTTGCTGTTGCTGTCGTAGAATGTTTTTCACGCATGCGCTTCACACATCAATCTCGTGACGATTTGTTTACGTTCTCCATGAACTACAATTTCATTGGCTATCCGCTGGTAATTCCACAGCGGTTGCCGTTCAAGATAAAATTTGGTTATCTACCTGCGGAATATGAACTGCAACCGCAGCGGCGGAAACATTGCTTTCGTATTCTTCATAAACACTACAGGTGCGGCAACTGCAACTGTAACTGCTGCGGCTACTAATTAAGTCTACTTTATGCTTCTAAAACTTGGGCATAATGAAACGAGACACCGTTTTTTGTTTGTTTTGACATATATTTATTTGTTTGGTGAATTGTTTGAGTACTTCTCGATGAGTTAGAAACTAGAAATTTAGCACGAAGGTAGGCAGTATCTTTTCAACCATTAGAAAATTCCAAAATTTGCAAAAATCAGAATAGCGGCTAACCTAGTTCAGTATATAGAAGACGTGAAAATTAAGACGTCAAAATAGTAGCAGATATGAAAGAAATATAGAAAAGAAAGTTGTAGAGGATTAAACTTTCTACAAGAAAAGTCAGTGAGGGCATGCAACAATTAAAGATACATACGTATAAGCTACAACTCACTTTTTTTATGTGAAATTTTATTCTCCACAACTTTGTTCCTATAGTTTTTTCACAGCTCTTACTATGTTGGAAATGCCTTCATTTTAATGTGGGTATTACCATTTAAGTAAATATAGATTAGTCACCATATTGGAGCCGCGATTTCGAATTTCGTAAGTTTTGGAATTTTTTGGGGTCGGGAAGGTACTCCCTGCCTCCATGCCAAATTTCAAATTTCTAGCTCTTCAGGAAGTATTCAAACAATTCACCATACAGATAAAAATAGGGGAAAAAATTGGGAAGTTCAAAATTACCCAATATGGCGGCCAAAAGTTGAGCTAACTTTTTTGGGAACTTGCAAACTTGGATAATTAATTTATGCATCGTCATTATTTGAATAATTTATAAACATAAAAATTGGAAGGGGGGGCACTATTTATTATTTTTAATTACCTTCACGAACCCGTAGTGAAACAAGAGCATTTATATACATAAAAACATTTTTTTTCCTATATGCTTAATGGCCTAAACTAAAGTAAGGCCAAAACACAACTATTTAAAAATTAATTGTGTTAACTTACCTCTAAAGCATCATAACTTTCATAATAATCATTAGATTCCGAGTCTAACGACTCGTTCCCTTCCTTCGGTTCCATCTTCGATTCAACAAGTTCTAAATTTCAGGAAACAGGAAAATATTTTTCAATGCACAGTTTCCAACAACAATAGCACCAGTGATAACCTTAAAATTTCCTTAAAATGTTTTGCACACACGTGCCAGTCTGCAGTGTTGCCAAACCAATTTTTCAAAGTGCAAAATTGGTCGACTGAAAATTACCTGAAAGCACTAGATTTTCTACAGCCAAAGCATGAAGACTAGTCTTCATGGGTTAAAGTCAACAGAAAATCAGTTAGTTTTGGTTGTTAAATTACCACAAAATCACCTAATTTAATAAAAACCAGATAAAAACAGCATGAAGGTATCTTCGTGTTGTAAGCTCCATCTAGTGAGCCATTGTAATGTTGACCAAAATGCTAACCATAAGAAACAAACGTAAATAGTGGCATCTAGGACCACCACTACGCATTAAGAGAACAAAATTTAAATTTAAACATTATTAAATGCAAATAAAAAACATTTAAAAAAATAAATCTCATAATAAATATAAAAGTAATGATATTATCGTTGTCGACCAGAAAATAATGTATCAAATTCAATATATACGTGACAAAAATGTTGTGTGTCATCTATGGGCAAATGTAAGAACTACAGTTTCTTGCGTCTTTTAAAAAAATATATTGCAGAAATCTGTATCAGTAGCAAGAAATCCCCAATAAATAGTCAAGATTTGTACATAAAAGTGGCAAGTAAAATTGTCACTAGATGATTTCAAAGTTACCAGAATTTACATGTAAAAGCATAAATACGTTTCGATGACATGTTTCTAAAGTTAAAGTTAATGGCAACACTGCCAATATGTCACGTTGAGCCAAACGTCATTTTTTTGTCACATCAACTCTGCATCAGCACAAAGAGTAAGTATACTCTCTGCATCAGCAGGAAAGAGTTGGCCAAAGACGAAGACGATAGTAGATGGGAGAAAACATTTTGTGAGGCTGTCCGCGTAACAGGCAACCACGACAGCTGGCGTGATGCTGTCAGACGTGCCGTATAGCAATGAGAGGCCAACTAGTGTGATTCACGAATTACAAAGCGTCAAATTGGTACAGTTTGTATACAAATTTGCGGATTCCATTTTCATCTAAGTATTCTATTACATCATCACACATACCGGTTTTGTAATTAATATTATATAAAGGTATGCATAGATATAAAGGTTAATCACACTGATAAAAAAATGATAAAAAAAATGGGGTATATATATCAATAAAGTAAAAATCTGTCAGTCATTCACAATAAGTAAATAATTGTGTTGTTGATAACTTTTTATTCGACGATGGGTAAAATTAAAGCAAAAGTTTATCTTTTTCAGAGACATTTTGAAGGACTTCCTAAAAAAGATGATTTCAAACTTGTAGAACAAGATTTGCCACCTATTAAAAATGGAGGTAAGAGAGTTTTTAAAAAATTAGACACGTACAAATATTAGTAGAGGTAACTAGATATATTCTATCTCCTCTAAAGAAAATGTAAAAAAAAAAATATTAGTTTAAGAAAGCATTGTTAACATTTAACACTTATAACCCTTGAGTAAGCCAGTTTTGCAACTATTGTTGTAGTAGGGGTACCTAGTACCTGCAATCCCATTTCAAGGACATGGCTTATCTTGACTTAAGAGAATCAACAACCATTGGTTAAATAAATTCGTACCCTACTAATGGTGCATTTGAGTTAAGTATACAGAATTTCCAAAAAAAATTCACTCACTCACAAAAGTCCAAAATTTCGGAAAAACCTCCTTGGATATGTTTTTTCAAATTTTGAACAGTGTAAGTATATGTGCTATAGACTTTTACGAGTAAATTTTTAAACACCCTGTATGCATTATTGAGAGGCCTGAGGAAAATAATTTCACATGATGACTGGCATAAAGCAAAATGGCTGTCTTTTTTGAGAATATACCTTTCTATATCTTACGTTTATAATTATTTGTTATTTTGAGCAACACAATTAAAATTAAATATTTGTTAAATTGGAATTAGTGTAATTTTTAACCATTATGTAGTCGCAACACTTTTTTGAAATTTTGATATACATTTAACGTTAACCATAAAATCCACCATATAGTACTAGGAGAGTAAAGGAGAGGCTTCAGTACCCATAGGAAAACGGCATTGTGAAATATAATTTAAAATATTTGTTTTTTCCTCAAGGCCCTTTATGTAAAAAAAAAAAATTAACGCGGAAGTTTGTTGCACTACATTTTTTTTTCTTAAAATGAAGGGGTATCATAGCCATATGAATATAACTTGAATATAATATGTTAAAACTAAAAGTATGTAAACCCCGTTGTTTTTTGTTTTCGTTGGAACCAGGCCATATGTATCCTCTTTTCAAGAAGAAAAAAAAATGAAACGTGCATTTAGTCAGATTTTTATTAAAAAAAAAATTGTTATCTGGTTTCTTAGAAAAAACGAATTTTATGAAACTTTTTTATAGGGCAAAGTCCGGTATCACAATGGTTCTTTGTTATAATGAAGAAATATAAATACTCCTACTAAAGCAATAAAAGTGGTACCTACTAACTTTCGCTCTAATCATAAAATTCGTTTTTTTTTTTTTGAGAAATTTGAGAAACAACAATATTGCCATTTTTTTGTAATGAAAATTTTTGGCTAGGCACGGCTTTTATTTTTTTACGAAGAGAATATATATAGTCTATAGTTCCAACGAAAATAAAAAATAATCGGATTTGCATACTTTCAGATTTTGCATAATGTTACGCCACATTATTTATATGTTGGCTAGTAATTCCCCTTCACTTTAAGAAAAAAGAATATAGTGCAGCTAACCTCTGCATTTTTTTTTTAACTATTTAACGTCGGCCTATTTCCGCTACCAGGGCCTATCACCAACGCCAGGAGACGAGCTACCCCCAACCTGGAAATTTTGCCGAACCTCTTCTCTTAAGAAGAGTAGGGATCTTTTACTTGCCTAACATTTAATAGACAAGGGACCACCTGCGTATACCCTGATATACAAGCCGCTAGAAGGTGGCACGAGGACGCTGTATTTCCCAAGATGGGTCACCTATCCAAGTACTAACCGCGCTCGACGTTGCTTCAACGAACCTCTGCATTAATTTTCTTTACATGCAGCCCTTATTCTTATCGGACACCCAGAATAATTTGTAAAAGCTCTAGCTGTCTTTAATCAGCTCAGATTTATTTGACTTGACTGAAACTCCAAATAATGATTTACACATGTGTAAGTGTTTGAGAAAGTAACCACAGTTTTTTCGTTATATATGGTTGCCTTTGATTTTAGACATCATACTGCAGACTACAGCTGCTCTATTCAAACAGGCCTTGACTTGTCACTTATTAGAGTCAAAATTTCGGAATTTCGAAAGATTTTCTTGTTCTGTCAGAAAAATAATATAATTTTTTCCTATAGGTATTTATATGATCTATGTTTATTACACCACCTTCTGCAACATCTCATCATAGATCATTTCCAGTACAGGGGGGAAAGGGGGGAGGAGGGGAAGGGGGAGGTGGCAATGAACCGTTGGTGCTATGATAAAAATAGTAAGGACCTTTTACCTTTACGAAAATCCCTAAAAATTCTTTTATTTGCAAAGTTTGCGAAAAGTAGTTTCTGTGAATTATTTTGTACACTATTGACTGTACATTGAAATTAAAAAAATTAATTAAACGGCAACTTGAAGAGCACTAAATATTCTACAATTTGTTTTACATCCATTTGGTAGGACTAACAATTTACGAGTTATAGCTCATCAAAAAACGTTTTTGCAAACTTTGACGCGCTTAATTCGTAAACGGTTAGTTCTACTGATATGAGCCTGTAGAAAATTTAGTGGTGAACAAAAAAGTCATTATCATTTTTGTCATAACGTAAATGGTTCACGAGATATTTATTGTTGAACTGTTTGCAAAGATGGCAATCCCTCCTTCCCCCCGACCTTGCCAACTTAGCAAAATACTCGGAGACACTCCCGAACACACAAAAAGAAACCTATAGATTGTACTATTAGCCCATGAAATATATTTTTGCCCTTCTTAGGCCGCTTCAAAAGGACTTAAAGCCATTTTCTCGAAAAGTCAACCAGATTTACTCTTTGACGAAGATTTCCTCGGATTTCCTTAGGATTTTCTCGGATTTCCTTTGGGTGTACACCAGATTTCCTTCGGGGTTTACCCCTCGTAAATAATTAATAATAATAATGATTTATTCATCACATAAAATTCCATACACAAAAGGTTGTACAAAATGTATTGGTCGAATCCAAAATCCAGGAGGATTACAAATAGTATAAACATATAGATAGTAAAATAGTATAAACATAATACAAAAATAAAATAAGTAATTGTATAAAACAACATATTAACAAACGTAACAAACAAGAAACGTTATGATTATCATTACATTTCCAGATATTCAGTAAGGGAGTAAAATGCCATATATTTAATAAATAGTTACTTAGCGTTGATTTGGATTTATTAAAATTACTAATTTCTCTAAACAGTGATATAAACTTGTAGCAAGAAATCACTTGTATCAAGAAATTTAAAAAAAAATGAATTGTTGGGTGTCGTTAGATTGACACGAGTAGTATTCATCAGCTATTTAGTAATGGAGCCATATATCGTCTATCAAAATTTTTAAATTAATCATTGTTTTGTTTGCTTATAGTTAAAGTAAAAAACATGTTATAGAATTTTGTAAACATCTGAAATAGTAATTTAAAAACAATCAAAAATGAAAATCAATGTATTAGAATATATAGCTGGGAAAGGAGGCTAGCAATTAATTGAACTGTCAACAGTGTGAAGTGCCATACATGTCATCGAGCGACGTTGAGCGACCTTGTAAAAATTATTTTGAATTACATCCCCTCAAAATTTAAAGGCCAATAGGATTTTGTCGCACACAGTGATAATGTGCTCATACTACTATGCTCCTTTCCCGGCTAAGGTATAATCTTTTTTCTTCTCTGATAACTTACATTCTGGTTGTTATAAAAATATTAAAAAGTGTAAAATTAATTATTTACCAAACATTTTCCATTTTATACAGGATGCAACTTCAGTACATTAAAATACTGCAAGGTCTTATTCCTTAGTTAATTAAAAAAACAGAATTCATATAAATAAGTGCCCAAAGATTCTTCATTTTGGAGATACGGATATTGAAATTTTCAAACACTTTGTATAAGCTTTGTATATGCTAAGATACATCATTAGAAATTATGAGAATACCCTTCTCAATAGAAAATAATTTCATGCAATGACTGACAAAATAAGTACGTAAAGCGAAATGGCTGTCTACTTATCTAAAATTGTTATTTGTTATTTTAAGCAACACGTTTAAAATCAAATATTTGTCAGATTAGAATTAGTGCAATTTTTTAAGCACTAAGTAGTCATAACACTTTTCTGAAAACTAATGTAAATGATTTACACATGTGAAGTATTTGAGAAAGAACCTAGCTAGCTTTTCTGGTTCCCTTGATTTTAGACATCATATACTATATATTCGCAGTGGTTCTTTTCAAATAGTTCTTGCCTGGTCCCTTAAGCCAAGCTCCCATCTGTCAGACAACAACAAGATACACACCCGACAAAGACCTAACTGTGTCTGTTGAAAATCTCTCGAGTTAAGATCAGTCAAATTTTTCATTTAAATACGTTCGGGCCATTTTGTAGATGAAATGTAAGGTCTAATTTGACCTATAAGCGAAAGAAAAACGTTCTTTTGATCAAAATATAAGATAACTGGAACCAATGAGGGTACATTTCCAATTCCTTCATTACCTAAAAAGTATCTCCGTTGTTGCAGCTTCGTGGGTGCACCCAATACCTTCTAGTTCTGTTATTAATATTCACGACTTGTAACAAAGCAAGCGCCCGACGATGACATGATTGCTATACTGACAAATATATAATATATAAGACTTTAATCCATGCTCACAAAAGTAAAATATTTGTTTTGCGACTTGCATGTTGTGTTTTCTGTTTGTCTACTTTATGTCTGTCTCGCGCATTTGTCATGTCTGTATCTTGTTGTTGTATGACAGATGGGCGCTTGACCTTAGATTTAATATTTTGGAATTTAGAGGGTCTTTTTATTCTGTAAGACAAGTAAAATGTTTCTGTCCTATGTGCAAGGTGTCCACAGATGGACTTAACATGACATATACACTTGTAAACTGGTTTATTTTTTATGTTTTGATAAAATTTGATTCTTTTTAAAAATCTTTGCTTATTATCAACCCATGGCCATTCTCAAGATCATGATTTACGATACGAAGTGTTGGAAAATGAAGAAAAAATAAAATGAAAAAAATGTTAACAACGGTTTTGACGAAGGTTGTAAATAGTGCCAAGTACAAAGTTGTTTCATTGTTTCATTCATACATTCTTGGTAAAATTTTACATTCTTTTCATTTCCGAACACCTTGTATAGTAAATCGTAATCCTGAGTATGACTAAGGACTTTTCGGAATAAGCGGAAGTTTTCATGAAGAATTACTTTTATCAGAAAACCAACAATAAAAAAGTTTACAAGTATCGTTAAGTGGACACACTGTATCTATGTTCATTACACCATGTTGCAACAGATTTAAAAATTTTGGTTAAAAACATAGGATAAACATTCACCATAGATTATTTCAAGTAATAAAAGTAAGACATTTTTTTAGTATTTCGCAAACATGAGATAGAGTCATTTATGAACACTAAAAAGTCTGTCTATGATGCTGATTATTTTGCCAAGTTGACTGAGTCGGGAGGCAAGGGGGGTGGTGTGTTGCCACCATCTTTGTGAAAATTTCAAACGTAAATATTTCGAACATCGTTAATGCTACGACAAAAATAAAAACGACACCATTTGTTCAAAACTAAATTTTCTACGAATTCTTTCATAGGCTTATTTTTGTATAACTAACCATTTACGTGTTACACAGTGAGTCAGAATTTGCAAAAAGTAGTTTTTGCAATTTATTTTGTAAACTTTTGGCTATCCATTAATAAAATATTAAATGACATTCTTGGAGAGCTCTAAATTGTCAACAATTTCTGTCTCAGACGCCATTTTGTAGGACTAACAGTTTATGAGCTGCAGCTCTCCAAAAGACGTGATTGGTTCTCCAAAATGAGCCTGAACGAATTTGATTTTGTCATAATAGTTATTAAGGTACCAAGGGTGTTATAAGGATAATAACGCACCGAGGTCGGCAGTGTACAATCCCAAGGGCCTCTGGCCCGAGGGAGTGTACGTCGACCGAGGGAGTCATTATCCTATATAACACCCGTGGTGCCTTCAACGTTTAATGTCCTGCAAGTCTGTTATTTAATTCGAATTTTTTTTTTTGACATTTACGATTTATTAATTTGACATCTATTATGTTCAGAACGATTTGATTTAAAAGAGAGTAAAAATCAAAATTGTTTGTAAACGCCGCCGTTGCATAGGAACGCATTTTGTTTGTCAATAACGATATCATAATTTGCTTGTTTTGGGTTGTATTAAGAAGAAAGAAAGAAGAAAGAAAGAAAGATTTATTGGTGCTAAAAAAACAGAGATTACACAAGTCAAGGAAAGTTTACAGTACACATTACTTAATGCAACGAATCACACTACTTGTAAAACAAATTAATTATGACTAGATCATAAATATTTATCAAAATTATAAAAATTGTATTAAAACCTATCTTATGATGAAAAAGTCTGATGTATGTATAAAATTGCTATTCTACAATTTTGAAATAAAAACTATGTAATTAAAATTGACTAATCGGAAGATCCACTTTTACAACAAATATGACAATAATTAACTTAGTTTTACATATAAGATCACAACAATTATAATTTTATAATGCCCTAGGGCGTTATAGATATTCATAACGCCCTAGGGCGTTATTTTTCATTTAATGTATCTCAAAATAGGGTGGTTATTGTAAAATAACAGACTTGTAGGACATTATATATATTTACGGTTGAACTTTTCGCAAAGATGGTGGATCCAACTCCCTCCCCCTTCCCTCCGACCTTGCCAACTTGGCAAAATACTCAGGAGACGTTCCCAAACACTTAAAACGAAGTGACTTGCACAAAAGAAACCTATAGATTGTATTAGGACATAAATAAGCCAAGCACAAATCATTTCAATCATGAGCCATGAATAATTCAAGAAATTTATAAAAAATAAATTTTAATTGTTAGGTGTCAGATTGATACAAATTCTTCCATTTGGTAATGGAGCCCACATCTTCTATGAAAAATTTTAAATGAACCATTGTTTTGTTTACTTACAGCTAACGTAAAAAATATAAGATTTCGCAAACATTGCAAAAATAATCTGTAAACAATCAAAAATGAAAATCTACGTATTAGTATCTGATTCTAATCTAATAACTTATATTTTGATTGTATAAAAAATATAAAAAGGTGTAACATTATTTTATTTAGAATAAAATGCTTTCGCTTCATACAGGGTGTAACTAACCTTATGTACGTTAAAATATTTCTGGGGGTTATTTCTTAGGTAGTTGTGAGAAAGAAATTTTTATGTAGCAGGTGCCCAAAAATCCTTCGTTTTGGGTTTTTTTGAAGCGTTGAAATTTCCAAAAAAATATCTTTATTAGTAGAGGTACAGCTACTTAAATCAAATTTGGCACTTAGATAAGACGACTGAAGATGTGATTATATCATGTGCTACAATTAACCAGTGTTGAAGATATGGGTAATAATTACTATCACAAATTTGATAAAAAGTAGTCCTGTAGAAAATTAAAAGCAATCACATCTTAAGATAAGTCATTCAATTATAGATAACTGTATCTTAATTTCTTTTGCTATCTCATAGTTTCATGAAAATTATTTTTCCAATTTGACCATTATTGTGAAACAAATCAACATTTTTTGCTCAGAAAAAATTGTTATGCATTAGGGATACCTTTAAATCATAATTCTCTTTGCTTGTGATACATTTTCATGCTCTAAGTCATAAAAAGTTTTCCCATTGCTATTTTCTTTCATCATGATTAGTCATGATGAAAAACTTGACATGAAGAACGATGACATTTTTTATTAAACTAAGCAAAGTAAACATGTAATCAAGATGCCAAAAACAAAACAACCATGCCTGCTTAGTTTAATAAGATTGATGTTTTTGCAATAACGATGGTATAAAATGAAAAAAAAAAAAAATTCATGAATCTACGAGAGATAGTAAAAAAATTGAAGATATAATTATCTATAATTGAACATCTTATCTTAAAATGTGATCGCTTTTAATTTTCTACAGGCTGTTACTACTTTTTTATCAAAGATAATCGTCTATTATTGAATGCTTCATGATCATGAATCTCCAATTCTCCAAGCAGCATTTTTAGTACCCGTATAATCATGCTGTACAGATTATGTAATGATAATAATAATCTAGTATCTATATTATATGTCTGACTAAGGACCGGTTTATAAGTGCGCGGTTAAGCACTTAATCCTACGGCTAAATTAACTAGAAGTTTAGAATGTGCTTCTATTGCACATTTCAATATTGCAACTTCACATTCTAAACTTCTAGTTAATTTAACTGTAGGATAAAGTGCTTAACCGCGCAGTGATAAACCGGTCCTAAGTGACATAGAATTGATTAAATAAAGGTTTATTATCATCGAAGAAACGGTCGTTTAAATCAAGATTATGTAAAGAAACATAATATTCTGTAAATGAAGAATATAGATATTGTTGGTAGCATCCACGTGTATATTATTTACACTTCCCTATCTAATACTATTTACCATGCTCCAATGTATCCTCACAAGGGTTTTAAATTATTCTACTTTTTACCAATTGCCATCGGTAGAGTTCGAAGTTCGAACCTGCAATGCCTAGGTTATGTTAGGTTAGGTTGATATATGTGAGTGGGCTAGTAACAGACCTTCTATCGCGACCATCTGGTCTATTGTGGCTCACTCCCAATTATGTTTCACCCAATGCGTTCAGCTTTTTAATAAAGCGACTACCTTTTGTTGGGTGAGAGTTTGTCCTGGCAGCAATTGCCCTTTGCCAAAAAGTAAGAACCTAGTGCTTTTTGCAGTAGGACAGGTACATAGAACGTGCACTGCCATTTCATCCTCCTCCAAATATAGTCGGCACACAGCGTTGTCCGCTATTCTGAGTTTGTGTAAGTGGTGATTTAGTCTGCTCCATTTTATTCCACTTGGTACTCACACTATACTATCTATAATTTTGTTAGAATAAAAAAATGCTCATTTTGATAATCTATCAAAATATCAATTTCTGATCTTTGTATTTTTTCTGATTATCTACATCTGGTTAGAAAATAATGAGCCCCAAAATGATTTTTTTTTACAAAGTCCCCATCTAAACATTTTTTAAAATAAAAAAAAAAACCTCATCAAGTTTTGTACTAAAAAAAACTATAGTACCTACCGAAGCTTTTTGTAAATAAAGCCATTTTAAAGTTTTTTCTTTTTTTGTATAACCAGAAGTTAGTTTATCACTTATCAGAGAAATACAAAGATTATCTTAATAGATAGATTTTCATTTTTGTTGACTTGATGACTTGATTATTTTTTCTGATAATTGTGAAATCTATAAAAAATGTTTTTAGTTTATCTATAAGCAAACAAAAGAAATGATTCATTGAAAAACTTTTAAAGATTATTTCGATCTGTAATTCAAATTCATTGCTCTAAGGGTTTTATTAGGCGAGGAGCCCGTGACATTGAAACTACCGAACATAAGCCCAGTATGACGAGGTTTTTCTTGCCGAAAGTATTTTAAATTAAATTAATTATAATTAAAAAACAATAATGTTTTACTGTTTTTGCGGAAATTGATTTTTCAATTAGAGCATTTTTAGGAAATTTCATGCTCTTTCAGAAAAACCTGGCACGACAACCTCTACTCTGCCGAAAATATCTGTCATACCTATTTGAAGTAGATAACAAAGTTTTACCGTTATGGCGTGGAAACATTTTTTTTTTCACTTTGTTCGTTATTGTGCACTCTTTCAAAATATCATGACAGCCCAAAAACTGCCGGAGATACCAATTTTTCACTAGAATTTTTGAAATCCACGGTGACGGTACTTTCAATGTCACGGGCTCCTGGACTATATAGTCAAGTAAACTTTAACTTGGTGGGGCCAAACGTCGCTTCATTATATAAACTAAGAGAATCAGACATACGCAATTAGTTTCTGTCTGTGTCATTGCAATGGCTCTGTGCGCATTGTTTATCAAATCGTATGATGTGTTACCAATTCGTACACACGACAAATTAGAGTTTACTCAACTCTACATATTTTGTTTTCATGTTTTAAAGAATTCCTCGCTGAGGCTGTCTATATTAGCCTGGATCCTGCGATGAGAGTCTACTCGTTCAACTGGCCATTGGGAGAGACATTTCCAAGCTTTCAAGTTGCCAAGTAAGTGTTTCAAGTCTAAAAAAAAATTAATTCCTAGCCCACCTTTATTTCTTACAGAATAATCGATAGTAAAAATCCAAAGTATCCAGTTGGACAGCATGTTATGGGCTTTTTTGGTTGGCGTACGCATACAATTTCAGATGGAAATACTTCATATGGAAAAGTATTAATTATACCTAATTATGGCGGTTTACCATTATCTCTAGCCCTTGGCGTTTTGGGAATAACAGGGTAATTATTAGATAGATAGATAGTTTATTTAAGAATACAATAGTGTGCATTATGGTAAGCCAATAGTAAAATAATAAAGTATAAAGTATAAAACATACAAAATATAAATATAAGAATATAAAATTATTAGAACATAAAAACAGTATATATAAACCTGTACACGAGACATTAGAAATAATAAAACTTATATGATAAAAGGTACCCATTAATACTGTAAAATGTATGATGGATTAAATATTTTTTAGTTTCATGTTTGAGTTTATTGAAGTTATAAATGTTTTTAATATCATTAGGCAACTTATTACACATCGTAACAAAATTGTAATTTGGTGCATGTTTAAAGTATGAATATTTATGATTCGGTACCAGCAAACTATTGCTGTTTCACGTAATATTTCCGTGAATATTATTTAGTGTTGAAAAATGATTGTTATTTTGTTTAACAAAAACACTTTTCAGAATAAATATAGGTACAGAAAACTGTCAACAAATTGATCTCCATATATGTATTCCTACAGGACTGTTGGTTTTAAATTAAGTATTAGCCTTATAAGCCTTTTTTGACAGATAAATGCTCTAATAATATCTGCCCTCTTGCCCCAAGATACAATGTTTAAAGATATATGACTATCCTAAAGAGAAATAAACGTTTAGAAGTCCTTTACAATCTAAGAAAGATTTTAACCGCATTATGGCATAATAAACACTGTTTAATTTCAAGCAGACATGCTTGATATGCTTAGGACATGTTAAATTTTCATCAACCCAAGTTCCTAAAACTTAGCCTCCTTAGAGCATGTTATATTTATTTCAGACAATGCTGGAAGAATCCAGTAATTTTTTCTTATGCATGTACATGTTAATTGTTTTATTTTTATTTAAAATTAGTCTATTTCTTTGACACCATATATGTATGTCATCATAGACTATTTTTATATTTGCTAGTAGCTCGTCAGAAGTAGTACCAGTCATATAGACTGTGGTGTCATCGGCAAACATTGTTACTATGCCTTCCGTAATATGCTCAGATAAATCATTGATATATAACACAAACATCAGCTAACCAAGCTTTGACCTCTGAGGGACACTTAGCAAAACACTACTTTCTTTTGACTATCCATTATTAATTTTTACTATAATTTTTCGGTTACTCATGTAGGATTTAGTCCTTTCTAATTAATTACCTCTTATTCCAATTTTATAGAGTTTTTCTGCTAGTAAATTTACATCTATAGTTCAAATGCTTGGGTTAGATCAAAAATAAGTACTGCTACGTATTTCCTCTCATCTAGATGAGTATAAACAAACTAGTAGATTAGACGAGGCTGTTTCAGTTGATCTGTTTGCTCGAAACTCATGTTGATTAGGATTACTAATATTATGTGAATATTATGAGATAAAGCTATCATATACAATTCGTTCAGTTAATTTTGAAAAGTTACTAAGTGGAGATGTTTGTCGATAGTTTTCCATATTATCGCGGTTGTCTTTTTTATAAAGAAGGTAAAACATTGTCCGTTTTCAGGACTTGGGGAAATATTACCCTGTTTTATAGATTTATTTATTAAATATATTAATGGCGTAATAATCACATGAATACTGGCAGTCAATAATTTTTTCGTGAATTAAGTTGTGAGATGTGACAATTCCAGCTGAGGGATGTATCGAGGGTCGCAACGAAAAATTTAAAGTTAGTAATATTTGATATAGTTAACCTCTGTCTTATGATTTTTACTGCTAGACCTGTTTTGGCTCGATTGAAGTTTAGAAGGTTATCAGAGGACCAGGCATCCATATTTTTACCAATATGCACGCCTTATTCAAAAGCAGAGGCATCTTCAATGCTGCCAAGATAGCTGACACATCATCAGCAAACCGATACAACGTATCAATAGCCAAACCATCTACCAAATCATTAACATATAACAAGAATCGATCCCCAAGGGACTCCCTGCGTTATGACCTGAATCAAAGTAGTATTCTGCGCAATCTTTTGTTATGCTTACGATTTGTGATCTGTTTGTCAGATAAGATGAGGGTTCCAAGCTGGTGCCTCTGATACCATACATTTCAATTCACAAAAATATTTTGCACTCACAAATGAAAAATCACTAATTTTTCGTGCTACGGCTTCTTGCCAAAATAAACGACGGGGGGCATATGCCGGATGTGTATATAGAGTACAGTAACAATTAATATTGTTGTTCATAAATGACTATTATTTAATGAAAAACGAATACCAAAATAAACGACAAAAGAGGGGGATATGCAGCCTTATAACTAACTTTATAATTTAGCAATAGCATCCAATGGTCACCTTTTAATTTTAGAAATACAGCTTATTTTGGTTTTCTCGAAATATGTACACCCCGTGTTGGTGAGACAGTAGTGGTAACGGCAGCAGCAGGAGCTACAGGAAGTCATGTGGGTCAAATAGCCAAAATTAAGGGCTGTAAAGTAATTGGAATAGCGGGTTCAGATGAAAAGGGAAAGTGGCTGGTTGATGAATTAGGATTTGACCATTTTATTAACTATAAAACTGCTGATGTAGATAAAGCTCTAACAGAAGTAGCTCCACAAGGCGTGGATTGCTATTTTGACAACGTAAGTAGTTATATTTTTTATTGTATATCGATGGAACATTCGCAAAATATAAGCCTAAAATAGTTTTGATCAAAATTGGATATGAATTTTGCTCATATGGAGCCATTCAACAAATACGTTAGCAAAAATGGGCTATTCTTTATTAACTATAAGCTTTCAAATATATATTTTTTGTTTCTATAGCATAAAACAAAGTAGTTATGATTGAAACAATGTGAGTCCCCGCATTTCTTTAATAAAAACGTCGCCATTTTGTTACTGTAATTGGCCAGTAATTAAAAAATTCTCGATTCTCAATCTATTGTCAATATATGTGAGGCGGAAAGCAAAAAGGGACCTCTTGTCGGCAATGTCAATTTTTCAGTACAGTCGAATTAGTGGTTTGGGTCAAAATAATCGATTTTCGGATTTTTGCGATTTATTACCTTTACAAGTTGTAATCGATTACAAAACCGATATAATTGGATGAGACACTTAAAATAATCGATAAAGCATTCGATGTTCAGCCCTGGAAAAGGTACCTCTTGTCGCTTATGGAGAAATAACATGGGACCGACAAGAGGTCTCTTTCATAAACGCACTAGTAACTTAAACAAAAAAAAACATAGAGATATGATTTTTGAACCAAATTGTTCGGAATTCAAGCTTAATTCATTTAATATCAATAACTAAAAACTGGAATTTGCCGACAAGAGGTCCCTTTTTGCTTTCCGCCTCACATATAGTATTATTTAAATGCTCGAATTTATTTAAAGCACTTGAACTGATACTGAAAATGATCACTTACTACAAAAATCACCCATAAACAAAATTGTTGTATCTCTAGGTACTGTGCTATATTTAAAACTGTATTTATTGTAGGTTGGAGGTGAAATCGCCAACATTGTTTTACGTCACATGAATAAATTTGGTCGAGTGTCTGTATGTGGAGCCATATCGTCGTATAATGATGCAACACCTGAAGACAACAAAGGTAAATAAAATTCTCAATATGTCTTTATTAATGGTTGCCTACACTTGGTACTACTTGTCTGGTTTCATATACAACACTCAGATACATACGAAAGTTGAAAGTGTTGAAGTATTCGGGAAACTTTTATTTTTAGCAGTTGTAGGAACATTTCCACACAGCACAGAAATATTCTAAGAATGTGCACAGAATGTTTGCTCGGAACGTTTCAATATTCTGAGAATGTTCTCACAACATGAAAATCATTACCATAGAATGTGCCATGTACATTACAAAGTGGAGTCTTTTAAATGTTCCTAGAACATCTCAGGTATGTTTTCCCAGGTAGCAAAGGCACGTGAAAATGATCTAACTAGTTAGTAGTCTACTTGATAAAAATGAAGTAATTAATGCATAAATAAGTATTGTCCTATGAATTTGTATCCGTATATTTTACTTACATTAACATATCTAGTTATCTAATATTGTTTACCAACACTCCAAATTTTTCTCACAAGGGTTGCCTGCAAATTATATTTTGTTTATTAAATTATTAAATCCATTTTATTTTACTTACCTTTACCAATTGCCGTCAGTGGGGATTGAACCGCCGCACGTCCAACCTTCTGTTTTGTCAACGGTTTAACTCACTCGGCCACTGAAGTTACACATGCCACTACCTACTTAAAGACTATGATTATAGGTAGTTGAAATCCGAAACGAAATTTTTTCTCATCTCAAATTTGATGAGCGGTGGGGGGAAGCCAGGAGTCAACTGTTTTAAGATTTTATAGTTGAGGTACTTATACAAACCTATTAAACTTGTTGGAGAAAAAACGGCAAAGATATAATATCATCTACAAAATTTAATGATCTAAAACAAACCTAAAATTGGAAAAAATATATTCGTATATCGGTTTTATAAGCAATTATTACCCTTAAAAAAACAAAAATTTTTTGCAATTATTTTAACAAAAAAAAAAAAAACGGGCTAAGCAGGGATCGAACCGCCGACCTCATGACTTGCAGGACAACGCAAAATCAAATTAAATCAAAAACTAGTTTATTTAAAATTAAAATAATACAACATTTGACCTTTCCCAGATACTTGCTTCGGAGCCAGTCAGACATCCACGGCGCCAGTCGCCGTGGAAATGGAAATACTGGACAAAGTGAGGCCAGGTAGAGCTAAGAGGAACTGAAAAATAATATAATGTCTCCTGGTCACAGGGTGCAACATAAATATTAATTAAAGTTAAACATGTAAAAAGACAACTTAAAATAATTGAAATGAAAAGGCAAAAGATGCGTGTATAAATAAATATCAGAGATAAATGATGACCACGTGGGAAAATTATCGACCAAAAAACCCGCATCAAGTAATTGTAAGAGCGAGCGGCTATGCTAGACACAATTTATGATTTAAAACATTTAAAGTTTCAGAAGATTTTGATATTTATAAAAAATATCATTAGGAAATGAACAAACGGCAACAAACGGAAACGAAGAAGGTAAAGTTATATATCGGAAATTGTGTGTGACAGATTTTATAGTATAGAGAAAAGGGGATGTGGCTAAATAGGTTGCCGAAAGATGGGCAACGCCTGATATGGTAATCTGTGTTTTATGCGAAAAGTTGCATTATGTTCCCTAATTTGAGTAATGTTGTTTGTAAGCGGACTATCACCAAATTTAAATTGGTAGAATTTTTATGATGTAACTTTGATGTAGTCCGCCAGTGGCATTATGTCGTGACAACATGCATAAAGGTCTCTTAAGGAGGTATATCGTGAGGAATTTGAGACGAGGCGCATAAATTTATGTTCCAGGACAAGCCTTAACTCACTCGACCACTAACCTCTCTGAGATTATTTATTTAAAGACTTTATAGTTGGAACACGCAATGGCTAGATTTTGCTTTTTAATACATTTTAATCTAATTTTACTATTAAAAGAGCTCGATACCTGCACAAATAAACTGTCGAATCTTTACAAACTCTTGCGAATATAAATTATTTTGGATATAATTAGTAGTGTATTAGTCATTATTTTTTTCGTGGTTGTTTATGATCCTCTTAGTCATAGGAGTTTTTTATTACAAAAAAAAAGACATATAAATTAAGATATCATTATTTCTGAGAAACAAATAGGTATTTAACAGGTTAACTGCCACGTATACATTATTTTGTGACTTTTTCAGGCCACTTGGATTTTTAGTTTCAGTATGTCTATATATCGATGAGAGGATTATATGACACACGCGGCACAATGTTTATATAGCCACAAGCGTCATTTATGACGCTCGTGGCAGTTAACCTGTTAAATAAATATTTGTATTTAGTATACCAAAATAATTATAGTTAAACATAATAACCACTCTGTTATATAGGTATCGCATCGCATCAAAATTTTGTGGAATGTACCACGAATGTTCTTTTAAAATATTACAGAAATATTTGATCAAAAATGTTTCATGAATATTCCAAACTAGATAAAAATATTTATGAAGGTTCTAGGAATATTTCAGGTAAATATTCTGTTTACAGAATATTGTCACTTAATGAGAATATTCTGAAAATATTCTGTGCTGTGTGGGTTAGCTTCCAACTGTATCTTCCATTTGAGTTTTTGAGAAATAGACTCAAACATAGTTGATAATTTATGGACCCCATTTTTAAAAAAAATCTTGTTATAGGATTTAAAATATACTGCCATCTATACAGATTCGGTAAATGTAGTTTTATATATCCTGAGATAAAAGAGTGCAAGAAGAAAAACAGAGAAATTAGGAAAATAAAGACAGATGTAGTGCCCCCAGTACGTTCCACACTTCGTGAAATCTTAGTTTTATCACCTTATCGCCTAATTTACCTGTTTTCTTTCTTACATTCGTTTATCTCAGTACATTACATTTGCCGAATCAGTATGTATATAAGTTTGAAGACATGCATACTGACTCATGAATATTTTCCTCATTTCCAGTATAAGTAAAATTTGGCACAGTTGTCTCTCATAAGTAACATACAGTAAATGTTCATAAACTATACCACCAATTAGGTGAAAATTATTCTCAAACCTCAGTCTATTCGAGGAACATGTAATTTTGCTAGTTCAGAATACGAATAATGAGTACAAAATTAAGGAACACAAATATTAGTTTTGCACCTTAGAATTTCAGTTCTTTTTTTTTTTTTTCAGTTGACTCAATCCAATGGCTGTTTGTTGCATCTGAACTTAAGATGGAAGGCTTTATACTTACCCGGTGGGCAGACAGATTTAACGAAGGAGTCCAACAAAATTTAAAATGGATTAAAGAGGGAAAATTAAAGTATAAGGAAACAGTTACTGAGGGATTTGAAAATGTAATTACAGCTTTCTCCTATTTGTTCACTGGTGAAAACGTAGGGAAGAATATTGTTAAAGTGTGATTTTTTATTAAATTGTTCGTTCATGTTTTTCATTTGTTCTTTAGCCTAACTATTATGCCTTTGTAAAAATAAGAAGTGATTCGACAATATATTTTCTGAGGTGTTTAAAAAAAAATATAGTTAAAAATGCAACTAGCAATACACACTAGTGTACAATGTAAAATCATATATTCAATCAAAGTTACCTTATGAGACATATTGAAAATCAAGATTTGTAGAGTAAGGTTCCCTCATATTCTGTTTTTACTTAAGACGTGAGTAAGAAAAGTTGACTATTCTTTTTCTTCTACAACTTATCCTGATTACCACCTTGCAAAACGATTACTCAAAATGCGAGGATAATTACCCCTACTTCAAGTGGGTCGTTGCGTGTGTCGGAGCTTTGTCGGCCTTTTTTATGATTTTCCAATTGACTTTAGACGCACTATACTTACCCAGATCTAGCCAAACATGGAAAAAAATAGTTGAGAAAATATTCATCACTCGTCTTTTTGTGCTGTAGCTCACGGTGAGAGTCAAGGCTCCTTGATCACAGTGTTTACTTTTATTTCACAGCCTTCACTATCTGGAAAACTTCACGTGATGCTGTATTAATTGTTAGTGACGGAAGAAATATTTATCTATTAATCTTGGAATTTAATCATTCATACAATAATTGTTTACTAATCTTTGTTAGTTTCTTTAATTGAAAGGCATACAAAATCTATTTTTAATCACTTTTATCTTTAATAAATCAAGCATATCATTCCAATTTCACGAAACCGAAATCCTCTTCAGGTGAAGTACCACTATGACTGTACTACATGCACCAAGTTGTGTGTTACTCACAATGTTATTTAGAATATTAAATATGATATTTAGTACATTTTTCATCAGATCATTTCTAGTTATCATGAATGTACAGGGTGCCAACCAAAAGTGGTAACCCGGTTTAGTGCATTTTTAAAAGAAATTTTCAAAGTGTATATGTACAGGCTCTGTCCGTTTTTCCAGCAGGGCGACTATAGTCTTTAATTAAAAAACAAGAAAAGAGGAGACACACGGCTTTTGCATTGCTGTTTTTTTCATTGATACCACTTACCAAGAATTAGGCCCCCAAGACAGTCCATGTTCCAAGTCTAATAAAGTTGTCCCACCCTATTTTTGAGCTAATCATCCAGTAAAAAAAACTATTTAAGCACTATCCTCAGAGCTCCGCAGCTCTCAGACACATTTCCAGGCACGTTAATAGGAACGTCTCTCGCTATTTCCATAGAATCAACTTATAAACGGATGGACTGAAATTCTGAAACACCTTGTATATATTTGTAGTAGTCCACAAATGTTATTTCTGACTACATCTCTCATATGACAATTATATAATTTGCACAAATTGTTAATTAATACTTATTATCTCTATTAATAGTTACATATTTCTTATCTAATAAGTATCTCTATTTGTCACACCGTTTCAAGTTTTATATGTAATATAAATATGAGCGATATCTGTGCACCTAATACTCTAATAAGACAGATAATGTATTACTAATTATTATCCAAACTGAGCCCATATTAATTATGCTGCGTTGATTAGTATATGTTTACAGGGGCGGCTCAAGGTAAATTTTCCACCAGGACAGGAGCACTTTTTGGCGCCCCCTCCTTGACATAATCACGGAAATTTCAAGGACATACTACATATTAAAGTGCAAGGATATTTGGATACTTTTTAACTTAATCATAGAGTAACATAACCATCTATACATAGCGGTTCAAAATTGTCTCTCGATATTTCTGTGGCTAATAGTACATCCAAAAAGAAGGTACTCTGAATAATAAGGAAATTATACCCCTTTAATGGGGAATAATAAATATCAGTTTCTCTGCAATATCTTCCGATTGCCTTAAAATATAAAATTCATATTTTAAGTTTAGATATAGCTGGTCTGGACATCAGTTTACATATTATCAGTAAAAAAAATCTTATAAAAAATTATTTTCAGATCTTTAGAAATAAAAAAGACATTCTTATTGTGTTTCGATAAACCATTCTCAGTTTATGTTTACACATCAGTGTGCATTTACAACATTTTATTAATGATAATTAATTTGTCTACACATCTAAATATTATGAGGCGGCTGGTGAAATTTCAATATTTTTTTTTCGTCTGTGGCGCATGGGACCCATACGAAATATGAGAAATAACATTTAGAGAAACATTTCTCTTAAATTTTGAAAAAGTAGTTTGTGAAAAAAATTTTTAAAATTCGGTTGACCTCCCTGGCCCTAGGAACTGTTTAATTTTTTTTTTGTCATATACCTTTGACTTTTCATAAAAATACAACAATAGGTTTTGGAGTTTATGAAAATATTTTCATTATTAACTGAAATACAACGAACTGAAATTTTGTAAATTACAATTTAACAAATTACAACATTTTAATTCGTTGGATCTCAGTTAATAATGAAAATATTTTCATAAACTCGAAAACATATTCACGAAAATCAAACAAATGAACCCAGTAGGGATTTACCATCGATACAAAGGAATTCACGTATTAAGGAAAAGTTTATATAGTGACAGCGGTTGTCATGATATCTAAATCGCACTCACATATTGGTGAATTTGTGTGTATTTGTGTGTACCCCTTCTGGGTTCATTTGTTTGATTTTCGCGAATTGTTGTATTTTTATGAAAAGTCAAATGTATATGACAAAAAAAAATAAATTAAACAGGAGTCCCTAGGGCCATGGAGGACAACCGAATTTTAAAATTTTTTTCGCAAACTGCTTTTTCAAAATTTTTGAGAGGTCCTTAGAGAAGTGCTTCTCTAGATGTTATTTCCCATATTTCGTATGGGTCCCATGCGCCACAGACGAGAAAAAAAATATTGATATTTCACCAGCAGCCACTGTAATGAGAAGACCCTCGACATAAGTTTTACTTAGAGGAAGAATCCTCCTTATTATTTTATTATTCCACTCAAAACAAATTGGCATTTATTTATTTATAAACAGTAAATTATGTATAGTGGTTTGTGTGAGTTGGACGAAAACCCAACTATTGTCTGATGCAATCAGATTAGTTCTTTTCGAGGATGCTGAACAACCGTGGTGGTGGCAGAATTTTTCGTTGGGGTGAAAAATCCAGATGAACGTTTTTTAAGTGGAAACGTCAACTACTAACGTTAGTGTTGATGATAGCCTGGCAAGAAGAAAATGAGCCTCGTATTTAATATCTATTTCTGACTATAGCCCCGTTACTAACTTACCTTGAAAATGTATAGATATTTTTTGTAAAAAGCAGATATGAAAATAATAATGAGGTTACTAATTTTCTACAAGGCTTCATTATATTTAAGAATATTTATCTTGTATTTCTGATGCTTTCATAATTAGTGAAAAATAATTTTTGTTTCGTTAAATATACATTGCCATGCATACGACAAAACTTCGATGTGTCAGAGATAACTTGAATGAGAGTTGAAAGCAATAGAATGCTATGTACTACATTGTGTTGTAGCGACGACAGGGGAAACTGTTAATATGTATGTCTTCTGAATACTACCATACCATGTTCGCAGATTAAAATGTAGTGAACATATAGAGGTTACATATTAATAAACAATACTGTACCCCACCTAAACTTTTGTCAGGTGTATATACATGCATATATGAATTATATGAATTTTCATTAAGAGTCAAGTACGCGAATCATCACTCTCTCTCATAAATGTTTATTACTACGCTAAAGTGAGATTAAATTTATTATATTTATTGTCATGCGATGCATCATACAGGGGAGGCTTTAGGCATAAGTGGTAAAAGCTTCAACTTAAGTGCAAAAACTCGAATTCTTCATAATTTTTAAAAAACTGGAATTTCATTCTTGTTAAAGAGCAAAAGAATAACAATATGCTTGCTCAGATTACAATTATCTTTATTAGAAGTTTTAGATTTTCTGGCATTTAACAAATTGGAACATTGTTATCCAAAAATATATATAGTATATTTCAATAAGAATTCTATTGACAATTCCAGTAACAGCTTCCCCAAAAGGTCATTTTCTAAACATAAGATGATTGAAATTTAAATTGACTGATTCAGAAGTGCTTTCGCTTGAAAATGATCATCTCATTATCTCTCTACTTATTAATATATTCAACAAGCAGAAATCCATAAAAATAAATCCATTACTTGTTTTGTTTCAATATTCCACTCATATATAGTCGTTAATATTTGTAGTCATTAATTTGTAATAGCATTGAATGCAATAAATTTTGAATATGATTTTCGATAATATTGAACACCTGCAAATTTTAGAGCTCGCTTACACGTTATTATACTCTTCGCAAAAGCGAAGAGTATATTGTATTTGATCGGCACATTTCTAAAATCGTAAATATCGCTCGTAGAGAAAAAATTTTCATATCATTGTGTTAGTGAACGAATTCTGAACAACGACTTTCAAAATGTCCGTCTGTCCGTCCGTCACGTTTCTTGTAAGCACAATAACTTAAGAAAGAAAAGTCCGATTATATTGTAATTTAGAAAGTAAGTTAGTGTTAGCTAGAGGAAGAACCCTATTGTTTTTGAAGAAAATCGATCGGTAAATAAAAGAGTTATTAATTATTTAATTTAAAAAAAATATATTCTCTTAATTTTTGTCGCTTGTACTAAAATGGAAATCTTACGAAATATTATTTCCATAATATATTTTTTTTGTTTATGAATTTTACTAATATATATTTCATAGACAGTACAAGCTAAGCAGTGATAGAGTGAAGACCTATTGATTAGCTGTGATAACTGGTTTAGTGTGAAAGGCTAAAAATGACCACGGATAGTGATGGATCTTATAGTGAGATGGAGATGGATGACCAGGGAGAGTGGAGGAAAGTTAAATATAAAAGAAAATCCAGGGAGAGGCTAGAAAGTATTTCAAAAAGAAACAGACAATTTACACCAGAAGAGATAAGGCAAGCTATTTTAGGACAAACTTCCAATATAAACAGTCAGCAAACAAAAACTACCCAGATAAACTCATCTACAAAAACACAAACAACAAAAAACAGTCAACATAAGAACTATTCCACAATCATGAATGAACTAACTCACAAAAAATATAAACACATGTTTTATTTAACAACAGATACAGGGTGTTCGAGAATATCATTTTGCGATCTTTGGGAAAAACTTTATCCAAAAACAGATGATGAAATCTTAAAAACAAAAACTGGGCTACTTCTCAAAACCAACCAAGACAAAGATGACATTGTAAGAACCCTTCAAAATCTGGTAAAAGTCAAGAGAATACAAAACTTCAAGGAAACTTCCACAAATAATAAACCTACCCCGTCTACACCCACAGTAAGCTACTCCGTCATAATCGGTTCAGTTGAACAGGAAATCGAGGATAAACTAATTAGTGAGCATCTGCAATACCTTAAACTTGAACATCGCTACTGTAAAAGAATTATATCTAAGGCAACACAAGCACCAACAACTCTTATTAGGATCATCAGTGGTTCTTTGCATACATTTGAAACACTACTTAAAGAAGGCTTATTCTACAAATATCGGCATTACCCAGTATACCCAAGCAAACCACCCAACCCAACCCCTAAACCTTGTAGCAAATGCTTATCCTTCTCACATCCCACAGAAGCATGTAATGCGCGGCCAAGCTGCCCAAAATGTTATGGTACACACCCTTTAAATAAATGTACTTCCACATTACCTATGAAATGTACAGGTTGCGGCTCCGAAGAACATCAGGCATGGTCCTTCAAGTGTCCCAAAAGACCAACGGGACCAATTGCAGGCGTACCAAATATCCAAATAAAGTCTTTGAATAAAAAATCACAGAACATATCACCTGAGAGGAAAAAATCGAGAATACATGACCCTGTAACAATACACGATTTAATTATTAACACCTATATTAATGGGCTCAACAATCCCAAAAATGTAAATAGAGCTGAATTACTAGAAAAACTAAGAAGAAGATTTATAGACAACTTCAAAGTAGACACTACTGCGGTTTTTTCTGGAAGCCGGGTATATATTCTCATATTTGATCTTAATAATGAAGACGCTTTGTCCCCAACTGAACCTATCAATAACAGTATTAATATCCAGCATGTTCAATCGTCAAGTAGTTAATTTTTTATACTGTAACATCAATAGCTACCCACAGAGAAAACTTATAATAAACAATTTTATAGAAAAACATCAAATTGACTGTACCATGTTCGTTGAAGCTAAAACCAACAATAGCACTAACACTTCCTATAGAGACTGGTCAGTTATACAGCACAATGGTAACCAAATTCATAATAAAACAAGCTAAAAACGTACTCTTCGCCAATTTACTGAGCTTTTTATATATAATTGTTACACATTCTATAGGATACTCTTCGCAGTTTTCTTGTAAATAATGTTAGTTTTTGGACATCCTAAATTTTGTGATATAAACTTTGTTGTGAAAAAAATTGTATGAAAAAAAAATGAAAAAAAAATCCAACCTGCGGGATTCGAACACGGGACCCTTGGATTGCAACGAAAAGCTTTAGCCGCTGCGCCACCACCTGTTGCTAGGAAAATTGATTGTCTGTAATATATATCTGTCGACATTCATACATATTTCACTTCTAAGAAATATTAGTAAACTTCATACACAAAAAAAAAATTTGTTATGGAAATAATATCTCGCGATTTCCATTTTAGTACAAGCCACAAAAATTAACAAAAAATTTTTTTTTTTAAATTAAATAATTAATAACTTTTTTATTTACTGATCGATTTTCTTCAAAAACAATAGGGTTCTTCCTCTAGCTAACACTAACTTATTTTCTAAATTTCAATACAATCGGACTTTTCTTTCTTAAGTTATCGTGCTTACAAGAAACGTGACGGACGGACAGACGGACGGACAGACGGACATTTTGAAAGTTGTTCAGAATTCGTTCACTAACACAATGATATGAAAATTTTTTCTCTACGAGCGATATTTACGATTTTAGAAATGTGCCGATCAAATACAATATACTCTTCGTTTTTGCGAAGAGTATAACAAGGGGAGGCTCTCTGGTACAAGCTCACCCCCGTCTGAAAATTGGAAAAGCTAATCCTCCCTCTGTAAATCACTATTTGAATGAATGCATACATTATACTGTTCCATTTACAGACGACAAATTGCACATTTTTGTAGTATATATCCACCCGAATGCACGAATTGAGGAGAACATATTCACTAAGGCGAGTCTCTACAAATATTCCTTGATAATTGGAGATTTTAATATCAATAACAGAGGCAAAAAAAGGCAACTGAATAACTTCTTACAGAATAGTGATTTTAAAAAATGGGATACTGCTCCAACATTTATTATGCCACACAATAACGACACCACTCCTGATATCATTTTACACACATCCAACATAACCAACAATATTTTAAACGTAGAAGAAACTCCAGATTTAGGTTCCGATCACCTAGCATTCAAAATAACAATTGATTTACAAAAAGACACCCAACACAAAGACGTCTTGAGGTACAACTTCCACAAAACTAACATAACGAAAGTAAACGAAAACATGTTAGCATATCTACAAAGTGTCGAATCTAAAGAAATTGACAGGCAATGCATATCTGACTTCAATGCCGAATTAACATCACAAATTTTAGAAAATACGCCCAAAAACAAGTATCAGTATTGCACATATGAATTACCACCGTTTATCATACGTCTGATTAAAAAGAAAAGGCAAATGTACCGGGAATACCGAGCTATGGAAGATCCTGCAATGAAATCTGATATCAATCGATTTAATAAAAATATTCAACAACTGATTCAGGAATTCAAAACCCATAAATGGATACAGGCT
Source organism: Rutpela maculata (assembly GCA_936432065.2). Classification (NCBI taxonomy): domain Eukaryota; kingdom Metazoa; phylum Arthropoda; class Insecta; order Coleoptera; family Cerambycidae; genus Rutpela; species Rutpela maculata. The sequence continues at coordinate 216,881,636 of OW386287.2, forward strand.
TGTGAAAACATAAACGAAAAGAAAGGTAAAACTTATTGGCAAGAAATCAAGAAATTATCCAAATATAAAAATAAATTTGCTAATAATAAAGTTATCGAGGAAAACGGATTAAAATATGAAACGGCTTCAGATAAGGCAAATATGTTTGCCCAACATTACGAGAAAAGCTATAAGCAAAGCAGAGATAATAATTTTGACGAAGATCATCATGAACAGGTAATACAATGGTATGACACATTTTTCGAAGAAATATTACCAGATGAACAACATCACATAGAAGAAGAGGAATATTTTGAGATACTCCAACAAGGAAAAAGCACAAGCCCGGGATATGACTATATTACAAAAAGTATATTGAGAAAATTAGATGACAGAATTCATCTGTATATTATTAAGTTATATGAATTCTGTTTGAAAACACACTTCATACCCGTTGAATGGAAAACGGGGACAATAGTCACCATCCCCAAACCCAATTTAGACCACACTAAAATGACTAATTACAGGCCGATTACAATGCTACCAGTTATAGGAAAAAATTTTGAAAAGATTATTAAAAACAGACTGCAGCAAACTATAGGAAACAAAATTCCGGGATATCAATTTGGCTTCAAAACTGGGCATTCAACGCTTCACCCACTAACAATACTTTGTAATAATATAGAAACCAGCAAACTCAATGGGAAGTATTCTGCCGCTGTATTTCTCGACATTAGTAAAGCTTTCGATAGCGTGTGGCACAAAGGTCTACTATTTAAACTTAATAAGCTGGGATGTCCCAAATATATCCTCTTTCTCCTCAATAACATGCTAAGAGATAGAAAAATTAAAGTTAAAATCCTAAATGCCAATTCATACGAATTCACTCCAGAACAGGGACTTCCACAAGGGTCTCCACTGTCTCCTCTGCTATATAATCTATATTGTGCCGACATATATAATTATCAATATGAAGATCCAGAGTTTTTCTCTCACATGGGATACATCCTGCAATTTGCCGATGACACGGCCCTAATTTCACATGACATCACCATAAACAAGGCAATTCAAAACCTACAAAGCTTATGTAACTCAACATGCACCTGGTTTAATACTTGGAGACTTAAACCAAATCCTCTAAAGTCGCACTTTGTCATATTCAACCATCTAATATCACCAGATTCTCCAACTATCGACATGTATCAACACACCATTACTCCTGAATCTTCTACAAACTATCTTGGCATCCTCATTGATAATAAAATTAATTTCAATGCACATGCAGAACTCAAAAAGAAGAACATGATTTCAAGAGCCAAACACTTTCAAAGTTTGACATACAGGAGGAATGGTATAAACATATCTACTGCAAGCAAAATATACAAACTAATATGCCGTCCTATGATTGAATACGGTCATACTTTGTTTTTAAATTGCAAAAACCAAGCTTTAAAAAAACTAAAAGTAGCAGAAACATCGGCAATCAGGAAAATAACAAAGATACGACATCCCAACAATCCCCTCCACAACCCACCCAACCCCCTCCTTTACCAACTGACCAACATAGTACCGATTGAAGAACGTCTCATCCAACTGTCTACAAGGTTTGCCCAAAACCCTCAGAACATGGAAATCATACTTAAATTGAAGATTGTAATATAATGCATCACTTTTTTTTTTTTAATGTATATATGTATATGTGTATATAAAGCACCTCTAGAATAGAATAAAAAAAGGAAAAAATTATATTAATATTGTAACAATAGGCAGAAGGACTTCGGTCAATAGCCTGTTGAATCAATTTTGGTTCAATAAATTCATTTATTATTATTATTATTATTATTTCATAGAAGTACGAGTTGAAATATGTATGATTGTTGAAAGATATAGGTATATCACAGACAATCAATTTTTGTAGCAATAGGTGGTGGCGCAGCAGCTAAAACTTTGCGTTGCAATCCAAAGGTCCCGTGTTTGAATCTCACACCGGTTGGAAGAGTATCCTATAGAATGTGTAACAATTATATATATGAAGCTCAGTAAATTGGCGAAGAGTACGTTTTTAGCTTGTTTCTTCATAGAGCCGCCCTGGCATCTTACTAGACAATAGGTCCTTTCCTTTGCAATAAAAGTGTAGCACTGATGCAGGTTTGCCTCTCTTGAACTTATAAACATTGATTCCGTGTCTCTTACTGGGTTCAGTGCCACACTTCTTGAGCAAAGGAAAGAACCGAATTATTTTTCTTACATGTCATTACACAAATTAGTAATATTTTATTGAAATGTATCATTTATTTTTTTATGAATTAAAATTATCTGGTAAAAGTGTCCATCATCTCACTAGACAATTACGAGCCTTCTTCCTTACGGAATCAAAAACATCTTATAGAAGAATCAAATTATTGTTAATTTCATCGATTTGCTCTAGTAATTGGGAGACGATGAGTATCGTATTTGCCAGGCACTTTTCTAAAATTGTAAAGTCCAACCGTATTGAAATTGGACAGTGAATTAATATAAGTTGAAAGAAGAACTCTAAAATCGATCAGTCCGTCACTTTGGTGCTAGTTGGATATTGTTAGCATTCACTCAATTATTGATCTATGGTATCCCAAAATGAAATAGCATCAAATAGATTGTGTTTACATATTGACAGTTTTTTAGAAGTGTTATTAATTACTTCCGACTGAAATCTTTTATTTGATAATTATGCATATAATTTGTAAACTTTTGTTAACTAGAAAATAATTTATTATTATGTATACTAATACCTAGGTATACATAATAATCATATATTTTTATTACCTTTCTTCAAGTTTTATTTGTTGCACAATAGGAGTAATCTGTTGACATGATCCTGATAAAAACAGATAATTTTATCACGTATTATATAATTAGCTAAGATTACATTTTTATTAGTCGTGGTACATTTGTTAGTATATCTTTGAACAATGGTCAAAGCAAAGGTTTTCATTCTGCAGAAACATTTTGAAGGTTTTCCTAAAGAAGATGACTTGAAGCTTATAGAGGAAGATTTGCCACCGATAAAAAATGGAGGTAGGTGGGACATTTACATTTTAAATATTGGTGAGACAAGTGTATTTATTTTAAATTTTAATATAAAATATGGCTAGAAAACATATACGCGTTTTTTCCCAAAAGGTTAAGATACAGAGTAAAATAGATTATTAATTTTCATACCACGTACACGATAATGATAAATGTATACTTGATGAATTGTATTTTTAAAAAATGTCAAAAATAATATGATGTAGGTACCAAATCTTTCTTAGTTATGTTAAAGATAACTTAATATCTCTGTCAAAAATGTTTAGTACTGTATTGAGATTGTATATATTTTATAAACAAATATAATATGTGGTCCAGTCATTAGATATTTTTACTTTTTTAGTTTTTTATAAATGCACAGAAGGCATCTTTCAGTGTTATTCAAATTAGCAAATGTCTACTAAAATCTTCCCTTTCATGGCAGTGTACTGGAATTTCGGGGAAGTAAGAAAAGGTACACGAATTTTTTATTGAGCTATTGACCCACATCACAACTGTTCTGTAAAGCATGACCGTTTACTCGGTCACGTGGGTAAAAACCTATGGCACAGTGTTCATATACTACCATGTTATTGATTTAGTTATGTTTCTCCTGACATCTTATCAGGTTAGTTCCCATATAGACGCCGCTTACATAGTGGTATGGAGACAGTCGTCGGGCCAAATTTCTGTCTTCCATATTAGACTTCAAGCCTATTGTAATTTTTAAGGGATCAATTGAATTTTTCATCTGAAAGTGCACTCTTCAGACAAAATATTTTTGTATGGCATTCCTCATGTTTGATAGTTCATAAAAAAATAATCACCTAGAACCTACTGCCGTACAAAAATAATGGGACCAGAAGCCAGGAGAATTTTTTATTTTCCGAAAATTTCCCCAGGCAAATAGGTGATTTGATGCTGTACGGCGTTTGTACAATTAGATTTGTATGCTTGCATAGATTCATTATTCAGCAACGCCTTACATATCTGGTGGTTCTAGTGTGAGAACTCTTACACCATACGGGTCTAGGGGAAGGGGTTGCGCCCAGGATTTCTCACCCTGGAACCACCAGATATGTACGGCGTTGCTGAATAATGAATCTATGAAAGCATACAAATCTAACTGTACAAACGCCGTACAGTATCAAATCACCTAGTTGCCTGGGAAAATTTTCGGAAAACAAAAAATTCTCCTGGCTTCCGGTCCCATTATTTTTATACGGCAGTAGGTTCTAGGTGATTATTTTTCTTTGAACTATCAAACATGAGGAATGCCGTACAAAAATGTTTTGTCTGAAGAGCGCACTTTCAGATGGAAAATTCAATTTACCTGTGTACTCACCTGTACCGCCCAAAAGTGACGGCATAGTGCCTAAAGTTCTGGTTTCATATACCAGCATCGTACTGGAAATAATTCATGCTGGGTCACTTAAAAATTACGATGGGCTTGTAATCTATATCCTTTGGCATAGCCTGCCTAGCCAAATTACAGGAATCCTTATGTACAGTTTTATATGTCCAACATCAAAAATTACTCTATATTCTGAAGTTATCAAAATATACATATCAACGACATTTATAGTTTCTTGTGATGTTATTATAAATAACTACTTGACGTTTAAAGTTTCTGTTTCATTTAGTTGAATTTCATTATTTCATTTTTTTGTTTTTTTACTTTTTTACAGAGTTTCTTGCCGAGGCTGTCTATCTAGATCTTTATCCTGGGCTTAGAATCTTTCAATCAGAATCTAAAATTGGAGACACGTTTGTAGGGAGTCAAACTGCTAAGTAAGTTTTTCAAAAAGGCAAAAACAAAAATATTGCTAACCTGTACATATTTTTAGAATAATTGAAAGCAAAAATCCAAAGTATCCAGTGGGGCAACATGTTTATGCCTATTTTGGTTGGCGGAGTCATACAATTGCAGATGGAAGTGTGTTACTGTTCGCGAAGCCATTGTTAGTGCCCAATCTCGGAAATTTGCCTTTGTCCTTATCACTTGGTGTTTTGGGAATGCCGGGGTAATTTATTTATCAGTTCCTTCCAGTATGCAGGGACCGTTGATAATTTGGTTGTTGCACTGAGTTAATATTTTAATAGAATCTGTATTAAAAAAATAACGATTATTTTTAAAAAATCGTTGTAACATGTAAAAATTGAAAATTATGTCTTATGATATTACAATGTCAATTAATAAAATATGGGCACTTCAAACGTCAATGTCATTACAACGGCAATCTGCAGAGAAGTAAATTTAGTTAATCATAAAACACTGCTAGCTAAATGTCAGACTCAACTTTTGATATATGACATTATTTTGTTCGTTATTCATTTCTTCGTCCTGCACATAAGTTCAGAGCTAACTACCCTCGTGATATTACTGCCATTTTCGCGATACATTCAAATAGTCGAACTTTGATCATTTTTTAAAATATGTTATGCTTCGAATTTTTCTCCCAAACTAAATATATACCAAAATTATTATGTAAAACAACTATATTTCACCATTTTTTTAAATTTATCAACAACCGAATTGTCAACAAGGATATTAGTTATTTAAAATTCTCTTTAAAATATTAAGTAGAATATATGATAGGTATTCATATTTTTTGTAAATTTTAGACATACAGCTTACTTTGGTTTTCTGGAAATATGTACACCCCGGGTTGGTGAGACAGTAGTCGTAACAACTGCTGCTGGAGCAGTAGGAAGTCATGTGGGCCAAATCGCCAAAATTAAAGGATGTAAAGTTATAGGAGTGACAGGATCCGATGAAAAAGGGAAATGGCTGGTTGAAGAATTAGGATTTGATCATTTTATTAATTATAAAACCGCTGATTTGAATAAAGCTCTAACAGAAGTTGCACCAGAAGGTGTCGATTGCTATTTTGATAATGTAAGTATCATCTATGTTTTTTTTAGCTCTTCTTTGAGCTCATGGTCTACTCATCAAAGTTTCTGAAAAAATCGTGAGAAACCTTGAAAGATGGTCTTAAATCTTGATAGCTACTTTGGCATTCGTAGTGTTGTGTCATGTTGGTTGCTTATACAATACTTTCAAACATTTTTACATACTTAGGATGCTGAACGTCCAGGAAGTCCTTGTGGTAGAATAAAATCCTTACCAATAGTTAGTTAGTTAGTTACCAAAGATTAGAGAGTTCTCTAATCTTTGGTTATGTATTTAAAAAGTTCGTGTGCATGGAAATTAATAAAGCTTTATATTGCATATAATAATGTATAGCTTGTGGAAAAATAATCAACTTATTGTCAATAAAATCGTCAAACGAGGGCTGTATGGGATATAGGATGGTTTTATTAAAAAAGTTTTTTTTTCATTAATTTTCGTAAAATAAATTAGTTATATGTTCAATTAATTATTTATTTTTACATTTTATGTAAACTTATATGTATCGGAGATATTATAAATGCCACAAATACATTTTCTTTCACATTCCATTTTCTGAGAAATGAATTAATAAGTTTAATACTTTCTCACACACAATACTCTCTCTAAGTTCCTTGTCTCTCTTTTTGGTTATTTATATGAAATTTTGCGTCCATTTCACTCTGAGGACTACTTGTTATATATCCATCTTACTACATCCATTGTAAATTTTCTAAAAATAAAATTAAAGTAAAATGACGTACATTTTTTTGGAAAAGTAGGTCTTCAATCCGAAGTTCATTATTAAGTAAGTTTTTTATTTATTTAATCAGGGCTGACGACAGGGGGCTGGAGCCCCGGGACCCGGGCCTAAAAAGGCCCAGCACCATCACTGTTAAATACATTTATGTATTGATTGTATTTGAAATTAAATATTATGTGTATTGCAAACTGGTATTTTTTATTTGTCCCAGCTGAAGGGGGCTCATCAATTTGATTTTACTCCTGGGCCCATACCGGCTCTCCACGGGCCTGTATTTATATAATTTATTGCCATAGGTAATACCATCATCACTAGACTTCTGCCGAAGGGAACCACAAATTTAGAGACCATGAACAATATGGGATTGATTTCTTTCAAAAAAATTCCTGTGCCACGGATTGGGATGATAGTACATGTACTATATAACTCTCGAATATGTAAAACAAACAGCTGATTCTTATGTAAAAACACCTTACAAAACATATTTTTGAGGTGCGCTTTTTCCTGTTTTTAAAAAAATATTTTTTTCACATTTTTTTCTGTTCCCACCTTTCTATGTCTGTCATTCGTTGTCAACAACAACAATTCTTTGTTGTTCAAAAATTAATTCAGATATTACTACAATTCACTTTGCTTATTTATACTAGTACTCTATCTACAACAATAAAAAAAAATTTCCCGATAGACTTTCCAATTCCGCCATTGAAAAATGCATGTGTGCTGCTTGAATGAAAATATTCTATTACTTAAATTGAAGCGTAAATCTTGGTTGGTAGTTATTTAAATTATTAATTTTTTCTTTTCTTTTTATTTATCGAATATATTTTTATTTTATTTTCTTGAAATACTTCAGAGGGGAATGACTCAGCTAAATTAGTACAACAGATTAATCAAAGAAAGTAACCACTTTCAGTTATTATTCTTTGCAACAAATTGTAATATTTAATTTGTCTTTATTGTAGGTCGGAGGCGAAGTCAGTAGCATTATTTTACGTCATATAAATGAGTTTGGGAGAATATCTGTATGTGGAGCCTCATCCACTTACAATGAGGAAGAACCAATTAAAGGTAAAGTCACAGCTTTTACTGTAAATACTTATATATGTATAGTTCATTCCATTTTTACAGTGCACATAAGCTCAAAGCTGCAGACTGAGCTAGTATATAAGGGTGAGCGTGGCATGCTTTATTTCTCTACACCAAATTAAATAATAAATGTAATGTATTACTTAATAGATAAATCATCATTATTAATATGTAAAGTTTGTTCTGGTATGATTGAAATCATACACGATTGGAAACACCTGTTAGATTAAGATTTCTAACTCTTGCGATATAGTTACACAATTCAAAATTATTTATTCTCAAAGACAAACATTTGTATAAAAAACATCACAATTTTAGACTTAACTGCTAAAAAACGAACAGAGGTATGCAAAACATGAAGGCACTATATATATGTACATATATATTATGTCAAATATGTTGCTGGTGAGGTGTTCAATCAATTAAAATACTCCGCAGTATTGTATAGGCATTTATCAAGCAAAAATACTTTAAGTTTTTTTTTAAATGTATTTTCCTTGTCTATAGATTTTATGGTATTTGGAAGGCAATTAAATATTTAGGCACCTATACGGCTGGGAGCTTTAAAGGTGATATTTACTCTAGAAAATGGTATATGTAAATTATTTTTTTGGAATATTTACCTCATGATAAATACTACTAATCAAAAACTTATCTTTATTGTTGAAGACAAATAAATACATTTTGAAAATATATAATGTTAGTATTTGAACTCATTCACGACAACAGTGTGGTATCATCAATAGCCGAAAATTTATTTTTGTGATACTTTACCTTACAATTGAATTAAATGGTGCACCACCGGAGGCCCACGATGGCCTTCGAATAGTTCGTCCGTGTACCACCGGTGGACCACGTCTTTGCGAACGTGTTAAAGTTTTTAAAAATATCTTTGCATGTGTGAGTGCTCGGCACACCAGCGATACACCGCAAAATTCGTTTTTGAGGCATAAATACATTATGTGGGAGGGTTGAGCCCCCCAAAAGCATATCCCATATCTCAGGTGACTTTCTACCTTAGCATAATATAATGTAATTCGATCGTGTTTTGTAAAAACAGGTTTTACATTTGTAAATAAAAAATAAATGGAGGATAATTGTGAAGATAGAAACTTACATTGTGCCCTCCAATTTAGGCATGGTTCAATGTGCAGCCCTAGAAATTTAAGGTTGTTGTTTTCTTTTGCTTGAATATAAAATGTGTGTGTTATTGACAGATAAACTGATGTTAGATGTCTTATTTTGGTATGAATAAAACCTGCTCAACTGGGTTTTGTCCTTATTAAAATATAATGAAATACTGTTGAACCAATTTATTAAATGCACAAGAATATCTTCAAATTTATTCTTTAAAGTAATATTACATTTATCTGAAATTAAAATGGAGGTATCGTCAGCATATAAAATAAAATGAACATCGTTAGAAAGTATAATAATTTCGTTGATATATAAAATAAACAGAATTGTACCCATTACAGAGTCCTGGGGTACGCCCATGTTTATTTGTCTCGATTCAGAAGTATAAGTACATAATTATTCCTATCTTAACACAAGTAAATCAGTCAGATTTTTTATTTACTGAAAACACAACTTTTAAATCTCCGCTGTTATTGTGTACATTGTAAAACACATTTGACGCACGGCTTTGTAGTGGTCTAGGACATTCCGGTGCGGCAACTCGGGTGCAAGGACATTTTCGTCGGAACAACAAATAGTATCACGTTATCAATAATGGAAGACATTACTTCCACATACATGTAGTGGAGTGGAAGTATACTGGGTAGCCCAGTATGAATTAAAGAAATTAAAAATCCTTCTACTAACCTAATAATAATAAAAATGTAATAAATTTTTACTCCAATTTCGATAAGTACTAATAACAATTGTAGTAAACCATAAAATAAACAATAAACAATTATAGTTGTTTATGTAACAAGGGTCGTAAGTGCCCTTTTTTTGGTCGAGAATACAGTTTGCAATCCAAGGCCCATAGAGTCGAGGTTTGAAAGTATTAGAGACCAAAAAATCGCACTGTATGACTCACGGTGCATATTACATTTTTCGTCATACCCATGAATCATTAAACTAGAAAAAAACTTGAGAAAAACTAGTGGAAAACTATAATTATTTGAGTAAGATTTCATATTTGTTAATAGTAAAGGTAGCAATGCTTGGAATATCCATGGCAACCGACAATCAGACAAATTTAGGGCTCGGCTACTATTCAAATGACAACTACTGTCAAGATAAATTAAATCGTACTATTATAATAGCTCTGAATATTTTTGAAAATAATGCCGGATATAGAAGATATAGCAAGTAAGTAAGACTTGTCTGGATTTACTTCCAAAAAACTAAAAACATTTAATTTAATACTTGTTATATAAAAGAGAAAATTCTCCCAAATTTACTTTATTTCCCTAGAACATTATGAAAAGTAACGACTGGTTGCCAATGGCAACAAGTATTTGGTGCATAAAAATGTCACTTACGAAAACAATGGAATTAGAGTATACTTACAAGGGAGGTATGACGAAAAAGATTTTATATCTCTTTGCCGAATACTTAAAGAAACTAAAAATCCCTCTACTAACCTAATAATAATAAAAATATGATTAATGTTTATCTCAATTTCGATAAATGCTAATAATAAACGTAATAAACCATGCCCTTCTAATTTTAATATAATTCTGCGTAGCCGTCCTTGCGCATGAAAGCTTTGTACCGGTCAGTTATTTCCAAATGTTCTAAGGTAGCTGCGTTGGCTGGAACTGCAATTTGTAAGTAACTTATATGAAATTATAGGATCCGAATGTCCCGGCGCCTGAGCATCACTGCGCCAGATCGGCTGTGCAGGAGTGGCCGTGCCAAAATGACACATTCCAGGCTCTGTAGTACCCTGTATGGCGATGGTGACAATCTTGTCGGCATGCGGTTGTGCCGACTTTGATATTTTTATGGGCTGCTATTGCAAGCTTTTTTTATGTGCACTGTAAAAACGGAATGAACAATAACTGGTGTTTTAAAATTGTAATCACGAGGAAACCCATGAGCAAACTAATTTTGAGTCCTAAGGGACATCGGTTTGAACAAAATTGGTACTTTTTTAAATTTCATCAGCTCCAATACTGTTACAAAATTGCAGATAAAGATCGCTTATTAATTTTTATATGCTTATTAAATCAGACCTCTAATAATATTGGTATTAATTTTCAGCTACTATAGTCCAACGGCCGTTAATTTCATTTAACTTAAAGATGGAAGGTTTCATAGTCACCAGATGGATAGATAGGTGGAATGAAGCAACTCAACAAAATTTGAAATGGGTTAAAGAAGGAAAATTGAAATACAAGGAAACTGTTACTGAGGGATTTGAAAATACATTTAAGGCATTTGTTGATATGTTGAACGGTGGAAACATTGGAAGAGCTATTGTTAAAGTGTAATTATTAATAAAGCATTTTATTACCGTATGTGCCTATATATTTCTTTAATATTCTAATATTGATCTTTCACGTTTGATTAAAAAGAGCATTATTTTTTTCCTAGTATTAAAGAAGGTCTTTATTTTATTTCTCTTATGTGCAAATCGTTCAAGTTCTCTTTTTTCTATTTTTTATTTGCATACCCAAACGTGTTAGTAGCTTTTATATTTATTTATAATTATTAAGAATAAGAACTTATTTAATTTCTAATGAAAAAACCATAATATTGTGATCAAACTGTCGCCTAAGAGGTACGAGTAGTTGTTGAACAATGTAATATTACAGCACATTAATTATGTATCCATTGCACATCGTATTAAAATACTATTTTCAAATTGAAACAACTATAATATACCCACTTATTGGTGCTTATTAAATAATAATAGTTAGTATAATAATAATGACATGATATTTAAATCAGTGTACAACAAAAAGACAAGTAGGTAATTGGTTCTTTAAACATTATTATATATATTAATGATTACCGAATGCACATCTAAAGTACATAAAATAGGCGGTATATAAACAGGCTGCAAAACATCCTTTAATTCATAAACGTCAAATGCTGCCGTAAAGAATTTATAAAGATATGACTTATAAATCGTATACAGTTCTTTTGAAATGTCTATACAGGGTCTCTCACGACAAACTGCGACTATTAATATCTCGAAAAGTAGACATTGTAAAATTTTGAAAATTTGGTAGTAAACTAACATCAATGAGGGCAACTCGACTAAAATATTCTCAAGATGATGGCACTTCCAGTTATAGACTGGCGGTACATGACCAGTCAGGTGCAACGTTTTTAAAATGCATGCCTATCGTATATATGAATGAAATTACCGTGAATATGCTAGAAACGCAAATTTTAGGCAGTCGTCGCGTGCAGAAGGCTGTGCAAATCGATTTTTTTTGTTTGTTTTTTTTTTTAAATTTAAAGTGGATGCCAAGAGTGCAAAACGAAAAGCCTTAAAAAAAATCCAAAATCAGAATCATCCATAATCAAGAACACCAACAAATTTTACGATTTAATGTGCACATCAACGTGTATTTTGCGCGCGTAAACTGCATGCCAATGAATTTTCGCTGGATTCTTTTTGAACTTAAAATCCATAGCAAAATCCCCATATATAAATATCGAATTGGCAATATTTCGAAAACTAAAAATTTTCGGAATAGATATCCATACACAAACTTACCCTTATTTTACTTCCACGTCCAGTGGAAGTATAGTAACGACAAAAAAATTTTTAAAAATTTTTATTGTCCAAATAGGCTTAAAATGTCATGAAACGTCGAGATTTTAAGTTTGAGCGAAAAAAAAAATTTCTGTCTGTCTGTCTGTCGGTCTGTCGGTCTGTCTGTAACTTTTTTTTGTGCGCACGTTTACTCTGGAACCGTTTAAGATATTAACTTGAAATTTGGTACACATATGTACTTTAAAGAGATCTAGAACTAGATTATATTTTCATCTTGTTCCGTCGAAGGGTTGGGGGGTAAATTGGGGTAAATTTGGGGTAAATAGGTCAATCAAGCAAGTGAGAGTCCATAAAATTGGTATTTAGTATATACAAGAGAAGCTAAGGTCTCAAAAAAATTTTTGGCATTAGCCACCCCCATTACCACCCCCACCCCCTTATTAAAGGGGATGAAAAAAAAATGTGATTTAGTGTATGTACAGGAACCAGAAACCTCAAAATATTTTTTTACTTCATCCACCCCCCACTATCGCCCCCCTATCACCACCCCCCACCCCACTACCGATGTGGGGTATCGTTTTATGGGTTTTTGGGGTAGAGGATTTCAAATATTATATTATTAAAGTTCCATAAACAATTATTTTCACATACAAAGTATTTTCGTTGTGAGTGACTTGGATAGAGAATCTGGATGTGGAAGTAGTGATTCCTTGGGCAGCGGTTTTTAATGGGAAAAAAGATAAGATTATAAAAATTGGGGGTTTTCATTTGAAAAAATTGATTTTTGACAGTTTTCTCAATTTCATTTTATTCTTATTTTTTGAACACTCTGTATTAATACTTATCAAAGTATTATAAAAACACTATTAAAGTAGCTCTTTCTCAACAAAGAATCCAACCCAAATTAGATAATAAAGGCTTCCTTATAGGAAAAATTGATAATTCTTTTAGGGCCTGCAAACGTCATTTTTGACATAAAAATTGAAATATGTCAAAAACGGAGAGACTTAGGTAAAATACATGATACACAAAATTGGCCTAGAATCTTGCGTAGAATCCAAAAATGTAATAATATATAGGGTGTCCCATTTAAAATAAACAAGTTATAACCGGAAGTGCCATCACCTTGAGAATATTTTAGCCCTCATCGACATTAGTTTACTACCAAATTTTCAAAATTTTACAATGTCTACTTTTCGAGATATCGATCGCCGCAGTACGTCATGGGACGTATAGATATTCTTTATGCAAAATCACAATTCTATATAGATATCCACCATATCGTGTTTAGAAATAATATAGATTGAATAAATGTAGGACACAGAAAGAATAAATAATAAGTTATAGGTTTGATAAGTATATTGTAGTTACAGAAAAAAATATATAGCATATTGATAAATCTTTATTGACAAAAGCCTGTATCGCATGGTTATAAAGGTAGTCAGGTAATTTTTTGACCGATTCAAAATGTTATGTTTTATACCATGCATAGTATGAAAATTTATCCAGCAATATTTTTCGATCTATAGATTAAAAAGCTCTTTTTAAAACTACGACATATTTTCTTGGATCGATCACCTGAATCCAACTAGTAAGTGCCAGTTGAATTTCTAAATTGTTGTTGATTAGATAATTACTTAGTAGGTACATGATAATCATATTTTTGTCAAATCATTTCAAGTTTTATATTTAGTACAAAAAGAATAATCTGTTGACCTGATCATATAAAAACAGATAATAAATTTATCACATGTTTAATTAGCCAAGAATGTATTTTTAATAGCAGTGGTACATTTGTTAGTATATCTTCGAAGAATGGTTAAAGCAAAGGTTTTTATTCTGCAGAAGCATTTTGACGGATTTCCTAAAGCAGATGACTTGAAGCTTATAGAGGAAGATTTGCCACCAATAAAAAATGGAGGTAGGTGGAACATTTAAGTTTTAATATAAGCCAGACAGTGTTTTAATATAAAATATGACCAGTCTGTCTTGAAAACATATAATAGGTGTTTTTGTAAAAATTAAATTACAGGCCAAGTAATATCAGATTCTTAATTTTTATACTACGTACATGATAAATATTTACATGTGAATGATTTGCATTTTTGAACAAAAGTAAATAACTTTAAGTTTGTGTTTAAATTTATGAAAAAATTATTAAATAAAATTGACGCAGATAAGGGCAATCTTATATTTTTATTTATTTTTCTCGTACACTGAAAGGTTTTTGAAAAAATCCAGCAAATAGAAAAAATTATACATATTTTTTGTAATATAATGAGGGCAGTATTTCAGGCAAAACATTTACAGGATTCAATTATGTACAGTCTTATTTGTTCAACATCAGTGTGTCATGTTAAAAATCGTTGATAGAACCAACTCTGCAAAGCTGTTTTTTTTTCTTTTTTGAGGAGGAGAAACCCTCCTCAAAAGCAGTCCGCATGGGCTTTCCGGGCCTGTTTGTGTTTGCCCGTAGATATTATACCTTCTGCGGTCCAACGCTTCGCAGTCATGTATAATATGTTTTACAGTTTCTGGTACCTTACCGCACAGTCTACAGTTAATGTTGCCAGCAAACTTTCCGCAAAGTTTTACCTAATAGGTAATGTTTCACAAAAAATCGGTTGAATTTTGGTTGGTTAATCGATCAAAAACAAATAAAAATGAATTAATATTAAAAATAAATAAATAAAAAAATGTTTGTCCTCTATTTTATATGTAATAATTATGAGAAAAAAAATTATACCAAGAAATTGTTTGCAACAATTAATAATTATTAATAATAATATGCAGCAACAATAGCGGCTTTATTTATGTTAATTATATTATCATAATAAATCAATAAGCAAGTGAGATATAATTATTGCAATCATAACAATTTGACAAATTTTCTGGCACGTAATCCTTGTCTGCTACTGAATTATTGCTATCAACCAGCATATTTATCATTCCAACATTTGACTCCATTCCTTTTTTCAGATGCACTGAACATGACGAAATGAAAATATTTTCAATATACACTTTTTTCGTCGTCGTAACTGAACATTTTTATTTTGATATGCTTGGTAATATAAGATAAGACAATTGCACTTGTAAAATCAGTATACTTTGCAGATATGACAGATTTTAAGTTGAATTTGTATAATATTATGAAAATATACCAGAAGTTGCTTGGGTGGCTGTAGTTACGACAAATGGCAATAACTCAATTATCATGAAAATGTCAGTAACGACCTTCTTGCTAAGCATGGCAGTGTAGATTCTTGTGATGTTATAACCAGTTGATTTCCAGTCTCGGACTGGACAGGGGACGAGGAGTCCAGGTGGGGCCAAACCAGACTCTGGGGCCAAACCTCGAAATAAATTTAAAAACATAAATTTTTATTAATTTTACAAAATTAAACTTATAATCGTGTTTTTTTTTATAAAAGCCTGCTACTCACTGGGAACCCGGGTGTTAAAGGATTTACTTGTTCCTTACTTTTTCAGATTAAAAATGTTGACATTAAGAGTGTTTTTACTCAGCGTTAGCTGTCTCGACGATTCCTCAAAACACTCTCTGTCTTCGTACATGCGGAATGGGTTTTGTACCAGAGGTTAAGGCGCAAAAATGAATACATTAATATAAAATATAAACTAACATTATTTATTTACTTCCATACCGGGTTGAATCGGGTTCTAAATTTTGTACTATAATTTGAAAAAACTATAAGAAATCGACCAGTAAAAGAATCATGCTTGGAAATATGTTGCGCTTTTTTTGTGCGCCTGTTTAACACAATTTTATGACTGAATGTATCACATTTCACAAGCAATAAATGTATGCAAAATAAAATACTTACTTTATAGATTATCTTGCTAAAATTTCACTGTATTTGTTGAAATTACACAAATTACAGGAATATCGAATAGCATGTTCGAATGTGGCAAGCACCTATTCACAACTGTACGCTAACAGAACGTTGTGTTTCTTATCAGGTAAAAATGGGCAACAATACGGTTGGAATTTGCAGTACGTAATGAACTGAACATTTCTGACTACAAAAATATTACTTTGAATACAATTAAACCTCTTTCGAATTTTGGCTTTTTGGCCAGCTTTTTCGGATTTTGGCCCACTGTGCGCCGGGGCCAAATCGCCTGTCCGACTCTGTTGATTTCTAAATTTTTCTGTTTCTTTTTTTTGTATTTCATTTTTTGTTTTTTACAGAATTTCTTGTGAAGGCTGTCTATCTTGCCATCAATCCTGGGCTTAGGGTCCAGGAACCAGGAGTAAAAATTGGAGAGACATTTGTCGGGAGTCAAGTTGCTAAGTAATTTTTTCAAAAAATAAAAAATATTACTGATTACCTGCTAATCTATACACTCTTTTAGAATAATTGAAAGTAAAAATCCTAAGTATCCAGTTGGACAATATGTTTTTGGCTATTTTGGTTGGAGGACTTATGCAATTGCAGATGGGAGTGTCTCAGCCTACTTAAAGCCACTATTAGTGCCCAACCTTGGAGATTTGCCTGTGTCCTTAGCACTCGGTGTTTTTGGAATACCAGGGTAATTTTTTAGTTTTAATTCTTTCGTAATTATTCAGTTAAATTTATGATAGGTTTCCTATTACATGTTAATTTTAGAATTTCAGCTTATTTTGGCTTCCTTGAAATATGCAAACCCCAGGCTGGTGAGACAGTAGTAGTAACATCTGCCGCTGGAGCAGTGGGAAGTCACGTTGGTCAAATTGCCAAAATTAAAGGATGTAAAGTAATCGGAATCGCAAGTTCAGATGAAAAGGGAAAGTGGCTGGTTGAAGAATTAGGGTTTGATCATTTTATTAACTACAAAACTGCTGATTTGGATAAAGCTCTAACAGAAGTAGCACCGGAAGGAGTCGATTGTTATTTCGACAATGTAAGTAATTCACATATCTCTTGTTAGCACTTGTGGCTATAGTTTAATCATCAGAGTTTTTGAAAATTTCTGAGGAATACTCGAAAGGTGATTTTAAATTGTGTTCAAAAATTAATTAGGGCAATAAACTTCATTTCACTAGCTTATGCCAGTACTCTATCTTCAACAATAAAAAAGTTTTCTCGATACAGACTTTTTAATGCCGCTATATTGAAAAATCCATGTGAATGAAAATATCTTGTTTAATTTTTTGCATATATTTAAGCATAAATTTTGGCTGTTTGTTATTTAAATTATTAAGTCCTTTTTTTTCTTTTTCAATTTATTAGATATATTTTTATTTTATTTTCTGACTTGGAATAATTCAGATGGAAATGATTTGGCTAAAGCAGATTAATCGGAAGAATAACCACATTCAACAATGTTGGAGGTAACTTCTAATTGTCATTTTTATTTGTATATTTATTGTAGGTCGGAGGCGAAATGAGTAGCATTATTTTACGTCATATGAATCAATTTGGAAGAATATCTATATGTGGAGCCGCATCCACTTACAATGAGAAAGAACCAGTTAAAGGTAAAGTGACAGTTTTCAATACATAACAGTTTTTTTTTTTAATTGTAATCATGAGCAAGCTGACTAGTAAACTAATTTCGAGTCCTGAACAGTTTATTTTGAACAAAATTTTCACTTATTTAAATTTAAATATTACCAATTACTATCCGGTATCCAGCCTATCCGGCCACTTTATTACTATTTGGCTAGGCACCAGATAGTGACCTGATATCCGGCCAAAACCGGATAGTTAAAAAATAAAATGTGGTATAAAAACTGAAACAGTTTTATTATTCACTTATCCTGCATTACAATCATTATTACTACAAACTGGCAATATCTATAGATTGATTACTAAATTAATACTAAAAGTTTACCAATGGTAAATTATGGTGAATAAAGATGAGTTTTTTAACTTTTATAGGTACTAGATGATTGCGTTTCTTTTCGTATATGTTCCAGCTTCTGCAAAGAGCCTCTCACTGTATACATTGACACAAGAAGCTGAAAGATATATTTTTACAAACTTTGACAAAAGTGTACACTGATTGGGGTTGGTATACCAGCATGCGTAAGGGTCACTATTTCTTTGAATCTGTGCTCCTCTCAAATAATAATCAATCTCCTTGGCCATTGAACTTTTCTCTGAAACGTTTTCAGTAGCGCTACCATTTTTTTCGCCACTTCCTCAAAACAGTTCCAAAAAGTGTTTTGAATATCAGCAGTAACATTATCGTGTGGGTTTCTCTTACTATGTTTACTGGAAGGAGAAGAACCACTTTCACTATCACTGCATGAATATGAATCACCACAATTATTTTTTTAAGCCTCCAGCAGAATAATTTGGCGGGATTTTTCAGTCTGATTTTTATCGAAGAAACTTGTTTTAAATCTGGGGTCTAGAAGAGTTGCCAGTAAGTATTTTTTGTCGTTAAAGTCGCCAAAACGTGTTTTCAATCCAACTTTCAATGTAAGCCGGATAGTTGGCCGGATATCTGGCATCCGGTACAAGAAGTACGCCGAATATCCGGTATTCGGTATCCAGCCAAAACACTATCCGTTGCATCCCCAATTTAAATCTCTGGAGCTCTAATACTGTTACAAAATTGCAGATATAGAAAATCGTTTATTAATTTTTATATGCGATAGATGTTAAATCAGACATCTTCTTAATGACAACATGATTAATTAATAATAATAGCATTATTTTCCAGCTACTATAGTTCAACGGCCGTTAATTTCACTTAACTTAAAGATGGAAGGTTTTGCTTTTACCAGATGGTCAGACAGATGGAACGAATCAATCCAACAAAACCTGAAGTGGATTAAAGAAGGAAAATTGAAATACAGGGAAACTGTCACTGAGGGATTTGAAAATACGTTTCAGGCGTTTGTTGATATGTTCAACAGTGTAAACATTGGAAGAGCCATTGTTAAAGTGTAATTATTAATAAAACATTTATTACTGTATGTGCCTCTATTTCCTTAATGTTATTTTATTGACCTTTCACGTCTGATAAAAGAGGGCATTATTTTGTTCCTATAAAAGAGGTCTATATTCTTGCTTATAAGGATATCATACAGACAGCATACGTCAATGTCAGTGTTTGAAAAATCCAGTTTCATATTTAATTGGTGTTTCATGATGACAGAATAGAACCGATTTTTAATAACAAATCGGCTTTGTACTTGTACTAAATTATATTGATATAAATATTATATAATATCCCAGATAGCACAGAGATGTCTTTAAGATGTCTTAAAGACGCCTTCCTTAGACTTTCACTTCGTCTTAAAGACGTCCATTTATGCCTTACAGACGTCTTATTTAGGTCTTATGTTAAAAATCCAGATGTCTTTTCGAGGTCCATTGTTGGTCTAAAACAGGCCTAAAATTGAAAAAAAAAATACATTTGCATGTCGGTTTTATAAGCAACTGTTACCTTTATAAAACCCAACTAAAACTTTTTTCGCAATTATTTTAACGAAAAAAAAAAAGTGGAATCAGTAGGGATCAAATCGTAGACCTATTGACTCGCAACTCCTCTTTAACTCCGCGGCTACTGAGCGGTTATGATTTGTTTTCTTAAAGACTCTATAGTTAGCAAATGCAACGACTAGATTTTGCTGGACAATTCTGTTGTTATTTATTATGTTATCATATTAATCTTATTAATCTTATGTCATTAATAATTTATAAAAAAGATTAAAATTAAATTATTAATGACAAATTACAAATTACTACAAATACACAAACAAAAACACATTTTACAGAAATATCTGTCAAATATAAGAAAAACATTTTAAAATTGAAAAAACAGTTTTGTTAACATGTTTTTGCTTCTATCGGACAATACTAACATTGACATCATAATTATGACGTTTTTAAAACGTTTTTAAGACGTAGAAATCAGACATCTTAAAGACGTCTTCAAGACATCTTTATAAGGAATAAGACGTTCAGACCTAAATAAGACTTAATATGGACGTCTTAAAGACGTCTTGTGCTATCTGGGATACTTACATGTGATGTGACTCTTGATTATACCCATACTCATATATTGATGATTGTATAGTTTTACTTTATTAATTTCTATTAGACAATCTTGTGACTAAGATATTGAACCTGAATAAATTTAGTTCATTTATTTTATTGTAAATTGCTGTTGATTAGATAATTTATTATTTAGTAGGTACATAACAAATATACTTTTGTCACATCATTTCAAGTTTTATATTTAGCACAATAAGTGTATTCTGTTGACCTGATCATATAAAAACTGATAATAAATTTATCACATGTTTAATTAGCCAAGAATATACTTTTAATAATAATAGCTGTGGTACATTTGTTAGTATATCTTTGAAGAATGGTTAAGGCAAAGGTTTTTATTCTGCAGAAGCATTTTGACGGATTTCCTAAAGAAGATGACTTGAAGCTCATAGAAGAAGAATTGCCACCAATAAAAAATGGAGGTAGGTGAGACATTTAAGTTTTACATATAAACCAGACAGTGAATTTATTTTAAATTTTAATATAAAATATGACCAGTCTGCCTTGAAAACATATAATAGGTGTTTTTGTAAAAATTAAATTACAGGCCAAGTAATATCAGATTCTTAATTTTTATTCTACGTACATGATAAATATTTACATGAATGATTTGCATTTTTGAACAAGGTCAAATATAATATGATGTAATATATGGAAAAGTAAATAACTGTTTAAATTTATGAAAAAATTAATCAATAAAAATTGATGTAGATAAGGGTAATCTTCATCAATATTAGAAATAAAATAATTAACATCAGATAACAAATTTGAAGGTGATCTATAAAAACACCCTATTAAAGCAGAGATTACCTAAAAAGATCTCAATAAAAGCATATTCGAAAAGGAAATCCACTTTTGCAATGCTACAGGTTTTAATTTTGAAATTTCATGTTATTTTTAACAAAATTTGCATAATCTTTACAGTGATAATCTGTTAAGGTATAAGACTGTAATTTTATAAGATGAATTTCAAAACTTTTACATGAGGTCTCTGTCAAACAAACAATTTCTGGAGAGTCCAGGGAATAAAGTAGTAAGTCGACTTCTTGAATTTTGTTTCTAATACTTTTAATATTTAGATGACAAATTCTGACATATTTGTTCACAGGATGATGTGAATGATTATTTTCAGTATTAATAGTTCTATACACTACTGAATCAGTTTCTAGCTCGCAACTTCTAAAAAAGAGTTCGATCTAGCTTCCTTTTCTTCATTTATAACTTGTCTGGTTTTATATTTCTCATAGTGTCTGTTGAAATCAAATCTTCTGTAAAATACTCCTTTAGGCCAAAAAGATGGTTGATAAAAAATCTCTTTATATTGAAAGTCAGCTGCTACCATGAAACTCTTAAATCTACTACTTCCTGGCTCCTTTAGATCTTTGACTATAAATTCATCATCATCATTTGCAGTTTTTGCCTTTAAGTACTTCTTTATGTCCTCCTCTGTAACGTCAGGAGTTACTTTATACAGATATAGCCACACTTTCGGTTTAACTCCGGTAAATTTTTTATTATTTCCTGTTGATTGGCCTATTTTTCTTTTAAAAGATTTCTTTTTTCTCTTATTAATAATAATATGCAGCAACAATAACTGCTTTATTTATGTTAATTATATTATCATAATAAATCAATAAGCAAGTGAGATATAATTATTGCAACCATAACAATTTGACAAATTTTCTGGCACGTAATCCTTGTCTGCTACTGAATTATCGCTATCAACTAGCATATTTACCATTCCAACATTAGACTCCATTCCTTTTTTGACGAAGTGAAAATATTTTCAATATCATACACTTTTTCGTAGTCGTAACTGAACCTTTTTAATTTGTATTGCCAAGCTAATTTATCGTATCTACCAGAGCCACCATATAGATATGCTTGGTAATATAAGATAGGACAATTGCACTTAGTAAAATCAGTATACTCTGCAGATATGACAAATTTTAAGTTGAATTTGTATAATATTATGTATAATATTATGTAATATTAGTTACGACAAATGACAATAACTCAATTTTCATGAAAATATCAGTTACGACCTTCTTGCTACGCATGGCAGTGTAGTTTCTTGTGATGTTATATCCAGTTAATTTCCAGTCTCGGACTGGACAGGCGACGAGGAGTCCAGGTGGGGCCACCAGACTCTGTGGCCAAACCTCGAAATAAATTTAAAAACCGCTGCCCAAGGAATCACTACTTCCACATCCAGATTCTCTATCCAAGTCACTCACAACGAAAAAACTTTATATGTGAAAATAATTGTTTATGGAACTTTAATAATATAATATTTGAAATCCTCTACCCCAAAAACCCATAAAACGATACCCCACATCGGTAGTGGGGTGGGGGGGTGGTGATGGGGGGTGATAGTGGGGGGTGGATGAAGTAAAAAAATATTTTGAGGTTTCTGGTTCCTGTACATACACTAAATCACAATTTTTTTTCATCCCCTTTAATAAGGGGGTGGGGGTGGTAATGGGGGTGGCTAATGCCAAAAATTTTTTTGAGACCTTAGCTTCTCTTGTATATACTAAATACCAATTTTATGGACTGTTACCTGCTTGATTGACCTATTTACCGCAAATTTACCCCAATTTACCCCCCAACCCTTCGACGGAACAAGATGAAAATATAATCTAGTTCTAGATCTCGTTAAAGTACATATGTGTACCAAATTTCAAGTCAATATCTTAAACGGTTCCAGAGTAAACGTGCGCACAAAAAAAAGTTACAGACAGACCGACAGACAGACAGAAATTTTTTTTTCGCTCAAACTTAAAATCTCGACGTTTCATGACATTTTAAGCCTATTTGGACAATAAAAATTTTTTAAAATTTTTTTGTCGTTACTATACTTCCACTGGATGTGGAAGTAAAACATACATTTTTATTAATTTTACAAAATTAAACTTATAATCGTGTTTTTTTTTGTAAAAGCCTGCTACTCACTGGGAATCTGGGCGTTAAAGGGTTTGGTTGTTCCTTACTTTTTCAGATTAAAAGTGTTAACATTAAGAGTGTTTTTACTCAGCGTTTGCTGTCTCGGCGATTCCTCAAAACACTCTCTGTCTTCGTACATGCGGAATGGGTTTTGTGCCAGGTTACGGCACAAAAATGAATACATTAATATAAAATATAAACTAACATTATTCATTTATTTATACAGGTTGTCCAGAGATGGGTCGAGGAAACTTTCCACATTTGATAAAAGTTTGTAAAAGCCATGTAAATAATATATTGTACGCACTTATTTGGTATCACAATGAAGCTTGTATCATCATGAATCAGATTTCACCATAAAATAGCCTATCAATATACCCAATGGACAGTTAGAAGGAAAACTTCCTGGAAACTTTCCGTTTTGAAAACTCCGAAAATTTCCTTTCTAACTTTCCATTGTATGCTGATAAGCTATTTTATGCTGAAATCTGATTTGTGATGATGCAAGCTTCATCTTGATACCAAAGAAGTGCATCAATTATATTATTTACATGAGTTTTACAGACTTTTATGAAATATGGAAAGTTTCCTCGACCCATCTCCGAGGTTGTCTCAATTTGGATTACAACTAGGCATGGATAAATACATCACAGTGCTATAAATGTACTTCAAGCCATCCTGTAGAAGGGGCCAAACTGCCTAAACTATTTATTAATTGTCTCTTTCGATATTCAGTAATCGTGGACGAAAAGGTTAATGTACTTCCCTCAGTCTTTCTCTGCCACTATTTATTTACGATTCCTATTGTTTTATGATAAAACCCCTAATTAACATTACATAAAATAATATTGACACTGCTGTGTAATGCCGGGTCAATTTTATTTTATTTTTAGTCATTTTATGATGATAAAACGAAATAGAGCAAAAACGTATTATAACCAATTTGAAATAAACACTCCTAATATACAGATACATTATTAGTATCTTTTATCGCGTTTGGCGTAGCTAAAATAGTTATGTCCGTGCGGTGGGGTCAAAAAAAGTTTTTCTGGTTGCCGGAGCCAAATCAAGCCTGTTTGACTCTGTTGATTTCAAAATTTTTATGCTTTTTTTTGCATTTCATTTTTTGTTTTTTATAGAATTTCTTGTGAAGGCTGTCTATCTTGCTATCAATCCTGGGCTTAGGGTCCAGGAACCAGGAGTAAAAATTGGAGAGACATTTGTCGGGAGTCAAGTTGCTAAGTAATTTTTTAAAAAAATAAAAAAATATTGAATTATCTACTATCTATTAATCTGTACATTCTTTTAGAATAATTGAAAGTAAAAATCCTAAGTATCCAGTTGGACAACATGTTTTCGGCTATTTTGGTTGGAGGACTTATGCAATTGCAGATGGGAGCGTGTTAGCCTACTCAAAGCCATTATTAGTGCCCGACCTTGGAGATTTGCCTGTGTCCTTAGCACTCGGTGTTTTTGGAATACCGGGGTAATTTTTTTAGTTTTAATTCCCTCACAATTATTGAGTTAAATTTATGATAGATATTCCTATTGCATGTTAATTTTAGACATTCAGCTTATTTTGGTTTCCTTGAAATATGCACACCCCGGTTTGGTGAGACAGTAGTCGTAACATCTGCCGGTGGAGCAGTGGGAAGTCATGTGGGTCAAATTGCCAAAATTAAAGGATGTAAAGTAATCGGAATAGCAAGTTCAGATGAAAAGGGAAAGTGGCTGGTTGAAGAATTAGGCTTTGATCATTTTATTAACTATAAAACTGCTGATTTGGATAAAGCTCTAACAGAAGTAGCACCGGAAGGAGTCGATTGTTATTTTGACAATGTAAGTAATTTATATATCTCCTGTTAACACTTGTGCCCATAGTTCAATCATCAGAGTTTCTGGATATTTCTGGAGAATCTTCGAAAGATGATTTAAAATTGGGCAAGCCTCTCAAGCATTCTGAGTGTAATGTTGATTGCCTGTACAACCTATTTTAAAACACTTAAGGCACTGAATCTCCAGAAAGTTTTTATAATATCACACGTATTTAAGCAGTTTGTATGCATCCAAAGTAATAGAGCTAGGGTCTACTTTATAAGATAATATACAGCTTGTAGATGTAGAGTATAAAGAATTTGTGTTCTTTTTTTTATCTGTTTTCGTAATGTCAATTTCAATTTTCCAATGATACCAAATTGTTTGAAATGACTTGTAGATTGTTTATTTAGCCCCGAGTTGGCCTTTCTTCATCTCGACCTAAAAGGTCTTTTGTGAATTACCCTACAACTAGTTGTTGCCCAGGATTTGAAGACTAATGGGAGCTAATTTCCCTATGTCTTCAGGCGTTAATTCCGCCTGTTGTAGGTACTTTTACCTAATGTGGATTAGTACCTTGCATTCATAAAGTAAAAAGAAATGCCCATGTTCTTGAGATGATATCTTAAGGGGCAATGGCCAGTTAGAAGGCCTGTGATCAGCCTTAGAGGTCGGACTTTTCAAGTTCGAGAAGCCTTGTGGCATTCTTTGTTGAATAGGTTATAAACCTTTTCGCTTGTCTTTGGCCTGAAGTATTCCTGTAGTAGGGCTTCTTTTGTTCCTTTTCCCATTTTTAGACCTCCTCCATTATGTGTCCCTGAGATAAGTCACAGAACGGTTCGGGTCCAAAAAATGGGGCTTCAGCCCCTTTTCTTTCGAGGTTGTCAGCTAATTCGTTGTCTTCTATTCCCCCATGCTCTGGCACCCACATCAAGGTAACCTTGTTGTTTTTTGCCAGTTGCTTCAGGGACTGTCTGCATTCCCAGGCAATTTTAGATTCGAAGGTATAGGACCTAAGAGCCTTTAGTGCTGCCTGGCTATCTGAAAGTATATAGATCTTTGCCCTTCGAGTGCCTCTATTTTGGCATTCCTGGGCACAGTGATCTATAGCGAAGATTACTGCCTGGAAAATGGCGGGGGTGTTACCAAGGGTTTTACATAGACTGCATTTATGCCCCGCTATGCCCACACCAACCGTTGAAGATGAAATTTCATTTTATTTTGCTTTCATTCATCTTGGATCCATCTGTGTACCAGATGTGTGACTCTTTCTCCTACTGCAGCACTTCGGCCCTGCTCATCCTGAAATTACTTAATTATATATACAGGGTGTTTCATAATTGAATGCTGATCCTAAAGGGCGATAATCGTTGGATGATTTTAAGAAAAATTCTTTATATGAACATAGGTTCGCAACCGCTTTATTCCTGAGATACAGGATGTTGAAATTTAACAAAAAAACTCAGTTTTTCCCCAATATCTCTAAAACGGTTTTATACTTTTTGTCAATTTTGGTGCATGCAAAGTACGCATAAAAATACATTTTTTCCAGGATAAATGTTTTTTAAATTTTCATCAGTGGCGTCCCTGGCAACATGCCCTGCAATATTTATAATAAAAAAAATGATAAGCCACTTTTTTTTAAATAAATATTATTTTCATATTTGCGGTTTATCTTGTCATAAAAATGGTCCCTTGACTTTTTTTCGTCCGGCTGACGGTTTTCGATTTAAAAAATAAAATGCATTTGCTTGTCCCTATATAATTTTTTCTCTTAGTCTCAATTACATAATTTGTGCTAACCAAAGCATCTAGGCAAGATTTTTTAAATTTTATTAGTAATTATCATTTAATTTTACTAATAAGTACGCATAAAAAGAAATTTTTTTAATTTCCAAAAACTATAACTATTTCGAACAAAAAATACCCTGTATCTCAGAAATAAAGCGGTTGCGGACCTATGTTCATATAAAGAATTTTTCTTAAAATCACCCAAGGATTATCGCCCTTTAGGATCAGCATTCAATTATGAAACACCCTGTATGTGTTAAATTAACTTGGGACCTCAGGGCGATGTTAGTAGAAGTACGAAATTTGACACTCACTATGTATAACTCTCGAACATGCAAAACAGACAGTTGATTCTTAGTTAAAAACACCTCACAAAACATATTTTTGAAGTTGCGATTTGACTTGGAATTGTGAAATTGAAAAAATGAACTTTTTCATTTTTTCTTTTTACTTTTTTCGAATATTTTATGTTCCCACCCCTCTAGATCTGTCATTCGTTGTGGTCTGCTGCACCGGTAACCTAAAGTTTAGTGTAATTCTCAAACTTATTATCCCTCTATAACCACCTAACTGTTATAAACAACAATTTCTTGTTGCTCAAAAATTAATTCAGGTCATAAACTTCATTTCACTGGCTTATACTAGTACTCTATCTTCAACAATAAAAAAAAGTTTCCTCGATACAGACTTTTCAATTTCGCTGTTGAAAAATCCATGTGATTTCAAATGAATATATCTTTTGTTTAATTTATATTTAAGCATAAATTTTGGTTGTTTGTTATTTAAATTATTAATTCCTTTTTCTTCTTCTTCAATTTATTAGATATATTTTTATTTTATTTTCCCACTTGGAATACTTCAGATGGAAATGACTTGGCTAAACCAGATTAATCAGAAGAATAACCACATTCAACAATGTTGGAGGTCTTCAAATTGTCATTTTTAATTTGTATGTTTATTGTAGGTCGGAGGCGAAATGAGTAGCATTATTTTACGTCATATGAATAAATTTGGGAGAATATCTGTATGTGGAGCCGCATCCACTTACAATGAGAAAGAACCAGTTAAAGGTAAAGTGACAGTTTTCAATACATAACTGTTTTTTTTAACTGTAATCATTAGCAAACTGATCAGTAAACTAATTTGGAGTCCAGTGAGTCCATTTTGAACAAAATTATCACTTACTTACAAATCCCAACAGCTCTAATACTGTTAGAGAATTGCAGATATAGAACATCGTTTGTTAATTTTTATATGCAATAGATATTAAATCAGACGTCTTTTTAACATGATTAATTAATAACAATAGCATTATTTTCCAGCTACTATAGTTCAACGGCCGTTAATTTCACTTAATTTAAAGATGGAAGGTTTTATGGCTACCAGATGGGCAGACAGATGGAATGAAGCAGTCCAACAAAATTTGAAGTGGATTAAAGAAGGAAAATTAAAATACAGGGAGACTATCACCGAGGGATTTGAAAATACGTTTCAGGCATTTGTTGATATGTTCAACAGTGTAAACATTGGAAGAGCTATTGTTAAAGTGTAATAATTAATAAAACATTTATTGGTGTATGTACCTGTATATTTTTAATGTTATAGTATTGACCTTTCACATTTGATGAAAGAGGGAACTTTCTTCCAGGTATAAAATGAAGGGCTAGTATATATCTTGCTTCCAACTACAGATTAGGCTTAGGTAATATAGTATGTGCTTCAACGTATGTTGTGTTGCCTAATTCAGTAAGTTACGGAAGATTTCAAAGAGACTAGGAGCACAGATCAAACAAACCAGCGTGCTTATTCTCAGCCAAGGCATATTTCGAGTATTCCCTATGTAACCAGTTTCATTTTTGTCATGTGACGTATACCTTCCAGGATTCTGCGCAGAAGACATAAACAGAGGAACCTTGCGTTTGACATGGAAGTTAAGACTAGCGAGTATAATATCACAGGAGGGAGTGTTTAGTACTGAAATCTCAGAGACGGATGTCGTCATCAGCTACACCGGTGATATTAATTATTTTGGAATGTGGTGTATTGTATTGAAGGTTAGAGTTGTTATTGTTATACATTTAAGTGATTTTTTGAGTGTTTATTAGGTGACTTTTAATTACTGTTCATAAGCACCCTCTTGTGACTCTATACTCGCTGTTTAAGGCTGATTGGTATAATGTGCAGATCACTGCACAAATTGGTACGCACAAATTGGCATGAGTTGACTTATTATCTAAACCATGATAAGTCATACGTGAAACATCTGGTTTGTTTAATCTGCGCTAGGAGGTTTAAAAGTTGGGGGAAATCACCCTCAATAGAAGGCGCCCGCAGACGTACTTCTCTCTGGCGCCTGTAAATACCAAATATCAGAGTCGGTCAAGGGAGAGTCTGGCCAATGCCGTGAGGCAAGCTGTTTGGCTCCGCCATTTTTAGTTCTTTATTATCATTAATTTAATTATTTATCAGCATACTCTAATAACAGTTTACCATAATCAATAAAACAGTTATAGCACAGTGTACGTCAAGGGAGAGTCTGGCTACTAAGCCGCCATTTATAGTTCCAAGCGATTATTTCTGGTGATTTAAATGTTAAAAAGTTGATATAACTTCTATATTCTATAAAATAGTTAAAAAATATTAAGAATTTTCATTCAATATAAAGATTATATCAACTTATCGTCATGCACTCACACTTGGAACTATTAATGGCGGCTTATTTGGCCAGACTCTCCCTTAACGAACTCTGCCAAATATGTATGAACGCCAAAACTAGACAACCAACACAACAGCTCTCTGTACTTTATTGGCTCATTTCCGCCCACTCCCTCTGATTTGATCGCGTTGCTCCCTCTTAAAGTCAGGAAACATTGCATTGGTCACGTGCTTGTTACTAGGTTACTTCTGTTGTATCTTGCATGAATTTCTTTAGTATTGGGAACATTTTCTAATACGTCGAAGACAGAATTTAAATTATATGGCAGTTTTTCTAATATCGATCGTAACATTAATACCCTCACTTCACTAGTTTCTATTTACACATAAGAGAAGTTGCACTCTATATGATTTAAAGGAGCAATCCCAACCCAATTCATTTTACTTCCACATCCAGTGGAAGTATAGTAACGACAAAAAATTTTTAAAAGTTTTTATTGTTCAAATAGGCTTAAAATGTCATGAAACGTCAAGATTTTAAGTTTGAGCGAAAAAAAAATTTTGTCTGTCTGTAGGTCTGTCTGTCTGTCTGTCTAACTTTTTTTTGTGCGCACGTTTACTCTGGAACCATTTAAGATATTGACTTGAAATTTGGTACACATATGTACTTTAACGAGATCTAGAACTAGATTATATTTTCATCTTATTCCGTCGAAGGGTTGGGAGGTAAAATGGGTAAATCAAGCAGGTATGAGTCGATAAAATTGGTATTTACTATATACAAGAGAAGCTAGGGTCTCAAAAAAATTTTTGGCATTAGCCACCCCCATTACCAACCCCACCTCCTTATTAAAGGGGATGAAAAAAAAATGTGATTTAGTGTATGTACAAGAACCAGAAACCTCAAAATATTTTTTTACTTCATCCACCCCCACTACCACCCTCCTGTCACCACCCCCACCCCACTACCGATGTGGGGTATCGTATTATGGGTTTTTGGGGTAGAGAATTTCAAATATTATATTATTAAAGTTCCATAAACAATTATTTCCACATACAAACTTTTTTTCGTTGTGAGTGACTTGGATAGAGAATCTGCGGATTCCCAAGTAACAATTTAAATGCTATGTGGACTTGAATAAGTTTTGTAATAGCTTTATTAAGGATGTAAGTGTGCTAAATGGCTTTATAGCGGTAGTATAGCAGGCCAACAACTCTTGCAGCGTAAGTAGTTTTATTAAGAGTTGTAACAACCTCCTGGAGGCTGAGTTTCAATACCATTAGCATTTGTTTTAAATCGAGTCTATTGGCACTTGTAAAGGTTTTATGGTGGTGGTCAGCACTACCATGATAAAATCATTTGGCCTAGGAAACCAATTTACCTCAGAGACAACGTTCATAAAACCAGTATGCCTAAAAGTTTTAAAGGGGCACCTGAATATTCTAATCATAAAACTGCTATAAAGCTGTATTGACTTGTATAATGCCAAATATAACATAAGAACCATTTAGTGTGGACAAATTCCTTCATAAAACCGCAAAAGTTGTAGTTTGACAGGTGGATAAATAGATTTTACTTATTTTAGGTTAATTTTTAATTACTTTTGTGTGAAGTATTTCAAAAAATTAAATATGGAAATATATTTTATTATGGAATAATTTTGTTGCCTTTGACCGAGAGTTATTTATAAGTAATCGCGCGATTTAGGTAGGATATTGATGACACTGGTTTTTTGTCAACATCAAGTGTCTATTTTTGCCTTCTAACAAGGATTTTTGTGTTAAATGTATTCTGAATACCATATTTTTAACCTGATACTTTAAACAATTAGAGCCCCACCACACATTTGACTAATCAAAATAATCAAATAAATGTGAGAGATTATCTTCTTCTTATTTATATCTTTTTGCTCTTTTATTTACATTCCATCTGGGTATAAGGGCATATAGCCGACCATTTCAGAGCAACCACAGCACAGCTAAGGTAAGGAAAAAGTAATTAACAAGTGTGAGGTTATATGTAATTAAACACCAAAAAAGTAAAATATCTTTGGGCAATAGGTTTTATGGTGGTTGTGAATAAATCCAACAAATCTTAATATAGGTCAAATGGTGTTAGACAAGATCAATTGGTATTAGACAATACCAAATGGACTTACATAAATGTAAGAAGACTTAAACTGGTTGTAATTAGTAGTAAATGCTCTTGTACGAGAGCATTGTGACAATTTTAGAATCAAATACTCTTATTGTGGTATTGCCGCAACCAACAGGTTTTAATAAAAAGTCGCCATTTTTCTACAAAAACATCTTTGTAAACAAAAGCTGCCATGTTGGAATTATTCAAATGAATAATTACTAGTTGCAATTATTGCAACAATTTATGGGTAATAAGGACTAAAATCATGATTATTATTAGTAACGTGCGATATAAGTTGATGTTAACAAAAAATAAACCTTTTTTTAAAAAATGACTTTTAAAATATTTTTTAAATTTCCAAAATTTTCAATATTTTTCAAGGGCTTCCGTATTTTTCGACCTACTATGTGTAATATCATCAGTACAATTTAATGCGCAGCTAAATTTTCACTCATGGTGAGTACCTACTGAACTTGGTAATTTTAACCAGTATAGATGAGAGACCAGTTGAAAGCTGAACAACAGCAAATGCTTATTATAATATCCATTACCAACACGCGACTAATTTGCCAACATTACCAACTTAGTTTTAATATGATGGCAAGCATAAAACCTTTTTATTATAAAATAACCATACTAACAGAGCAAATAGCTTTTTAAAGTGCAGTTCTAAAGCATTTTAGTTTTATGATGACTTTACGAAGTGGTTTTATAATAGTTTAAACAACGGTTTGTAGATAGTCGCTTAAGGCTAAAATTATGCTTTTAGGATTTATAGTTGGTTTTATGAATAGTTTTATCAAGGTCTTCAGAAAGTTGTAAAGGCTGTTTAGAATAAAACTAATTGGTTTCAATATGACTTTTAAAAAAGGCCCTCAGAACTCTTTTAAGAATGGTCCCTCTTAGCTTTATACAAGCTTTATAAAGGTTTAATAGCGTTTGTCAAAGATATCTAGTTTTATCAGAAGTTTTATTAAATAGACTTCAAGAGGTTCTGAAGATCACGATAAAATTTAAATTGTTACTTGAGTGTGGAAGTAGTGATTCCTTGGGCAGCGGTTTTTATGGACACTTTGGTAGAGGTGTGGTAAGGGTGAATTTGTAATCACTAGTTGCACTAGTGGCTAGTTTTCAGAGATACAATTGATAAGTAAATACAATTTTTTTATTGATATCCCGTTATTAATCGCGTTTAATTTATTTCTATCCTCCTTTCCTGTATCTGTAGGTATATAATACATACATAATACGTACAACAATTATATATACAGGCAAATACCTCTGAAATTTTACTGCAACCATTTCTGAACTGACAGATGGCAAGATCAACAACTTAACAGTTGACTAAAATTTGGCGTGACTGAAATATGACGAAGCGCACAAAGATCAGTCTTGCTAACACCCTGGTTTTCCATCTTTCTTTACGCCTCTGAGACTCGGACCATTAGTTCGGGGAACACCATAATGTTAAATAATGTTAAACATGTTACCTTAAAATCAAACAATTATTTAAGGATCTACTACTCTACTGGACAAAATGTTTGACATTTAAGTTTTGCTCAGATATTTTATATTGGTTTTTAGTTTAGACATGTAATATCGTCTAAATAAACAAGTATATGTTGATGTCATTTTAGAAATCAGAAAATAATTTAAAAATTATTTGTTTAATTTTTTAGTGGGAAAATGTGTGTCAATATAATCGAAATAAGTACTTTCCACAAATGCAACTTCGTTTGTCTAAAAATGTGGCTTTGAACAGAGCGATGTAAAACACATTTTCTATTGTGTTGTTCTTTATCATAGTTCTTATAGATATCTGATTTGAAGAGACTAAATAACATAGGTAAAGATAAAGAAATATTTGCTAAAAGATCCATTAACCCATTAATGCCCAAGGAGACAAAATACCGAGAATGACGTTTAAGTAGAGCGTGAGAATAATGGTGACATTGAATTTGTTGGTCAAATAAAACCTAAAGAAGATGAGGAATATAATATCCCACTAGCTTTTTTGGCAAAAAGATGTAAAACTGTACCTAGATCTACTGGTAAATATGAGAAGACCAAGTGGAAGAAAGGAAATCTGGAAGCACCCCAGGAGAGAGTCTTGCATTTTCTTCCGCCACTCACCCTGAGTGCAACAAGTCATCCACTTAAATATTTTGAATTATTTTTAACACAAGAAACTGTGCCAAATTTAGTGGACTCCACATGTATTTACGCAACCAGGGACCACAACAAACCTGAAGTTAAGATGTCAATATATGAGATGTATGTCTTTATCGTTATTCTCCTCTTGAGTGGATATGTTCCCTTGCCGAGAAGAATGTACTGGGAAGACAGGGAGGACGCACATAATACACCAGAGGCCGAATCCATGAGAAGGAATAGATTCGAGGAAATATGTAGCGTTTTTCATGTGACTGACAACAATAATTTGCCACAAAATGACAAATTGGGTAAAATTCGTCCCCTTATAAACGATCTCAATAAACAGTTTATAAAGTACGCACCTATCGAATCCAATATATCGATAGATACATATAGGATAGGATAGGATTTGGGGGAAGAAATGGTACATACCAATTGTTTTTTTGGCTCTTCGATGTGTGTGCAACAAATGCATGGTTGCTACCTCGTCAATACGGGATTACTAAAGACAATCTTGAATTTCGACGTGAAATTGTGCAGTGTCTGTTGAAAAAACATGGAAAAAAATATGTCGTGTCTGGAAGAAAGCGGGCGGCTCTTCTGTATCCCACCATTGCTTCAGGGCGGCATCTTATTGTAACTGATAGGCCAAGGTGCAGGTGTCACTTGTGCAAAAATAAAACTAATAAAGCTTGTGAGGCGTGCAATGTACCTCTTCCTGATAAATGTTTTGAAAGTTTTCACAAAACAATAATGAAACATGTTTTTTAGATTTTTTAAATAATAAATAATATATTTCATAGTTATCTGTTTCAATAATTTCTAGAGTCTAGTCTAGTCATTAACGACCCATGTCAAATTTCAAAAATTAAGAAAAATTAAATTTTTTTGATATTTTTTCTGTTGTCCAACACTGCTAATAACGCATATTTCTGCATATTAGAAAAATCCAAGGAAGTATATTAATCTGGGCATTAATGGGTTAAAGTACCTCACTATCCAATTACAGTGGCGTTGGCAGGGGTACACATCAGCGGTACAAGTTCACCGGAGGTGTCTAACCAGCCGTCAACTAGTAATTTAATAGAGATCGACTCTCTCTGTTCGAGATTATGTTATGTTTTATACCACAGTATGAAAATTTATCCAGCAATATTTTTCGATCGATAAGATTCAATAGCTCTGATGAAGAAACTACGACATATTTTCCTTGATCCATCATCTGAATCCAACTAATAAGTGCCAGCTGAATTTGTAAATTGTTGTTGATTAGATAATTATTTAGTAGGTACATGATAATCATATATTTTTGTCAATTCATTTCAAGTTTTATATTTAGCACAAAAAGAGTAATGCTTTGACCTGATCCAGCTGAATTTGTAAATTGTTGTTGATTAGATAATTATTTAGTAGGTACATGACATTCATATATTTTTGTCAAATCATTTCAAGTTTTATATTTAGCACAAAAAGAGTAATCTGTTGACCTGATCATATAAAAACAGATAATAAATTTATCACTTTAATTAGCCAAGAATATATTTTTAATAACAGAGGTACATTTGTTAGTATAACTTTGAAGAATGGTTAAGGCAAAGGTTTTTATTCTGCAGAAGCATTTTGACGGATTTCCTAAAGCAG
The DNA here is from genome assembly GCA_936432065.2 of Rutpela maculata. NCBI lineage: Eukaryota > Metazoa > Arthropoda > Insecta > Coleoptera > Cerambycidae > Rutpela > Rutpela maculata. Next base: position 216,917,240 of record OW386287.2, read on the forward strand.
ATGACTTGAAGCTTATAGAGGAAGATTTGCCACCAATAAAAAATGGAGGTATGTGGGACATTTATATAAATATAAGCCAGACAGTGTGTTTATTTTAAATTTTAATATAAAATATGACCCGTCTGCCTTGAAAAACATATAGCTGTTTTTGTAAAAATTAAATTACAGACCAAGTAATTTTTATACTACGTACATAATAAATATGGGACATTCCACGTCAACCAGATCACTGCTGCCGCCAAAATTTGCAAAAATCAAGATGGCGGCATCAATATGACGGCCATAAACTCAAAAATTTATGATACATGACCAAGAAGTTCAATTTTAGAGTCGTTAAAATGAACTATCGATTTTGAAACTACTCAAAAGTAGTAACCGGAGTTAATGATCAAAAATTTGGTATAATAACTTTGAAATCACAAAATGGCAGATCTAATATTGCGGACTTTTTACCAAAACCTGATGTAAATGCCTTTAAAAACATCAGATATATTTGAAAATGGATTGGTAGGGACTTTTAAGGTCACTTATCTCACACTGAAAACGGATTTACGGAGGTTTTTAAGATCGCTCATTATAAATCTGACATGAGTAATCCCAAATTACAAAACAGCGGATTCAAAATGGCGGACTTATGACACAAATCAAATTGCAAACCTCGAAATAAATTTAAAACATAAATTTTTATTAATTTTACAAAATTAAACTTATAATCGTGTTTTTTTTTATAATAGCCTGCTAGTCTCTGGGAATCCGGGTGTTAAAGGGTTTACTGTTCCTTACATTTTCAGATTAAAAGTGTTAACATTAAGAGTGTTTTTACTCAGCATTTGCTGTCTCGGGGATTCCCCAAAATGCCCTCTGTCTTCGTACATGCGGAATGGGTCTTGTATCTGGTTAAGGCCCAAAAATGAATACATTAATATAAAATATAAACTAACATTATTTATTTATACAGGTTGTCCAGAGATGGGTCAAGGAAACTTTCCACATTTGATAAAAGTCTGTAAAAGTCATGTAAATAATATAATTGTATGCACTTATTTGGTATCACAATGAAGCTTGCACCATCACGAATCAGATTTCACCATAAAATAGCCTATCAATATATCCAATGAACAGTTAGAAGGAAAACTTCTTGGAAACTTTCCGTTTTGAAAACTCCGAAAGTTTCTAGGAAGTTTTCTTTCTAACTTTCCATTGGATATATTGATAGCTTATTTTATGGTGAAATCTGATTCGTGATGATGCAAGCTTTAGCTTGATATCAAATAAGTGAATAGAATAGAATGGAAAAAATGTTTATTATGTAATATACAATATACAAATTATACATGCACAAAAAGGTGGTGTTCGTAAACACGTTCTTCCACACCACCTGCCATAAAAACATACAAATACCATACTTAATAAAAACCCTTATCAAATGTGCAAAAAATATTAGCTATATAAGTGCATCAATTATATTACTTACATGACTTTTACAGACTTTTATGAAATATGGAAAGTTTCCTCGACCCATCTCTGAGGTTGTCTCAATTTGGATTGCAACTAGGTATGGATAAATACGTCACAATGCTATAAATGTACTTCAAGCCATCCTGTAGAAGAGACCAAACTGCTTAAACTATTTATCAACTGTCTCTTTCGACATAATGTACTTCTCTCAGTCTTTCTCTGCCACTATTTATTTATGATTCCTATTGTTTTATGATAAAATCCCTAATTAACATTACATAAAATAATATTGACACTGCTGTGTAATGCCGAATCAGTTTTATTTTATTTTTATAGTCATTTTGTAATGATAAAACAAAATAGAGCAAAAACGTATTATAACCAATTTTAAATAAACACTTCTAATATACACATACGTTATTAGTATCTTTTATCGCGTCTGGCATAGCTAAAATAGTTATGTCTGTGTGGCGGAGCCAAAAAGTTTTTCTGGACGCCGGGACCAAATCGAGTCAGTCCGATTTTGATGATTTCTAAATTTTTCTGTTTCTTTTTTTGCATTTCATTTTTTGTTTTTTACAGAATTTCTTGTGAAAGCTGTCTATCTTGCTATCAATCCTGGGCTTAGGCTCCACGAACCAGGAGTAAAAATTGGAGAGACATTTGTCGGGAGTCAAGTTGCTAAGTAATTTTTTCAAAAAATAAAAAAAAATGTTGCTAATTATCTATTAATCTGTACATACTTTTAGAATAATTGAAAGTAAAAATCCTAAGTATCCAGTTGGACAACATGTTTTCGGCTATTTTGGTTGGAGGACTTATGCAATTGCAGATGGGAGCAATTTAGTCCACTTAGAGCCATTATTATTGCCCGATCTTGGAGACTTACCTGTGTCTTTAGCACTCGGTGTTTTAGGAATACCAGGGTAATTTTTTTAGTTTTAATTCTCTCAAAATTATTCAGTTAAATTTATATGATTGCTTGTTAATTTTAGACATTCAGCTTATTTTGGTTTCCTTGAAATATGCACACCCCGGGTTGGTGAGACAGTAGTTGTAACAGCTGCCGCTGGAGCAGTGGGAAGTCACGTGGGTCAAATTGCCAAAATTAAAGGATGTAAAGTAATCGGAATAGCAAGTTCAGATGAAAAGGGAAAGTGGCTGGTTGAAGAATTAGGGTTTGATCATTTTATTAACTATAAAACTGCTGATTTGGATAAAGCTCTAACAGAAGTAGCACCGGAAGGAGTCGATTGTTATTTTGACAATGTAAGTAATTTTTGTATTTCTTGTTAGCAATTGTGCCCACGGTGTAATCATCAAAGTCTCTAAGTCTGAACATTTCTGGAGAATCCTCGAAAGATGATTTTAAATTGTGCAAGCCGCACAAGAATTCAGAGTATAATGTTGGTGGCCTGTACAGGATGGACCAAATTAGAGGGATTTAGGATTTTCTCTAAAACTATGGCAGATGGACAAAAACTAATATAAGTATTCTTAGCTCGATTTTCGAGAAACAAACAATGACGCAAACCGCGATCGACTATCTTTTTCGACTGCCGAGCTACAGAGTGTTTTTGGAAAATTGGCATTTTTGGTTGACCTCTATATCTCAATTACCAAGTGTTGAATCGAAAATCGAGTAACACATTCTTAAGGCACTTTTTTTGAGTAGAATCCGTTGCTGATAAGAAGAAAATTATGCATGCCTCAGTTTTCGAGATATAGACATAACTTGTGTTTATTTAAATGAAACATCCTGTAAATTATTTCATTATTTGATCACAACTTAAATTATATAATGTCACAAAATGTCACTTTTGATTCGTTCGTGCCGAGCCGAATTTTCGAATTTCGCATTTCGCTATGCAATTTATGATCAGGTTTATCTGGAAGACTTACTCACTCTTTACGTCGCGACATCATACGGCCGTCCCAATGATGTTTTTCGAAAAATATGAACGTGCCAAAATTGCATGTTTTAGCAATTTTTTCAGCTCTCAAATGCAAGCTGGCTATAAACTGCCGGTGCCTGCCAGCGAGTATAAAGGTGCCCGCGCCCGCGCCTGCTCGCTGTTGGCGGAATCATGTATTGTGACGTAATCGAGCTCAGCCCAGATGATCGCGGCATTTTAAACGTGGAAGGACCATAACTTTTTTATTTATAGAGATAATTTAAAAAAAAAATTACAGATATTTTTTAGATTTTTACGACTATTTATTACGAGAAAATGAGAAAAATGGAAACTTCCTAATTGTGAGTGAGCATTGTTAAAAATGGTTCAGTTTAGTAATGGTGAAAAGTATGATATGATTAAGTGTTTTATAGAATGCAGAGAAGATTCAAATTTAGCTTCTGAGCTTTATTTTAATAAGTAAATAATAGACAACAAAACTGTGCCAAAAGTGTTGCCTAAACAATATTTTTAGATATCCAGAAAAGAGATGGCCAGACATAAAAACATTCAAAAGGCTACAAAGAGTTTGGATCATTTGTAAAACCTCCTGTAGAAATATATAATAAAGCAGGTAGAGAAGCTGTAGAAAATATTGTTTTAGAAACTGTAAGAGAAAATCCTAATATCGTCTCGCGAAATACAGGAAAATTTAGGAATCCCAAAAAATAACTGCATTACATGCTTAAAAAAAAAAATTAATTCAAACCCTACAAAATTAGGATTAGTCACCATCTAGACCCAAACGACTTTCAAAGGCGTCTCGATTTTTGCCAGTAGTTTTTGCGTCAGTGCAATGAAGTGCCAGGATTTGAAGACACAATTATATGGACAGACGGAGCCCATATAAGCAGTGCCAGAATTTTGAATCAGCTAATAACCACCATTGGGCTCATGAAAATCTGCACGTAACCGCTACAGTTAATCATCAAGGACGACTTAGAATTGGTGTATGGTGTGATTTTGTTGGATACCAAATAATAGGTCTTCATTTTTCTTTCATGATAATTTGAATACCGAAAATGTTATTAACATTCTACGGCAAGAAATAGAGCCCTTTATGTACAACATGCGTGTAAGAAAATTTCAAAGATTGATTTACCATGTATTTGTGCCCTCTCATAATGGAAAAAAATTGATGAACGTGGGCGAGAAATCTGAAAAAAAACATTTTTTGTCCAAATTCAAAATTAACGAGCGCGGGGGGGGGGGGGTTAATAATGGAAAAAATAATTTAACCTGAGTTTGGAGAAGGAAATGGAGAAAAAGATTTTTTCGTTATCCTCCTCATGGCCTAGCTCGCTCCTTAACGAATTTTCGACCCTAGGCTATAGTTAGCCTTATGAATAATCCGATTCTGATGGCGCCCCAGGGCATATGTCAAGTGAAACATGAAATTATTTAAATGCTCAATTGGATTGGATATACAGGGTGCCCCACTTAAAACTCCCGGCGCCATTTTCTCGATAACCAAAAGCGATATTTGAATTCTGTAAAAGGTATATAGGCTAGAATATATAAATGACTTCAGTTTTAAGTAAAAATGGTTATTTTACACATTGAGATATAAATGACGTTGCGATTCAAAGAAATTTTTCGATCCTAGAACGATGAAATGAGTTGCATGAGATGGAGAATTATATTCTGAGCAACTTTTATGATACGAACAATTTTCGAAAAATCTCTGGTTCTTGAGATATTCGAACTTCAATATAATTTTTTAAAATACAATTTAGACAATAAGTCCTTTGAGACATTTTTCATAGTGAATCAGGCTCATTTAGATGGTAATGAAACAAATAATAATAATAATAATAAAGTACTTTATTGGTAAAACCAAATGGCTATCGACCGAAGTCCTTCTGCCAGTTGCATATTTAAACATATTTTACATATAATTTTATAGGAGTTATAATAAGAAAGTATAAATATCTTGATTTACAAAAAAAAAAAAAAAAAGAAAAAAGGGAAACTCTTCTTTGCAATTATTCTTCATTAAGTTCTTTAAGGAGTTCCAATATGGTTTTTTCGGGGTACTTGTGCTTCGAGCGTTGTTGTTCTCGTGTCTTACAAAATGGTTGCATCGTAGTCAGAGTGTGTTCGTTTTTTGCAAATTTAGTGGTGAGGTGCACAAGACGTTGGGCTATGGGTTGGGTATTTGTTGCTTTGTAGAGAAGATTATTTGGAGGGTTATGTAGGGCATTTCTTGGATGACGGATTTTAGTTATTGAGCGTATGGTGGATGTTTCTGCTACTTTAAGGTTATTTATTGCTGGTTTTCTGCAATTTATATATAATGGGAGTGCATATTCAAGAATTGGTCTGCATATGGATTTATATATGTGTGCCGCTGTTTTCTTGTTTATTCCCTTATCTTTGTATGTCAAGTTTCTGAAATGTTTTCCTCTGGTTATGCATTTTTTCTTTATGAGGTTTGTGTGGTGGTTGAAATTAAGCTTGTGGTCTAAGTGTATACCCAAGTAATTGGCAACAGGTTTATTTTTTAATGTTTGTCCATTTATTGAAATTGTTGGTGAATTGTCAGTTTGGGTGTGATTGAATATAATGAACTGTGACTTAACTGGATTTGCTCTTAATCTCCATACATTAAACCAGGTTGTTGTTCTGTCCATAAGTTGTTGTAATTTAGTTACCGTACAGGTAATCGAGCTGTTATGAGATACCAGCGCGGTATCATCAGCATATTGGAGGGTATAGAGGTCCTTGTTAAATGTGTTTTGGTTTGCCCTGTTATTGTTATATATATCGTAGCAGTATATATTGTATAGGAGGGGTGAAAGTGGCGAGCCCTGGGGGACTCCTTGTTGTGGTGAGAAATATTAGAGTATTTGCCGTTAATTTTAACTTGTAGGCTGCGATTATTCAGATAGTCTTTTATTAAGTAAATCAGATGTTTTGGACAGTTTAACAAATGTAGTTTGTATAATATACCTTCATGCCACACACTGTCGGTAATGAAACATTTATTTCAAAACAAAACAATTTTTTTTTTCAAGTAAAACAACTGCTATTTGGAAACGAAAGATTTTTGACATTTTTGTTTATTGTGTATTATCTAATTTTTGCGTCATGTTTATGTTGTATGTTCTACTAAATTTTACACTATAAATTGTAGACAATATGAAAAAAAAAATGGGATTTTTGTTACTTGAAAAATTACATGAAGTTCAAATATCTCGAAAACCAGTGATTTTTCAAAAATTGTTCATATTGAAAAAGTTGCTTAGAATATAATTATCCATCTTATGCAACTCATTTCACCGTTCCTAGAATCGAAAATTTTGTTTGCATTGCGATGCCATCTATACCTCAATGTGTAAAATAACCATTTTTACTCAAAACTGAAGTCATTTATATAATCTAATAGATAGAATTTTATAGAATTCAAATATCGCTTTTGGTTATCGAGAAAATGGCGCCGGGAGTTTTAAGTGGGACACTCTGTATATCACTCAGGACTAGTTTATTAATGTCTAGTTAGCTAAGTTAACTAAATGGATAACTAACAATTAATTTAGCTAACTGGACATTAATAAACAACAAAGTAGTTTAGATACTGTTTAATTTTTAAGAAATAATGGTTCTATTTTGTCAGCTAGATCTCCCGATATAACCCCTGCCGACTTTTGGCTTTGGGGTTGTTTAAAAAATATTTTGTATTTTTCGTCCTAATACATTAGCTGCATTTCGGACAGTAACTCCCGTCATGATTGGAAATGCAACAATTGCTGTAAGGAGGAGGTGTCAAAAATGCATAGATGTCAATGGAAGACAATTCGAACATTTATTGTAGTTTAGTTTTTCCTATTTTTGGCAAAATTATTTTATATTATAAGAAATGTTGTTGTTAATAGTTTTCCATGGCCTCCTCACAGATATATTAAATTTTTCGAAAATTAACCACTTTTTTAGAGATAAAAAGTATGACATATAGTCCATATAGTCCATACGAAACTTGCAAACAAAGTGTAAAACCCCAAAAGGCAGGAATAGCGACCAAACATGACTAGATGACATGATGACATGACTAGATGACATGACTATATGCCGAGAATACACAACTGACGGCTACGGCACATATTTTGTGCGTTGGTCCACGCTGGATCGCTGTATGGAGGCCGCGTAGGAAGAAGACGACTCCCTCTCTCAATGATTTAATTTGTAAACACCGAAGAATAAATTAAAATTTAATAATAGTAATATATAACACATGTCTAGAATAAGACCAAAAATCATGTTGTACATAATGTGAAAAAAATCATGTACATAATATATAAAGAAAAAAGTGGACAATGCACATACACGAATATATATACATGCTCATAGCCCATTCTATCAAACTCCTTTTAAGCTGCAATAAAAACATTTCTTTCCCTAGAAAACCTGATCCATTGAGCTACCTTCTTCTCCTTGAGGGACACTTCAGGATTCAGAGACGGGGTGGTTTCAACCCCCCTGGGGGGATTCCTTAATAGAAACCCGATCCAACAAGTCCTCGCATGCCTGACAACGAAAAAAGTGTTTTTTTGCATTTAGGGAGTAGTTCGAGGGGGGTAAAGACCACGCGACTATCACCACCGTATTGGCCGTCCTCGAAAACGGAGGGGGGGGGGGTAGTTATGTTTGGTCGCTACCCCTGCACTTTTGGGGTTTGTGCAACTTTGGCATGGACTAATATGAAATAATTTAATTCGTGATCGAATAATGAAATAATTTACAGCATGTTCCATTTAAAAAAACACACATTAGTTATATCTATATCTCGAAAACTGAGGCATGCATAATTTTCGATTCGACACTTGGTAACTGAGATATAGAGATCATAAAAAAATGCCAATTTTCTGAAAAAGTTCAGTAGCTCGGTAGTCGAAAAAGATAGACGATCGCGGTTTGCGCTATTGTTTGTTTCTCGAAAATCGAGCTCAGGACATCTATATTTGTCTATCTGCCATAGTTTTAGAGAAAACCCCAAATCCCATCCAATTTGGTCCACTCTGTACAACCTGTTTTCAAACACTTAGAACGCTGAACCTCCAGAAAGTTCTTGTAGTAGAGAAAAATCCTTACCAAAACTCATGTATTTAAGAAGTTCGTATGTATGGAAAGTAACAAAGCTAGGGACTATTTTACACAATAAAATATGGCTTGTAGATGTAGAATATAAATAATTTGCATTATTTTTTTTTCATCAATTTTCGTAATGTCAATTTCAACTTTCCAATGATTGAAATTACTTAATTATTTATATATGTTAAATTAAGTTGGGACCTCAGTGCGATGAACGTAGAGGTACAAAACCTCTAAATTCGATACTCTCTATGTAACTCTCGAACATGCAAAACAGACAGTTGATTCTTAGTTAAAAACACCTCACAAAACATATTATTACAGTTGCGATTTGACCTGGAATTGTAAAATGGAAAAAAAGAACTTTTCATTTTTTTAAATACTTGTCGAATATTTTATTTTTCCGCATCCCTTTATATCTCTCATTCGTTATAAAATCTTGATATTCTAGTAATACAATTTTCAAACCCTTCACGTTTCAATGGTGTATGGAAAAATAATAATTGTTTTAGTTACATCTCAAATTGAACGCCTATGGTAATCATGTTCTCCACGTGGTCTGCTGCATCGGTAACCTAGGATTTAGTATAACGCTCAAGCTTCTGTAACCACCAAATTGTTAGAAACAATAATTTCTTGTTGTTTAAAAATTAAGCCAGGTGATAAACTTCATTTAACTGGCTTATACTAGTACTCTATCTGCTACAATAAAAAGTTTTCTCGATACGGACTTTTCAATGCCGCTATTGAAAAATCCACGTGATCTCGAATGAAAGTGTCTTTTGTTTAATTTTTTGCATATATTTAAGCATAAATTTTTGTTGTTTATTCTTTAAATTATTAATTCTTTTTTTTTCTTCTGGCTAAACAGATTAATCAGAAGAATAACCATATTTGACAATGTTGGAAATAACATTTCAAATTGTCATTTTTAATTTTTATGTTTGTTGTAGGTAGGAGGCGAAATGAGTAGCATTATTTTACGTCATATGAATAAATTTGGGAGAATATCTATATGTGGAGCCATATCCACTTACAATGAGAAAGAATCAGTTCAAGGTAAAGTGACAGTTTTCAATAAATAACTATTTTTTTAATTGTAATTACGAGGAAACTGATCCATAAACTAATTTCGAGTCCTGAAGAGTCCATTTTGAACAAAATTATCACTTATTTAACTCTCAGCAGCTCTGATACTGTTACAAAATTGCAGATATAGAAGGTCATTTGTTAATTTTTATCTTCGATAGATATTAAATCAGACGTTTTCTTATTGACATGATTATTTAATAATAATAATAGCATTATTTTCCAGCTACTATAGTTCAACGGCCGTTAATTTCATTTAACTTAAAGATGGAAGGTTTTGCTTTTACCAGATGGGCAAACAGATGGAATGAAGGAGTCCAACAAAATCTGAAGTGGATTAAAGAAGGGAAATTGAAATACAGGGAAACTTTCACTGAGGGATTTGAAAATACCTTTCAGGCATTTGTTGATATGTTCAACAGTGTAAACATTGGAAGCACTATTGTTAAAGTGTAATAATTAATAAAACATTTATTACTGTACGTACCTTTATTTTTTTAATGTTATAGTATTGACCTTTCATGTTTAATGAAAGGTATAAAAAGAAGGGCTAGTATATATGTCAAGATTGGTAGATTATAAGGTGGCCTAATAACTCACGATCCCCACCAAAAAATGTCATTAGCCAATGAACATTTGGTGTGATATCACACCAGATGCAGAGCCTTATTCAAAATATTGTAAGAATTTGTGTAATGTTAATTAAGCAAAGAACTCGTAACTGGAACGGGCTCGCAATGACCCGCATTTGAGGTCGGTGGTAATTATCCTCCCATTTTGAATTACTGTTCTGCATGCTGGTAACGAGGATAAATTGTAGAATGTAACACTACAGATCACAGTATACGTCAGACCATATTTCGGGCCAGTACGGGCGGTTCTTCTAGAGTGAGATAACTGCGCCGCTACTGCGCGTTCGAAGGACAAGGATAGTCTGACTTTTCATCTCCGCACTGACTTCTTGCCTAAAAGCTCTGTATTAAGGAACCCCATACCCTACAAATCTTGAGTATATACAGGGTGCGCATGTAATCAGTTTCATGTCATTAAAAAAACTGGTGGTGGGGAACGATAAAACGAACAAAAAAACCTTATATAACATGAGGTCTTTAGAGAGAAAAGAAATAAACAAAAATTTCGAAAATTTTCAATAATATTGTTTGAGAACTGCTGGAATGTTGGGATAGGCTTTTATCTTCGCGTATGTCGGCGTCTCTAACCATCAAATACGCTAATACGGCTCTTTCAAAATTTCGTGCTCCTTAGAGACCGCGCGTCGGCGAGGACAAGTTGATAATCACACTTTTTTATGGCTTTTTAAAAGTAGGTAAGGTAAGGTCTTTAGTGGTGCGGTAAAGGTGAAAGACGTCGTGCTTAGTAGATCTGAAGAAAACTATACTCTCCCTTGTTCAATATTTTAGTTTCTGAGGGCACTTTGTTAAGTACACATGTCGAACCCGTTCACTGTTTTTGTATGTGCTTTTGTTTCTTTTTGAACTTTGGGCCACGTATTTACAGTTAAGATTTATTTTATTGACTTAACATTCAAGTCGTTAGGTTCTTGATTACGTACAGACACTACTTGTTCATTCTTTTTGCGTTGCTTTTCGGATTTTGGACCAAGTTTTTATTTTTATTGACGTTAGTTGATAGTTTAGTGTGGTATTTCAATGTGCATAGAAACCAAAAAAAAATGATCCTAATTTACCAACTGTGTTGAACGTAGTGCATATGTCCTTAGTTCCACGTGCCGAAAAGTGTATTGATGCAGATGGAAGCCATTTCGAACAATTTATGTAAATCAAAAAATTTATTGGTACGTTCTAGATTCATCGAATATTTTAGTTGTCGATACCTGATTGGCAATTCGTTAAATAAATCAGATTTTTCCCTAACTTAAAATACACATAATTGTTTTCTGTTATCGTATCTCAGACGTCAACTCTTTATTTCCCAATGTCAAGCAATAATTTCTCATTTTTTAAGCTTTTAACCCAGAACACTCATTTAGGTTACTAATGTTAATAAATCACATTTAAATCTGACAAATTATAAACAACAATAAAAGCTCAATATTTTGTTCTAAATTAAAAAAACACACTTTTAAAGAACTGCTGTGTTTAAACCTCTACGCCCATCATTTGCTTGCAGTTCTGCAAAAAGAGATAACGAATTATTTACATTTTTATAATTGGTTCCGTTGAGGTGGTCATCAAAGGTGCCGCCCTTCTTTGCTTTGAAACCGCGTGCAGGCGAGAGTCGGTATTCTTTGCACTTTTTTATGACAATTTAGAGGGAACTACACGTCTACTGACCCAGAAAGACAGTGGTTCTCAAATGTTTCCTACCCTAATATTCAAATTGTTTTTTTCAAAGTGCCCCTAGAGAAAAAAGTCATAAAGGTTTTTTGTTTGTCTAGTCAGTCCCGATCCCCATTACCAGTTTTTTTTTTTAATGACATGAAACTAATTACATCCTGTATCTTGCATCCAACTACAGATTAAGCTTAAGCAATATAGCATGTGCTTCAACGTCTGTTGTGTTGCCTAATTCCAGGGGCGGATACAGGATTGATTTCTGGGGGGCACCGGAAGTCTGGAATACCCCTTATATATGCATTTTTAGCCATATTTTATCTATTAAAAATTAATATTGGGTATATTTCACACTAGATCCGCCACTGCCTAATTCAGTAAGTTATGGAAGAGACCTTGGAGGTTGAAAGGTTGAGGGAAATCACCCCTAAATACCAAAACCAAATATGTCATCTATTAAAGTGAGGAAAACACTGCATTGGTCACGTGGTTGTTATTAGGTTACTTCAGTTGCATCTTGAATTTCCTTAGTATTGTGAACATTTTCTAATACGTCGAAGACAGAATTTACATTATATGGCATTTTTTCTAATATCGTAACCTAACTAATACCCACACTTCACTAGTTTCTATTTACATAAGAGAAGATGCTCTCTTTGTGATTTGCTCCAATAGAGGACTAGAGGAGCAATCCCAACCCAATTCATTTTTATGGACACTTTGGTAGAGGTGTGGTAGGGGTGAATTTGTAATCACTAGTTACAGTAGTGCCTAGATTTTAGGGATACAATTGATAAATAAATACAATTTATATAATACATATAATACAATTTTTTTTATTGATATCCCGTCCAAGTCACCTCTATCCACCTTTTAGCTAAGGCATAGCACATAACTCAGTGGCTGAGCATCACTAGTGATGCAGCTTCATTTGTAAAATTCCGTTGTTGCAAATATTTTAGTATGTACTTAGTTAAAAGTTAATATTTGCGTGCGAGTATTCTGAAGATAAATTGGAAAAATGTCCGGTTTTTTATAATTTTCTGATAGTATTCTACATAATGTCACAATATCACCTTCCTATTTTAAAAATATTAAAAGAGGAAATGGTAACATGGTATACTAACCATCTCACCGTGAAAACTAGCCTAGATCCAAAATAGACATGTCATCACAGATGTCATAATAAGACATAACCTAACATATGATATAAAGCATTAAAAGTTTCCAGCTGTCAAGACGTATTTACATTAACAACTCAGCAAATAAAATTAAATAAATGATTTAAAAATGATGAAACAAAGGCAAAAGTGAGTAATGTTTTGTAAGTTGAACTAATGTTTATTTAACTTGATGTTTATTTCTAGTAATAAATTGTTGAACTCTTATAAAAGACTGAACAATGGAAAAGACAGTGGAAGCGATAGTGAAGAATACGAACTACTTGGAAGTGATAAACCACGTAGAAAAGAAATTTCCACGATAGAAAAGAATATTGAAGAAGGGGATACTTTACAATCTTTAGCTATTAGATACCATTGTACGGTAAGAAATTGACTGGTAAAGACTCTAGAACGATGGCAAAGGCATATGCATTATTTACTCCTTATATGTAATTTAGTAATATACAGTACCTACTATGTGCTTGTGGAATATTAACAAAAACTGCCTTACAAGGCAGTTGGCGGCACATTTCCAAGACATCCAAGTTTATATGGATATTGTTCCATAATCCATGATTAATTGTGGATTATAGAATTATATTTTAAGATTATTATGTAGGTACAATTAAAAAAACAAAATTTATACCTACAATAAAGAATTGTGACAAAACAATTATATTTATTATCAATATACATAAGTACCTATTATGAATTGTTTCACCCCAACGAACAATTTCTATTCTGTAAAGGTGCTCTGAATATTACATCACCAAATTATGAAAATTTTAGTAACATAAGTTGTTGATAACTTTTCAATTACCACCTTATATAACTTAAGAGCTAAAATGGAATGGCACACGTTATAAGGGTTAGATTAGATTTGAAAAAGGCGCTGGCTGATTGACCTTGACACCTGTGGTCTATTGTGGCACTCTTTGTCTAATTTTACTTAGAGCTCCTTATCCAGCTTTTCTTTTGTATCAGACTCCATAGCCCTGATAAGGGCTCTTTGGTGTAGCTATCTGCTCTTGGTTTCTCTTCGCCAAGTTGTTTGAACCTCAGTCTGGGTAGGCCTTCGCAATGGCACAGCACATGTATTGACAGAATTTGCTATTGCATCCTCTGCCAGGCTCATTAAACTCATATGTCTATTAAGCCTATAATGTCCAGTTAAAAGACCTACCGTTATAAGGGTTAGCGTTGCCATTGTTTAGCAACCTTACATATCTCCAAGTTTTATAGGAAGAAGTAATAGAAATGTAACTGTTACCTACTCCTATACAAATTCCTTATGAACTTTTTAAAAGAAGAATAGGTAATATCATAAAGTAACGGAAATGTCTTTGCAACTTTTATAAACATTCTTTATAATAGCAACAATTACGTTTGGGGGACCTTAATACTTTATTTTACTTCTTGCGTGTTCTTTCTTTCAGCACACATCTCTTTTTCTTTCTTTAGGTGTTGGTATTGAAATTATTATATAAATAAAGTACCTGTATCTGTAGGTATGTAATATATATATACATAATACGTACAGCAATTATATATACAGGCAAATACCTCTGAAATTTTACTGCAACCATTTCTGAACTGACAGACGGCAAGATCAGCAACTTGCCAGTGGGTCGCGTGCGCCGACGTCACAGATTTTGAGACCTTAGGAAAAACAAACAGCTGTCATTGAGAAATCCGCCGATTAAACGTGTTTCTTTAAAGTGAATTTTGCAGTGTTTGTGCCATTTAAGAACTTGTTGGATTATTTAACATCTACAACTATTCTTAATACTGTTATATAAACCATTTTGTTCGTCAGGATGACGGTTAGTTCGTATTTTGCAGAATTGTCTCCTGATGTAGAGGTTAGGTATACGGCTGCTATCGAATTAAATCCTTATATTTTGAGAAAAAAATACTTTAGTACAAATATTGATGTATTACACATAGGGATGTTGCGAATTACTTGATTTTTGAAAGAATTACATACACAGAATGACGAATTCAAGGCATTGAAAAGTCGTGAAGCTGTTTGTGGTTAGGTGAAAGAAGTACTCTGCAAGAAATTTGCAGGATAACAGCTTGTTACAACGGTAAGAATTAGTTATCAACCATTTTTTTCATATATGCTTGCCTAATTAAATGTTATTAATAATTACTAATGCAGAATTTAATTTTTCAGGATATGAACTCTTAGCATCATGAATAAAAACCATTGACTCCTTGGACTATTGCAGATTCAGATGGTTCCTTAATGCTCACTGGGATTGTGTTGCCAGTCTAGACAAAACATTTTCACCGCTTAACAGGAAATCTTTCCTTTTAGTTTTTTAGCAATGAACATGGCTATGGTTGGAGATTAACCGCTGTAAATTTTGTGAAAAAGACACTTTATAAAATAAACAGTGAAAGACTGACGTACCTACTGTAAACTATTTGCAGTATGTAATAAGATGTACACAATTTCTTCCAGCAGTTAGCCCCTTGTCTATACCTTATATACCTATAGATTGGACTACGCAAACCGTTGTAATTTTTGTAAATTTTTGATTATAATATATTATATAAAATGTCTAACATGTATTTTACTATTTTATGTAGGTCAATTGTTAATTATGACTTGTATTCTCTTAAATATACTCTCCCTCTGTGCAGTTCATGCTTCACTCAACTAAAATTTAAATAAGAAATATTTATTAAAAATAGAGACAAACCAATATAAAACATTAATTTTCTTTACCATGGATTGTTTATTGCTTGTTTGAGCAGCAGTTATTACTCTCACAATAATTCTTGCATTAACATGCAACAACTTAAAGCATTTCTTTTAATCGCCTGGAATTGTTTAACCTAACCTCTTCTGGCTGTAAATCGACGTTATTTTATAAAAACTGATGTTGTCTCGGATTGCCACACTTCCACAATTAATAATACAATAAAAACTAGCCATTTTGTATGATATAATATCGATAAAATCTCTAGGATTATGAAATATTTAACTCTGAGGTTCAGTCACTCGCCATTTGACAGCTAATGACAGCGGTTTGTTTTTCCTAAGGTCAGGAAACTGTGACATCACACGCACGCGACCCGTTCACTAAAATTTGAAATATCACGAAGTGCACAAAGATCAGTCTTGCTAACACCCTGGTTTTCCATCTTTCTTTATGCCTCTGAGACTCGGACCATTCGTTCAGGGAACACCATAATGTCAAATAATGTTAAACATGTTACCTTAAAATCAAACAATTATTTAAGGATCTACTACTCTACTGGACAAAATGTTTAACATTTAAGTTTTGCTCAGATATTTTATATTGGTTTTTAGTTTAGTTTCTAAATAAACAAGTATATGCTGTTTCCCCAATTATGTCAGTTTATAAATCAGAAAAGAATTAAAAAATTATTTGTTTAATGATCATTTCTAGTGGGAAAAAGAGCCATGTGTCAGTATAATCGAAATAAGTACTTTCCTCATATGCAACTTAGTGTGTCTAAAAATGTGGCTTTGAACAGAGCGATATAAAACACAGTTCGACATTTTCTGTTGTGTTGTTCTTTATCATAGTTCTAATTATTGATTTCTTTATAGATATCTGACTTGAAGAGACTAAATAACATAGGTAAAGATAACGAAATATTTGCCAAAAGATCCATTAAAGTACCTCATTATCCAATTGCAATGGCATTGGCAGGGGTACACATCAGTGGTACAAGTTCACCTGAGGCGTCTAACCGGCCGTCAACAAGTAATCTAATAGACATCGACTCTCTCAGTTCGAGATTAAGTGATAATCTCAATACCCAAAACGGAAAGAAAGATGATGTCAACAATATAATTTTCAATAGTCATATTACGCAAAAACCCTGTGATAGGTTGAGTGAAGATATTATCGATGGAAGTTCTGAGGAAGTATGCTTACTACCTCAACGGGAAAGGGAGTTACTGCAGCCAGAAACTGTGAGTATATGCTTCTTTGTTAAATCCAGAATTTACAGCTTGCTAAAGTTTGTCATATAACTTATAAACCACCATGTATAACAATATATGGTACTTGAGATCGTACTTAATTCTAAATTTGTTTTTATTTATTCAAAAAGATTATTTTGGATATTCACACATTCTTTCCTTATACAAGGTGGACCAAATTAGACGGGATTTAGGGTTTTCTCTAAAACTATGGCAGATAGACAAAAACCAATATAGGTGTCCTGAGCTCGATTTTCAAAAACAAACAGTGGCACAATAGCCCAGTCACTTTGTACAAAAAAAACTCCAAACCTCTAAAAAAAAAAAATCCAACCTAAGATTTTCCAGCGGGATTCTCTTTATTTTGGCGTCACAAATAATTTCTCAAAAGTCCATAAAGCCAACTGGACGGTTACAAAAGTTACAGAAGGTCAAAGGTCACGAAAATCAGTTTTTCTCGTAAATTATCGGTTTTACTTTAATTTTGGCTATTATAAAATTCGTGAGATAAATCTGCATAAAAAAGGCTCTATACAAAATTTACGTAGAACCAATAGTTTTTGAGATATTGGGCTGAGAAACTTCGGAGCAAAGTGCATATTCTATACGTATAGTGGTGTATGTAGATAACAAGACCTACACAGGAAAACACCCGGAAGGACAACAAAACTTCATTCAACACCCGCGAAAACCTAAGACACCATATAGATATAAAAACATCGAAATAGAGCAATGCAAGTTAAGCATCGATAACAATGTCATTGAATTTGTTACTGAATTTAAGTATTTAGGCTTTATGCTAGATAATTACCTATCATTTAATTCACACTTTTCATATATCTATAAAAAAAATTTGTAAAAATTTGTTTTTCTTCAGCAGAATTGCATCAGGTCTATCAACTTTCTCAAAAATTACAGTGTATAATGTTATAATACAACCGCATTTTGACTATTGTGCCAGCCTACTTTATTCCCTCGATTTAAATAAATTATTAGCATTACAAAAATTACAAAATCGTGGTATACGCATAATACTTAAATGTAGCAAATATACAAGTATAACATTGATGCTTAATACATTACAGTGGATTTCAATATCTGAGAGATTTTATTTAAACGCCATGATATTTATTTTTAAAATATTAAACAACTTGTTACCCTCCTATTTTGAAGAGTCTCATTTACAATTCTCAAATACATAGTTATCCAACTAGAATAAATTCTAATTTTTATTTGCCAAAGTACCACTTAAGTAGATCTATGAAATCTTTATTCTATAAAGGCCTTAACGACTTCAATAAATTGCCAGATGTTATTAAAAATGCCAAATCAGTTCATGAGTTTAAAAGTAAACTTCTTACTTATATTAAAAAGTAAAGGGTAGTACATGATTCAAAGAAGGTGAGCATTAAGTATTGCATTTATTAAATTACCTTAGCTATTACATTTTTAATAATAATTTTAAATTACCACTTTCATTGTAACAGACGTACAATAATTAAATTACGTTAGGTATTACATTTTTAGTAATTATTTTTTAAATTACATCTTCATTGTAACATGTGTTGTGTAATATGTATTAATTTAATAGTTTTTTGTAAGTATATTAGGATACTAGTCCTATTCAATAAAGCCATTATTATTATTATTAAAAAAGAAACAACATAATATGTCTCTATGGGGAGAAGACATTCCACCAGACCAGAACCCTTGAGGAAATCATGTGAAACGTGACGATTCAGCAAGGCCACTTGCAGATGCGCTCTAGGCCCCAGCATATATAAGGAACCGGACAACACGTACGTCAGTTCAGTCCAAGCAACGAGGAGCAGCAGAAGACAGCTTTCAGCGAGAACCTGAAAATGGCAGATGAGATTCTGTCGAAGCGTCATTTAGACAACCGCTTCTCCGGCAGGAGCCTACCAACTATGTGGGAAAACACCCGGAAGGACAACAAAACTTCATTCAACACCCGTGAAATCCTAAGAAACAACATAACAAGACCTAAGTAAACATAGGAACATCGTTTATGCACGTTTACCCACATAATTTCTTTCTGAGATGTCCTTCATAATAATAATAGTAAGCAGGGTTGATGTATGAAAATAACTCAAAAATTTACTGATATGCTTTTCGAAGAGACAACGCCAATAGCTTCTAATCAAGAACAATTCTTGTCCAATAAATTGAATAAAAACAGATTTATTTCCTTACTAATGACCAAATTAGAAATTTTTAAAATTAATAGCATACAGGCCCCGGATGATGCTGATGTTTTAATCATAATAACAGCTTTGAAGGAGTCAATTGCATGCACTACAGTTGTTGGGGAAGATATTGATCTCTTCATAATTTTAATAGGACGCACTCCGATTACTCACAATATCTATTTTCTTAAACCCTCAAAAGGAAATGTCTAATTGAAGATCTACGCCGACTCCATTTCGTTATTTTCTGCTGAGATGATTGTTGATGTAGATGAAAATATTGAAGAAGTGGAAATAGAAGAGATAGACGGAAACGAAGAATAAGAAGTCAGCAAAGACGTACCATAATCAACAAAATTATAATATAACTTGTACCCATGAATTAGGCTTACAGGGGACACCATGTAAAAGAAAACCTATATCTCAAAAACTATTGTTTCTACGTAGATTTTGTATAGAACCTTTTTTATGCAGATTTATCTCACAACCGATAATTTACGAGATATTTGAAAAAAAAAATGATTTTAGTGACCTTCTGTAAGTCCAGTTGGCTTTATGGACTTTTAATTATTCTTCACGCCAAAATAGAGAATCCTGTTGGAAAATCTTAGGTTGGATTTTTTTAGAGGTTCATGTATAAAGTGACTGGGCTACAAACCGTGATCGTCTATCTTTTTCGACTACCGGAGCTACAGAGCGTTTTTGGAAAATTCTTATTTTTGAATGACCTCTGTATCTCAATTACCAAGTGTCGAATAGAAAATCGAGTAACAGATTCTTAAGCACTTTTTTGAGTAGAATCAATTGCTGATAAGAAGAAAATTATGCACATCTCAGTTTTCGAGATATAGACAAAACTTGTGTTTTTTTAAATGGAACACCCTGCAAATTATTTCATTATTTGACACAACTTAAATTAGCTATCCAACGATATATCATATGTCTTATTTATCTCTAGAAAATGATTAATATATATTTTTTTTAATTTATATATTTGTGAGGGGACCATGGAAAACTATTAACAACAACACTGCTTATAATATAATATAATTTTGCCAAAAATAGGAAAACTAAACTAAAACTACAACTAAACTACAATAAATGTTAGATTTATTCAAACCAAAATTGTGATTACAAAATATGAAAAATATTTTTATATTTGTTGCAGGTGGTTTCAGCTCTAAATTGCAGTGGTGCGGACGGGGACATTTCATGGATAGGCCTTATTATATGTATCGTGATAGTTATTTTTGCAATTCCAGTCATTTATGTGTTTTATATCGCCGAGCACCCAGATAAATACCACAATCATGTATCATGATACAGGTTTTCTATTATATATAAAGTTATTAGGACACTCTGAATGTTTATGTTAACGTGAGTCATCTCGATGTGAATACTGCGAAATGCATTTTTCAAAACTAGAAATAACCAAATGAAAACTGTTATTCATTGGAATTTAACATTTCATGATATTGGGAGAAGTATTGCGGTTTTCATGAAATATTAAAATGTAAAATATTATCAGGAAACCTGGAATCGACTTCCTGACCGAAAAGCTGAATAGTAAATTGGTATTCTGCTTAGAGATATTGGATGTGTGTGTTTATTGTCAGTTAGAGACAGCACCATAAACCGATTCTAAGTTTGTTGCAAAACATGTGGGATCTCGTACATTAAGCGTATATTTTTTTTATAAAAATTTGACAAGAGTCCTGAGTATTATTCTAAACAGTAAATAAACAAGCTGTGATGTTCCTAGTTCCATATCAGTGGTAAGCTATAATCGATGATGGCTTAATATATAAAAATATAACCTTACATTGACATTAATGCTTGGTGTATATGTATGAGGAGAAAGGAGAATGCGTGGCTGAAATTAGTAAAATCAGTTTCAGCACAAAAAAATGTTTGCTTCATAATACAATTTAAAATATAAACCTAGACTAGTAGATGGTGACAGAAAATCAGAACTGATAGCCTGCCATCTGCAAGTAATTTAGTCAGTATTATGTATACAATAAAGCTCAATTTTTGATACTTTCAAGGTTTGCCCGCATGCACGGGATGTAGAAAACGATTTCCGGTTTGCATAAAAAAACAATGTTTTCAACTGATACACTACCGTCTGCAAAGTTCATAATTCGAAATTAAAGGAATAAAAATATGTCGGAGGCACTTTTGCAGACAGTTCTGTCATGCACCAAACCTTATACAGGGTACTCCAAAATTTATCAAATTTTAGTAAAAAAAAAAAATTATAATTTACCGTCTGCAAACAGTACAAAATGATGATTCTGGTTCATGAAGACGAGTAAGAGAAAGGTGCAGACGTTTACGATATATAGGCCACCATATCGTGCGTATGTGAACTTGTTATTTTTTTTTACAACTTTGAACAATTGTTTACTGTCTGCAGCTAAAAAGAAAACATGATTTAAAAATAGAGCTTCGATAAAGAATTATTTGCAGATAGATTAAATGTGTACAAAGCACTTGCTGCCGAACGTATTTGTGTAAAAAAAACTTTTACCAATTATTTACTGTCTGCAACTTGGTAAAAAGAAAGATTATTGATTCAAATATGCAATTATTTAGTTTGCAGATAATGCGCACATGCACGAGAGTCACAATAAAGTGTCAAAATTTGGATAAATGCGTTTGATATCTTTCCGTTCGCGGTATCTACCAAATAACAACTATCAACCGTCTGCAACTTGGCACAAAGAAAAATTACTGGTTTAAATACGCAATTGTTTAATTTGCAGATAATGCGCACATGCATGAGAGCCATATATTTCATCTGAAACGATAGGCCACTAACAGGAGGCTCTAGCAGGCACAACGTTGAGCCCTCTGCAGGTGCAATGTGCAACTCTCGACTCGTTTCGATAAGTTGAAAGATTAGTTAGAGGTTTTGAAATCATTTAAGATTTCATGGCAAGCCCTCTGCAGGTGCAATGTACAACTCTCAACTGGTTTCAATAAGTTGAAAGATTAGTTAGAGGTTTGGAAATCATTTAAGATTTCAAGGCAAGATGGTAAAGAGTTGTTTTTGGTGCATATCGCACACAAAGAGATATCAAACGGAATTCGAGTTTTGACTCTATTGTGGCTCTCGTGCATGTGGAATGAATGAATGAATGAATGGCTTTATTGAATAGGACTAGTATCCTAATATACTTACAAAAACTATTAAATTAATACATATTACACAACACATGTTGCAATGAAGATGTAATTTAAAAATAATTACTAAAAATGTAATACCTAACGTAATTTCATTATTGCACAACGTCTGTTACAATGAAACTGGTAATTTAAAATTATTATTAAAAATGTAATAGCTAAGGTAATTTAATAAATGCAATACTTAATGCTCACCTTCTTTGAATCATGTACTACAAGCCTGTGGGCATTGTCTGCAAATTGAATAAGTGCATATTTAACCCAGTAATCTTTCTTTGTATCAAGTTGCAGACGGTATAGATAGTTGTTTTTGGTACATATCGCGGTAGGAGGATATCAAACGGATTTCGCAAAATTTTGGCACTCCATTGCGGTTTTTGTGCATGTGCGCATTGTCTGCAAATTAAATAATTGCGTAATCGAACCAATAACCTTTCTTTGTACCAAGTTGCAGACAGTTAATAATCGGTAAAAGTTACCCCCATTTTCTTACAAGTTTATAGAATTCAGTGGACAACCGTGCATATTGGATTCGTCTGCAAACATTGTTTACAATAGTTTTGCAACTTAAATTTTCTAATAAAACTATAATTAAACGGTAAACAATTGTTCAAAGTTCAAAAAAAAATAACGAGTTGACATGAGTACGATATGGTGATGTGCATATCGTAAATGTCTGCACCTTTCCCCTACTCGTTTTCATGAACCAGATTCATCATTTTGTATTGTTTGCAGACGGTAAATTATCATTTTTTTTTTATTAAAATTTGATACATTTTGGAGTACCCTGTATAAGGTTTGGTGCATGACAGAACTGTCTGCAAAAGCGCTTCCGACATATTTTTATTCCTTTAATTTCGAATTATGAACTTTACAGATGGAAGTGTATCAGTTGAAAACATTGTTTTTTTATGCAAACCGGAAATCGTTTCATACATCCCATGCATGTGGGCAAACCTTGAAAGTACCAAAAAATTGAGCTTTATTGTATACATAATACTGACTAAATTACTTGCTTACGGTAGGCTATCAGTTCTGATTTTCTGTAACCATCTACTAGTCTATATTAAAAACCGCTGCCCAAGGAATCACTACTTCCACATCCAAATTTTTTATCCAAGTCACTCACAACGAAAAAAAAATTTGTATGTGGAAATAATTGTTTATGGAACTTTAATAATATAATATTTGAAATCCTCTACCCCAAAAACCCATAAAACGATACCCCACATCGGTAGCGGGGTGGGGGTGGTGATGGGGGGTGGTAGTGGGGGTAGATGAAGTAAAAAAATATTTTGAGGTTTCTGGTTCTTGTACACACACTAAATCACAATTTTTTTTCATCCCCTTTAATAAGGGGGTGGGGGTGGTAATGGAGGTGGCTAATGCCAAAACTTTTTTTGGGACCTTAGCTTCTCTTGTATATACTAAATACCAATTTTATGGACTCTTACCTGCTTGATTTACCTATTTTCCCCAAATTTACCCCAATTTACCCCCAAACCCTTCGACGGAACAAGATGAAAATATAATCTAGTTCTAGATCTCGTTAAAGTACATATGTGTGCCAAATTTCAAGTCAATGTCTCAAACGGTTCCAGAGTAAACGTGCGCAAAAAAAAAGTTACAGACAGACCGACGGACAGAAAATTTTTTTTCGTTCAAACTTAAAATCTCGACGTTTCGTGATATTCTAAGCCTATTTGAACAATAAAAATTCTTCAAAATTTTTTTGTCGTTACTATACTTCCACTGGATATGGAAGTAAGAGTAGAAGCACAAATCTGAGAATATCAAAGAGAGAGTTTAATTAGCTTCTTGTAAGGAGCTCAAAATTTCTTGAATAGTTCTCTCGGGCAACCTTGCCCTCTGAACTGTTTTTGTTCTCATAAGAGAATTCATGATCTCTAAATTTTGATGACTTCCTGTAAATCCTTGGAAAGCATATTCAGTCTCCTGGATAAAATTGACATTCGTCTTGGTATAAAGATAATTACTCCACATTGTGGAAGTATAGGAAACATAAAAAAAATTGATTTTTTTTTTGTTCAGATAGGCTTAGAATGCCGTGAAACGTCGAGATTTTAAGTTTGAGCAAAAAAAAATCTGTATCGCTCTGTATGTAACTTTTTTGTGAATACGGATACTCTGGAATAGTTTATGATATTGACTTTAAATTTGGTAAATTAGAACACATACGTCATAAAATGATAAAGTTTTCTATCACAGCCATTAGTATCAAATATCGTATAGATACAAGATGGCATAGGTTAGAAGTAATACAGTACATACCTGCTCAAAATTTCGCTAACAAGTTATCTTCTAAGAATTCTTGTAGTGAGTAATATGCTCCTTGATGTAGCTTGTACTTTACCCAATTTGCAAATGCTATTAAATTTTTATTTCTTATTTGTCGTGGTATTTTATTATACAGATTTACCCCCCAATAGTCCACTCCTTGCTGTTTTTTTTTTAATTCTATGTAGGGGTATTTTAACATCATTTCGTTTTATCGTGTTGGAGTATCCCTAGTTTCTTTACAGTTTTCTCTGTATTTGAGATTTCCTATTACTCTTATTGCTTTTTTCACTAATATGAAGATACATTTTACTTCGGTTGCTGTACCCCAGAATATGCGCTACGCTAGGAAAGTTCGCGAAATATGCTGTTTTTCTTGTAAGGTATGTGGATGTTTATTTTATTATCCGTAAAGGGTATATTGCCTTATTTAGCTTTTTACTTCTTGTATATGCGCATTCAGTTCAATTTTCTATCTACATATATGCCTAGAAATGTTATATTTTCTTCCTGTTTTCTTTTAGTCGAAGTTGTGATTGTTTTCATCTTATCTTAATTTAATAGTGATTTGTTGCTGGTAAACCAAGTATTTGCTTTTGTTAGAATTTTTTCTGATGTTTTTCTTTCGTTGTTTACAGGTTTATTTAGAAATTAATTGTAAATTATAAACATTATTGGACCTAATATCGATCCTTCAGCTATTCCATGCTTCATATCAGTGGTTGCCCCAAGTCTGTTGTCCAAGATCATGCCTAATAATTTAATTTGTGAGCAAATACATAGCGTTGGTAATCAAAGAATATTAGCTATGCTGAGATGTTGTTCAAAAAGTAATAATTATGATGGAAATGCAAAAATGCAAGCAAAAATATTTAAGGTGGGCGGGTTCGGTGAACGTAATTCGACAATTTCTCCTACATGCCTGAACCGATTCGAAATTTTTTTTATGGTCTTTTATAGACAACTTTATAGAATGGTACAAGGCTATTGAGAACTAAAGAAGGAAATTTTTTTTGTTGATTTCAATAGTCTATCATTTTATCAAGTTTTCTCTAAAAGCCTATCAAAGAATTTTTTCAATCGGTTCAGGGATATAGGAGAAATTGTCAAATTACGAAATCATTTTCTTAAGCACGGCGTCGCCACCCTTAAATGGACTTTCCAGATGACTTACGTTAATGATATTTATTAGGTATGCCAGTAATTGAGATTGCTTTTTTATGAAATTCAGGCTTGTAGTGCAGTTGAGGTTGGTCAATCTGAAGTAGCTTTAAGTATTAACAGTGCAGCATACCGCGGGGAAACTCGACATACCAGTGGCAGAGATTTCGGCTTTAAATATCAGTCAGGTATAATATAGTATTACTTAAGATGTTATGCTATAATAATAGTAATATGCTACAATTTGTATATAATATTACTTATATGTGAGGCGGAAAGCAAGAAGGGATCTCTTGTCGGCGATGTCAATTTTTCAGTACAGTTGAAATTAGTGGTTTGGGTCAAAATGATTGATTTTCGGATTTTGTCCTTTACAAGTTGTAATCGATTACAAAACCGATATACAATTGGATGAAAAACTTAAAATAATCGATAAAGCAGTCAATGTTCATCGCTGGAAAAGGAACCTCCTGTCACTTATGGAGAAATAACATGGGACCGACAAGAGGTCCCTTTTCATAAACGCACTAGTAACTTAAACAAAAAAAAAATCATAGAGACATGATTTTTGCACCAAAGTGTTCAGAATTAGAGCTTAATTCATTTAATATCAATAACTAAAAATCGGAAATTGCCGACATATGCTTTCCACCTCACATATAAACAATCTACAAACATAGTACCTAGCATAAAACTAGTGGAAGCATTATACTCTTCGCCGATTTACTGAGCTTTTTATATAATTGTTACACATTCTATAGGATACTCTTCGCATTTTTCTTGTAAATACTGTTAGTTTTTGGACATTCTAAATTTTGTGATACCAACTTTGTTGTGAAAAAAAAAATATAAAAAACAATATAAAAAAAATATAAAAAAAAAAATCACGATGTGAGGGATCGAACCCGGGACCCTTGGATTGCAAAACAAAACAAACAAACAAATAAAATTTATTAATGTTCATATATACATATGCGCCTCCCCGAAACCTGCCTCGGAGCCAGCCAGACAACCACGGTGTGCAGCGCCGTGGTGATTGTAGGGCTGAGCGGGGTAGGTTCGGCTCGGCTTGGCGACAATGACAAAAAAAGGAACAATTAAAATTCCTACCCGCCTAGCGTGGATTTAAAATTAATAATACATTTGAAAATGCTGCCCACAAAGGCCTAAAACTAATGCATATAAAACTTAGAACTAGTTGCTGGTTGTAACACTGAATAAATTTTGGCTGTTGACTCGGGTGAAAAGCTAAACGAAAAAAACCCGTACGAGAATTGCCGACCTGGTGGTCTCCCTGACGCCAGGAATATGTGGTGGAAAGAGAATAGGGTTTAAAATGTTTGAATTTTTAAAGGTTTATCGGCCAAAATGGAATTTTTGGTGACAAAAAGAACAAAAAGAAAAAAAAAAGAACAAAAATAGAACATACAGAAAGAGAATAGAGAGGATTGGAAAGATAAAGTTGAGGAAAGATCAAAGGTGGGGGAATGGTAGGTTGTGGTATAGGAAAGTATGGCTAGGGAAAAGGTTGCCGGAAGATAGGCAACGCCTGGTATGGTAGGGGGTGTTTGATCTGGAATGGGGCATTATGCATTCTGATTTGAGTTATGTTGCTGGTTAGTGGACTATCGCCCAGCTTGAAGACGAAACTCTTGACGCTACACCACCATTTCTTATTACTGAAATTGTTAATGAGTGAAATATATGCCATTAGAAAATTTATTGGGATTATTAGGAAACACACATTAGTAAAATGTATTAAAAAAAAATAGTGATAGGAAATAACATTTCGCAAGGTTTCTATTTATTACAAACCATAAAAAAATGTAAAAATTTTTTTTTTTTAATTTTAAATTACTAATAACTTTTTTATTTACCAATCTATTTTGTTAAAAAACAATAGGGTTCTTCCTCTAGCTAACACTAAATTACTCTCCAAATTTCAATACAATCGGATTTTTCTTTCTTGAGTTATCCTGCTTACAAGAAACGTGACGGACGGACAGACGGACGGACGGACAGACAGACGGACATTTTGAAAGTTGTTCAGAATTCGTTCACTAACATAACGATACAAAAATTTTTTCTCTACGAGCGATATTTACTGATTTAGAAATGTGCCGATCAAATACAATATACTCTTCGTTTTTGCGAAGAGTATAATAATATTAAAAAAACATCTACTACATGTATAAAATAAGAATGTAGAAGTATAGTTCACCATTGTAAAAACTCTTTTACACTATGATACTCTCCTTTGACTAACATCTGCTTTATTACTTTTTTGTACATGTCATGGTTTTCAATTTTTTTTTAATTTCTGCAGGTAAATTATTGTACTAAGAAGTACGGTTGTATTTTGGTGATCACTTAAAACAAGTCGTTAGGTGTTTTGGAATGCTTAAGAAGTTGCCGTGTCTAGTGTCATAATCATGATTTTTATTTAACGACTCAAATAAGTTCATATTTTTCTTCACATGCATTAGACATATTAATATGTCTATGTACAACGGATATATATGCGGAAAATAAAATGTGGGAAAGCCCCTGCAAAATTTTAGAAGGTTCTGAGGTAATTTAGTATATCAAATTATTAGTAAATTTGCGAAAATACACTACTGATGTTGGGTAGGTCGGGAATAGGTCGACGAACTTACTTGTGAAAGAACGTATTGGAGTTGTTTACATTTCCTTAATTGGCATAAACAGTGAAGCCGCCAAGTGCGGCAAAGCACAGATCAAAGAGAGTCGCGTTTTTTGCTTTCGGTCAAACAATCAGGACACCGGCGTGTTATTGTAATATCTCTTGCTAGTGCAGAGTTGACTGGCCTAGGGTCATTGTCTTTTCTATTTATTTCGCTATTTTTCTAGTGTGATTTGATTAAATCCAAAAAGTCACTTCTATCCTCTCCAGCTTTACTGTCAATAGAGTCATTCCCAAGTCTGATAAAGTGATATGGTTGTACCGTGTTACGTCAGATTAGTTAAAGTCATTGGCGACGCATTTCTACAAAAAATAAGGTAATTTTTTTTAACTCCTTTCGGTGGGAACAACCTACTGTCAAATTTTCTGCATGTCATGGTAGATCACGTTGCAGTTAATTCTTTTTTTTTTAATTTTAATTGCCTTATTTATTTTAACGTCCTGGTGAAGTTTAGCTAATGCTACTCCACCACTTAACTAGGACGGCGAGATGAGATATGGTCACCCATCTAAGTGCCGGACTTGCCGAGATCTTGCCACTGAAACCGTACCTCACCTCACTTTCTTATTTCTGAAAGTATTTTGGCAGTTTTTTCTATAACTCGGCTTAAATATTTATCTAATAATTATTTTCTGACATAGAAGAACTCTATCAAATTGTGTAGAACTTCCCCCGCAAAGAATGTGTGCTATATGTGAATATGCAAGAGCATAATACATATATTTAATAAGCAATCTTCATTTAATGTATTTTTAATTTGCTTAATACCAAAGTATGGTTTGTTTAACTGTTTACAAACTTGTTCTACGTTGACAAATGTCAATTTAGAATCTATATGCGTGCCAAGAAGTTTGGTACACTGAGTTAATATTATGTCACTGAACAGTGTTGTATTGTCAGGTAATGGTTTTTGAATATAAAAATTTATAAAAACTGTCTGACTCATTTACAATTAATTTATTTCTTTGAGACTTCCTCTAGAGTTTCTCTTACTTGACATTGCTATTGGTTGCTGCCTATGTATCTGTAGTTTTGGTGATATTCTTGACACTTTACTAGTTCTTTAATGCGGAAAAACACTGAATTTGTTTATCAGTTATGTTATTATCAATGCTAACTGCATACTAGAATTGGAACAAAAAGCCAACGCGGTGATAAATCAGTTTGAAAACAGATGTCAAAAAAACTCACTGATAATAAATATCAACAAAACCGTTTTTATATACTTTACGCCCACCATTTCTAAAACGCTGCCTAGCATAAATTACATAAGTACCAGCAGAACAACAACATTTTTTCAAAATTCCGTTGCCCTCCCTAGGTCTAGGGACTCCTATTTAAATTTTTTTTTTGTCATATACATTTTATTTTTCATAAAAATACAACAACAGGTTTTGTAGTTTATGAAAATATTTTCATTATTAACTGAAATACAATGAACTGAAATTTTGTAATTTACAATTTAACAAATTATAAAAGTTCAATTCGATGTATTTCAGTTAGTAATGGAAATATTTTCATAAACTTCAAAACCTATTGTTGTATTTTTATGAAAAGTAAAATGTATATGACAAAAAAAAATAATTTTAAACAGGAGTCCTTGGACCCAGGGGGGGCAATCGAATTTTGAAAAAATTTTTTGCAAACTGCTTTTTCAAAATTTTTTATGGGTCGTTAGAGGAGTGCTTCTCTAGATGTTAGTTCCCATATTTCGTATGCGCCACAGACGAGAAAAAAATTATTGAAATTTCACCGGCTGTCACTGTTTACACTACCTATGAAATGTTATTCCCGTTAATTTCTTCTTGTCAATACCATCTCTAGAAGAGCAACTTCTTTTGGCACATGATACCATAGTCCTTTTAATGTTTATTGTCCAAAATGTAACAAAGTATCAGTAAAAATCACAATAAATCACACGGAAAACAAACTGTCACTATTTGACGGAAAACTAGTAACACCTTGATGAAGTGATGCCGTTTTTGATTACGTTACTGCTTCTCCCATCCTTCTAACTCAATGGTATGTATCTATTAATTGACTTGCGTTTATTTATCACTTTTTTTTGTACTGACAAACCCTACTTTGTACTTTTAATGGTAAATAAATTATCTTATCTACTTTTAAATCTCGCTATAACAGGGTTATTATTTACTATACCTTAGCTGTGAAAGAAGAATAGTGATGAATTGAACTGTCAGTGGTTTCAAGCGCACATGTCATTGAGCGATGTTGATTTAATAAGCGTTTGTACAAATTATTTTGAATTTAAATGTCAATATGATATATTGCACTCACTGAGTACATGCATTTATTACTATCCTCCTTTCCCGGCTACGGTATAGGCGTTGGCTAATATACGCTGATATACGTATATATTATGTGCAATAATTATAATTTAATGCTTTTGTAGTTTAAGAAAATCTGATGTAAATTGCTAAAGTGCACATGATATATGAATAACCTTAAAGGATTATGTAAGCCCTGCCGCTTGTCGCTTTAAGGCTAAACCGCAAAAAGTCGATTATCCCTTGAAACACATCATAAATCAAAATTGTTTCTGAATACTTTATGGGCATTCATATGTGATGAGAACTTTAATTTATTTCGTGCTGAACAATGTTAAAGTGATCAGTAAGCAACCAATGGATATTAAGAATTATGAAAAATACCTCAGTTCGATTGCCTGTTTAATCAATTCATTCAGTGCGAAAAGATGCTATTATGTGGTTATTACTCCTTTTTATTTCACAAATTTAATCATGGTACAAAGAGACATAATAAATACTTTTGGTAGCTGTTTATTTTGAAATTTTTTAAACTATCAGAAATCTCCCGACGTTCTTTATCCTATCAAGTGTCAAAGATTAGGATTTGTTTGGAACATTTCAATGTTGCCAACTGGAAATTGATGGTTGATGTTACACTTTTTTAATCTTCTGTTTTGACTTTCGCCCCGGTATGCTGCCATTACTTTTACCATTTTTGGATCTGCTATTTATAAGTAAAAATTGTGATAGAGCAGCTAGATTTTCATTGATATCAAAGTTTTTTCTATATAAATTCTAGAATATTCATTATTATAGTTTAGTATACGTGTAAAATCATGTACCCTGTTATACTAAAGAAAAAGCCGCTATATTTTTTAGAAAGTAATGTATTTTAAGAGTATTCTAAAAATCTGAAAGGTTATTTATTACTATGCTGTAGATCTAGTCCTTATGTACTTAGATGTTTAGATGTTTTTAATAAAAAAAAATTATTTTCATATGATGTTGCTACATTAATAAGTTTTAATCAATAAAATAAGTATATTTTGTAATACTGGTTTCATTACTTTTTCCCTACTTGAAAATATGGAAGCTTTAACTTATGTGTTTATTGTATATTTATATTTATTATATATTTTTTATTTTTAAACTGGTTCTAACAGTGCTGAAAAGAATTATCTCGTTAATATTTCTCTGAATTGCCTATCCATGGACAAAATAAGTCAAATATACTGTTCCATATAGTTTTCTTCAGCACGTTTGAATAATTGACATCAGCGGGGTAGTTTTGAATACTGTAAAAAAAAAACAGCTTGAATATTTGGGTGATAACGATTATTAAATATTTTTGAATATTTGGACCTGGAAGAAGAATATTGTTACAGCATACCCTTTCAGATAACTGTATAGTTCAGTTGAATTGTAATTTGAAATGGAGAAAACATAACCACGATTTTATTATTTTAAGTTGATGTTATAGTGGAAAGTTGAAAAATCTGTTTTTTGCGTTTAAATAGAAGGCCAATAATCTGAGAGGAAAATTCAAATGGGAAAGTTATAGGTATTTAAAAAACCTATAAAATGAGCCCCTGAACATTAAGACAGCTTTATTAGGTCAGAAGTAAATTAAAAAAAAAACTAAATTTCGAAAAAAATCTTTAATTTCAGCAAAATTTTAGAAAAATTTCTGAAATTTTACTAAAGTATGTGCTATATAGGAGGGAACATCTGATACAAATTTCAGATCGATATCTGTATTATTCTTTGATATTCAATTTTTTGAAAAAAAAAAAAATGGTCTTCGAAAAATGGCTGTAAGTACTTCACTCTCTGTCAGATTTTACTATGAGAAGAAAAATTCTATTTTTCGAGAGTTGTTCAATATTTACAGTTTTTTTCTATATGGTCATTATTCAGAAAAGTGGAGAAAATTTTATTTAAAAAAATAGAAAAATTTTTTGCACAAAAAAATCCAATTAAATATCTTTTTAATGTCGAAAAATCATGTCTACCATTTTGAAGGCCTATTTTTTTAGTTCATCTCAAAAAAAACATTACTCTATGATAGTTGGTTTAAGAAAAATATGAAAAAGTAATGTGCGCGAGCGTAGCGATGCGTGGATTGGGCAGTCATAAAATGCGTTCATGCATAACAATTAAGACAAAATATTAGCTACTTACTTTCTATTTTTTATATTTTTAAAATGTGATGGCAGTTGTAATTATATACACAATTATTTAAGAATAATTATTTTTATTTCATATTGAATTTTTGTAACAGATGCCATAGAGAGAATAACTTCCCTAAAGTGGAACTGGGCAGGTCATGTTGCAAGATTCAGTGACGGTCGATGGACTAAGAGGATCGTGGAGTGGAGACCTAGACAAGGGGCTTATCGAAGTAGAGGCCGACCCCCCACGTGGTGGACGGACGACATAAAGCGGTTGCAGGGAAATTGGATACAGACGGCACAAGACAGAAATCGATGGAAATATTTATGGGAGGCATATGTCCAACAGTGGACGCAAATTGCTGGTTGATGATGATGATTGAATTTTTGAAAATTAAATTAATTTCATACACTCATCAAATGAATCGCTTACATATATAATAATAGTAATAGTAATAGTAATAATACACTTTATTTGGTAATGACACGAAAGAGCGAAGTTCAGCTTAGTACAGCACAGACGCTGTAAAAGCTGTTCTTAGACTTAACCCAAAAAAAAAGAGGCAACAAATTTTAAAAATAGAAATATACCTAACAATATACATACAATTTAAACAACAGAAATACATATGCAGTTTTCTTTTCTTTTTTCTTTTCCCAAGATGGCAACACTTTATGATAGGCAAATTCGTTAGACACTTTTTGGAAAAAAGAAACAGAGAGAGACTTAACTGTAGTCAGGATGGAGTTATATATGGATATTTTGAGAAAACGACCATTCAATTATCGCGGTTTATGAACCGGTGGTGTTAGAGTACCTTTGTGTCTAATATTTATGTTGTCTACATCAGTCCGAAATACAATTTTCCTGAATAAGTAGCTAGGACTATGAAACAGTATTATTTTATGGTATAATAATGTAGCGCAATGTAGCTTACGCTTATTCTTCATGTTTAACCACTTAGCCTCTGGTAATTTGTGACTGTCTCACATTTTCTGATTCCATATACAAATCTCAAACAATAATTCCGAATTTTCTGTATGTGTTGAGAAGAAACTGCTGTGAGACAGGGCCCATAAACAGTATATCGCATACACAAACTTACGAA
Organism: Rutpela maculata; assembly: GCA_936432065.2. Lineage (NCBI taxonomy): Eukaryota > Metazoa > Arthropoda > Insecta > Coleoptera > Cerambycidae > Rutpela > Rutpela maculata. The sequence continues at coordinate 216,951,385 of OW386287.2, forward strand.
TCGTTTTCATCCAACCTAATTTTTTTAATACTCTAAATCTAAATCTTGTTTTCATCTGGTTCGTCTGGATTTACCTCACTATCTATATCTATATTTATATCGTCATCGTCGTCAGGTAACTCAATGTTTTTAAGTTCAAAGTTTCGCCGCGACAAGCTACACAAATACTTGTACATTCCAAACCATGTTTTTTTACAGCTGCAAGTCACTGTTTTACATCCACTTTCACATGTGCAACTAACTATTTTTAATAACTTTTCTGGAATTAACTTTTCTTCAGTATAAACTGGATTTAGACCTTTTGAAGGAACTGTCCAACCATATTGAGCAGGGCTTTTTTCATTTCCTAACGAAAATTGTAATTGTAAATATGTCCTCAAAGCACCTTCAGTTGGTGGTAATAATTCTAATTGAAAAAATTTCTTACAAGTTAATTTTTGAAATAAGAAGCGATACTCATTGAGTGTCATATTTTCGTATTTTAGGCCGTATAAATGGCAAGTAATTTTGTTAGCCGAACTAAAAATTTGTTCTGGTATTGCATTTGAATCATAAAAAACATTAGCAGCTGTTTGTAAACTATCGTTATTTGTAATTATTTTCAGAAGTTTATTTTTTCCCTGACCGTAAAAGCAAGATGGTGTATCACATTCGGTAAAAGCATGACAATAATTATTAAAAAATAAAATAATTATAGACATAAAAAATGCAAGATATATAAATGTACAAACTTTTTTTTTTGAAAACACAGTCGCCCGACTGCCCAATCCGCGCACCGCTAGGCTCGCGCACACTGCTTTTTCATATTTTTCGAAAACCAGTTATCATAGAGTAATGTTTATTTTTGGGGTGAACTAAAAAAAAATAGCACTTCAAAATGCATTCCATTCAAAAGATTTTTTTATACAAAAAAAATTTCTATTTTTTCAAATTAAATTTCACCACTTTTTTTCTGAATAATGACCATATAGAAAAAAATTGTAAATATTGAACAACTCTCGAAGAAGAGAATTTTTCTTCTCATAGCAAAATCTGACAGAAAGTGAAGTACTTTACATTTTTTTTTTTTCAAAAAATTGAATCTCAAAATATAATGCAGATATCAATATGCAATTTTTATCAGATGTCCCCTCCTATATAGCACATACTTTAGTATAATTTCAAAAGTTTTTCTAAAATTTTGCTGAAATAAAAATGTTCATTCAAAATTTCGGTTTTTTGAATTTACTCCTGACCTAATTAATGTTTGGGGGTTCATTTTATAGGTTTTGTTGATACGCATAACTTTCCCATTTGAACTTTCCTCCTTATTAGCCTTCTATTTAAACGCAAAAAACCGATTTTTCAACTTTACTACTCCCCACCCCCCTTGGCACGCTATAAGGGCTGGTTTTGGATGCCCAACTTATCAACTTAAAACAATAAAATCGTGGTTATGTATTTTCGCCACATTTTAATACTATTCCTGACAATTCGACCGGACTATGTATGAATTCCCTCTAAATTTCCTGTGTGAACTAAAAACTAGCCTCATTCTCAGAAAGTAACACCTCTAACGCATTCTCACAGTACTGTCCAATGCAATTTACACAGTTGATACTGCACTCAAGGTTATATTTTTTACATGTACAAGACTGTTTACAATTTTTCTTGCAACCGCAGAATAAAATATTTAAAATGAAATCAGGGGCACACTTTTCTACACTGGTTCTATATAATCGCTGTTTTTCCAACCCCAGTTCTCTGGATTATAGATTGTCGCCTAACCAGACTTGAATTTGCCAATACACTCTATAAATATGATATTTAGTGGCATCAAACGTTGGCGGAAGAACTGCTAGATCGAAGTGTTGAAAAATATTTTGCCTAGCAGAAATCTGATTATACCTAACAACCTGTAATCATTTAAACTATTACTTTTTTTTACTGCCATACCATCTTAAAATAAATTCTTCCCCAATTACTGCAAGCTGATGATTTGCTTCAGCAAATTTACTTTTGAAAATGAATAGGCTGTTACTTAGTTTAGTATTATTTTTACACATATCAGCTGAGCAATCAATAGCAGCTTTTACAATTAAATAATCAGCATCCTGCATCCGCACAGTTGACTCTGATATTATTTTGGGAAAAACTTTATGTTAGAAGTATAACTAACTGATTTTTATTTGACGCTTTTGCTAAAAATTCGTTTTGAGATATCTCTACTATTTTTTTTTGGGTCAATATTAATTTCTTTCTGAAATGCATTTTTAGCTCTTCCTTGATGTTCTGTACATTTAACGGAAGTGCGAAGTGCTTTCATTAGAATAGCAAATTTTGAGAATAATAATACAATTTAAACCGTAATAATAACGAACAAATGAAATATACTGATGAACAATACCTTTATATTGAGCCGGGCGTTGCCACACAACTTTTATAAGGAGAACCTCAAAATTTTGCCTCTTTCCTTTGTTTCCTAAAGTGTCATCCGTGTGGGCTATTACCGATTAAAGGAAAAAGGTGCCTAATTTCAACATGGCGGCGCATTTTTTCTTTATTTCTGCACGGCGGATTTTTTGGGATTTTAATTCAGAGTCCTGGATAGCCATAGAACACAATCCCGAAGAAATTAGCTTGTTACAAATTTGTTCCCAGTTTAGTCCAAAAATTCTATTTCACTGAAGTGTAATATGAGAACTGCTACGTCGCAAGGTGGAAAGTTGTAATAACTCATATATAGTTGAACTCAAATCGAACTCCATTCTTGTGAAAGCTATAATCACTAATAGGAACCTTAAAACTTATCACTAGTGTCTCAAAATTTTGAAAAAGTAAAATATTTTTATATTATTTTCAGTCAATACTAAAACCAAAGAGCATACATAAACTTCCGGGGAAGTTGTGTGAATCTTTTTACCCAATTGCTCTTATTTGAATGGTAGTTGCGAAACCAAAGTCCTCACTCGGCCTTGCCCTACTTGGGAAGGCGTTTCATTGAAATATATAGATTCTCTTAGATAGGATATTGCATATCATTTGTACTTGTTTTGAATCTAACAAACTATATCGTTCGAACTGTCGTGTTTTCATTGATTGAATGGTTGACTTTCAATCTTATCCCTCAAGGGCTTTTGTGTGTTAGGCCGAAATTGAGTATCGGATGTGTCCAGACACCCACAAGTTTGTATCTCAATAACCGGTCCCATCACGAGAATTCGAGGGGGATTTTTTATGAAGGGAAATCTGAGATCTCTAAGCCACAAGAACCATTAAATAAGATAAACTGGGTCAAGAGAGAAACTAATTTTGGGAGAGCGCCGTTAGCAATCTACGGTAAGTGCAGATTTTGCCTTGCAATGGAAAATCACCTAGGAACAAGGGAGAACGCGACTGGCGCCCTTTAATAAATAAATTAGTGTCGCGTCCCTTAGACAAGCCTGTAGCTTGGGGGGGGGGGGGGCTATGCCCGTCTTGGAATAATTTTCGCCCGACCTACGGCGATCGCAAGGGGGGCAATTTCAATTACCTTCGTAAAATTTTTTTTTTGGATTTCTCCCCCCGCTTACCAAAAAATTAACGGTAAAATCACAAGAGCTTTTTTTTATCGGATAAATTTCTCTTTGTAACGAAACAATTTTGCCAATCAGTGATTTTATGAGAAAAACTGACATGAAAAAATCACGAGACCGGAGGTCAGTTTTTCGAGCAAAATTACTGATTGGCAAAATTTTGAGTTAAAAGGAAATTTATCCATAAAAGAAAAGCTCGAGTGATTTTTGGCAAGATAAATTAACGACAGAATATGTGAACGAACAACAACAATTAAAAATAATTATAATTTTCTGAAAACGACTCATATCGTACAGTATAGTTTCCACAAGACTTAAAAATTATAGCCGACAGTACAGATTTTAAAATGACATGCGACTACTAGATATACTCTGCTTTTAAGGAACAGTTATTTTTATCGTGATAAAAAACGATGCTGTCAAAGTGACAAAATGTGACTGTCAAATTGACTTTTTTATATAGGAGTTAATTTATCGGATTTAACAAATTTTTTTTGGACTTCTCCCTCCCGCCCATCAAAAAATTTTTCGGACTAAAAATTTTTTTTGTATTTCTCCCTCCCGCTCATCAAAAATTTTTTGCCCCCCCTGAAAAGTTATTTGCCCGCCCTTAAGGCATTTTCTAGCTACAGGCGTGCCCTCAGACGCCGTTTGTAGGGATCTTCAAAACATAAACACGTAAGAATATTGTAGCTAAAGAGCTTACGACCATTGTTTTCAATGATGACAATTGAACTTTTCTGTGCTGCGGTCAGCAATTGATTCCCAGCATCTGGAAGAATCAAAAGCAAACATTTGTCCTAATGAAAAAGTCTTGTGTAGGACAATAGACAATAGTTTCAGATTCTTGGCCATCATCAGTACTTTAGTGAAATTATTGCGTTGCCAAAATTATCAAAGTAGTGTTTTTACTCTTTATAGTACGGATAGTAAGGATATAGTCAGGGAGATAGCGACAGTTTTCGTGAAATCATTTCTATAAAGCTAGATTTTTTTCCCAAGAAAGTTTAGATAGTATATATCATGACGGTGCAATTTTACCAATCTATAAGTCTTGCAAAAATGAGTAAAAAATTAAACATGTTGCAAAAAGAGATTTTCTGAAATGTCACAAAATGCTACTTTTGATTCGTTCGTGCCGAGCCGAATTTTCGAATTTCGCCATGCAATTTACGATCAGATTTATCTGGAAGACTTCCTCCTTACGTCGCGACATCATACGGCCGTCCCAATGGTGTTTTTCGAAAAATATGAACGTGTCAAAATTGCATGTTTTTGCAATTTTTTCGGCTCCGACATGCAAGCTGTTTTTTGCTATTTTCCGCAGATATCTCCGAAACGGTGGTCAAACGAGTATTTTCCACTACGAATCCTTTGCTTCCATCAGAATTTTGATTTTTTTTTGCGTTTCGGAGATGACTACTGAAATGTCGGCCATGTACGGCAAAAAAACGCAAATTTTGAGCTTCTACAGTTGGCAACTTTTTAATCTTACCCCCTACGTCAGAAGACTACTCTAGCTAATTTATTTAGAATTAAATTTGCTAAGACCCTCTTTTCTATTTTTTGAATTCCGATAAAAATTAAGGAATTAGGGAGGGCGGGATATGGGACTTTTTTTTTCGGTAAAATTTCTCCATTTTGTCACCGTAATTAATCGGTAATTAACTGAAATCGATCTCATATACGATGTTCACTTAATATCATGTACTACTGTAACGCTCCGTTAATCTTGGCCCTTCGAAACAAAGGTTTCTGATAAAAATTATTTTTTTAAGAATTACATACACTCTATGGGAAAACGTGTAATTTCCTACATTTCTTCGAATATCTTGATAACTATCGTTTTTTCGAAAAATATGTAGACAGCTTATGTAAAGAAAATTGATTGAGCTTTCTTATAGTTTTTTATTTTTTTCTAACATACAAAGTATCACTGATGAAAGTGCACAGTCCACCAAACTTTTAGTGTTGCAAAAATGAGTAAAAAATTAAACATGTTACAAAAAGTTTCATAAATGTATTATATCTACAAGATTGGAATTTTACATACTGACAGATGATATAAAAACATACCTGAAAATAATATTCTACCGCGTCGGAAGCGTTGCCATGTCATGTCTACCATCCTCGCAAAGTGTGGAAAAAACAAACATTTTTTGCTTATATCTACAAAGCTGATTTTTTTTCTGGAATAGTATATTTAATAAGTCATTCAAAAAATAGTCTACCGATCATCTCATGTTGCTAAAGACTAAGTAGACGTGACAGCGCGTGACTGCGGCCGCTGCGCTCCGGACTATTGCAGTTCGCGGGGAAGTTTTGCATTTTCCGCCGCGGAATATTAATCTACAAAGCTGATTTTTTTGTCTACAAGCAGTTTATGCACTATTTCGATTAAAAATCACATTCTACCTCCGCTGAAAGGTGGCTAAATCTTTGGTAGCCGTTGCCAAAATGGCAATATATAGTCAAATCATGACAACTATATTCTTCATTAATATTAAAGAATAGACACTTTTCTTACAGATATGTTAATAATCATTTTTACTTACTTTTTAATATTGCTAGTGGTCGAGCTGCAGACGATTGTGTAGCAGCACCAATGACTAATGCAGACATATCAAAAAATTGTTGCACTTTCATCACTGATACTTTTTATGTTAGAGAAAAAATTAAAAAAGTGTCGGAAAGCTCAATCAATTCTCTTTATATAAGTTGTCTACAAATTTAAAAAAAAAACGATAATTATCGAGATATTCGAGGGAATGTAGGAAATTTTTTCCTATAGAGCGTATGTAAATTTTAAAAAAGCAATTTTTCTCAGAAACCTTTGTTTCGAAGTGCCGAGATTAATGGAGCGTCAAAGTAGTACATGATATTAAGTGAACATCGTATATGAGATCGATTTCAGTTAATTACCGATTAATTACGGTGACAAAATTGAGAAATTTACCGAAAAAAAAAAAAAAAGAAGTCCCAAATCCCGCCCCATCTAATTCCTTCATTTTTGTCGGAATTCAAAAAATAGAAAATTTAATTCTATTTAAATTAGCTAGAGTAGTCTTTTGGCGTAGGAGACTAGATTAAAAAGTTGCCAACTGTAGAAGCTCAAAATTTGCGATTTCATTAGTTATCTCCGAAACGAAAAAAAAAAAAAAAAAATCAAAATTCTGATGGAAGCAAAAGGTTCGTAGTGGAAAATACTCGTTTGACCTTATTTTTTATTCCGAGCTAACTCCCACCGTTTCGGAGTTATCTATGAAAAAAACCGCTGCCCAAGGAATCACTACTTCCACATCCAGATTCTCTATCCAAGTCACTCACAACAAAAAAACTTTGTATGTGAAAATAATTGTTTATGGAACTTTAATAATATAATATTTGAAATCCTCTACCCCAAAAACCCATAAAACGATACCCCACATCGGTAGTGGGGTGGGGGTGGTGATAAGGGGGTGGTAGTGGGGGGTGGATGAAGTAAAAAAATATTTCGAGGTTTCTGGTCCCTGTACATGCACTAAATCACATTTTTTTTTCATCCCCTTTAACAAGGAGGTGGGGGTGGTAATGGGGTGGTTAATGCCAAAAATTTTTTTCAGACCTCAGCTTTTCTTGTATATACTAAATACCAATTTCACGGACTCTTACCTGCTTGATTTACCCATTTACCCCAAATGTACCCCAATTTACCCCCCAACCCTTCGACAGAACAAGATGAAAATATAATCTAGTTCTAGATCTCGTTAAAGTACATATGTGTACCAAATTTCAAGTCAATATCTTAAACGGTTTTCAGAATAAACGTGCGCACAAAAAAAAGTTACAGACAGACCGACAGACAGACCGACAGACAGACCGACAGACAGACAGAAATTTTTTCTCGCTCAAACTTAAAATCTCGACGTTTCATGACATTTTAAGCCTATTTGGAAATAGAAATTTTTAAAAAATGTTTTGTCGTCACTATACTTCCACTGGACGTGGAAGTAATAGCAAAATACAGTTTGCATTTCGGAGCCGCAAAAATTGCAAAAACATGCAATCTTGACACGTTCATATTTTTCGAAAAACACCATTGGGACGGCCATACGATGTCGTGACGTAAAGAAGAAGTCTTCCATATAAACCTGATCGTAAATTGCACGGCGAAATTCGAAAATTCGGCTCGGCACGAATGAATCAAAAGTAGCATTTTGTGACATTTCAGAAAATTGATATCTCTTTTTGCAACATATTGTTTAATATCCTACTCATTTTTGCAACACTTATAGTTTGGTAGAATTGCACTTTCATCATTGGTACTGGTCTAAGCTATCATGGGAAAAAAATCTAGCTTTATAGATATTAACGCGAAAAATCTGTTGCTACCTCCCTGCTAATAGTCAATGTAGACTGCAGGAGGGTATTGACAAAAAAATTCATTTTTATTAATATGCAACCTTAAGGATCTCTATTGTGTTTCCACGGCAACTCATCAAGTCTCACAGGAAATTAATCAATTTTCGTATTTAAGATTTGTGATAACATTGTGGGTGACACATTCAATTTGTTAAATGTATTACCAGCACAAGTGGCACTTTATTTCAAGAGGTTTTATGCAATTATTTAAAAATTGAAATGATTAATTAGATTTTGGTTTAAAAATAAATTGCATAAATTCGTAAGATATTCGTCAACCACGTTGTAAAAATTGCTTTTGTGTTTTTTTAAATAGTTGTATTAAAATATCTATCAACATGCATACACATTGGGGAGATCCACCGACATCGCCCTCCATGCGGTCGCGAGTCGGATTGAGAAATCCCTGGACAATAAAGAATCCACCCTAGGTGTTTTCATAGACATAGAAGGTGCGTTTGATAAAACCACCTTCCCAAAAATCATGGCAGCCCTAGTGGAGAGAAACGTCCCCACGATTATGGGAAGCTGGATATCCAGCATGCTCTCCAAAAGAGCTGTACAAATCAGTGTGGGAGACGCTTCTGTGCGAGGAATGGTCGCGAGAGGCTGCCCGCAGGGAGGTGTAATATCACCACTGCTATGGAACTTAGTTCTCGACAGCCTCTTGCGCCACCTCAACTCAGAGGGTTTCCACACAATCGCCTACGCAGATGATGTAACAATACTGCTCAACGGAAAATTTGAAGGAGTCCTCTGTGAAAGGATGCAGGGGGCTCTAAGAATAATTGAAAAATGGTGCAGAGAACACTCGCTGTCTGTTAATCCCAGGAAGACGGAGATGGTTCTCTTCACAAGAAAAAGGAAACCAGGAGCACTGAAAGCACCAGTTCTCCTGGACACAACACTAAGTTTCGCATCAGAAGTGAAATACCTTGGGGTAACCTTTGACGCCAAACTAACATGGAATCTTCACTTAGACAGAAGACTAAAAAAGGTTTACATTTCTTATAAGCAGTGTCGCAGGACCGTGGGGAAAACCTGGGGAATGAAACCCAAAGTGGTCATGTGGATATACACTGCCATCATAAGACCAATGATAACCTATGGAGCTGTGGTCTGGTGGCCTAAGAGTAAACAGACTACAGCGAGAGCCAAGCTCAGCCAAGTGCAGAGAGTTGCCTGCCTAAGCATAACAGGAGCTATGCGAACAACGCCAACGAGAGCAATGGAGGTAATGCTGTGTCTGCCACCACTGGATCTATATCTAGGAGAAGTGGCCTTAATAACAATGGCACGCCTCAAGTCCGTTGGCCTACAACCAAATGTAGGCTGTGGGGAGACCAGAAGTCGCCTGTGGAACGAGGCTGTCAGGAAGACGCCTCTTCTACAGGCATGCACAGATGGTATCTCCCCCCGATTTGTCTTTGACAGACCCTACACAATACAGACAAATAGTGAAAACGAGACCGCTGGTGAAGGTGTGATAAACATTTTCACAGACGGATCAAGGAAGAAGGAGGGGGCAGGATGTGGAATATATTCCAGAAGCCTGCAAATCCAATATAAATGGACTATGGATGAGCGAGCCAGTATAGTACAAACTGAAATGGCGGGCATAACCATAGCCGCAAAAGAGATTGTCCGCAGACAAACTACGGGCAAAACGGGCAGGATCTACACAGACTGTAGACAATCACTACTAGCCCTGAGAAGTTACAAAATAACCACAGGAGCAGTATGGGAATGTCATCAAGCACTTGTGGGTGCCTCCAGTACGAACAACATCTCGGTATGCTGGGTGAAAGGACACGCACAGTGCAGTGGCAACAAAAAAGCCGACAAACTGGCCAAGAAGGCAGCAGGCCAACTTATCTTTGGACCAGGCCCGGCCAGTTTGTTACCGATTACGGCGACAATACAATTAATTAAGGAGAACACCCACAACGAATTTAAGAAGCTGTGGGATGAAACAAGCAGCTGTCAGCTCGCTAGGGAACTACTCACGTATCCCAACAAGAAAACAGCAATGGACTACCTGGCAATGACCAGAAGGAATCTACGTTTTATAACAGGAATCCAGACTGGACACTGTCCGCTAAGGAAACACCAATACAATATGAGATTAAGCGAAACACCTCTTTGCAGAGGTTGTGAACAAGAAGATGAGACGGTTCAACACGTACTCTGTGACTGTTCAGCCGTCTCATCAATCAGAGAATCCATCTTGGGAGAGCGTTGGCCTACCTTGGCCAATGTAAGGGAGATGCCCCTAGGCAACATCACCACCTACTTCGAAAGATTAGGTTGGTTGAAGGCCTAGGCGAGTGTCTGCCTAGAGGGAGGATGTACAAGGGGTCCAATGGGGCCTAAGTGCTGTGGTTTTTGACCACCCTCCTGCTAATTCCATACTCCAATATCTATCCTGCATGTCAAATGAAACCTTTAACAATGTTTGTGATGCGTTTGTCTTATGTTTTATTGATGACTGACATGATTGTTTAATGGATAAAAATTCCTCGAGAATACCTATAAGAAACATATGTTTCTAAACCCTACAAGCATACCACAGATTATTACAGAAAAGTAAAGCATTACATCAATCAGTAAATGAAAATAATTGTAGATGCTATTTTATAACCGTACTAAAACTTGCAAGTTGTATTGTGGTCTTATTAACCACTGTACACCTATGATATATCTTTACAAATTACTAGTTGTAGAAGAGTTTAGCAACTCTTATACTACTGTAGGTACTATAACTTTAGAAGTTGTATTACTTTGTAGTTTCAGTAACGGTTTTAAAACTCGATACAACTTTATATATATTTGTTGCTTAAAAGCTGTTAAGATTATAGAGCGGGCGCCAAGAAACAATTCGTTTGAAAAATCCATAGGATTCATTCTGGTTGATGATTTACATTAAAAAATATGTAAAGAATGAAATACTGAAAGTTGCCAAACAAAATTTTCGGTATCTTTGGTTTTACCTAAATCATAAAGGTAATTTCGGGTGCGCGCAACTCCAGCGTTTTAAAATCATTATAAGATAATTAATAATTAACATTTTGATCTGAAATTTTCAAGCCATGTCTTTTTAACGGTTTCCCACAATATTGTCTTTTAAAATTTTAACATTAAAAAAAAAATTCAAATAAAAAAAAGAGCCGTACTGAAAAAAAATATAGTATTGGATGTAAAATTTTACGCTTACATCAATAATGTAAAAATATATAGGTTTTGTGTCAGTTCAAAAAAATCGACCTTTAAGATGTCTCCCAAGCAGCACATAGTCTTTAGAGAGTTTTTATAACTAAATGTTTCTACAACAAAAGTTAACGGCGGTTATACAACTATTCAAAGTTTTATATACCACTTTTAAACGTCGTTTAATACAGTTTTTGTGAGGATTTCGATTAATAATTTTATTGAAGTTAATAAACGTTGTATATGCGAGTTCTTATATAGTTCTGGCTTAGAGTTGTATTAAAGTTTATACCACGTCTTTTATTATGGAAGTTATTTAGTAGTTCGATTTGAAGTTGTACTGAATTGTATGCGACGTTTTACAAGACGTTAATTAAGTAAATATATATTTTTGCTTCCTAAACGTTTATAGATGACATAATAAATACGTTGTATTGTGGTTTTATTTGGATTTGTTTAATGGTGTCAATCACGTTGTAAAAATTGCCTTTGTGTTTTTTTAAATAGTTGTATTAAAATATCTATCCTGCGTGTCAAATGTAACCTTTAACAACGTTTGTGATGCGTGTTTGTCTTATGTTTCATTGATGATTGACATGATTGTTTAATGGATAGAAATGCCTCGAGAATACCTATAAGAAATATATGTTTCTAAACCCTACAAGCATTCTACAGATTATTACAGAAAAGTAAAACATTACATCAATCAGTAAATGAAAATAATTGTAGATGCTATTCTATAACCGTACTAAAACTTGCAAGTATTGTGGTCTTATTAACCACTGTAGAACTATAATATATCAAAATATATCTTTACAAATTACTAGTTGTAGAAGAGTTTTAAGAGCAGCAGGTTTAGCAACTCTTATACTACTGTAGGTACTATAACTTTAGAAGTTGTATAACTTTGTAGTTTTAGTAACGGTTTTAAAACTCGATACAACTTTATATATATTTGTTGCTTAAAAAGTTCTAAATAGTTGTAAAACATCTCTATTACTCGATCCTAAATTTTAACTTTTGATTCTATAAATAAGTTGTATTGCGGTTTTTGTGTAGTTATTAAAACTTTCGGGTTTGACGCGGCTCAGAAGCCATATTTATTATGTGCAATTGTGATATATATGTAGCGACCATCTTGAAATTGCAAAAACGTAATTTTTTAAAATCATTTTTATAATAAAGTTAAGGACCAGACGACTAATGCTACTTCATTTTTTCTTATTCTGGAGCACCCTTAATAATTTAGCATAGTTTTGGAACCGCGTAATGTTAAATATGAACAAAGGTATATTTTAAAAAATAAATTTATTTCCTTCATTTTAAATTATTTTTGGAGCGCTTTGTTTTTTATAGGGGTAAAACAATTATATTCACAGACAATACTCATTTGCAGCTAATTTTCAACAGCGTATTACTCACAACAGCTCATTATTATATTACATATAACTTCCAAGTATATTATGTACAGTAAAATATTGAGGACCATAACAAAGTCATCATTTAGTCGTATGTGTTCACACCATAACTAGAGATAGAGAAAAATTATAACAGAAAGTTTTGCAAGAGTTTTAATAAGCCGTGGAATGTTTATTTCTTTGTAACTGATATAAATGAGTTAATGAGTTACTTTTTTGACTGTTACAAATAGGTTGCATTAACGTCCTTACATATCATTATATATTATATTAAGTTGTTGAAACGCCGATATAAAAATAAAACAAGACTGTTTAAGGTTAGTTGTTTAGTAGTGTTAAAGAAGGTGTTTGAAACGGTACTGCAGCGTTTTGTAACAGTCTTATAAATTCCCTACTTTATTGATATAAACGTTTGTAGAACGTTGGGATAGCTATGTTTTGGTTTTATTTGAGTTTTAGTAAAAGTTACATAGTTTTAAGCAAAGTTTTATTAACGTTTATTAAACCATTATATAACCAGTCTGTGCTACTTGCTTGCTTTAAAAGAACACCCTGTGTATTTCGCAGTATTCTAGAAATAGGCAACAAAGTAAGCCCTATGATTTTTACTAAAACCCTTTTCATATTTCTTAAAATACCTAAGACAGGTATTGGACGCGCACTAATGGGCCGCTCTGTATATTGAACGGTTTGTAAAAAATGTGAAAGCTAATAGAATTGCATAACTACTATTTTTACCTCTACTTCGAACTTATCCTGCACAGTACTGTACACGTATATATACTCACCCACATTAGGCTTAATAAACCGATAAAATCAGAATCAATTGATCATCAATCATTGTTTGTAGCTAGATAGCGTTTTTCATTGAACCTCATCATGTTTTATTTTAAATCATGAGACTTATGGAATTCCATTGAAAATATACTGTAAATAAATAAATAAAACAAGGTTTTTAATTTATCCTCCTCAAATAGTATCAAAATGAGAAAATGATATAAATTTTATACCAAATAGAGTGCATCAGAAAAATGGAAAATAAAAAATCACAATTCCCATTACAGCATGAAGTTCATGATTTGTTTCTGGTAAATTATATTCATAATTCTTATCAACTGGACTATTGGACCATAGATATTTTTGATTAGTGTGGATTTGGCAGATGCGCCAGTCATATTAGTTTCGTCAATGAAGGTTTATACCTCAGACGCCAGTTAAGAAAGACCGATTTGAATGAAACCAATGGCATTCGATTCGTAATCCCAAGTAGCTCAAAGTCTATATGGTCCAAATGTGTGCAAATTGTTTATGACCGTAACTCGAAAAAAAATTGTGCAGACTTTAAACTTTGGTTATAAGTTTAAAATAGGCTAAAGTTCACGAAACAAAACAGTTTAGAAGTTTTACGGATCCGTGGAAATCTACAGGGGGTAAAATGGGGTATTTTTAATAAAAAACTCGATTTTTCTCTATTTTCTCGGGAAATATGGCATTTACAAAAAACAGGTCAAATAATAGTTGTTTCTGTACAGAAGTAGAAGTAGGACATTGTTTTACTAGTAACAAAATGTTAGTACCGAACGCCACCGTAGTGGACATTGTTTTACTAGTAACATAATGTTAGTTCCGAAAGCGCCACCGCAGTGGGTATTGTTTTACTAGTAACATAATGTTAATACCGAAAGCCACCGGTGGCGCGCTATCCACTAGCCACTTGTCATATTGTGTCAACATGTAAGACTGTAGTTTGAATATTTGTACATTTATGATAAATAAATGAATTTTTGCATTTTAATACGCTTGAAGAAAAAATAGTATATATTACACGGAGTAGAACGCCTTTTTTTGTGTTTCGCCCAGTTTGCGGCTTCGGCTTCGCCTCAGCCGCAAATCCTAGCCTCAACACAAAAAAAGAGTGCGTTCTACTCCTAGTAATATAATATACTATTATAGCAATAATTAACAGGAATAAGGCCATTTTCCGATGGGAGATGGCGGCTGGAATTTTGTTCTAAAACAAGTGTTTTAAAGGGACAAAATAAATTGAGCATCTAGATGATATTAACGAAAAACAGCATTTTTGAAGGAAAAATTAATTACTGCGCAATTACAAAATGCCGACATTTTGTTAACAAAAATTTGAAAACGCACATTGAATCGGCCATAACTTCTTTATTTTTTGTGATGTAGAAACAAACAAAAAATCATTTTAAAGATTGATTAATTACACAGCCCCACAAAAAAGTGGCCTGTCCGGCGGACCAGTCTAGTGTACCCGTATGTATTTGGACCCGCTGAAACCGAATCTGAAGTAGAATTGTCAGATTGGCTCATTTTTCATCCCCAACCCCAAAAAACCCCCCCGAAAATGGTCTGTCCGGCGAACCAGACCAGTGCATTTTCATGTATTTGGACCTGCTGAAACCGAATCCGAAGTAAGAATTGTCAGATTGGCTCGCTTTTCGTCTCTACCCCCAAAACGAAAACAGAGTGGTCTGCCGGCGAACTATACCAGTGTATTTTTATGTATTTTGACCTGCTGAATCCGGATTCGAGGTTAGACTTGACAGATTAGCTTGTTTTTCACCCTTAACCCCGAGAAACACACCCCCTTCCTAAAAATGGTCTGTCCGGCGAACCAGACTAATTAGCCCAGGGTCGATCCAGGTCGATGCTCAACAAATTACAGACAAGCTGAAATTTGGTATGGTGCTTTGTTTTGAAGTGCTAAATATACTCTGAAACCCCAGCGATGAGTGGTTGAGCCTGTCCTCCCAAAACAACCCTCAAAAGGGGTAAAATGGTCCATTTTTTACTTTTTTCTTTATAACTCGAGAACCAAGCATTGCAAGAAGAAATTCCAAGAGGCCAAAGTTGAAGAGCAGAAAATTTACTATCACATATGTCTACTTTGAGAAATTTTGAGTTAGCAGTGGCGGAGCAATGAATTTTCAAATTTAGGGTATTTTTCTAAATATTTCCAAAAAGTGCTAAATTATGTTTTTTTGGTTAGGTAACTTCAACTTTAATCGAATATGTAATAATACAGTGTATAGCACTATAGAGCTATAAATTTTTGAGGGTACCCTGTGGTGGGTATAATAATAAAGATTAAATAAACCAAAACGTTTTAATTTTAAAATGGGATTTAAAAAAAAACAAACAACATGTAAAGATCTTCTTCATCTATGTCCAAATTCACAGCCCGGTTTAGAAAGTAATTCCATTGCATTGACTACATGCCATAGTGCACTTCAGGCCCTTTCGTTTGCATGCACATACTTTTTTACATCCTCCTGATGAACAACTACAAAAAAAAATTGTAGAATCCATGTAGGTAATGTTTTGGTCGGAGTGAATTGGCTGCAACTCTTGGTTTTTTAGACTCCAACCCCAATCTTGCGGTGGTAAATGGTTACTTAACCACGTTTGTACCTAAACAGTTGAAGAGAATATGATCTAAAGTATTAGTTGTATGATAAATCTGACTTTGACTTACCTGGTGGAAAACTCTAAAAAATCTAATCTAAAAAAAAAAAATCTAACACTTTGCGCTGATTGAGGTAGGTGGTAATGTGGCCAAGTTAAAATCAGTACTAAGGTTTTGTTTACGTACGTACTGATGATAAAGAATGTATCTAGCACTATCCAAATCTGTATTTGATGAGTTTTTAACATATGCTGCTATAAATAATTGCGTTGTGATTGCTTCTAATTTCTCCTTTCTAGCCTGAGGGTTATAAAATTCTTTTAGCAGGTTACCCAACTATTTTTCTTGGTGGCATTTACTAAATTAATTTTCCCTTTATTGAATAATGCAGACGTGGTGTCACAACCGGACATAGCGTGCAAACTTAGAATATAAAACATCTTTTAGGTCTCCCAATTTTTGTTGTAAGGTTGGTATGTTGGTTATTTTATTTGGGCTTAGATGATTTTCCCGGACGAACCATAAACAATCTTTTCTGGCAATAATGGATTAATAACACCATGAGGTCTGTATCATCGCTAACTACTGCTACCGCATCTTCAGAAGAATTCTCACTATTGCTATTGCTGAGAGTATCGGCATCACCATCTGAGTATTTTACATTAATTCTGTTTTCAAACAACATTTTTCCGAGTTGTTTGTTGGTGCTATATAACAAAAAATCTGCTCTTGGTATCCTCACAGCAGATAAATTCAAAAAAGATACAGTGGGTACTATTCTTTTGCTCGTAGACCTGCGATATTGCTCAACTATTTTGGTCCATAAAACCTCTTTTGTGCGCCACTGTATAATATTTTTGGATAATATTGATTTATCCGGTGATTATTACATACTTTAATAATAATTAATCTTAACTATAAAATATTAACATTTTGAATAAAAATATATTAAAAATTCATTGCTCCGCCACTGCTAGGTCAAAATTTCTAACAATAGATTTATTTGATAGGAAATTTTCTGCTCTTCAACTTTGGCCTCTTGGAATTTTTTCCTACAATGCTTCGTTTTTGAGTTATAAAGAAAAAGTAAAAAAAGGACAATTTTACCCCCTTTTGGGGGTTGTTTTGGGGGGACGGGCTCAACGACTCACCGCTGGGGTTTCAGGGTATATTTAGCACCTCAAAACAAAGCACCATACCAAATTTCAGCTTGTCTCTAATTTGTTGAGCATCACTCATATAACATGAGGAATCGACCCTGGGCTAAATATATTGTTATGTATTTGGACCTGCTGAAACCTGACCTGAAGCCAGAATTGTCAGATTGTCTCGTTTTTCACCCCTAAACCCCAAAAAAACACCCCCAAAGCAAAAACAGAGTGGTCTGTCCGGCGAACTATACTAGTGTATTCTTATGTATTTTGACCTGCTGAATCCGGATTCGAAGTTAGAATTGACAGATCATCTTGTTTTTCACCCTTAACCCCGAGAAACACCTCCAAGAAATGGTCTGTCCGGCGGACCAGACCAATATATTCTTATGTATTTGGACCTGCTGAAACTTAATCAGAAGTCAGAATTGTCAGATTGTCTCGTTTATCACCCCCAACCCCCAAAAAACACCCCCAAAGCAAAAACAAAGTGGTCTATTCGGCGAACTATACCAGTGTATTCTTATGTATTTTGACTTGCTGAATCCGGATTCGAAGTTAGAATTTACAGATTAGCTCGTTTTTCATCTCTGACTCCGAAAAACACCCCCCCCCCCCCAAATGGTCTGTCCGGCGGACCAGATCAGTATATTCTTATATATTTGAATGAATGAATGAATGAATGAATGAATGCTTTATTCAGCCTGAAGCTGTTTACCTTACAAATACCTAAATGTACATTATTAAAAACAAAACAAAAAAGACGGTAACACTATTATAAACATGTATAAATAAAAAAATATATATATATAGTGTAATATGTTGCACCCCTTAAAATTTAAGGTTATGTTACTAAAAAGTAGGCAGACTTCAACAGATCGAATGTCTGAATGAATGTAGTGTATGCACCTACTCGAAAAAGAACCTACCAGAAGATTCCAAAGTGACATCTGGAATTCTCTAGAGAATGGTGGCGTCATCACAGAACAATCGAGATCTGTCATTTTTAGGTATAAAAGACCAACCGCATTCTCGGCGAGTAGTTCAGAAAGTTCAGAAAATATAGAAAGTGAGGTTAAGAGTTCAAAGATAAACAAAGTAATCAACATTGTGATTTTTAGTCAGTAAAGTGTAAATAACAGTATTGTGAAGTATCCAGTAAATATTTAATAAAGTGTGTTAGTGGACATCTCTTGTTATAATTTTTGGAACCCACGGAATTTGCAAGGGGTAGTTTCCTAAGGGTGGAAACACGTCACAATTGGTGTCAGAAGCGGAATTTTATGACAAGAGGAGCTCTGAAGTTGTGCTGGAGTGTTCGAGAAGGATTCTCGAGGGTTAGTGCTAACACAGGACTCATTTACTGGACATTTGTTCGAGGGTTATTTTCGAACAGGAAAATAGTGTTTAAGTGCATTTTTGAGACATTGTAGAACATTTTATTAGGACATTAGTGTGATAAGTAAATCCTTTGAACTGAGAAGTGATAGAGACACTGAAAAAGACTCATTTAGTGTGTGAAAATTTCTAGAACTTTTCTATTTGGACATTAGTGGAGATTATTAAATTCTCTGAACTGGATAGTGACAAAAGACAAAGACTCTGGATAAGACTTTTTCGTGCTATTTCGAGATTTGTCTAGAAAGTTCCATTACCGATATTGACGTGACAGTTAAATTTATTTTATTTTAATTTCATCGTATGCCCGTAACAACAAGAAGTATGGCATCCGATAAACAAATACAGGACTTATTCGAACAATTCCAAAAAATGATGGCGCAGCAACGGCAGGAAGACAAAGAAGAAAGGGACGAATTAAAGAAAATTATGGAAGATCAGGAAATAAGACGTCAGAAAGAAAAAGAGGATGAAGAAGGAAGACGTCAAGAGGAAGAAAGACGACGTCAAGAGAAGAAGGAAGAACAAGAAAAGCGACGTCAAGAGGAGAAAGAAGAACAAGAAAAGCGACGTCAAGAGGAGAAGGAAGAACAAGAAAAGCGACGTCAAGAGGAGAAGGAAGAACAAGAAAAGCGACGTCGAGAAGAAAAAGAAGAGCAAGAAAGAAGACGTTAAGAAGAGAGAGACGAATTAAAGAAAATGATGGAAAATCTGGAAATAAGACGCCAAGAAGAAAAAGAAGAACAAGAAAAACGCCAGGAAGAATTAAGGAAAATTCTGAGCGATCAAATAAAAACACAACAGGACGCAATCATTTCTGCCAATGAAGAACTAAAGAGTGAAATCAAGGAGGAAGTAAGCGAAGTCAAAGGGGAGGTAAATGAAGTTAAAGAAAAAGTAAACAAGTTCGAAGAAGAAGTCAAAGGAGAAATAGACCGGCTTAAACGACAGTTGAGAGATAGAGGAAGCCAGCAGGTGGTATCATCAGGACAGCGACTAAAACCTCCTACTTTTGATGGCCAAAGTTCCTGGACGACGTACAAGAGGCAGTTTGAGGCAGCAGCATGTGCGAACAACTGGGATAACGAGGAAAAGGCCATGGCATTAGTTCTGGCGTTAAGGGGCCAGGCCTCAGAATTACTTCAGACTATCCCGGTGGAGAAACAAAGGGACTTTAAAGTCTTGGAAGCTGCATTAGACTTGAGGTATGGCGATCAACACCTTGCCCAATTATACCAGACTCAGCTGAATCCCGGATGCAAAAAGCTGGGGAAAGTTTACAAGAATTTGAAGCTGCGATAGAGAGACTGGCACACCTGGCGTATCCGAGTGCACCTAAAGAATTCCAGGAACAATTAGCCGTGGGGGCCTTTTTAGATGGTATAAGGGACGAAGAGGTCAGGCGAGTTCTGAGACTGACGAGACACCAAAGTAGTAGCGAAGCTTTGGTGCATGCACTCGAAGTAGAAGCAGCTTACAGGGATACGCCAAGGTCAAGAGTGCGAGCTGTGACTCTCGAAGAATCACAACCAGAAATGAACCAGAACCCTATTATGTTGACGGAGATGCAGAAAATGTTTACCAAATTATTGAACAAAGTGGATGATCTTAGAAAGCAGGAGAAACAACAAAATAAAGGAAAGCCGAGTGGAGGTATTAAATGTTACAACTGCGGCAAGGTAGGACACATGAAGCGAGACTGTCGACAGCAGAATTCGGAGAGTCGAGTAAATGCTGTGAATCTTGAAGAGAAGCAGGAAAACAGTACCAAGGGGGTTGTTCTGGCTAGGGAATGCAGTGACCCCAGAGAAATAAAGATTTCCCAGCTTCGAAGAATCGCAAGCAGTCTGTTGTTGCATGGATATGTGAACGGAAGAAAATGTTTGTTTACCATCGACACAGGTACTACGTCATCAATAGTACGGCCAGGATTTATATCGGGCATAAAGATTACCAAGAGGCAAAATGAAGAAGTGATCGTCCGGACAGCTACGGGGGACAGGGCTACGGTTCATGGAGAAGTAGACCTGGGTTTGCAGATTGGGCATTTGAGGTTCGACCACAGGGTCATCGTGGCTGACATTACGGATGACTTCATTTTGGGACTGGACATTATGGAACAGTATGGATTTATTGTTGACGTAGGAAAGCGAATGTTAAGGATTGGGAACGAACAATTTATTCTGTCAAAAGTGAACGACCAATGCGAGAAAACCAGGCTGTTGACAACGCAGGCAGTCAAAACTCCTGCATTATCCAGAAAACCAGACAAAGAAGATTGCAAGCGCTACCCTCAGGTGGAAAGATTGTCAAACATGGTTGAAGTCAACACTGTCAAGGTTGATCTCCCAGAGAGTTGGTCAAAGAAAACTCTGAGGCAAGAGCAATTGCGCGATGTAGAAATCGGACCCATGTTGAGAGCAAAAGAAGAGGGAACGCGTCCAGCATGGAAGGATGTTTCCAACAAAGAAGTGGGGCTGAAGGCTTTATGGTCACAATGGGATTCACTTACGGTTGTAGATGGGCTTTTGAGGAGAGCATGGGAAAGCCCAGATGGGAAGCAGGTTGCCATGCGTCTAGTGATTCCCAGGTGTCGTGTACCAGAAGTACTCCAGGAAGCACATAATGAAACGTCCAGCAGACACTTCGGCATAAACAAGACATTGAGTAGAGCACGGGAACAGTTCTATTGGGTTAATAGTCGCCAGGATGTGGAGGCCTGGTGTCACAAGTGTAAAAATTGTGCTGCCCGTGGAGAACCATTTTCGATGAGCAACTACAGGAATGGAAGTCGAGAACAGCCAAAGAATGATCGAGAGCAGATGAACAGAACTAGTAACCGCTTGAAGGCTCGTTATGATCAGAATGCCAGTACAGGGGGATTCAAGGTGAGGGATCTGGTTTGGCTGTACAACCCACAGCGGAAGGAATGGAGATCCCCGAAATTTCAACCTCCTTGGGATGGACCGTATACTGTTATTACCCGAATTAATGATGTCGTCTATCGTATTCAACGAAACAAAAAGTTCAAGATGAAGATCGTACACTTGGATAGACTGGCGAAGTATGTAAAAGAGGCTGAATTGCCTGACCGGGACGTTCAGGCTTAAGGAGGGGGCAGTGTAATATGTTGCACCCCTTAAAATTTAAGGTTATGTTACTAAAAAGTAGGCAGACTTCAACAGATCGAATGTCTGAATGAATGTAGTGTATTTGCACCTACTCGAAAAAGAACCTACCAGAAGATTCCAAAGTGACATCTGGAATTCTCTAGAGAATGGTGGCGTCATCACAGAACAATCGAGATCTGTCATTTTTAGGTATAAAAGACCAACCGCATTCTCGGCGAGTAGTTCAGAAAGTTCAGAAAATATAGAAAGTGAGGTTAAGAGTTCAAAGATAAACAAAGTAATAAACATTGTGATTTTTAGTCAGTAAAGTGTAAATAATAGTATTGTGAAGTATCCAGTAAATATTTAATAAAGTGTGTTAGTGCCCTGTCAAAAAAATCTCATCAATCCGTATTGAAAATTATCAAAAATTAATAAGTATCTATGAGAACCTATATGGTCAATAAGTTTCTATAAGAGTTAGGTAAAGTTGCTGTTGAAATTGTTATCAGTTTATATCCGCATTGACCAGCAAAATGAGTCAAGCCATATCTATTTGTTAATCCAAACATTTACTTATACCATATCAATGAGAATTTATGAGCACAGTATCTAATGTAATTCGTGCGGCTTTCCGTGATTAAAAGACAAGTGTTTCTTTAAGAAACGAGCTGCATTAGGTTAGAACAGTTTGGATTTGCAATTGAAGATTACAAATTATAATGTTTGAATAGGGATTTATGAGATCAGTTTCTATGAGTATTAATGTTTTTTTTCAGTAATATATTAAATGTGTTTTCATTTGTTTGAATGGGTAAAAAGAAAGGTCAGTTTTCAACTGCAATTACAAATACAAATTTAATCGCTTCGAATGGGATTATATGCGATCAATTTCTAAAAGTATTTATGCTGTTTTCCGAATATAGTTATGATGAGGTTTAATCAGTAACAAATTGTTAACTACTTGTTATGATATGGTCGGAAATTCCAAGTACACATTTAGTATTCCTTCAAGAGGATTGATGTGAGCAGTTTCTACGAGTATCTATTTGTTGTTCCTATAGTAAATTATATAAGTCTTTATCAGTACAGATTCGGATCTAATTTAAATATGAAAATTATATCAGAATAAAGCAACCAAATATTTTAAACAGTATCTATTTGTAAATCCAAACATTTACTTATACTATCTCAATGAGAGTTTATGAGAACAGTATCTAATGTAAAACGTGCGGCTTTCCGTGGTTAAATGGCAAGAGTTTCTATAAGAAACGAGCTGCATTAGGTTAGAACAGTTTTGATTTGCAATTGAAGATTCAAAATTATAATGTTTGAATAGGGATTTATGAGATCAGTTTCTATGAGTATTAATGTTTTTTTTCAGTAATATATTAAATGTGTTTTCATTTGTTTGAATGGGTAAAAAGAAAGGTCAGTTTTCAACTGCAATTACAAATACAAGTTTAATCACTTCGAATGGGGTTATATGCGATCAATTTCTAAAAGTATTTATGCTGTTTTCCGGATATAATTGTGAAGAGGTTTAATCAGTAACAAATTGTTCACTACATGTTATGATATGGTCGGAAATTCCAAGTACACATTTGGTATTCCTTCAAGAGGATTGATGAGAGCAGTTTCTACGAGTATCTATTTGTTGTTCCTCTAGTAAATTATATAAGTCTTTATCAGTAAAGATACGGATCTAATTTAAATATGAAAATTTATATCAGAATAAAGCAACCAAATATTTTAAACAGTATCTATTTGTAAATCCAGACATTTACTTATACTATCTCAATGAGAATTTATGAGAACAGTATCTAATGTAAAACGTGCGGCTTTTCGTGGTTAAATGGCAAGTGTTTCTATAAGAAACGAGCTGCATTAGGTTAGAACAGTTTTGATTTGCAATTGAAGATTACAAATTATAATGTTTAAATAGGGATTTATGAGATCAGTTTCTATGAGTATTAATGTTTTTTTTCAGTAATATATTAAATGTGTTTTCATTTGTTTGAATGGGTAAAAAGGAAGGTCAGTTTTGAACTGCAATTACAAATATAAGTTTAATCACTTCGAATGGGGTTATTTGCGATCAATTTCTAACAGTATTTATGCTGTTTTCCGAATATAATTGTGATGAGGTTTGATCCGTAACAAATTGTTCACTACATGTTACGATATGGTCGGAAATTCCAGGTACATATTTAGTATTCCTTCAAGAGGATTAATGAGAGCAGTTTCTACGAGTATTTATTTGTTGTTCCTACAGTAAATTATATAAGTGTTTATCAGTATGCATTCGGATCTAATTTAAATACAAAAATCATATCAGAATGAAACCCCAAATATTTTAAACAGTGTCCACCTGTAAATCCAAGATAATATTATAATGAGAATCCATCACAACAGTATCTAATGTAACGTGTGCGGTTTTCTGTGGCTAAATTTAAAAATTATTTGCAATAAATAAGCTTTAACGGATTCGAACAGTTTTGCATTTCCAGATGAATAGTTTTAATTGTTAGGGATCTATGAGGTCAGTGTAATGTTTTTTTTTTTTCAATAAAATGTGTTTTTATTGGAACAAACATTACACAAAGTCACTGATCTCATAGATCCCTATTTAACAATTAAAACTATTCATCTGGAATTGCAAATTAAAACTGTTCAAATCCGTTAAAGTATTTATTAAAAATACTTTTAAAATTTAGCCACGGAAAGCCGCACGCGTTACATTAGATACTGTTCTGATTGGTTCTCATTAAAATATATCTTTAAATGTTTGGATTTACAAGTGGATACTGTTTAAAATATTTGGTTGTGTCATTCTGATATAATTTTTGTATTTAAAGTAGATCCGAATGCATACTGATAAAGACAAATTTTCTATTGGAACAACAAATACATACTCATAGAAACTGCTATCATCAATCCTTTCGAAGGAATACTAAATATGTACCTGGAATTTCCGACCATATCGTAACATGTGGTGAACAATTTGTTACTGATCAAACCTCATCACAATTATATTCGGAAAACAGCATAAATACTGTTAGAAACTGATCACATATAACCCCATTCGAAGTGATTAAACTTGTATTTGTAATTGCAGTTGAAAACTGACCTTTCTTTTTACCCATTCAAACAAATGAAAACACATTTAATATATTTATTGCTGAAAAAAAAACATTAATATTCATAGAAAATGATCTCATAAATCCCTATTCAAACATTATAATTTGTAATCTTCAATTGCAAATCAAAACTGTTCTAACCTAATGCAGCTCGTTTCTTATAGAAACTCTTGCCATTTAACCACGGAAAGCCGCACGTTTTACATTAGATACTGTTCTCATAAATTCTCATTGAGATAGTATAAGTGAATGGCTGCATTTACATATAGATACTATTTAAAATATTTAGTTGCTTTATTCTGATATAATTTTCATATTTAAATTAGATCCGAATGCATACTGATTAAGACTTATATAATTTACTATTGGCACAACAAATACATACTCGTAGAAATTGCTATCATCAATCCTTTCGAAGTAATACTAAATATGTACCTGGAATTTCCACACGTAACATGTAGTAAACAATTTGTTACTGATCAAACCTCATCACAATTATATTCGGAAAACAGCATAAATACTGTTAGAAATTGATCGCATATAATCCCATTCGAAGTGGTTAAACTTGTATTTGTAATTGCAGTTGAAAACTGACCTTTCTTTTTACCCATTCAAACAAATGAAAACCCATTTAATATATTACTGAAAAAAAAAACATTAATACTCATAGAAACTGATCTCATAAATCCCTATTCAAACATTATAATTTGTAATCTTCAATTGCAAATCAAAACTGTTCTAACCAAATGCAGCTCGTTTCATATAGAAACTCTTGCCATTTAACCACAGAAAGCCGCACATTTTACATTAGATACTGTCCTCATAAATTCTCATTGAGATAGTATAAGTAAATGTCTGGATTTACAAATAGATTCTGTTTAAAATATTTGGTTGCTTTATTCTGATATAATTTTCATATTTAAATTAGATCCGAATGCATACTGATAAAGACTTCTATAATTTACTATTGGTACAACAAATACATACTCGTAGAAGCTGCTATCATCAATCCTTTCGAAGTAATACTAAATATGTACCTGGAATTTCCGACCATATCGTAACATGTAGTGAACAATTTGTTACTGATCAAACCTCATCACAATTATATACGGAAAACAGTATAAATACTGTTAGAAATTGATCGCATATAACCCCATTCGAAGTGATTAAATTTGTATTTGTAATTTCAGTTGAAAACTGACCTTTCTTTTTACCGATTCAAACAT
The DNA here is from genome assembly GCA_936432065.2 of Rutpela maculata. Classification (NCBI taxonomy): domain Eukaryota; kingdom Metazoa; phylum Arthropoda; class Insecta; order Coleoptera; family Cerambycidae; genus Rutpela; species Rutpela maculata. Next base: position 216,977,420 of record OW386287.2, read on the forward strand.
ATGAAAACACATTTAATATATTACTGAAAAAAAAAACATTAATACTCATAGAAACTGATCTCATAAATCCCTATTCAAACATTATAATTTGTAATCTTCAATTGCAAATCAAAACTGTTCTAACCTAATGCAGCTCGTTTCTTATAGAAACACTTGCCATTTAACCACGGAAAGGCGTACGTTTTACATTAGATACTGTTCTCATAAATTCTCATTGAGATAGTACAAGTAAATGTAAAGACTTATATAATTTACAAGAGGAACAACAAATAGATACTCGTAGAAACTGCTCTCATCAATCCTTTTGAAGGAATACTAAATGTGTACTTGGAATTTCCGACCATATCATAACAAGTAGTGAACAATTTGTTACTGATTAAACCTCATCACAATTATATTCGGAAAACAGCATAAATACTTTTAGAAATTAATCGCATATAACCCCATTCAAAGTGATTAAACTTGTATTTGTAATTGCAGTTGAAAACTGACCTTTCTTTTTACCCATTCAAACAAATGAAAACACATTTAATATATTACTGAAAAAAAACATTAATACTCATAGAAACTGATTTCATAAATCCCTATTCAAACATTATAATTAGTAATCTTCAATTGCAAGTCAACCTAATGCAGCTCGTTTCTTATAGAAACACTTGCCATTTAACCACGGAAAGCCGCACGTTTTACCTTAGATACTGTTCTCATAAATTCTCATTGATGTGGTATAAGTAAATGTTTGCTGCTCCATTCTGGTAGAAACTGATAGAAATTTCAGCAGCAACTTTACTCCAGGCTCCAGTAGAGGGAGCTGTATACGTGTAGCTAGTTCATATCTAATCTAATGTGACCTAAGGAACTGAAGTGTGTTTGTTAAATTAAAAACAAAGCAGTCTCTTTCACTGCTAACTCATTCATTGCTTCTAGGCTAGAACAAGAACACCCGAGGAAATAAGGACTTTGCAGAATTTTGTGTTTACCACAATATTAGTATTTCTATTTGAAATATGCAATTTAAACTGTACATTTGTCGGCATGCATATCCAAATTAATACTAATAAAAAAGCAAAATGGAAGTTTACAATAAAAATACATCTGTAAAATATACAATTGAAACTGTACATTTGTTGACATGTATATCCACATTAATACTAATAAAAAACAATGTTGAAATTTACAATAAAAACATGTTGATAAATGGTGTGTTACATACGATAGATACTGGAGAAAGGACGGACTGGAACTCTTATGATATTACTTATAGAAAAGTTTAGAATCTCTTTAAAGTTGTATCTGTAATTCCATATGTTTACAGATATAAGGGCAAGGGTGCATTTGCAGACACTAAACTGTAGATTTGTTGATGTATATTTCATATAAGTACTCATGAAAGGGCAACATGATAATTCCAAATAGCTCATTCGGAATTACTGTTTCATAACCGATTTAAAACTTAATAAAACAGATAAAATCCTGTCTGTATAATACTAATATAACTTATAGGAACGATAAAACCGCATCACTTTTTTTTTATAAGTTTCTATGTGGAATTTTTGGCAGGGTGGACATCTCTTGTTATAATTTTTGGAACCCACGGAATTTGCAAGGGGTAGTTTCCTAAGGGTGGAAACACGTCACAATATATAATCAACAACATAAATTCATCACATTAAAAGGTTAACTTTACATATATATTAGCTGCTCTTTTAAACTGGTTTATGTTTGTTATCACTTTTATTTCACCTGGTAGGGCATTTGAACCTGCTGAAAATGATTCCGAAGTCAGAATTGTCAGATTGACTCGTTTTTCACCTCTAACCCCAAAAAACACCCCCAAAACAAAAACAAAGTGGTCTGTCCGGCGAACTATATCAGAGTATTCTTATGTATTTTGTCCGGCTGAATCCGGTTAAAATTGACAGATTAGCTCGTTTTTCACTCCTAACCCCGAAACCCCCCCACCCCCCACCAAAATGGTCTGTTCAGAGGACCAGACAAGTATATTCTTATGTATTGGGACCTGATGAAACTAAATCCGAAGTCAGAATTGTCAGATTGACTCGATTTTCACTCAAAACCCCAAAAAAGAACCCCAAGACAAAAAGAAGCTGGTCTGTCTGGCGGACTATATCAGTGGATCCTTATGTAAATTGACCTTTTGAATCCGAGTTCGAAGTCAGAATTGTCAGACTTGCTTGTATTTCACACCTAACTCCAAAAACACCCCCAAAACAAAAAGGTGGTCTGTCCGGCGGACCATACCAGTGTATCCTTATATATTTGAACCCGCTGAAATGGAATCCCAAGTTAGAATTGTCAAACACCAAATTAAAGATAATTTTGTCAAAAACAACTTTTATTTAAACTATTTTTTTGTAAATGCCATATTTCCTGAAAAAATAGAGAAAATCGAACCTATAACCAAAGTTTAATGTCTGCACAATTTTTTTTCGAGTTAAAATAAAGTTTTCCTGTATTATTATAAATTGTTATAAACAAATTACACAGGACCACAAAATATTTTTGCGAGGTGGGCCGTACCAGACCAAGTGTAGCAAGTATATGTTTTTAGGGTCGCTGAAACCGAATCTGAAACTTATTTTTCCCCATCAGGTCAAGATTTTTCTTAAATTAAGAAAAATTTTACAGGTACTACGGGAGCCCACCCTAAATGTCCGTGCACCCCCCCCCCCCCGTTATTTCCTCTAAGTGATTTACCGATATACGAATTCCATGTTTTCTTAATTTTGGACTCATTTATCTGGAAAATGGTGACTCCTATCAAAATATTGTATAGGCATAAAATTGTAGAAAATTTAATGCACGTTGTTTTTTGTGAAAAAAGTTTTTGTCCATATTTTTTAGTTTTTGTGTTAAATGACAAAAACAACATTGGCAACAATTTTTTTTAACATATGGCCGCCATTTTGAAAGTGCAGCCATTTTTTTTTTAGAGCATGTCTTAAATTGTTCCTTAGTCTTTAATCTTTATGAAAAACATTGTCCCCAAGGATCGGGCGGGGGGTGCACGTACAGCTAGGGAGGGCTCCCCGACTAAGGGCATTATTTTTGTAGTAACATTCACATGATGCCCAACATAAAGAGAATTTCACAATAGTTTCCTTCACTATGTAGAAGTTAAATAAATAAAAAAAGCTGAAAAAGCTGAAAAGTGGCACTTTGCTGATTGTCATTAGTCAGCAAAATTTATATTTTGCCGTCAATCGGCAAAAAAACCCTTTATTTTTTTACTCATTTAGTATACTCTCTTGTTCTAATCACCCGTAACATCTTTTGGGACCTGAAAACGACTTATAATAGGAACAGCTTTAATTTTAAACTTGAGTTTAAAGTGAAAACAGTCATGCCCAGGATACAAACTCTTTTACGTTACTTATGAAAATAATTATCATATTATTATCTCCTAACGGTACTGCTGATAGGTTTGTTAATAATTATAAAAAAGTATACCTGTTCTTCGTGGTAGTTTTCCAATAGATCGCCGATTGTATATGCTTCATAAATTAATTTAAACATATGAACAGTATGTGGTGTTAAATTAGTCAAAGTCTTACGTAGGTATATATCAGATTAATTGATTGAATCTAATCAATAATTACTCGATAAAGATCGGTCGATGATCTGTTATTAGACAATGTCATATAGTTTTACGACTTGTAAAACATTATCTAATGTCAATTTCGCAACTTTCATTTTCATCTCAGAACTGTGGAAACTCCCACTGCTATATTACAATAGCAGTTGCCAACAAGATTAAGATTTTAGTGCAATTACTAATTAAGGATTTAATATAACGGGCGTTCAAAAAAATACGACTGAAGGGTACCTATGTACACTTCTGTGTAATAAAATCCCATACACTTGAAAAATCAAGTAATCCAGTTTTCACCAATATTAAGTGATGTGAATCAGTCTTTTTCGAATTTAGATTTTTTTTATTATCATATAGGTTATAAAAAACTGACATTGATTGTGAAACGTCAAAAGTAATATATTTGAATAATGTTAATCCAGAAGAAAAACATACGTATTTTTGTATTTTTTACTTTTTCACACCATTCGATGGGAATGATTTCGATTTATAACAAATGTAAAAATTGACGTTGAAAAATTCACAACATTGTTCCAAAACTCCAACGGGCGACAGACACAATTTAAACAAAACATAATATGCGGGCTTGCTTCTGTTCTTTTGTTAATATGGCCTTCAGCTAGCTGTTGACCTTGATGCTGGAAAATTTGTCATGAAGACAACGTCTTCTGCTGTTTGAAACGGATTTTTCCTCAAATAGCCAAGGAGTGCTTTAGCTTGAACGAGATTTGAATTTCTCGATCGGCCTGAACTGTCTTTTCTCTTTACGCTACCTTCCTCCTCCCACTTTTCTTCAGACTCATACTTTTATTCAATTGATAATGGTTAGCGAAAATATAACACTGACACTGACAAATAAATAAAAAATGATTTAATATAGCGAAAAATAGATGTACGGGATTTTATTGTACAGAAGTGTACATATAATTGCAATCTTTAGATTGGTTTCTATTAAGCAGTTATATTAGGTACATAATCTAGTAAAAAATTGGTTAAAAGATTTTCAAGTTACTGTGATAAATTTATATGGGAAGGTCTATGCAAAGTACACAAACACAGCTTCTCACGGTTTATTTTAATGTTTATCCACAGTTCTTCTACAGTACTATCATAAGAGACATTTTTAAATTTGATAGCATCCTTTACTTAAATCGGGTCTCCACCACATCTTCATTCTTGATCATTTCTGACAATCTTGTAGCCACAGCCGCATACATAGTGTCTCTTCATGCAAAAATCTTTAGAAGATGCTTCTGGTACACGCATGTTAAATAAACGTTTGTAAAACACCGTAGTCGTTGATTAAACGTTTTACGTTGAAATTTTCAACGTTGCATTTGGTTTAAACATTCAATGTTTAAATAATACGTTTAACAATTTCAACAATTTATTTTCAATAGCAAAACTGTCCCAAATAGTGCTTTAATATAACTGTTTTATAAGATAATATGAAACAATTATAAAATAATTTTAACATATATTTATAACGGTGCTGAAAATACTGCCGAACGTTACTTAAAAAGCGCTATAAAATTATTTAGTTTTATAAGCTGAAATGTTTAATAACTAGTCACGGGCATGTTTCCAAAACAATTTCTTAACTGCTTTTTAAGATATTTTATAATTTTGATAAATTTATAAAACAGTTCAGTTGCAGGCAATCAGGTAGTGTTTTCTGCAACTCGAATATAATCAATTAGCATTTTAGAAGCATTAATAAAATAATAATAAAACAAAATAACCGTATAACATTTCAATTATAGGACAAATTTGCTGGTTGGGTGTAGTTTTCAACTTGCTAAATGCAAAGTAATTTTAAATCCACAGTATTTTCTTTTTATCAAATATATGCCAATCATGCTAAAATAAAGAACAACGTTGATATATTTTTCTGCAGCGGGAGGGCAATTAGAATTGTGTGATTTTGATATTTCTTAATATATTGTATTCTTTTCTACATTTTACATTACATTTTACCACATTTTATATTTTTGTCATCATATGCGTACATCCATTTACTTGTTTGTCCATTACACAGCTCCACAAAATAAAAAAAGCGGTTTGTTCCTGAACCTACAATTTTTTTCTTGGGTATGCCTGTGTAATATATGAATATCACCGGATCCTCCGCCATTTTATAGAAAACCGCGTATGTAAATATATTACACAAGCACACACAAAAAAAGTGAAAAGTGGGCTCTTTCTGAGGCTCCAATGGGTAAGCCCTATGTATTTCAACATGCTGAAGACGAATCGATTGTACCAATTTTTAGTAAATCGCGGAAATAACCTAAGTTATGAGTTTTTTTCGTTATTTTCTTGATTTACAAAAAATGGTGGGTGATGGAGCTAAACGGACACCTGATACGTGTTCAGCTAGTCGAAATACATGGGGGTCATCCAATGGAGTTCCAGGAACAGACCCATTTTTTTTATTTTGTGGAGCTGTGTTATCAATTATCATATGTAGAAAGAAAACCGATAAATCAGGAAAATAAAAACGTATCTTCTTCCACTACAGGTGCAGGCGGTTAGAAGCGATAGATATCGATGTCCTGTGTTGATACACGACAAGGTGATAAAAATAAGATTTCACCAACTGTGGAGTATGCTGGGGGCAGTATATCCGTCATTATTTTCCTACTTTCTCTGTTTTCTCTCTTGCACTCGTTTATCTCAGGACATATAAAACTAAATTTGCCGAATCTGTATATTATATAATGAGACTTGTGACCACCTAATCCTGTAATTGGGCTTTCGCCTGTTGGATTTTGTAATTATATAAATAAATTAAATAAATAAATAAATTCATTTTTGGCGTATGGAAATAAAATTCAGATTCGATTAAACCCGCTGTCCCATTATCCAAAAAAAATTATTGTTCGCACACGTTGTATACATTTTATTTTGATTATTAATTACCACCAGCAAGTTGTATTGTCTGTTTTCATTTATCACAATGGATGTTATCTTAACTTTAAAATAATTCTGGAAACCGTGTGATTTACAATTCATGTCAAATAAACAATATTGAGATAGTAAGTGAGCTGCGGTTTTCCTAGAGAACAGAAAATAAAAAATACGTGTTGTGCAACTTTGACGTTTGATTAAGGCGCAAGTCGATACTAGTACATAATGTTTATTGATAAATTAAGATAATTATTATTTTTCAAACCGATAAAACTAAATCGAGTAATTTAAACGGTAGTAGGTATGCGACTAAAGATAGGTATATGCTAATTAGTTCTGAGCCTTTTACTAATACTCAGGATTTTTTAAATTTCAAGCAATAAGAAAATGGTGTATTATGCAACGACCATTTAATAACCATTAAGGATAGGATTTTGCAGAGTGAGAGGGAAATATGAGTTTATTTTCGGTTTATTATAAATAATTAAGAAAATTAAGAAACCAAACATAGTATAATCTTTAAAACTGCTTTAAATAATTGCTATTATTCTAACGAATACAACTATATATATTTCTGTTGTACTTGAATATCGTGATAGCTATTAAGACACGAGCATGAGAATTATGACATGAGCCGTAGGCCAATGTCATAATGAATGTGAATGTCTTAACAGCCATTAAATATAAGTTGCAGACACTATTTTTTTCTACGACCAGTCATAATGAAATAGAAAATTAAAATTTTATTTCTGAAATTGCTAGGTAAACATGACTTGTCAAAATTGATAAATTTTAGATCTCTCAGATTTTCAAGGCAAATTGACAGAATATTGGTGTTTCTCGCGTTTTTATTGGTTATAAACTTGTATCGTAATGGAAAATCTGCATCGTAATGAATATCATTATAGTACATGTCTCATAAACGAATTAAAGCTTGTGAGTAGAAAAAATATTTTATTCCGCCTATGTCATCTCTTTTTTATCCTTGACGAAACAAGTGTGTGGTATTTTTTATTTTATTTTATAGACAAATAACATTATGAAAACGGTTGGTGGCCATCGAGGAATCAATATTGACTACCTACGATGACGTCATCAATTTTGAAATTAACGAATTCTACTTTCAGCTTTTAAATCGTATATATTCATCCCTATTTTTTACTATGAGCATCTAAGTAGCTTATCATGAAGAACATAATTTAATTTTTTAGATATTTTTGAAAAAAAATTACAAGAATTTAAAAATATTTAGATAGAAGGAAATTTATTTGCTAATTTTAATGATTTTCTTTTTTCTTATCTATCATTCAGAAACATACGTATTTTTGAAATTAGATATCTTTGCACCTATTTCAAATTGATATCAGGTAATAAGCTACAGTTCCTTGCTACTTTCCACTTATAGGTAGACAGATATTTGTAAAACTGAGTGAAATTTTATTTCTCACTTTTAGAGATATTTTTTGAAGGCGGTCGATTTTTTTCAACTTTTTTAGTAGCTTGTGAAGGAAACTATTGTGAAATTCTCTTTATATTGGATACCATGTTAGTGTTCGCAGGAAACTAATACTCCGTTTGTGAGTTGTTTGAAGTTACCGCCATATCTTCGAATATTTTCGTAAAGTGAAGTCGGTCGAGAAAAATTGTATTCAATTTTTGTTCACCTGCACTAGATGTAGCTTTATAAATTTAGTGGGGGACCACCAATTCAATTCAATTCAAAAATATTTATTAGATGTTTAGCATACAAACATGCACCTGAATCGTATCCCGGTACAGAGCCGACCGCACAACCACGTCGCGTAGCGCCGTGGTGAATGTACGGTCGATGGAGCAGGTTCAATTCAAGTTAGGACAATACATCGAATGTGGAGTTAGGACTCCTGTCTAAGAACAAATAAGACTTAAACGCCGCGCCGGACCATTAATACTTAGACATTGTTGTCGTCCAGTCAGGTAACTTTCCCTCAGCTGTAATATCGTACCTCGAAAACTGATATTCTTCAGTCCAATAGATCGAGTGACTCACCGTGTCAAATGCTTTGGCCAGGTCAACGAATATGCATGATACTGGTTTTGTATTATCCATGGACTTGTATACTTCAATATGGGATTTGCCATAGCATCTTGCGTTGACCTGGCTTCCCTAAACTCATAAAGATGTATAGTTGACCGCAGATTTAACAGGCACTCAAAAAATGTCGGCATCTTTGGCTTTGCGATGCGGCGTGTTTGATGGTCAAATGCGCCGACATTTTGTGAGTGCCTGTTAAATCTGCGGTCAACTTTATATAGTTATTCTGAAATATGTATGTTCCCGTTATGAACGTAAAGATAATACGAATTAGGTGCTAATTTGCGCGTAAAACAAATAAAACTGGAAATTGTAATGTTAACTATTAATTCAAAACAATTAATAATAAATTATTGTATGACAGGGTTGTCGGCAGTGCCTTATCTACGTTATCTCTAAAAATAACAATATGTTTCGAATATAAATATAAAATTAAATATATAATTTTTATTTAAAATAACTGCCTTATCGCTAACGTTAGTACCTATTTCTAGGACTAAATATCAGTAGATATTGTATTTTAATATATGGACATTGTACTTCATAATCTGCAAAATATGAAAATAAATGAGTTGATACATAACGTCTTCATAAGATAATTGTTTGATCTCTTTTCGGGACATCTGGTCACCTTGATTGATAGATCGCTACGTTGACTGTCTGCTTCTAGGAAGTCATAATATGTGATGCCATATATATTATTATTGCTATTATATAAATCACGATTAAAGTCACCGATTTTAATCAACTATCAACTGTTTTTATTTTTAAAAATCATAATTTTTTTTATTATATTAAAAATACTGTTGAAAAACAAAGTTAGCAATTTAATTTTCTTTCACAAAAATTAAACGTATATGCTTAAAATATTTAAAAAGATCGAAAAAATCCTCAGTCAATGTATTTGCCTCAAACCTTTCGCGATATCTTTTAAATTTTAACACTTCAAAGTTTACCTATACCTTAACCACTTTTTTTTAGAGTTCCTCTCTTCAGCTTCTGTGATCTGATCAATGTTCTGAATATCAGGCTTGTGGGCCCTTTGACCTAAAACCTAAAAGCTCCCGAGAGGTTGAACTTAAAGTTAATCATTCAATCAAGAAAATACAAGAATTCAACTAATACAATTTATTGAGGTAATTCAAGTTACAGTAAATGTGTATGCAAAAACCTATTTAATGACATTGCGAATTATAGTTGTCGCAATCGCAATAGTGATCGACGTACCGCCTATCTAGGCAGTGTTGTTGAAACGCAATTGTTGCAGAACAAGAGCCGGTTTTAATTTTTATAATATTACACTTACAATATCCCCCAAAGCACGACTATGGATTGGTAACAAAACATACTATAATTATTTTCAAAAACACGTTACCAAATAAAGAAATATAAAGTAATTCTTCACCCTGACAGTATAAACTGGACTGCGGTATCTAACTACGGTCCTGGGTTAAACAATACACTCACAAGTTTACCACCACACGCCACGTCAGATTGTTGATATGGAATGGGCGGTATCCTCTCTCTCACTTAATGTAAAAGTGGAGTAAAGACGGGAGATCTACTTGCGGCCCTATTCATTCCTCTCGCGCCTCATAATGTCATATCCCCACTCACTATTAAGATTGCTTCAACTATACATAGCCCCACAAAATAAAAAAGTATATTGCACCAGAAAAGAGACCATCATATCCTCACTTATTTTGGTGCGCAGAATCCGAATCTGACGACCAAATTAACTTGTCATTTTTTTGGAAATCTCGTGTTTTCTTCGCATTTTATTTGTGGTGGTACCAAAAAATGGCTCAAATTGACAAGATATCTAAAAATTTTATTAAGAAAAAGTGCTTAGAAACCAACGAGGTTATGTTAATTTTGAACAAGATCTGAGAAAAATAAAAGAAATAAAAAGGTACAGGGTAAAAATTTGTATTTTTATTTTTTTCTCAGATTTGATTCGAAATTGAAATATACAGTTTTCGTTGGATTCTAAGTACTTTACCTTAATAAAAATTTTCGATATCTTGTCAATTTGACCCATTTTTCGGAGCACCACAGAAAAATGCAAAAAAACGCGATTTACAAAAAAATAACAAGGTAGAAGTTAATTTGTACCTCTGATTCGGATTTAACGCGCCAGTACACGTGGGGGTTTGGTGGTCTCTTTTCTGGTACAACATACTTTTCTTTTTTTGTGTGAGGCTGTGTTATTAGCAAGTGTTTCCCCTCAAACAAGAACCCCATCCTTAGAGTGTTAGCCAAGGGTGTTTATCAATTGGAGTGCTCATGTGGTAAGAGTTATATCGGTTAGACAGTACGTAGTATCCAGTGTAGAATCAAAAGAACACCAGAGAGACACAAGACTTAGATGCACAGATAAGTCGGCAGTGGCAGAACTTGTTCATCTAATTGATTCCTCAATCGAGGCTTATTCCTATTTTTTCCTTTAATCCTCAGGGTTATGGAATTATAAAATCGACTACGAGAACATCAAAATATTGGATAAAAAGATGAGCTATTACCCAAGGATAATTAAAGAATCACTAGAAATTGTTAGTCCCCAGTACAGCGTTCTTTTTTGAAAATTATTACAAACGTGGTAAAAATGATCTTAGCGGCTTCATTTTAACGAGTCTACCACACTGTAAAATTTTCAGCGTACGGGATGGGCGCTTTTCCGCACGCGCAGCACCTTAACCTGTCGTTCTAGCGCGGTTACGATTTTTTATTACAAAACTCAAATTTTTTTATTTTAATTGAAAGATTATGCGTCAAATCAAAAGAAAATTTTTTGTCCGAAAAAAAAGAGGGCGTGATTGTCGAGTCCGACACCTGCAACATATCACTCTAGCGCGGTATCGTTTTGTTATTGCACACTAATTTTCAATTGCAATTGACGATTTGCACGAAAGAAAGTTTGGTAAAAAGTGTCTAGATTGGTATCATTGTAATTCACTGTACATGTTGACCAACTCGTCTAATTTCGAAACTTTGCAACAATTAAATACCTATAATATAATAATCATAACATTGTTTTCATTATCTTTATTGTTAAACCTACTTCCATTGAATATAAATCATATTTCTTAGGTTGTTTCGTAGTCTACAATATTTAAAAAATGTCGAATTATGCAATTTGTCAAACACTCTGTTTCCAAGTCTCAGTTTATAAGAGTTGGCAGCAGTGATTGACAAAATGCATAATTCGACATTTTTTAAATATTATAAACTACGAAACAATCTAATAAAGATGATTTATATTCAATGGAAGTAGGTTTAACATTAAAGATAATGAAAACAATGTTATGAGTATTATATTATAGGTATTTAATTGTTGCAAAGTTTGGAAATTAGACGAGTTGGTCAACATGTGCAGTGAATTACAGTGATACCAATCTAGACACTTTTTACCAAACTTTCTTTCGTGCAAATCGTCAATTGCTCATAATTGCCTAAAAAAGATAGTTCAAAAGTTGTCCGACAAATTTTCAGCCTCGTTTTTTCAGTCCGACTACCTAAATATGTCAGTCATGGCAGGTTATGTTTTGCGATTGCAAAATTTCGGACAAAAATCACACGTGATAGATTGGTACATTTTTTAACTAAATATAGCACTATCCGACAAAAATAGTGGATCATATTACCAGTCCGACAAAAAAAATGTTAATACGATGCATCCTTAATCGAATTTATATTTTCGTGTATAATTAGCTGCAAATATTATGTAAATTAATGTTGATATATTGTATTATGATTTTATTAAATTAATTCTCTGATAGAGAATAATTGTGCATTTGTAAATAAATAAGTACTAATAAATTAATTAATAAATAAAATTAGTGTTTTTTTTGTGAAAAAAATTATGAAAAATGATCAGACCTGATTTTGTCCATAACAACTTTTATCTTTTATTAAATTCATACCTTTAGAGAAGGTAATTATGCAACTTAATAAATAAATACTAATTAATGAATGAATAAATATTAAAAAAGCTCTGATTTTCAGTTCAAGTAAATTTTAGTTTTCTTTGTAAAAAAAATTATGAAAAGTAATCAGGCCAAATTTTGTTCATTACAACTTATATATTTTATTTAATGCATACCCTTATAGAGCAAAACTGTGCAATGTAGTAAATAAATACTAATAAATGAATAAATCCTTATTATATATCGGTTAATTTTAGATATTTTCATTAAAAAAATTATGAAATATAATCAAACCATATTTTGTTCTTAATAACTTTTGTTATTTAATGCGGTACCCAGCAAACAGAGAATGTATCCGTAATGTTATGCAATGTTAAATGGAAGTAACATTTTTAATATTGTCTTGCAATATGATATTTATATTACAACAACGTAACTGAGAAATGTTACATTTCGAAATATTAAACAAATATTTAAGTAATATTGGTTACATTAAATAACATTTAATAGTATGACAAATTACTTTCTGACAACGTTGAAGTTATGTTAAAGTAATAATATCTTGTTTAGTGGGTATATAAATTAATTTATTGAAAATGTCAACACCATCAAAATTAAGACTATTCTGAATCTGAGTCACCACTCGAAAAAAAAAAAATTAAAAAAAAAATACACCAATACACCTTTTGATTAACACTTTGATTTTACTTCCACAATTCCACATCCAGTGGAAGTATAGTAACGACAAAAAAATTTTTTTGAATTTTTATTGTTCAAATAGGCTTAGAATGTCACGAAACGTCGAGATTTTAAGTTTGAGCGAAAAAAAATTGTTTGTCGGTCTGTCTGTAACTTTTTTTGTGCGCACGTTTACCCTGGCACCGTTTGAGATATTGACTTGAAATTTAGTACACATATGTACTTTAACGAGATCTAGAACTAGATTATATTTTCATCTTGTTCCGTCGAAGGGTTGGGAGGTAAATTGGGGTAAATTTGGGGAAAATAGGTAAATCAAGCAGGTAAGAGTCCATAAAATTGTTATTTAGTATATACAAGAGAAGCTAAGGTCTCAAAAAAGATGTTGGCAATGTTGGCATTAGCCACCCCCATTACCACCTCCACCCCACTATTAAAGGGGATGAAAAAAATTGTGAGTTAGTGTGTATACAAGAACCAGAAACCTCAAAATGTTTTTTTACTTCATCCACCCCCACCCCGCTACCGATGTGTGGTATCGTTTTATGGGTTTTTGGGGTAGAGGATTTCAAATATTATATTATTAAAGTTCCATAAACAATTATTTCCACATACAAAATTTTTTCGTTGTGAGTGACTTGGATAAAAAATCTGGATGAGGAAGTAGTGATTCCTTGGGCAGCGGTTTTATAAAAGTCACATGGAGTAAAACGTGAACGAAGCCGGCAAAGCAAAACACATATATAAAAATGGAGCTTGGCGGACCATGAGGCGATGAATTCATCAGCTGCTCTTCCCGCGCACACTCTTTAGTATAGTTTAGTGCGCGCGCTTTGGCACTACTTTCAAAAATAATAAAAAACAAAATTTTTTTAATTGGTTTTTATAAGTTTGCGTCGTTTTTTTGTCGGTCTCCTATTTTTTTAATATACATATTTTATTTTAAAGTGAAAAAAATTAAGATTATAACTTTTGTAATCGAAAAACGTAACCTGCCGTAATTGATATATTCAGGTTGTCGGACTGAAAAAACGAGGCTGAAAATTTGTCGGACAAGTTATGGACTATCTTTTTAGGCAATTATGAGCAATTGCAATTGAAAATTAGGTGTTGTGCAATAACAAAACGTTACCGCTCTAGAGTGATATGTTGCAGGTGTCGGACTCGACAATCACGCCCTCTTTTTTTTTTCGGACAAAAAAATTTTCTTTTGATTTGACGCATAATCTTTCAATTAAAATAAAAAATTTGAGTTTTGTAATAAAAAATTGCAACCGCGCTAGAACGACAGGTTTAGGTGCTGCGAGTGCGGAAAAGCGCCCATCCCGTACTCTGAAAATTTTACAGTGTGGTAGACTCGTTAAAATGAAGCCGCTAAGACCATTTTTACCACTTTTGTAATCATTTTCAAAAAAGGACGTTGTACTGGGGACTATATGAAGAACAGGGACAACTTCAATAGAGATGTGGGTATCGACAAAATAACACGTGAAGACTGGCTTTGCCAAGCACCAGTGCCTGTTGTTTAAACAGTCACGGTCAACAAAGCGCAACGAATGAGCAGCGAAGCGAAGCAGCGCCAAGGTATGTAACGAGGAGCAGAACACAACAACTTTAGTCTTCAGAATCCTTTTGAAGAAGCTGACAACTCTAATCTAATTCGACAACCACGGCAACACCCGGAAGAAACCACTTCATTGGACCTGCATTCTACTTTTTGGATAGTAATTCACACACATGTTTATTAAATCATTTATAACACAGGCCCACAAAAAAAAAGTGGTGCTGGGGTACTGACCACATCTATCTATACTAGGGTGGCCCATCTTTTTCGAAATCGAAATATTTTATTTCTCACCCCTGCAAATGGTTCCATTTGAAGAAAAAACAGTCCCCTCAAAATATTATTGAGGCAAATTGAAGGCAAGGGGTGCCGCAGAATGCATTATTATGCAATAATAAAAGTAAAGGGAATTATTTACATTCTTTGGTTGATGCATTGTTTTTTTTTAATCAGCAACATTTATCTTTAGAATGACTAATCAAGTCATACAAATATCAAAGACATTATCTGTTGTGACTATGACATGTGTCATACTACTGTAAATTCGTAGTCTAAGAAAACTAGACTAGAAGTTTTTGAAATAAAACTCTCGTTTTATCTTTGTGTATTTTATTATGAAACGTTTTTTTCATACATAGTACCAAATATTATCCTAAATCTACAAGGCATATAGTAATAAAAACAATATTTTTTGCACTAGGCCAAAGCATGCGACAGGGTTTCTTTTTTTACATTTGGAAACTGTGATTTATAATCATTTACAACTTGGAGTAAAAACTGTTTTTGGTCTTCATTTTTTGTTAAAATGTCATTATAGTCAGTAATAAGTTTGATTCCTCTCTCAGCGGCATCATTTACAACTTTAATTTTGTTTATAATATTGAAACATCGGGTATAATTTTCATTTTCCCTCCATGTTGTTGGATCATTTTCCAAAAATTCCATAGACAAACCTAATTTTTGAAAAAACTGTTTAGTGTTCTCGCATATGAAGTCCTGAATTTCCTTGTTTTCAACGTCAGTAATGTTACTAATCATAAGTCGTTTAATACCCTCTTGATTTGGTGCTTTCCTATTCAAAGCTTTAACCATTTCTCTTTTAGTGGTAACTGGAATATCGTCATCAAAGAAAGATAAGCCAACATTTACTGAATTAAGGTACCACAAATGGTTCACTATTTTCCTACTTGCGGCTTGAGATATTTCTTTGTCAATATTTTGATAATTAATGAGTTCTTTACAAAAGTCTAAGTCATGAAGCGGTGCTTTACTAGCAAATGATGCTGTAAACCAGGCCTTTACATAAACCTTTACAATAAAGAGACATATATCTTCAATACCTATTTTTTCTTTTTTAGTTAGTTGGAACTGATCTTGGAAAAAAAATATTTTTAGACAGTAAATGGCTTTGGCCATCCAACGTGCATGATGAAATGCCCCTGGTTGATAGAATGTCGTGTGAGTGGGCTCTTCTTCAACAAAAAGTTTAGAAAGCATTAAAAATTCTTTATAATCATCACGAGGCTGTTGCAAAGTTAAAGCTGCATTTAGAAACTTTACAATTTCGGCTTTAACTGGTTGTAAAATGTGTTTAATTTTTGATACCTGAAATCCAGTTTTTAGTTTATTTTGATCTATTTTAGGCCAAAATTCCCTAAAACGTTTAAATAGTGGCACATTTGGACCAGATGATGAAGGCATTTTTGTGTCAAACACACTTCTCAAAACCACTTCAAAAATATGATGTCTAGAAGGAAAATATAGAATATCTCTTTCTAATTTTTGTTGCAATAGTGTGGCTGCCCCATTTATATAACCCATATTTGATGCTGTTGTATCACAACACAAAGCTATTACCTTTTCGTCCAAATTCCATTCACAAAGCACATCATAAACTGCTTCAGTCTGTTCTCTTCCAGTTGAATTGGGCAAAGCTGGTACTCCAAGTAGTTGTTCAATATCTCCACTAGTAACTAAGATAGCAAGTCTATCGATATTTCCCATTCCAGTGAGAGAAGGTAAAAGTTTTCCATCCCAATGGATGACTGGGGCCGGCAATTCAGAATTACCGAAGGCAGTTTTTAATATTTCAGCTCTTTCTTCGCGGATGCGTTGTCTAGAGCGCTGAAGTGTGGTTCTCTGATGGACAAAGATGTGGTGTCATGTCCTAGTGCTTCTGCTACTGCCGTCAAAATATGGACTCCATACCTGTCGCTTATTTTGCAAGCATCAAATGCAGCGGCTATTTTTGGTGTGATGATGTTACATGTTCCATACAATCTCCTCTTTTTTGGCTGTGACGGGCCAGGCTGGTCTTGTAACAACTCTTCTTGGGCTTCGATTATTTCATCTTCATTTTCGTCGGCTGAATTACTACTTGATGATGGACAGGTGACTGTTTCCTCTAATCTAGCTTTTTCTTGTTGACTTCGTTGCATTCGTTCGGATAATTTCTGTAATTTCTCCTCAGCTGATTTTTCTTGAGAAGCAAGTTGGTAATCAATACCATGCATAAATCCAGGACGTCCCTTTTTTCTTTGGTTAATTAAAAACTGCTTATCTTCATCTATTTTCATCAACTCCAATGCATTTGCATGAGAAATGTCAAAAAGATCGCCCAATTTTTCAACGAAATTTTTTTCGTTCCTCCCGCACTAGCCCTTTTAGCCGATTTTTGTAAGTTCCTCCACTCTGCATAAAGTTTATCTAGTTGTTTAACACAATGAAAATCCTGACGTGTCGGAATGCTAGCCTTATCCCAAAAAACTGATACCTCTTTTATTGTTAATTTAGCACTTTCATGTACACTTAGCTTCACTTCACGAATGTTATAAAAGAGCACTTGTAATACTTGTCTATTAGACGGAAATTTATTGCCAATGATTTGTGACGAATAGTGTCCAACTAAGTAAATGAAAGTTTCGTAAGGATCTAACATCAGCCATCGTTAAATGTTTTTTCAAAAAGGAACGTATGCTAGAACTTATAATGTCACCACTTTAAAACACAATTGCAAACTGACATAAAAACCTACCGTAGGTGCATTATATTTCCAAACTTCCAAAACAAATAATTTCTAGGAAATAATTACACCAATAAAACATTATGAGAAAAGAGGTAGATATTTGTATTTTAAGTAAAATTTAAGTGTATTACGCAATAAAATCTTATCTACAAATTTCTACCTGAATGCGGCACGGGTTACCGTAATAAAATCTTATCTACAAATTTCTACCTGAATGCGGCACGGGTTACTGTTCACCGAATTATCTGAAATTTTGACATAAATTATTCCTAGTATAATAGTATATTTTCGTGGGGTGAGACTTAAAAAATACGAAAAAAAAAATTCACCCCCTATAGAGATGGGCCACCCTAATCTATACCCTATCTATGGGTATTACTTAGTAACAAGGTAACAAGCTCCCAAGGGCACCATCTAATTATTCCCCAATCGAGAGCCTCCTATTTTTTCATTGAATCCTCATGGTTATGGGATTATGAGGATAGAGGGACTGCCGTTTAAGAGCTATGAGGCCATACGGTTTCCAAGATTCTAATGTCACAATGGACGAGAATTAGAATCTCCATTTTTTTCGTTGGATCTTCAGAGTTAAGGGATTACCTACTCGGTTATGGAATGCTGAGGTTATGGGATTATGAGGTAGTGGATGTATGATACTGCACAAGGGTCCGAGGTCGCAATCTAATTAACTCCCCAATCAAGATTCCCCACTATTTTCATCGGATTCCAAGGGTTATGAGGTTAAGGAGTAATGGAGTTTTACGGTGAGTTATGTGGTCAATACTGACGTACCACAATGTTATTAGGTTAAAGTTTTAAAGTTAAATTACTTTTCGAGTCTGATTTAAATGAGCTGGGTAAGCAATATTACGATTCAATAGACTTTTTTAGTGTTAAAGAAAACCCTGACGTGTTGGGGAAAAACTAAGGTCAGATTCGTGTTCAGCGGCTCAAAATACAAGGGTCGGTACCCCAGCACAGACAACTTCTTTTTTCTGGCCTGTGTAATCTTTCATGACGATAGCAAACTATTTATATTAAAGCCTGGATTTACTTCTTTTGAATATTATAATATCTGATAGGTTATTGAATTTTCAAATTTGATCCAAATCTAACTATAATTTATTATACCGATTATATTGCGAAATCTAGAGAGATTATGTTTTGATTAATCAACAATATAAGTAAGTTCTCATTATTTTTATATGGTGATATCATAATATGCTAATATATTTTCTGAAATATATTACGAAATCCTATCTTTAAATTTTAACAGAATTAAGTACCAAAAGTTAAATCAAAAGTTAATCTAATAAGTGCTATGCGTATAACATTAGTTCATTAGTTAAATTATTATTATTATGCTCTTTACAAATACGAAAACGAAGAGTGCATTGCATTTGATTGGCACATTCTGTCCGCCCGTCGCGTTTCTTGTAAGCACGATAACTTAAGAGAGATAAGTCCTATAATATTGAAATTTAAAGTCAGTGTTAGCTAGAGAAAGAATCCACTGTTTTTGAACAATGTCAATCAGTAAATAAAAAAATTATTAATCATTTAAATTTAAATAAATTAGCTTTCTAATTTTTGTGTTTTGAATTTGAATAGAAATCTTGTGAAATGTCATTTATTTTATTTAATTTTACGTAACTAATATATAACTAATATATATTTCATAATAATACAATATCCAGTCGTGGAGATACGATTTTCAACTGGATAGATTATATTATATATCTTCGTTGACATAGCTAAAGCACGAGATACAGTCCAAGACACTAAACCTTTCAAAATGCTTGATGATATTGGTTTTCGAGATGTACCACTGAAATTTATGACAAGTTATTTAAGGTAGAGTACAATGGATAAAAGTTGATACCATTCTAAGTTCTGAAAAAATAGTGCCGCAAGGAACAGTGCTAGGACCTATAAGTACTTTTAATATTTTTGTAAATGATTTTTTCAAAATACCTTTAGTGGGAATAAACATCAGTTTTGCGGACGATACTGTGGTGTTTTATAAAGCTTAGAGCTGGTCAGAATGAAAATGAATAGCAAAGCTTGACTTTGAAGTATAATACTATTTCTATTTTTGAATAATAAATTTTACAAACACAAAATGTTTATCATTTAGCAGTCATAATGATGCCTCCTAAATTATAACTTATAACAGATTACAATTTAAAACGAGCCAATCTTAATAAAATGCAATAGTCGATAAAATCCCATTTTGTTTAGCAAACACTATGGAACTATCAGATTGAATACATTGCTAAAAAACTTTTATGTTAATTGGATTCAAATGTTGTTGAAATATATTTGAAATACAACACTTGAGAATACTACATGGGCGCAGCCAGGGGGGAGCCATGAGGCCTGCCTCCTCCCCCCCCCCAAGCCGTCTTCCACGAGCCAAAAAATAAAGAAGCATAATCTCTATCAGTACAAAACAGTATCCAAATTATCTCTTGAAATAAATATTTTGTAATCAATGCCAATATTATCTAGTAGAGTAATCTACTACTCATCCTCCGGGGAGGCCGGTTCTATTGGCCCCCCCAGATGAATTTTCTGGCTGCGCCACTGGAATACTGTATTATGCTTCCGTACAGTCCTGTATCAATTACGGAATCACAGTATGGGGTGGAGTCACGAGTAATTACTTTAAAAAATTGGAATATGTACAAAAATGGATTACTAAAATTATCTATAGGAAAATTTATCGTATGTAATATCACTGGTGCTT
Source organism: Rutpela maculata (assembly GCA_936432065.2). NCBI lineage: Eukaryota > Metazoa > Arthropoda > Insecta > Coleoptera > Cerambycidae > Rutpela > Rutpela maculata. The sequence continues at coordinate 216,997,980 of OW386287.2, forward strand.
AAAATTTTATCGAAAATTTTTTCGAAAGCGTTCTTGCCTGGTAATACAAAGAGTGCAAATTGGCAGTTTATTATCTGATTAAATCCCGACCGCTTTAGCGGGAGGGATTTAATCTTTGACAATAAACTGCCAATTTGCACGAGTTATATTAACTTTTGGCAACTTCGCTTGAGCAAAAATTTTTAAATAATTGGCTATTGCGTTAATGAGAAATAATCGTTAGTAGTAAACACACCAACAAATGTTCATTACCTTAGTTACAGTTAATTTTTGTATTTATATGCTTTCATTGAGAATTTCAAACCTAACATATATTTTCTAAGATTAATTAATTATTTGAAATATTCATTTAGTTCTTCTCTTTTTAGCACCTTTAGTGTGCTTTCAATAGCATTTGTAGAAAAAATAAAGTATGCTATGCCTGTTAAAAGTTAATTCACTTTCTTCGAAGGTATGACCGAAATAATAATTTTGGACTTCCTGTGTTGCGTACTGGAGTAATTTTTTGGTACTTGTCTCAACTCTGCTTTTGATCATATAAATATATTTGTATAATTTCACTTACATGTTTTGGTGAATAATATATCTAGTTTGATTTAGAAATACGTTTATGATAACTTTAATTTTGCACCAGATATTAACGCTTTTTAAATATCGTAATTATTCATAAAATAAAAGAAATGTTATCAAATATAAAATTTGAATAGTAAAGCAAAGAAGAAAAGTTCAGCAAAAATAGATGTGTTGGTAGGTTGTCATAATTTTAAGCATATCTACAACCAAAAACAATAGAATGATAACATTGAAAAATATAAATACAAATATTTGTAAAATTTTTATTTAAAGGTATGCAATCGCGTATGAACTGGAAAATCCTATTTGCAATTTTTCTCTAGCCCAGGGATTATCCTTTATCACTATAAAACAATTAAAACCTAATAAGAGGCTATAGAGTGTCAAAAAAAACGACATATTCATACTAAATCACAAAAAAAATCAGGAGTTCTAAATAATTTCCTGCATGACGGATTTTCACATTAGTTATCTCAACAATATTTTCATTTTAGTTTCATAGTTTAAAATATAAGCTTATCATGTAAAAAAGTAGAAAATTAGCAATTTTTTGACTACTCAGTACTTCAGTTTTTTCAAATCTTTAATGCTACCGTATACGACGTCACGTATTATCAAGAAATATATAGTTAAAGCTTGTGGATTATGATATCGATAAAAAATATATCCACAATTAAAGATACCGTAATTCTATATAAAGAAAGGCATAATACGAATTGTAATTAATTGTATTATTTTTAGGCAGTGTAGATATATCGTTTCCACCCCGAATATATGACCTGCTTACCACAAATGATTTATAGTGCGATTATATTTAGCCTGGCTTTAGCCAGCATCAACGCAAAACGTAAGCTACAGTATTATTTTTAATTTTTATTTTATCAATACATTTTTTGGTACCTAATCGGAACGTTAATATTAATACTATTATAAAATTAAGTAAGAGTTTCTGGTTAACGTCAATCACATTTTTATATCCCAATTTATTTAGATCTTGAGATGATGTGCAAACTCTTAAAAGACAAAATTGTTTATTATTTATTCCAGCTTCCGAAAGGGCATGTACAACGGGGCTGCCGTATCCACATCCCACTGATTGTGACAAATACTTAGTATGTTCACCAAGTGGGGTTCATGAAATGAACTGTGCTCCCGGAACCCTATTTAATCCAGTATTAAGTGTGTGTGACTGGCCAGCAAATGTCGTATGTCCTACGACAACTGCGGCACCAACAACACCTGAGCCAACAACACCTGCTCCAACAACACCTGCTCCAACAACACCTGCTCCAACAACACCTGCTCCAACAACACCTGCACCAACAACACCTGAACCAACAACGCCTGCGCCAACAACACCTGAACCAACAACGCCTGCACCAACAACACCTGAACCAACAACACCTGAACCAACAACTCCTGAACCAACAACACCTGCCCCAACCACTACTGAAGCCCCAGAAGAGGACACAACTGCCGCTCCTACAGAGGAACCTACAACTGAAAATCCAGTGGAACCAGGTGAAGTGACATCTGAAGCTCCTGATGATTCAGAAGTAACCACTGAATCTCCAGAAGAATCAAGCGAAGTGACCACTGAACCTCCAGAGGAGTCAGATGAAGACTCACCTGAAGAACCGGAAATAACCACGGAATCTCCAGAGGAATCAACTGAAGATTCGGAAGAATCCACTGAACCTTCAGAATCAACTGAAGATCCCGAAGATTCGGAAATAACTACCGAATCTCCAGAAGATTCAACTGAAGTGACTTCTGAACCCCCCGAGGAATCGGTTGAAGATTCATCTGAAGAGTCAACTGAAGAGTCAGTTGAACCACCAGGTGATGAAGATGAAGATTCATCCGAGATTCCTGAGGATTCGTCTGAGGAAGGGTCTGAAGAACTTGAAGAATCAACTGAAGAGCCTGAAGACTCTGAAGAATCTGAAGTAACAACCGAAACTCCACAAGAACCAACGGAAGAACCTGAAGGATCCGGTTCTGATGAGGATGATCCCATTGAGGTAAATGTTTCTAAATAAATTATTATTAATACTTTAGCAAGGGCAGATCCAGTGGGGGGGAGTAGGGGCAATTGCCCCCCCCCCGAGAAAAGTATTCGTTACATTTTCAAGGCGACAATTTTTTTTTTCTCCGCACGAGGTGGGAAAAAATTTTTTTTGGATTTCTAATAGCACTCCCGTGTATGAGGCGAAAAAATTTGTGTCCGGATTTTAATTGGTACCTCTGTCATGTTAGTGCCCCCCCCAGTAACCTTTCTGGATCCGCCCTTGTACTTTAGTCCCACAAGTCAAATATAAGGATAACTTTATTTTATATTTCACTGGGAGCTTTTTTTAAATAAAAATCTAAATTTGACAGTAGAGAACAAAACGCGGTTAGGCGTTGATTTAGAAATAATGTCAACGAACGATCATTGTATAAGACAAACTGCTATGAGTGGAAATTACCGCACTAGTGGAGTAAAAATAAATTTCTTAAAAAAATGTTTAAGGAACGGATTCTTTTACTGGAATCTAAAGTTGCATGCAAATATCTCCGGTTGTATTGGTCGTTTTGCAAAAATAAAAAAATGGAGATTGTTCGTAATAAAATTTCGAATAGATGTGTTCAAGACCTTTATTAAATCTGTACTTAAACTCAAAATAAAATGAAAAAGCGAATATGTAACTTTTTTTAAACAATTTCATATAGTTTTATTAGTAATGCATCGATTTAGATACAAGTATGGAAAAATATGCTTTTTATCGATGTTAATAATTGCAGAAAATTTCAAGTAAAAATATTTGTTTGAACGGCAAAACAACCATAAATTGTTTGAGGCGTTATAAAATTATGGCATTAAGTCATCGAGAAACATTAAAAAAAACTTTATTTTTTTAAAGTACTTGGTTGGTGTTAACGAAATAATTCTTTTGTTCATTCCATCCATTTTTTGCATTAATTTTTTTTTAAAGCAAAAAGTACGACATCTCTACACATTTAATGGAGAAATATTGCGAAAAATCTCCGATTCTAGTAAAAAAATCTTCCCCCCAGACACTATTTGTTTCAATTTTTAGCTTTACTTTAACTCTACTATACGACATTTACTATTGCCCAAATGAAATACCGTGATTAAGAGATATGTCGTTAACTATGTTACTATTCTCCACCTTATAAAATCCACAAGTGATTAAATAGATTTACTACTTTCAAATGATTTATTATTACTGGATTATATTACTTAAGTCATCTAATTGATGACCGTATTAATTGAATTACCTGTAACCTATTCGAATTTATTAGTTTTAAGAGCTTATTTGGTTTGATCATCACTTTTTCTAATCCGTTGATTTCGACCAATCACTAAACGCTGATTATATTGAAAACTTTTGTTGCTGGTGTCAATTGTTATATTCATGACGGATTCTCCAAATGCTTTTTTTATTCTTCCGATCAATTTCCACTTGAGTAGTTGTCCATTATAGGCAAAAATCAAGCCTACAGCTAGTTATTTTTGACAACAGTTTTGAAATAACGGGCTAATTGTAATATTTTTACAGGAACCAACTACAGAGGCACCAGAAGAAGAAGACACTGAACCAGCTACATCTCCTCCCGAAATTACAACTATCACCCCGAATATCACAACCCCAAATATAACCGCCCCAAATATTACTGTTCCCACAACTATTTCGCCTAACGCTACCACAGAGGCACCAGAAGAAGTCACCAAACCTCCAGTTACTCCTCCCTCAATAACAATTACTACCCCAAACATAACTACCCCTAATATTACTATCCCCACAACTACTGCCCCTAACACTACCATCCCCACAGAGGCACCAGAAGAAGTCACCGAACCTTCAATAACTCCTCCCTCAATAACAATTACTACCCCGAACATTACCATCCCCACAGAGGCACCAGAAGAAGTCACCGAACCTCCAACAACTCTTCCCCCAATAACAACTACTACCCCGAATATCACGACCCCAAATATAACTGTCCCAAATGTCACTATCCCCACAACCATTACCCCCAATACTACCATACCCACTACTACTACGCCCAATATTACTACCCCCGCTCCAACTACTACGCCAAATACTACAACCCCAGCAACTACTACACCTACGACTACCACTCCAACGACTACCACCCCCACGACTACCACCCCAACAACTACCACCCCAACAACTACCACTACGACGACTACCACCCCAACAACTACCACTCCAACGACTACCACTCCGACGACTACCACTCCGACGACTACCACGCCCACGACTACCACTCCCACGACAACCACCCCTACGACTACCACCCCCACAACTACCACACTGACTACTACAACAGAAGCACCAACTGCACAAAGTATTTGTGCAGCAAACTCGTCGCAATTCTTCCTTACCGCCCTGCCAGGTGACTGCACCAAGTTTATCACTTGTAACTACGGAACAGCATTTGTGATGGACTGTCCTTCTAATCAGTACTTTAATCCAGTATTTAACGCTTGTGCGGCAGACTCGTCCGTATGTTAATGTTGATATGATTTGGAATAAAATCACTTTCTCTGAATATATCGTAATTTATTTATTTTAAGATGTGCTTATTTAATTTTTCTGTAGTTCGTAGTACAAGCTAACAGAGATATGCCAAAGGAATATTTTTATACTTTTATTTATTTACTCACCTATGTCCATTTTTATTTTGTGTATTGTGCGAATAAATTATTTTACTAAAATATAACGAATTTTTCTCTTTTGTTTTATAACTTTTTAGTACATAGTTATTTATTATTAGTGATATAATTTTTTTTAGCTTGAGAACGATAGAGGTATTGAAGTGAAACTTGTAGAGAGTTCTCACTTGGAAAGAACAATTATTGAAATAATTTGTCTTTTTAAATCAATAAGGAACGCAGCTAGAAGGATTGGTGGTACCTTTTTATAAAAAATTAGGATGCACTCCAGGAAAAAAATAAAATATTTCAGTTATCTAATTTAACATGAAAATGGATTGTAAAAATTTAAAATGTGTAAAAATGTAAAAAAATGTAAAAAAAAATTCTACCGTCTTCAAAAAAAAAAAAAGGAAAGGTCATCATATCATTAAAGCGAAACGTTTCCTTATCAATTCAAAATTTGTACCTTCATGTTCAGTTTATTTCTTCAAAACGTGAAATATATACAGCCTGTCTATTTTACCAGGGCCACGTCAAATATCTTTTTTTTTTAATCGCATTATTTATTTTAATGTCCTGGCGGAGTTTAGTCAATGGCTATTCTACCACTCTACCAGGACGGACACACACATAGACAACATCACAACACCCATTCCCTGCGATATTGCCATCTGCCGCAGCTGAGACTCGAACTAAGGAGAGGAGAGCGACTAGACCGTACTGTCTTTCACACAACTGCGGTCTAGCCCACTGCTACCGTCTCGGCAAGACGTGAAAAACGCCACTAAACATCCATACCCTAGCCAGGATTCGAACCCAGGGCCCCGTGGTTGCAAGCCTAATATCTTAAGCACTGCGCCACCTCGCTTAACATCTACTATAGAAGAATGAAAATTTAGTAAAAGTTATACCAATTTTTGTGAGCTATATTTCGATAAAATGAAATTTGAATATAATAATACAAAAATAACCTAAAAACACCACACAAGTTGACAACTCCCAATTTCAAAGCCAAAGCTATGTGAAACCTATAAAGGTTCGGGACAACTTGTAGACTGCTTTCAATGGCTTATAATATATAACGTAATTACAAAATAATGCTCACAACCAAAATTAAATACGAATGCCTTCGAAGCAGACAAATCAATTATTTCATGTTAAATACACAAATGTACTTACGTATCGTAATCCATCACAAGTAATAGCAACACCTTATTCGGAAAATCAAAACTATGCACTGGCACTACACATTATAATTCGTTGTACTTAAACAAGCAAACCTTGACTTAAGTATTACATTTCTTAAATTAAAAATAAGGATTAAATACATAAATGTATATTAATAATTCTTGAAAAAATCACTGTATACACAGTTAAGTTAATTCTAAGCTAACGTTACTAGATGGTGGTACCATATTTTTGTATGCTTAGTAATATTTTACTCTGAAATTAAAATGAAACCTAGTTTACGTATGCGAGTTTGTAGGCCTCTGGTTATCATCATGTATTACAGATATGGCCCAATTTCAATAGGGATTATTATTAAATATGTTCCAAATTGTAATTAAATATTTTAAGTCTAACAGAAGTTATCGTGTTTACAAGAAACGGTATACATGCACACATACATATACACGCACACACACGCACTTACAGACGCAAAGACATTTTTTATTCGATATTTGAGTTCAGTCTGCTGTGATACGGATATCTGTACAGAAAATTTTTTCTACGATGATTATTAAAACTTTTTTCAGTTTATAATAAATTTATAATACAGTTAGAATACAGTCAAAAGATATACAATTCATTACTGAACCATAAGAGATACGAAAAAAATTAATAGCATTTTTGTAGAAAATTTATTCAGCTTTAATTTTGCATATAGCCACTTTTTGATTATAGCTAACCGTTTTCAAGATATGACCAAAAAAACAAAAACCGGGATCTTCTTCATGCCCCCTGACATGTAGGTTTTTTACATATTAAGAGAAACTAGTTTTTCTCCTTTCTCCTGTAAAATTGCAAATTTGGAGACAAGAGGTATTGTCTCTTAAGCATCGGTATGTCAGAAGCTGCGTTTTCGGATTTTTCTGTACATATTATTATTCTTGTAGTCTTAGCCTCAACTTTAATCCCTTTAACTTCTCTCGTATCTCCTTAAATAAGGAAGACATAGGCTTTGTGGTTTTCCTACTTTTCGTGATTTTGTACTATATCCTTCAAAATAGATTTCGAATTTGTTTTTACTGAAATTAAGCTCACAAAAATTGAGATAACTATTATTTAAACTTTTTTCTTCTACAGTAGATATCCAAACGGCACAAGATATCTTAAAAATGTCTTTTCTAGATCCAAATTATGTCTGAGCGCCTAAAGACATAAAGGAGACGTCGCGCGTCGGTGGATATTTAATTCAAGATGTCCATAAGATGTTCCGTTACTAAATCTTCAAAATGTTTTTTCAACGTCCTTATATAGATAGGAAATATGTTTAAATAAAGCATTCATTAACAAAGTTTAATTGTCATCATCTATTATTTATCCCAAACCAACCCAAAAATAGTTTTATATACATTTTTAGGCAATATATTTAAATATATTCCAAATGCCACTTGTTATTTTTGCTTTTGTTCTGTTACCGCTTCTATCTAAGATGCTGCCTTTTTAGGCGGCGAGGTAAATACACTGCTTCTCGCAGATACCTCAACACGATTACTGGTTAATGTTTCACATGACATTGAAATTGACTTCATTATATACTCACTTTCGCACTTTCTTTGTAACGTTCAGTTGCACAATAAGTGCTGATAATCGACGTGGGTATATCGTACTTCCAGATGTATTTTTGCATTTTTTTACGTCTAATAAATCCAATGTTGTGCGAAACATTAAGAAGTAACCATGCTGAGATGCCACAAGGAGCGAGTAGTATAGTAGGACTTACTCCGCTATACCCAGGAGAACGGCTTCTCAAACCCGATAAATCGAATTTACGATAGACAACGGTTGTGAAAGCTTACCTTAATGGAATACTTTTTAAAATGCACTAAGAGGGATGTCCTCCGATTAAAGAACTTATATCTAGATACATAATGGCATTGATTTATTTGTTGCTGAAAGACTCACAATCTAAGGCACTTCTTCCCATAAGTTTCTGATTGGCCCATCGGCCTATTCGCGGCAGTTTCCTACACGATCGGTTCAGTTTGATTATCATAATCTCACTTTGACAGTGTCCGCCATTAATGTCAATAAATGTTTTTCGTGTTCTCCGACCAAAAAGTGATGAAAAAGTAATTTTATTTTAAGTTGTGATTTGCTTAATACCTAAGTAATATTCTCTATTCATATTTACACAGTTTAGTGAAAATTTAATGCTACATGTTGAAGTGCTGTGCCGTTTGCAGAAGGTAGTTTAGAAAAGAAGAAAATCGGTCGTTTCATAAGTAAGTAGGTCATAGTCGTAACATGATGGCGTTCAGTTCACAGTTGTAATAATAATATTATAAATAATATCCTTTCAATACATATTTCCCTTGAATAAAACATATCTACCTATTATATTTTTTAAATCCGCGTTATGTTCATAGAGGTTAACCAAAAATTATTACATAAAATATGTACAATATTGTACATTCTCCCTTCTACACATACCCGCCACTGTTGCCTATGGGATGTGATGTTCATCTATCCATTTTAATGGACATATAATGTGACTATGTTAGAAGCAAATAAGGTATATGAAGAAAAGATAGCCATTATGTATCTAGATATAAGTTCTTTAATCGGAGGGGATGTCATTAAAATGCATGTGATAGACATCTATAAGATGTTGTAGAAAAGTCATAAAAACGTTACCTTTTGTAACATCAAGTCTCTAAAGACGCCTATTGATGCCTTTTGAGGCATAAAAGGACATTCATAAGTTTTCAATATCGAAATCGGACGTCTTTTGGATGTCTCTAAGATGTCTTTGTGCTGTTTGGGTAACTGTATTCAAGCTTACAAAAGTTAAAACGGGTGTAAATAATACCTTATCGGAAATATTACTCATGGGAAAACGCTCCTCAAAACAATTTTTACATCTGATAAGAAAAGTGTTTCATAGAAAATGCTGAAAACTTGACATATTTATTGTTTACTGTATAGATACAATGCCAACATAAAAATAAACCAAGGTACTATCAATATTACTCTAGATAAATAAAATATAACCATTTACATATTAAATTTAATACTGAATTTAATTATTTTATTGAGTTATGGAAACGAAAAACTAATAATTTATAATAATTCAATTTTCCTCGAACTTCAACATGTCGTACAGTTCTTGTAAATCCTGATTTGGATGTGGTTCGAGTTCCATGTACATTTTGGGTTGTAGATTTCTCACTAAGATGCTGGGATGAGATCGCTTTCCATACCTGCGAAAAAATATATACAAAATAAAGCATTGAGTTTCTTATAGAGCCGGCCGTTTTATTAAAATTAGTTTAAAAAACTCTTAAAAATAAGAGATAAGCCTTCTGGCACTTTTTACTGCTAATTTGGAAGTCGTGGACTATCTTTCTCCGACATATTTCATTTGATTATTCAAATCTCTTATTTTCAATTTAGCCGTTACAATATGGTTATTTTTTTAAAAGGGAAATATTTTCATTACAGTCCCCAAAAAGAGACCAAAAAGTATAGCCCGGATATTTTTCATAAAGATTAAAGGCTAAGGAACAATTCTAGATATGTCCTGAAAAAAAAAACTGACTGTACTTTCAAAATGGCGGCCATACGGCCATATGTTAAAAAAACTGGCGCAAATGTTATTTTTGTCATTTAACACAAAAACTAAAAAAGTTGGAGAAAAACTTTCTGCACAAAAAACAAAGTGCATAAAATGTTCTACAATTTTGTTCCTATACAATATTTGGATAGGAGTTACCATTTTCCAGATTTATGCTTCAGCTCATAAAATAAAATATAAAATTCAATAGAAAAACTAATATTCCAATTAAATAAAGTCGACAAATCAAAATTTTGAGGTAAATACTTGAATTTTTGATATAAGTTACTTTGATGTATTAGAATACGATTAATGAAAGAAATTTTTTTTGAACCCCCGGGAAGGGGTAAAAAAAAATATAAGTGTTTTTTCAAAATACTCAAAATGTGTAAAAGCTAGTAAACAAAGCTTCAAATAAAAATTGTAAAGCATGAAATTTTACATAAAAATGATCACTTGACTTTTCTGATATTATTAAAATTAACAGAGTTAGGGTGGTTAGAAGTTAAGGGATGTTATGTAAACTTACTAGTGAAATATTTTTGTCGAACTCCTCTATACGTTTCCTTAAATATATAAGGAATGAAACCAAACTGCAACCAACAGCTATTCTCCGGACTAATGCCCCGCCGAGCGCTGAATTACGAATTACAAGCCTGGCCGCGTTAAGTGCAAAAACTGTGTATTGCCACAAAATGCTAAAGTTTCGATTTTAACCTAGATGGAGCCTAGTTGGAGCCTGCCTGCCATTTTTGCTGCATGTCGTGGTTTTATAAATCTCGTCATGTACCAAGAGTGAACAAATGCCTCGTTCCAGCCATCTCAAACCTACCTTGCACTGACGAGAGCCAATAGCTCGAAACTGCAGTCTGCAAGTGGTATGGGGTGGCTGGGACGAGAGCTCCTTTAAGTAGGAATAAGTCTTTCGGCTGGTGTCTATTAAAATCGAAACTTTAGCGTTTTATGGCAATACACAGTTATTGCACTTAACGCGGCCTGGCTTGTAATTCGTAATTCAGCGCTCGGCGGGGCATTAGTCCGGAGAATAGCTGTTGGTTGCAGTCTGGTTTCATTCCTTATATATTTAACGAAACGTATAGAGGAGTTCGACAAAAATATTTCACTAGAAAATATTCTGCCCTCTAAAAGCATACCTACATGATATGTAAACCTTTAAAAAATCATAGCGTGTTGTTTACTCGGAAAAATATAAACTTTCGTTTCAGAGAAATGGATTTTTTAAAAAATTGTTAATAAAAAAGTTTTTCTTAATTAATATTTGCTAGTTGGGAAAAATACAAACGCCTTTGTTACTTTCCTCGCCAACCGACAATTTACAGATTGGCTATTCTCCTTATGACTTATAACGGCAGTATATATGTGACGCATGCGCGTCTTGTAGGCAACGGAGCAGCTATTGTCGTACGCATTCTTTATTTCTTTTCAGTTATCGTGACGTCACAAGAACAGTGTCTTACGTTTGGAAAAAGAACTAAACAGGTAAATAAATTCATACCTGCTTGAAAATGATGGGTAAAAAAAAATTTCAAAAGAAAATGTTCAATATATTAAATGATGAACAGAATGGTATAAAAAACAATTCGTTTCACCGCTCAAAGTGGTTTTAATTGAAAATAAAAAATTAAAACTGTTTCGAATATGATCTAACGGTATGGAGTTTACGGCATTTGTAATTATCTGCTTCAATACTGCTACATCGTTAGGAAGTGGTTCAGCGTAAACCAACTGCTTGAGGCGACCCCATAAAAAGAAATCCTTATTGATGGGGATCTCGCCGGCCACTTGATCGGTCCATTCCTGGCAATCCAATTTTCTCCAAAATTTAAATTCAACCACCGATTAACCATTTCTGTGGAGTGGCCAGGGCAACCATCATGTTGAAAATGAATTAAAGGCATATCTCTTAAAATATTTAAATGTTCTTCAGAAAATCTTTCGAGAAGCTGTAAATAAGTGTGCTGGTTTAACCTTCCCTCAATGAAATAAGGTCCAATAACTCCAACGTGATAAGAAACGGCACACTTCACATTCACTTTTTTATAATATTGTCTTCTACAATGAATTCTAAAATTTGGATTTTCAGAAGCCCAAAACCGACAATTCTGAGATGAAACAACACCATTTGGGAATCTCTCTTCCATGATTTTTTCTCCAATGGTTAAACAAAAATCCAACCTACGGCCGTCATCTCCCTCTTCAAGCGTATGTTTATAATTTGCTTTATATGCCCTAATTTTCTTTGCCTTGTAAATTCTTTGGAGTTCAGACTTGCTAATATTAATAAGAGCTGCAATCCCCAAATACCATTCCAAAATTCTAAAATTTTTGGTCCATTACACCTCTTGTTACATCTATCCTGGGACACACTGTATTTGGTGTATTTGGGAGAAAGTAACATTTTTGGTTTTATCTTTCCTTTCCCTTAAAGGCGCTGACTGAGTCGCATCCAGTAAACGAATGAAGGCCCAGAAATGCCGAACATTTTTGAGGTTCGTACTCGTCTGCTAATGCGGATATATTAATAAGCCTTCTTTTATTGCCAAATCCGGTATCAAAGAGTAATTTACATTTAATTTTATTGGAATGAGCCAGAGGAATCCAAAAGATGTCACTATCAACACTTTTAACCCTATATTTAATATTTGTAACTTCATATTGGCAATCATTGTCCACCGCTGCGCCGCACCAAAATTTGACCCCAGATTGGATAGCGCATACTTTGCAGAGTTTTATCTCGAAAACGGTAACTCCTATCCAAATATTTTATAGGGACAAAATTGTGGAAAATTTTATCCACTTTGATCTTTGTGTAAAAAGTTTTTCTCCATCTTTTTTAGTTTTTGTGTTAAATGACAAAAACACATATGCACCAGTTTTTTTTAACATGTGACCGCCATTCTGAAAGTACAGCCAGTTCTTTTTAGGACATGTCTAGAATTGTTCCTTGGGCTTTAATCTTTATGAAAAATATGGTCCTAAAGGACCGGGGGGGAGGGGGTGCACGTGCACGTACAGGAGGGCTTCCCGACTATATGGGACTTTTGAAATAAAAAATAACTAATTAACAATAATAAAATTTATTGTAAATATAAAATAAAAGGTATGGTAGAGCAATTGACAAATCAGGGGTGGGCAAATAAAATATGTTCTTGGAGACCAAACAGAATGAAAGATGTATAGAGGGCAGGGTTGGGTTGTTTTAAAACGCTTTAAAACACTGTTTCAAAACAGTGTTTTAAAATATGTTTAAAACAGTGAAAAAAAAAAACATTAGTGTTTTAAAACACTGTTTTAAAATAACTGTTTAAAACACTGTTTTTTTATATTGCTGTTTTATTTGAAAAAAAAAGACAAGAACGGTTAATTTTAAGAGTAATAAATCCCAAAACAAATATAGTAAAAAAACGTATTCTTCTTCAGGTACAACTCAAAGTATGTAACAAATAATAATAAACAAAACAAATAATATAGAAAGTGTTTCCTTTTCTAATAAAAGAGATGATAATATCTTTTTTATTTTCACAGGGAAAATTAACTCAGACATTTCTATATACCAATACAGGCGGTATAATAAATATAATGATTTAACAACTTCAACTTAACAAGATTGCCACAAGTTTTGCAGCTTTCTCCCCACCTAACCTGTTCCTTAATTTTGAGTGTACTAAACCAAACGAAGAAAATAGTCTTTCCTCTCCGGCAGTGGATACAACTGCTGAAAACAATTGACTTGTTAACGATAATAACTCAGGCGAAATGAATTGCTTCTGCGATTGCCACCGTGTTGAAGAACTAATATTTTCTATGGTAATTTTAAGTCTGTAGATCAACCAACCAACCTTCTCGGTACACTTTGAAGTTTGCCATGCGAACTCGTAAAATGCTGGAGCCAACATTGTCGGTAAGCTTTGAGGACGCTGGAATTCCAGCAGACCAGCTTACTTTTACGAGTTGTCATGGCAATTTTTAAAGTGTACCGAGAAAGTTGGTTAGTTGGTTCGGTCGTCTGTAGACCACTTTAGTAAACAAATATTGTTTGAAAGGCGGTGCTACGGCACGAAATGACAGAACTTCCGGCATTACATTTGGGTAAAAATCTGAAATATATAGCATCGCTGTGTTACTGTCACTGAAACAAAGTATTATCTAATAAAGATCTATGGATGGACACTGAACAAGTAATTGTAATGCAAGATAGTGAGATCGACGAGATCGTATATGTAAACACCAAAACAGGAATTCTGTTGGACCGCCGACCGTAAATCTCGAAGTTGTGCCATGTAGGAGAAATTTAAGATTTGAACTTTGTGTGTTTCTGAAGCAATTTAGTTTAATTCGTCTGGGATGTCGCAGGAATCACAGATTCCCAGAAGTTCATAAAATATTTTTGTTTTAAAACATGTTTTATGTTTTAAAACACTGTTTTTTTTTCAATAGTAAATAAAACTGTTTTAAAACAAAAAACACTGTTTTAAAACAAAAAAACATGTGTTTTTGTTTTTTTCATAAAAAACAGTTTTTTTCCCAACCCTGACAGAGGGATATACAGATTTGTCATACACTAAAAAAGGTAAATATATACGGTAACTTACAAAGATAAATCCATAATTATTGGCAGAAGGCCACAATATATAAAAACTACTGTAAATGCTTCAAAAATATAGATGACTGAATTATTAATTGACCAACGTAGTACTACTAAATGAAAAGATTAAATGACTAATAAACAAATTTCGATATTTTATATCAACAGATCTCTAAACATAAATGAAGGTAACATAGGCAATGAAATATATAGGAGCACTTTAAGCTGCAAGATACATACACAAAAGACGTAATGTGCTCTGCACAGAAAATTATTTACAGGTATTAAACAAGAAGTCTTATTAACAGTCTTTAAGAGACGATACGTACACTCGCGAAAATGTAGTTTGTCAAAACAAACAATGAAATATCCGCACAAAATACAAAAAGTCGCACCGTATATGCGTCTTTGGTCACGATGTAAAAGGAAAGTTACAAGAACTTCGCCGACACCCGTTGCCAGTAAACACAAGGTAGAGATGTAAATGTTTCTGTACTTACGGAACTGCAGCAAAATGGACGGAGATACTATTATAGGTTACGAACTCAAATTTATGTGTCGGTACCAATTGTAACCTCAACAAATTGCATAACTATACCATTACAGATATATTAACACTGACTCTAAACTGTAATTTCTAATTAAACTACACGTAATGCAGCTGGCATTACACTTAAAATTCTAGTTTAATTCAGGACGTCTACAGGGTGTCCCAGATTTAAACGGACATACTCTAGTGGAAGGTAGAGCACGCTCAGCTGAGTTCAAAACACCCCTTACTTACCGTTGAATGTGAACCGTTTCTGAGATACGGGGTGTTTTATGGTTTTTGACCAGAACTTTAGTCCGCCATATTTTTGAAATGACTGCACATATTTAGATAAAATTTGGTATACATATTATACTCTTTTAGGTTAATGAATAGCTTAAGTGATATTGGAAAAATTCCATTTTTTTAATATGGCTCTTAGGGTCGTTAACATCACACTGTATATTAGTTTTTGGTAAATGTTAGTAAACTTTTAAAAAGCCTATGGACCAGTTCATAAAATAATGTCATAATATTTGATGGCACGTTTATGGTTATTCTTCAATAAATTTTCAAAAGTATTGAAAGACCAAATTTGACATTCTACAAATAACACAATCCAGTTGCTAACATCATTATTTTATTAATTTTAGCTAAATACCCCGCAGAAGATTTGTTATTTGTTTTTGTTTTGACATTCAGTGTCTTTTCCGTCTAATATAAAGCACATTCCATATATTTCACGAATAAAAAATACGTAATAAAACGATGCGATTAACACATGACATTGTTGCATTAAAAATCCCAAGTAGGCACATGTCAAATAAGAATTACTGTCCACTCTTAGTAATTATTAGAATAAGTGATAAAAAAAACAGTTATAAAACTAAAAATTTTAAGATGCCGTTTCAATTTAGTAATGAAGATTATGCGGATATTATTTTTGTGTATGGCTTTTTCGACGGGGAGAGCTGCAAAAAGAGTATCAAAATCGCCGTGTACCAGATCATAAAACGTTTTCAGAGGTATACCAATTTAGTAGAGAACATGGACAATTTCCGTCAATGACAAAGCATGAACATGTTACCAAAGCTTTTCCATAAGAAGAGCAAATATTACAGGTTGTGGAAAATACTCCATCCATAAGTGTTAGAAAAATAAGTACTGAGTTAGCAGTACCTAAGACAAAAGTATGGCGAACATTAAAGAAAATTTGTATCCATTTCATGTTGAACAGTTCAACGTCTAGAAGACGGCGACGACGTTCCCCGCTTAACATTTTGTAGGTGGATTTTGGCTCACAGAAGAACAATATCGAGAGTTCTATTCACGGATGAAACCCAATTCACACGTGACGGAATTAACAACTGTAGACATCAGCATGTTTGGGCAACCGAAAATCCACATGAAGTGATTCAGAAACATTCCCAATACAGATTTAACATTAATGTGTGGTGTGGTATTTACAATAATCATCTAATAGGGCCCCACATTTTTGAAGAAAGGCTAACTGGTGAAGTTTATTTAAACTTTCTTAGAGATATGCCAGATTTATTAGAAGGCATCAATACTAGGGGTTTATGGTTTCAGCACGATGGTGCTGGACCTTATTTTTCTGTACCGGTCTGGGATCATCTGAACTAGCATTACACCAACAGATGGATTGGTCGCGGAGGTCCAGTAAACTGGCCACCGAGGTCCCCTGATCTTACACCTCTAGATTATTTTTATGGGGTTATCTCAAGAGGTGTACAATGAAGAGTTCGATACACGAGAACAGCTTCTAGAAAAAATTATTACTGTATGTGATAACATTAGAAATAACCCGGGAAGTGATTGATAGGTCAGTGAAAAACATATTAAAACGTTCTCGAAAATATATTGACGTTGGGGGCATTCATTTCGCAAACCAGTTATAGTTTTAATTATTTGCACCGTTTTTAATTTTTTTTTGTTCAATTATTTAAAGTTCTAAATAAATTTATTTTGTCAAAATAAAATTGCAAACTTTTGTCTTTAATATTTTCAAGTTATTCTCAAAAGGTGTTTAATATTTTTTTAAATTGTGCTTGTTAATTCAAGCCTCTTCA
Organism: Rutpela maculata; assembly: GCA_936432065.2. Lineage (NCBI taxonomy): Eukaryota > Metazoa > Arthropoda > Insecta > Coleoptera > Cerambycidae > Rutpela > Rutpela maculata. The sequence continues at coordinate 217,015,248 of OW386287.2, forward strand.
CTAACATTATTTTTCTTTCATGAAAGAAATGGAATGTGTATTATTTTGGATGAAATTTAAACTAAAAAAAGAAGAAGAAACACTGAATGTCAAAACAAAAACAAATAACAACCTCTTCTGCGGGGTATTTAGCTAAAATTAATAAAATAATGATGTTATCAACTGGATTGTGCTATTTATAGAATGTCAAATTTGGTCTTTCAATACTTTTGAAAATTTATTGAAAAATAACCATAAACGTGCCATCAAATATTATGACATTATTTTATAAACTGGTCCATAGGCTCTTTAAAAGTTTACTAACATTTACAAAAAAATAATATACAGTGTGATGTTAACGACCCTAAGAGCCATATTAAAAAAATGGAGGTCGGTCCTGCAATTTTTCCAAAATCACTTAAGCTATTCCTTAACCTAAAAGAGTATAATATGTATACCAAATTTTATCTAAATATGTGCAGTCATTTCAAAAATATGGCGGACTAAAGTTATGGTCAAAAACCATAAAACACCCGGTATCTCAAAAACGCTTCACATTCAACGGTAAGTATATATAACGGTGTTTTGTACTCAGCTGAGTGTGCTCTACCTTCCACTAGAGTATGCCCGTTTAAATCTGGGACACCCTGTATACTGAACAGATTTCTCAACTATTCGGTACAATTCACCAAAGAAGTTAAATCTCAAAACTAATAAACTCTTGAATGGCTCAAATTCCAGCCATAATTTTAACGACCACCTGGCCTGCAGCCGATATGGAGAGTGTCTACATAACATTTCTTTGTTGTTTTATATTCGCGCCCAAACAAACTATTTTCTGGAGCTGTAACCAAGGCAACTGGGAATTATGTCATAATCATGCCCGCTTATTCGAGGAAAACTTCCAGCGTGGCCATTTAACCGCGCATTTTATGGAATTTCTAGAATGCTAATTCGTAAACAATGTCCGACAGGGCCGGCTTTAAATCTTTTTTTGGTAAAACTAACAAAAAAAGGTAATTTTTGTAATGAGATATAAAATAATGTTTAACGGATTTTAATAAAGATTTACAAATACTTAAAAAGTTGACCGTTATACCGTGGGTGACAACTACCTACCACCTATCATTCATCGTGCACCCAGGGCATCGCTTTAAAAAGGACTGAATACGTTTTTCTGTCTTTCTGTTTTTTTTGTGTGTCTCCCAATTTATTTGCCAATTTGGAGTTTATAGAATTTCTATTTTTAAATTATAATGTGACATACCTTTGATCGCCCGCTAATGATTTGACACAGTTGATATATTCTGCCAGAACTTCTGTGTTTTTGAACGCCCTCGGTCTGTTACAAGCTTCTACTAATTTCTTTTGAGGCAGAGCCAGGCATATCACAGCTAAACTTACTAGAAGCAGCATAATTTTATTAGTCATGTTTTCTTCTTTCTTCTGTTTTCTTTCTGAAAAAAATTCAAAAATGATATCAAAATAATGAAAACGTCTATATTTAGTAATTCGGCAAATTGACGGAAAGTCTCGAAAATGCGGAATGTGTCTACGGATGAGTTAGAACTCAAAAAAAGACGGAGTTTGATAGATTCTTAACTATTTTTTGGAATTAGAAAAAAACCCGTGACGTAATGGAGTATTTCTAACGTCAGATTCGGATTCAGAGCATCAAAATACATAATGGTATGGTGGACTGGTCGTTAGTACATGACTTTTTTTATGTTTGTGTTATTGTTGTTTTTTTATAATGCATCTTGGGTGTGGCCTATCTAAATCGACCGTTATCCCAGGAACTTAATATGGGCCACGATTAAATATATGTGACTAATGCTAGGATCATGGCTAACTCATTATCTGTTTAGCCCTAGCCATAAACAGACAATCTACTTTAATATACAGCACAACAGACAACATAAATACAAAAACTAGATAACAATATATTTACTAATACAAATTCTTATTTCAACAATATTGCTGCATTTGTTATACAGTTTGAAAAATGTATAGTTTATATCGACATTTGTTAATTTCACGAAATAAACTGAACATCAAATAGAATCGATATAATCGAATCCACAATATGTAATATGTTAGGTGCAGTTTTTTTAGTGGTTTTACATGGAATAAACAAGCCCCAATTATAATTATAAATTATAATTATAATTAATAGGAATGTCAAAGGCTATAATTTAAACAGACCCTTTTTAGAACAACATTAATTATCGTGACACCATTGTCTCATTTTAATGAATCCACCAGTTTCGAAAATATTGTTGTCGATTATTATACTCTTCTCAGATACGGAACCGTTTATATTAAATTTGATTGGCACTTTTCTAAAATCGTAAATATTGCTCGTAGAAAAAAAATTCATACTATCAAATTATACTTTTTGCAAAGTTTGTGATTTTCTGGGAGCTAATTTCTCTATGTCTTCAGGTGTTAAGTCCGCCTAGGTACTTTAGCCTAATGCGGATTAGTACCTTGTATTCACAAAGTATATATTCCATAGTCTCAGTTGCAGCTTCGCAATATCTGCATATGTATCTTCTGCCATGCCCATGTTCTTGAGATGATGTCTCAAGGGACAATAGCCAGTAGGGTGGGCCGAAAAACACACAAATTTGAATTTGCAAATGATATGGTTTATAATTTGTTGCTATGTATCTAAAACTGATTCGGCTAAATTTTTAGCAAAATCGGTTAATATCTAGCCGCCCCCCCACGACTTGGAAAATGAAGGAAAAGGTCGATTTTTTGATCTTTAACATTTTTCAAATAGACGTTTGAAATTTTTTTATGACTCTTTATTAATGTCTAAACGTGTGTGGTGAGAGTTTTCCGAATAAAATATTGTATTTTCATCAAATTCTACTTTTTAGTGACAAATTGCTAATTTCAATTAAAGTAAAAAATATTTTATTCGTAAAACTCTTACCACACACGTTTAGACATTAATAAAGAGTCATAAAAAAATTTCAAACGTCAATTTGAAAAATGTTAAAAATCAAAAAATAGATATTAACCGATTTTGCTAAAAATTTAGCCGGATTAGTTTTAGATACATAACAACAAATTGTAAACTACATCATTTGCAAATTTTTATGTGTTTCGGCCCACCCTAATGGCCAGTCAGAAGGCCTATGATCATCCTGACAAGCAGAGAACCTCAGGGAGGCAACCCTGGGCAGGGAGTTAAACGCGACCGGTCCGAGGGAAGCACCCCTGAGGGTCTCAGATAATCGCGGCCAAGTAAGAGGGGCAGGGTCAGCAATGAACCTGGTTCCTCTTATGCGGCCGGGCTTACAGACATCAAGGTAGCCATACTACCACATGCCTACCCCGAGACGTCCCTGAGTGCAGGTCAGGCGGAACTGATATCGTCCGCCTAGAGCACGTAGTCGAAGGACAACAACTCCCGAGGTACTCGGGGGTCCATCTACGGGGGGGCTTTCTCCTAGCCTCCTGCGCCGACCAAGCCACCAAGGTTTGGTTGACGCGGGTGGTGGAGGAATGCGTACCTTGGGAAGGGGCGAAACTTAGCGTCTGTGACGCCAAGGACGTTAATACCCTACGAATTGCTTTTTCTACGCTACGGGTTTAGTCAACACTCTCAGTAATAAAGATTCGGGGAATTTTGGTTCATATAATCATGTATTCATTATGTATCTACTTCTTACGCCATTATTTTTTTAATTCCTAATCCCGATCCCGAAATCCCGGTATTCCCGGGATCGTGTAAATTTGATCCCGAAATCCCGGGATTGTATTATGACTCCGGGATTGCAAACCCTACCCAAGTAGCACAGAATTCTTTAAGATATCTTTAAGAAGTTCTATTTACTGCCCGCGAGGATATCTTGTATTTATGTACTCTGGAAGTCCTTCCGAAATCAAAATGAGAAATCTTTAAATGTGCTCAACTTTTATACACTGGGGAAATGTAAACTGGGCATTATATAGGAATTTCAATTTTGAATTTTGTTAACCCACAGACATCTACTAGAAGTTCTAAAAGGGAATTACCATACAGCTCAATTTTCTAAGTATTATAGAAATCAAATAAAGTATTACAAGGAAAATAGTATTATTATCCTTAACAGAATACTTGTGGACATCTTCTAGAAGTTCTAAAAGGGAATTATCATACAGCTCAATTTTCTATGTATTACAGAGATCAAATAAAGTATTAAAATGGAAATATTATTATTATCGCTAATAGAACACCTATAGAAATCGCAAGAAGAAATTCTTTTAATGCATAAAATTTGTTTGCTTGCCACGTAGTTTGTTACAGAAATTATTCCTAGATGACGCCACGTACAAACCACTGACGATAATCAGTCATGCATTATCTTATACTCATGAATTTATAGAACATTAATAACATTACTGCAACGTTCAAATTCTCTCAGGGATCATCGATTTATTTGGATGAATCTTATAACGATCTCTAATCTTTGGTTTGGTTTGGGCCTGATGTCTCATACTGAGATTTTGATTAACCAACATTTCAGTCATTTCACCAGCTGCCGCTGGCAATTCTATAAGAAGTGTACTAATAGAAATTCTATAAAGATGTTTTCAGTACCGTTTATATTGGTAAGTGATAAAATACCCGAAAGATTAACTATAGGAATTAAATCTGTTTGCAGGATCGATGCGGTACATCTAACAGAAATCCTATAAAGATGTCCTCGGGACCATTTACATTGGCAAGCGATAAGATATCCTAAAGATTACTATGGGAATTCTATAGGTATGCAAAAGGCTGCTCACAGGATTCTATGCTAATAGCTTTTTTCGATTACCATGGGAAGTACTATTTAATACTGATATGCTGACATTTGCCCATCGTAGGGAACTCTTACAGACTTCTAGAAGATATTTACTAATTCCTAAATTTTTATCCTCGGGATATCTTGAGGAATTAATTGTGCTACTTGGGTAGACTTTATGTCAACTATACTTTATGGGATTATTAGAGTTTCGGGAGTCCGGACTTTTTTATTGGAAATATCTTCCTCTTTAAAAATCATTCTTTAAAATTTCTTAAATATTAATAGTTTTAGAGTTATTTGAAAAAAATAAACTCGTATTTTTTTCAATCTTCATTTCTTTATAACTTTGCAATTGTTTATGTGCGGGTTTGAAACTTTTGCACATTTTTCTAGACGTCATTCTGAATCCAATGAGCCCTCACTCATGTTTTTATGAGCTTTATCAAGAATTAACACGGCTTTGAACTCGTGAACTTGTGCAAGCTTCCAATTTATATATTTATCACAAAAATCATCAAGCAATCAAATTAAAATGATTTCAGATGTACTTTTTTTTGAATCCACATTACTACAACTTAATAAACTATAATAATCAAGACAGGGCCGCAGCCATGCCCCCCCCCCCAAGCCGTCCTCCATGAACCAAAAATAAAGACGCATAATCTCTATCAGTACAAAGCAGTATTCAAACTATCCCTTGAAATAAATATTTTGTAATTAATGCCAATATTACCTAGTAGAGGAATCTATACACATCCGTTTACAACAATTTTCTGAAGAGTTTTCCTCATCTTCTGGAGAGGCTGGTTCTATTGGCCCCCCTGAACATTGGCCACCACTGAATCAAGAAGTGTACGTACTTTTCAACAGTTCTCAGTGAAGAAAAAAATTTTCGAAGGGCTCTTATTTTTTCCTATATTTTTTATTGCGGCGATTGAGTTCGGGCGTGATAATATATATAAGTATATTTTTCCCATCCATTCTTTGCTTGTATTGTTTAAAACAAAAAAGCATCGGAAAGCTACAATCTTTTAAATGAATCAACACTCATATAGATTTAACAAATTCTGATTTAGTGACATGTAGTCCACTATTTTTTTGTTAAGACATTTTTTCTTCATAAACACGTGATCTATCTATTTGTATTTTTTATTTTTTCTTACCTTGGCTTAATTTGAATATTTTGAAAAAAAACGGGTGAAACAATTTTTTTTAACTTTTTCTTTATGTTCTGTATCCGAGCGAAATGCGAAATGTAAACTTTTCAGGACATTATTCTATACACTTTCACGAACTCATTAAAAAAAATTATTCATTTCGCAAGTTTTTGGAGGTAAATACCTTCAATACAACGACTGGGCTATTGATTATCTGAAAAGCTAAGCATTGTAGGCATTAATTTGATGTTTGACGCTATTTTAAGTGACAGACTTTGAGATCTATTTTAACAGAAACAGAAATGTAGAGGTTACTTTCCAATATAATGAATTATTGCATTATTTTGTAGAACACAATTCATATATGATAGAAAATCCCACAAACAAAAGCAGCAAAATACTACATTTAACTTTTTACGCTGTATATGCATAATTAAATTACGCGACATTTAAATTTAATATTCTTTCTCTCTCTCGAATGAAAGTTGAGGAAACAAAAGTTAAAAATCTATTTCATTTAGTACCACTCCTGCTGATTAAAAGAAATGGATATTGCAACGTTGTATGGCAATAGCGGAGCACCTCCCGGATTCTAATTACTACTTACTTTTGTTATAAATCAAAATTAAGATTTAACCTGCTTAAATGCTGCAGAATTTGCTGCTCGGTAACTCCTATCATTTCGCTAAAGACTTCATTGTCGCCTGAATATCAGCATAACGAGGATTTATGACCTCAACTCAATTGTGTGTGGGACTTAACGGGAAATTAGTAATAATTAATATTATTCAGATTTATCTAGGTTGGTCTGTTAACTGGTGGGGGATCTGCGTTGAGACATTCTTGGATTTTTTATTCTGGAGCTTTTTTGTGACATGAGACACGGTGAATACACTAGCTTAGTACAAGGTCATAAATAAATCTTTCTAACCGACCTCAATAGTTATTTATGTACCAAGGATCGTAAGTGCATTTTTTTTATCGAGAATACAGTTTGCAAGCCGAGACACGTAGCACAGTGTGGAATTTACGAGTTTTTTAGGTCAAAATTCGACTTCCCCAACCAAAATCAATCTATTTGGACTCAAAATTTTCGTAATACTGAGCACTTTAATGAAGAACTGCGAAAATTGCAATCCAGTTTATTTTTGACACAAGGCAGCTGTCAAAAGTCTGTAAAAATGGTGAAAACCATATAAAGGCAGAATCTAAACACTGTTATTTCTTCTTGGAAGAGCACCAATATAATATTTTATCATGATTTTTGACTTGCAGAATCTGAATTTAAAGGATCCGAAACCATACACCTAAACAATTTTAGAAATGAAAATTTTTTTGCAGAAAATGGGTAATTTTTGGGCACTTTTAAGTACCAAATAGCCTTTTATATTAAGTTCTTTTATTCGCAGAATTTGTAAATAAGTATCACAAATGAAAAGGTTAAAGGGCTACGAACTACGACCATTTTACTTCCACATCCAGTGGAAGTATATGTAGGGTACCGACAAGAAAATTTTGAAAATTTTTTATTGTTCAAATAGGCTTAGAATGTCATGAAATGTCGAGATTTTAAGTGTGAGCAAAAAAAATTCTGTCTGTCGGTCTGTTAGGAACTTTTTTGTGCGCACGATTACTTTGGAATCGTTTAAGATATTGACTTGAAAGGTACACGTATGTATTTTAATGAGATCTGGAACTAGATCATATTTTGATCTTATTCCGTTGAAAGTCCGGGGGGTAAATTGGGGTAAATGGGGGTAAACAGGTAGGTTCCAAGGAGTTATATAAGAAATAATAGTGTCTAGATTCTGCCTTCATAGGGCAGGACAAAGTTGTAAATCGCGTATTTCTCTGAAAGGGTGCATTTTATCGCGTTTAAACAAGTACACCTTTTCTTTAGGAAACTAAATTGCGTTTCGATTATAGTGAAAGACGATGTCTCAAACCTAACCTCAAAAAAGTTATGGCTTAAAGTGTCACGTAAAAGTCCTGCAACTAGCGCCATCTACAAAATATGGCATCGGCAATATCACCATTGTAATTAGCAACCTGAAAAACATGTCGTTACCAACTTTGAAGTAGATACGTATAATAGTCTCCAAGATAGAGACAAATTACGAATACAATTTTTTTAATTTGTCACCCTGTATCTTGAAAACGAAAAGAGTTAGACCATTACTTTTTCAGTTAAATCCACTTGTTTTGATGTCAATAATCTACGGCTAAGCGTTGTCCCAATCTTTTCGAAACACCCTGTATAGGTATTTTATTATTATTGAAGGAAGCGCAATAATTACTCTTACGCAGTAGGCTGTGACTGATGATACCATGACAACATTGTACTGTTTGACATTTCGTGTTATTATTTGATCAAAATAGGTTACACAGAAGCAGAAAAGTTTGATATATATTTTACCTTTATGTTAAAAATAATAAAAATGAAAAAGCTGCAAGAAAACAATATATAGCATTATGCCCAAATCGGAGAAAAACTGATAATTTAAAAAAAAAAAACGCACCAATAGAGCAAATGAAAATGAAGAACGTTATATTTTGAATTTTTTTAATGGTAATTTTACTATAATTTATTTTATCAAAATTAAAAATAAAAAGTAAATTTAAAGTCTTTATACCGCGTCCGTATTACTACTAGATTTACTCGAAAGCCTGTCGAAAATATGTATAGGACTTTATTTGTTGCAAATTGTATGTAAAATTTCATCAATGAGTATAAAATTTTCTGTTTAACAAACTAATTCGCGAAGAAATACGAAAAACCACGGGGCAGCTCATTAGGGGTGGTTTTTAAGGGTAAAGCTCACTTGTGCTGGGGTAACTCTCTTGTTTCTTAAAGGTAACCCTATGGAATGTATAATTTCCGAAGGACAACGGATTATAAATTGTAAATTTGTCTCATTTGATTCCTTTCCAGTTATTTTTTGGTTATTTTTGTGTTTTAGGCACCACCCCTTGAAAAATGGTGTCATCCACCTACATAATATACCAACTTTAAAGCATTTTCTATAAAATTATAAAAAAAGGAATTATCATCCTATGACAATCTTTCTCTAGTGGCTGTGCTAGTATGTATGTATTGAATACTGATATACAGGGTGTTTCAGGTATACGGTCATTAATTTCTAGTGGTGATTCTACATAACAAAATATGAAAAGAAGTTCATATAAGCATGGGTCCGGAAATTCCTCCTAAGGGTGCTGCGGGCCTCTGAAGAGGGCACCCAAAATTAACATTTTATTTAATATCTCAGGAACCTTTTGAGCTACAGTGACTAGTTTTTGTACGTAATTCGATATCAATAAAGGTCATTATCTGATGTTATCCACCAAGGGCAAATTCAATCAGGGATGCACAAAATTGGAAAATGGAAAGGGGTGGCTTACTTCTTCCCCCAAATGTTTAATATGAACTTTCTGTGATTATCTCATCGGAATATGATTCCTTGGCTATAAATACATAAAAAAGATTATTTTGTGTAACGCCGTACGACCAACCGGTTTCGAGAAATTTGTACCTAAAGAAATTTTTCCAGTCGTCTTGCGTAAACAGAATTTTTCCAATGAATTTATCATTTTCTTCACATTTTTGCAAGTACCATGGACAGAAGGTCATCTTTAGATCTGCACTTGCAAAAATTCACACCATATTTTTTTATTTGTAAAAACTTCTTACCACTGATCAACTTACTTAGATTTTTAGTCAAGTTTCTCATTAAGCAGTCTTTAATAAGAGAATTTCAATTTTTATTTAATATGAGTTACACTTTCGAAGAGCAGGCCGATATTCATGTATTCTATGGTCGAGCCTGTGGTAATGCTGCTGAAGCAAGAAGATTGTACGAAGAGGCTTTTCCAAATAGAAAATTACCTTGCGAAAAATTTTTTGTAAGTGCAGATCGTTCGTTAAGAAAAGGGGTAAGTTCTATTCAGACACGGAAAATTCTGGCTCAGATCGTTATGTTAGGACCCCAGAAATAGAAGAAGTAATATTAAATGCAGTAAACGCGAATCTCCAAATCAATACGAGAAAGCTAGCGTTACAGGAAGGTGTGTCAGCATCGTCTGTTTAGAGGATGCTACATGAACAATTACTGTATCCCTACCACATGCAAAGGATGCAAGCGCTTAAACCAGAAGATCTACCAAGAAGGGAGGTCTTCTCTCGCTTGTGCAAAACTGAGAAAGAAATACTGAATTTATTCAAAAAAATTTGTTTGCGAACGAGGCGGGGTTTACGCGGGATGGTGTTATCAACTTTCACAACAATCACATATGGGCAGAAGAAAATCCTCATGCTTTCTTTGAGTCCAGGCACCAAGAAAAATTTTCCATCGACGATTGGGCAGGTATACTTGGCAACAGATTATTAGGACCATTTGTTTTGCCCTAGATTTTTTAAGAAACAATTTAGGAGATCTCTTGGAGGATGTGCCGTATGAGACCAGAAGGACAATGTGGTTCATGCACGTCGTCTAGACGCTTGTGTGGAAATAAATGGCGCCCATTTTGAACATTTAATTTAATTTGTTAATCTTTAAAACCTGTCGAGTCCTTTAATTTAGTAATAATTTATTATTTTTCCTTGATTTATTCAAGAGAATAATAAATACAATTTCGTTGACAGCCAACCCTATTGGTACTTCTCTGTGTCACGTAATACAGATTTGTAATTTTAGAAAACTGACTGCCCATGGTTTTTATACTTGTTAAATTATGCAGAAGAGCGAGAAATCAGTATCCCTATTTTTGAATCCTAGGCAATGCATGCGTTTATTTACATACAGGATAACCTTTTTTGTGTATTTATAGTCAAGGAACCATATTCCGAGGAGACAATCACAGAAAATTCACATTAAATATTGGGGGGAGAAGTAAGCCCCCTTTCCAATTTTGTACACTCCTGACTGAATTTACCCTTGGTGGATAACATCAGATAATGACCTTTATTGATATCGAATTACGTGCAAAAACTAGTCACTGTAGCTCGAAGGGTTTCTGAGATATTAAATAAAATGTTAACTTTCGGTGCCCCTTCAGAGGCCCGTATCGCCCTTAGGAGGTATTTTCAGACCCATGTTTATATGAACTTTTTTTCATATTTTTTTATATAGAATCACCACTAGAAATTAATGACCGCATACCTCAATCACCCTGTATATCAACAAACAATTAACGTGATTTTGATTTTTGTCAAACGGCTTAATAAACATAAACAATGAAATACATTTAGAACTACCTAATAATTTTGATCAAGTGCCAAGAAGTCAATAGAGAACTTCCGGCAAGCGAAGCTCCTGATCTCAGGGCCCTTGCCGAAGCGAGCAGAACAAATCCTGCGACTAAGCAGGACACAGGTCAGAATCGTGGTAAGTCTCTTGACTGGACACGGCTCTTTCAAAAAACACCTGCACACCACCCCGACTGCATGTTCTGCGGGGACGAGGAGGAGACTTCCATCCACGTCCTTACTTCCTGCCCTAATCTTATGAACTTGAGGCACAAACACTTCGGCATTGGTTTTCCGGTGCTGGAGGAAATAAGGAATGCCCCCCTTTGGGGTAGAATCCGGCCTGAATGGGGAAATTTAATAAATTCGTAGCGGTAGCACAATGGGCCACAAGGCCTGAGTGCGGCGACCCTTCGTCGCCCCGCTAAAAGAAGAAGAAGACTACCTAATTATATTAATCACTGCAATTATTATTTTGGATATTAAATTACAATGAGATGTTTCAAAGAAGTAAGTCTTCTTTGCACCCATTGCAACTATGTGCCTGAGTGCCAATACAGTAGTGTTGTGTAATTAGGTTTGTTCAAAAACCCTGCACAATCTGCACCAGCGCAAATATACCTCTATTCAACTTATGCATAGTCTCAATCTATCTCCTATTATCTGCACTGGTGCCGAGAGTGCAGAGTTTTTAAGCAAACCTATTAACAGCCATGCAAATTAGTGATTTTAATTGGAGCAAACAATGTCACGTGACACGAATTATATTCTCCAATTCAAATCAAACATAAAAATAGTCCAGTAAACATTTGCATCAAATTCCTCCATCTGTTAACTTGACACGAGTACTTAATAGATTAAAAATCAATTAAATTATCTACTAGCTGGCGATAATTCACTAAATAACAGAGTGATGATTACCACCTCATTATTTTACTGTTTTACATTATCCTTATCTTTATATGTGTTACTGATGGAGTATTAACTTTTTTATTGTATGATTTTACTCCGTTTTACCGTCGGTGCGTCGATAAAATCGTGCGTAAAATATATACTAATTAAATATCGCATTAGCAACTACTAAACTTATTGTTATATTAGATAATTCTGTTTTATCTACATTTTTATTAATGTGGAAATATTAATGGTGAAATCTGAATACGATTGCCATATGCAGGTGCCGAAGATAAAATTATTTTTACAAAGAGTATGAGCGGGTAGCAATGTAAAAAGTGCCCCCGCACCTAGCGAACTAAAATGGCTTCCATAAAATGTTTCGTATGCTGACTGTCTTGTGTACAAAGTTTTAAGCTCGTAGACTCTGCATGGGGTGGAAAAAAAAAAAAATTTACCCCTAAATGTTTTATTTTTCTCACCTCCTATTTGACGGATCGCTTTGTGATTTGGCACAAATAATATTAGTGTTAGGAGAGTTTATTTTAAAAAATATTATTCTTCTATGATGATTTTATTCATTAAAAAATAATTAATACATTTTTTCAATGGCCTGTTTGACACTAACTATTACCATATTTTGATATAATATGTATTTAAACTATAACTATAACATATAACAGTTATAGTTTTATTAATGCGGTGGAACAGGATAAAAATAAATAGAAATTATCTGAACTTGCAATATTACGAGTATATTATTTAATATTTAGATAGGTAATCATACAATTCATTCAGACAAGAGTAACTGAGTGATGCAGAAATTGGACCCATATTGCGAGCAAAGGAAAAAGGAACCCCACCGGAATGGAAGGATGTCTCAAACAAAGGAGTAGGATTGAAGGCTTTGTGGTCGCGATGGGATTCACTTTGAGCATTAGACGAGCTTTTTTATTATTACATATGAACATCTATAAGACTTATTTTATTAACCATTAGGAACATGATAACTCATAAAAAACAAAATAATTTATCCAAGTCACTTTTCTCATCTAACTGTGGCAGTAAAGAAAGTTTTATTGGTTGATTCGATTATAGTACCTCCAATTTTTTTACATATTATACATTGTTACTGTTTTTGCGTTTTAAATTAAGTGAGCTGATTTTGCTGTCAGAACTATTGCTATCAGTTGTAGAACTTTCCATTTCGTGCATAACACTAACTACTATCTAAGTTTTTTAAAAAGGGAAAAATTAAGTATTAGGTACAATATAAATAACATAAGAAAACCACTAGTACGATACACACACTTAAAATTCCGGAGATAAGATACTATATATGAGAACGTAACAGCATGAGATGGAGTTACGGAGATTTGTAAGACATGCGGCTGCGGCAGAGCGGGGGCGTGAGTAGCCACCGATCCGATAGCCAATTGAAAAATGAGTTATTTTGTATTTTTAGTGCCTCATCAACTGTCACAGCACGCACTTCTGACCGCGGGGTGTCTTTAAAGGCAGCTTCTACTTTGAGGGCACGCACCAAAGCCTCGCTAATACTTTGATGGGATATTCTAAGAATTCGCCTGACCTCTTCGGCCCTGATGCCATCTAAAAAGTCTCCCATGGCTAGCTGAAATTCTCTTGGTGCACTCGGATATGCCAGGTGTGCCAGTCTCTCTATCACAGCTTCGAATTCTTGTAAGCTTTCCCCAACCTTTTGCGTCCTTGATTTTAGCTGAGCCTGGTACACTTGGGCAAGGTGTTGGTCGTCATATCTCAAGTCTAATGCAGCTTCCAAGACTTTGAAGTCCCTTTGTTTCTCCACTGGGATGGTCTGAAGTAACTCTGAGGCTTGGCCCCTTAGCGTCAGAACTAATGCCATAGCATTTTCCTCTTTACCTCAGTTATTCGCACTTGCAGCCTCCTCAAATTGTCTCTGGTACGTTGTCCATGAGCTTTGGCCGTCAAATGAGTGAGGTTTTAAACGAGGACCTGATGATGCTACCAGCTGGCCTCCTTTCTCTCTCAATTGTCGTTTAAGGCGCTCCACTTCTCCTTCGGCCTCACTCATCTTTTCTTTGATGTCTCTTACTTACCTTTTGACTTGACTGACTTCTGTTTTGATCCCACCTACTTTATCTTCGACCTTGTTTATCTCTTCTTTGATTTCGTTAGTGACTGAATTCATAGCGACTTGTTGTATTTTCATTTGATCGCTCAGGATTTTCCTCAGTTCTTCCTGGCGTCTTTCTCGTTCTTCTTTTTCCTCTTGACGCCTTATTTCCAGTTTTTCCATTATTTCCTTCAATTCGTGTCTTTCTTCTTGACGCCGCCTTTCTTCCTTTTGATGTCTTCTTTCTTGCCCTTCTTTTTCTTTTTGACGTCGCTTTTCTAGTTCTTCTTTTTCTTTGCGATGTCTTATCGGAAGTGAAATAACTAAACATTAATGAATTATATTATTACCTATCTAAATATTAAATAATATACTCGTAATATTGCAAGTTCAGATAATTTTTATTTATTTTTATCCTGTTCCACCGCATTAATAAAACTGTTGACTGTTATATGTTATAGTTATAGTTTAAATACATATATCAAAATATGGTAATAGTGTCAAACAGGGTAGTCACCCTTCAAGCCATTGAAAAAATATATCAATTTTTTTTTAATGCATAAAATCATCATAGAAGAGTAATATTTTCTAAAATAAATTATCTTAACACTAATATTATTTGTGCCAAATTACAAAGCGATCCGTCAAATAGGTGATGAGAAAAAAAATAAAACATTTAGGGGTAAATTATTTCTTTTTCCACCCCATGCAGAATCCACGAGCTTAAAACTTTGTACACAAGACAGTCAGCATACGAGACATCTTATGGAAGCCATTTTAGTTCATTAGGTGCGGTGGCACTTTTTACATTGCTACCCGCTCATACTCTTTGGTATTGGTATGTTAATATCATTTTCTTTGAATGCATACACTATTTACTTGACTGAGGCCTCGAGTACACATGCAATGAAAACTTGCTATGATATATTACTTGAGTTAAAAAATTATGGCAATGAACTAAGGAAAACGTTGCTTTTTTATTTTTTTGGAAAAATAATAGCTTAGGAGATAGAAGTGAGGTTAGTGAAGTTAACTCTTAACTTTTTTTTAAATTGTCACATTTAAGGTATTTCTATTGGAGCGAGAGAGAGAGTGATCACGGTGGGAGCGAGATAGCGCGTGGCGACGAAACGTGGCAACATCGCAACTTTCATCTTTTTTTTTTTTTTTTTTTTTTAATGCCTTTATTTATATTAACGTCCTGGCGAAGTTTAGCTAATGCTACTCTACCACTTAACCAGGACGGCGAGATGAGATACGGTCACCAGTCCAAGTGATGGACTCTGATCTCGCACGTAAACAATGACATGAGAATGTCAAAAAATGAGTCAAAAAATGTCACTTTTCGTACACTCTTGTAGGCGCGAATTATCGATTTCCCTGGGGTGATTTACGATGTGTATTGTATGCAATTTTCCTCTTTCCATAATGACATAGTATGGCCCTTCAATCCATATATTAAAAAAGATCTGCACGTTCAAAGAGTTTGTATTTTGCCTTCTTTGCAGATTGCGAAAACGGACGCCTCAACACGGTTTTTGTTAAACAAATCGAAAAGTATCACTCCTAGCAAAAAAATAGAAATCTCTCAGGTAAAGATCATAAACCGGGAAACAATTTACTGTTTTTGTTCGAATATAAATTGTAAGTAATTATAAAATAAACAACTTGTTGGGCCAAAGCGGCACTAAACGTAATCCGATCTCAACCAATACCTTTTCAGATCTTCTGGAGCACTAAAGAAACCCTCATGCAAAGTTTCATCTACATCCGTTTAGTACATACATACACACACAGATATTTTTCAAAAAACAATTTTTTGGGTTCCTGGGACCTCAAAACTTGTTTCAAATGAACGTACTGACGATTATCGCTCGAAAAATCATGCATTATTCTAATGAAATATTGTTGATTCATATTATATTTTTTTGGGTTTGATATTTATTTTATATATATTTATTTATATTTTTACGTATTTATTGTCATAAATAGTATTAGCACAAATTATATTAATATTAATAAAAAGTTATTGCTGACATTGTATTGATATTTGCGATTTATAGCACTATATGAGCACTCGCTCGCTTTGAAACAATGGCTGTTAACGTGCATACGTTATTTAACGTGCGATGAAAAATTGGTGTTTGTCTCTAGCTCAAGATTCGAACGATTCTTAAAATATCGTTAATTAGCGAAGGATAAAAAATTGAACCCCTGTTCGTCTGTTTGAAGAGCGAGCGAGACTGGCTAATGCGGTGTTGCCAGTTTTAATATATGCCTGAAATTCCCATCGTTTTCAGACATTTTATCACGAATTACTTAAAAACCAGACACAAAAAGTTTCTCAAACTAAGGGTACCCTTTTGCAATAACCATTAAAATTCACAGTCAAAAATTTAAAAGAATCTGACGTTTGAGATATAAATTATGGCAATAAATTCACAGGAAATTACCTTTCCCCATCGTTTCCTTGCTAATAACGTGAATTTTGTGTATCATAACTGGGAAAGTAGACACAAGATTATTCTCAAAATTGCCAGTGGTTTCACTAAACTATTATCTACATCCTGCCGAAATTTGAAAACAATCTGACGTTAACGACTTTCTCGGTAGAAATACCTTAAGATGAATATAGAAAAACTGACAACCTTTGTACTGCCTTGACCTACCTGACCTTAAAGAAGATTAAGAGACCTTCAAAATGCTCTATATAGTTAATAAAATTAGGAAATATTAATTATTGTTTTATTAATTTGCTACACAAAAACCCGATCCAAATTCGTAATCAGCAACCCCAAAATCATAAATAATATTAGTTTCATTAATAAATTCCCAGTATTTCCTTTATACTTATTTTTAAACTTTAGAGGCGGTTTTTACCTTCTTTCGAGCAATTATTTTTCTTATTAGGGGATGAGTTTTATGTCTTAAAATGTAAAAATTTGTTAAGAAATTCCTAATTTCTCAAGATAAACAAAAAATGATTAATTCATCCATTTATCCTCGTATATCGGCCATATTGATGGTGCAAAATAAAATTTCTAATTTCTAACTTCATATTCATGATCAGCGACTCCAAAAATACACATAAGTTTCCTTAATTCATTCTCAGTACATCGTCAATTATTAATTTTTTGACTTCTATTCCTTTTTAATATTCGAACCTGATACCCTAAACTTTAAGAATCCACAAATAAAAAAAAAAAACAAACCGCTATAGAACTAGTTCGGAGTTTGGGTACTTTTTGACACCAAGTCACTGTGTCTGTAACGGTTTGTTGTCGGGAAGCTAGTTTGGAGATTAATCAGGGTCCATATTAGTTAATAAGACAGCCCAATAAAAATATAAACAATTTATTTTTCTTCTTCAAACAGGTAATGTGTGGTAGTGTTACATAACATACAGGCACAGGTTATACAGGTCCGTATCTTTTACGGTTCTTAGGATAACATTTTCTATTATCTGAGAGAGAGAGAGAGAGAGAGAGAGCGATTGTGATGCGACGTTTGTTGCTGCTATTGGAGTGGCATAGGGCGTCGGGTGAATATCGTCGACTCAAGAAGTTTCCCAGCTCAACACGCTGTAGGAGGTCTCCAGGTCAGGCTCATCCGCTCTGGTTCTGGCGGCGAAACGGCGTCGGGGAATGACTATCGACTCGAGGGGTCCAAACTCACCACGCTGAAGGATTCCCTAGGTCAGATTGCACTTATTCCGTCGTGTTTGCGTCGGGAGATGCACAAAACTGTAATATGTCCAGCTCACCACGTTGAAGACAGATTGTCAGAGTTGTCCACACTGCATTAGTTGATTTGTGGCCGGGCTTCTATATCCGAGAATCCTCGCTTACTGGTGACGTAGAACTGCGTATAGTTTAGTGTCGTGTGCAAATCCGTGCCTCTAGACGGGAGCTGGGTAAATTTGCGTGCCGTGTGCACATTGGTGTCGTGTGTAAATCCGGAAACTTTAGTAATGGAACATGAATTTATGAATGCTTCATTACCTATAGACCATATAAACACCAAAGGAGTGTAGTGCAATACATTTTAGCAAAAACAAATTTAAATTCATCCATTATGTTTAGAGGTAGGTACTTGAATTGACAGGGACACACGTTTTTTGCCTAGGGGCTGATCAAGGCGTTTTTAATTTTCTTGAACAAACTAGGTAAGGTCTCGGTAAACAAGGAGAACAATATAAGATTGGACATTATTATAACTAATGTACAGGGACGCACAGTGGTCCCAAAGTGGACTATTTTTTTAAGTCTGTAGGTCTTAATACTTAGGCAATTGGAAAGATTTTTTTAATCGTAATTCTTTAATTGCCTATCGGTCTGTTAATTCAGATTTTCGATTTTTGTCCTTGATTTTTCAAAATTTTTGAAAGATTGAATTTTCAAAAAAAATTTTGAAAAATCATGGAAAAAATCGAAAATCTGGCTTGACAGATCGATAAGCAATTAAAAAACGGAGATTTAAAAAAACTTTTCGATTGCTTAAGTATTCAGATCAAACCGGAGCAGTGCCCTGAAGTCCCGGGAGATCGAGGGCCCCCAGCCGGCCCCTGGGGCCCCGGGAGACTAAGGGTCCTAGCCGGCGCCTGGTTTTTTTTCTGCAAATTTTTTTTCGGATTTCTCCCCGGCGCACAGTGGGAAAAATGTGCCCCTTTTTAGACAAAAATCTGCCGATAGTAGAGATTTCAATCAAACTAAATGAAAAAATGGAAAATACCCTTGAGGCATTGTACTTTAGAGTAGTGCTGCAACAAATTGGCTTTGGATTAACCTAACCTAAAAATTGCAGATATTACTTCCACATCCAGTGGAAGTATAGAAATAACACAAAACTTTTATTGTTCAAATGTGCTTAGAATGTCACGAAACGTCAAGACTTTAAGTTTGAGAAAAAAAATGTCTGTCGGTAACTTTTTTGTGAGCACGATTACTTTGGAACCGTTTAAGATATCGACTTGGAATTTGGTACACGTATGTATTTTAACGAGATCTGGAACTAAATTATATTTTCATCTTATTCCGTTGAAGGGTTGGGGGGTAAATTGGGGTAAATGGGGGTAAATCAAGCAGGTAAGAGTCCATAAAATTGGTATTTAATATTTGCAAGAGAAGTTAACGTTTCAAAAAAAAAATTGCATTAGCCACCCCCATTACTGCCCACACCCCATTATAAAAGGAGGTGAAAAAAAAAATTATTTCATCGTAGATGACCATTCGAAAGCTTATTTTAAATAATGTATTTATTAGAAACAAGTTGAAATTTTTTTTGAATCCTATGCATAACCTCAAAAGTTGCCAAAAAAGCCATTTTTAAAGTACTTAACCTAAAATATTTCAAAATCCTGACATGATGGGCCAATTCTGAAGTCAGATTCGGATTCACCGTGAAAAATTACTTCGGAAATCGGATAATTTTAGGGTTAAAACTTCTAGGTTTATGACTGTTATTTAATACATACAATTTTTCACTTATAGGCTATTTTAGGTTTAAAGTTGTTAACTAAGTTAGTCTGAATGCATAGGAATAAAATCATGTGGATGAAAAACTATCCTTATTTTTACCTGTCAGTAAAATAATATTTACAAACGCAACTAGTGACGGGTATTTGGAATTTCCTAATTTTTAGATCAATTCCTGTTTTCATTTCTTTGAAGGATCGATAAGATACGAGTAAGATTAAAAATGAGATCAGCATCAAAACACCCAGAAGAACAATTTTTAATCACTTAACGTTATTTCACTAGAATTTCGAATTTTCATCACGTTAAACCTTCAACTCCTATTTTAACTCCTTAAAAGGGTTATGGTTCATACGTTAAAAACGAAACTTAAGCAATTAACTTATGATCCCATAAAAACGAATTTGGTATCCAATTTACATGAACACTACTTCGTTTATTTCTGACTCTCGACCAAGGAGGTAAATGCGGAATAAAGAGAAAAAAACGCTGCCCAAGGAATCACTACTTCCACATCCAGTTTTTCTAACCAAGTCTCTCACAAGAAAAAAAAAATTGTACGTAGAAATAATTGTCTATGGAACTTTAATAATATAATATTTGAAATCGTCTACCCCAAAAACCCATAAAACGATATGCCATATCGGTAGTAAGGGGTGGATGAGGTAAAAAAAATTGAGGCCTTTGGTTCTTGTGCACATACTAAATCACAATTTTATAATGGGGGTAGTAATGGGGGTGGCTAACGCTAAAATTTTTAAGTTTTTTTTTTTTGAGACATTAGCTTGTCTTGTATATACTAAATACCAATTTTATGAACTCTTACCTGCTTGATTTACCTGTTTACCCCCATTTACACCCTTCAACGGAATAAGATGAAAATATAATCTAGTTCCAGATTTCGTTATAATACATAAGTGTATCAAATTTCAAGTCGATATCTTAAACGGTTCCAGAGTAATCGTGCGAACAAAAAAGTTACAGACAGACCGATAGACAGACAGACCGACAGACAGACAGACAGACTTTTTTTCTCAAACTTAAAATCTCGATGTTTCATGACATTCTAAGCCTATTTGAACAATGCAAATTTTTAAAATTTTGTGGTTTCTATACTCCCACTGGATGTGGAAGTGATATCTGCAATTTTTAGGTTAGGTTAACTCAAAGCCAATTTGTCGCAGCACTACTCTAAAGTACAATCTCTTAAGGGTATTTTCCATTTTTTTCATTTAATTTGATTGAAATCTCTACTGTCGGTAGATTTTTGTCCAAAAAATGGCAAATTTTTCCCACTGTGCGGCGCTCCTCAAAATATTTTGGGGCGAAAAAAATTTTTTTTCGATTTTTTTCCCCCCCGCTCATCAAAAAAATGTTGGGATGAAAAAAAAATAGGTGTTAAAAAAAATAATATAATGGGGGGGCCCCCAACAATTTTTTGCCCTGGGGCTCCATGACGTCTAGTTACGCCTCTGGCAGACTCATTTGAAATAAAAAAGTCACTTTGTCAACAGTCTGCAGGTCTTACGGGCATGGAAAATTAGTATATCAGTATGGTGTTACCAAAACCATAACGATAAGCAAAGTCCGACAAATGAAAACAAAATATACTGCATTGTATACAAAACACTCATGTTTTCTATCCAGTTCTGGATTGTAATCAGGTTGGAAACTGATAAAAAAATGTTTACTAATATTTTACGACATTATGATTGATTGTGGATTTATGGAAAATAATGAAAAATCATCTACTTTTGCCAAAGCTTTATAAAAAAATGCATTTTCAATTATTATTTTTGTGAATAATTTTAGGTAGGTACATACCGGATGACAACTTTTAGTTATTAACGGATTTAGATAAAATTTGGTAAATGGATATTAGACCCAATTTCAGATAGACAGGCAGATATAGTTAAAATGGCTGACTTGCCATCAAGTTTTATTTTTTAAATGCATCACCCAGTATGTTTTATATTTTTGTGGATCTGCAACTCAAATTACATAGAATAGCGTTGCCAAATTTGCTTTTTTGTTGAGTATTTTTTTTCCTCCAAATTTATTCTTTTCCGTAGAAGGCCGTGACAAGGAAAAAATTTATTCTATGTATTGTCTCTAGTAGCTCATATTAATATTGACTTCATCAATTAAATCGCTAAAAATAAAGCCTCATTAAAGTAAAATGTGCCAAACGTGTTTTTTGCGTAAAAGTCATATTTTTTTAATGGCATCTACTAAGGACCATCATGTCATTAAATAGCAAATTTAATTACCAATCCAACGATATGCATCATGCCACGGAAGAACGGGTATTAGAATATTTTGGAGATAATCTTGAAATGTGTGTTGGCTGGTCTGCTCTTCGTTTTAATATAAGTAGGTGGAAAATATGGACGATTTTGATGAGGCAAGATAAAAATACAAGAGCTAAAACCTACACTTGTAAACTCGCTTTTAAACCTTAGTAAGTAAAATGTAATGTTTTATTTGTTTAGTAAGGTTTACAAATATAAGTTTTAGCTCTTGTATTTCTATCGTATCAAAGTACTTAACATAATTTTTGGCACATAACTTGTGTTGCTGTGTAAACTAACGCGGGAAATTGAAATATTTAAAAAAGTTTTTTTTTATTTTAAACATTTCTAAAAAACACAAATTAAAATATCTCAAAAACTGCTGGGTTTTGCATAATGAATATTATGATTAAGGCAGTTGCAAATGAGCTTTTCTAATGCCCTGTCAAAGAAATACTTACTAACCACTCTGTATACCGGGTAGCTCAGCCGATATATCTTCCCAAGCAGCAATTTTAGTAGTTTCTACGTAGTAGTTACCATTAGTGGAACTTTAAAGGTTCCCGCAACTAAGGATTGTTACGTAATGGGAACCATCCTTCTACTAAGCATTCACCAAAATGGGGATTAATAAATAATTACGTAGCAAGTTACTATTCTGGTACTTCTACCGTTACCGTGTTGAGGACTAGGTTATTACGTAAACGGGATGTAACCAAGTAGTAGAAATCACTAACTTTTGGAACAGCTCAGCTGACCGGAATGAGAGCACAAACTATATATTTGGCTCTCTGTTATTCGAATAGCAAATTAATGACTTATTGAGTTTGAGCACATAATATGTCCAAGGTCTAAGTTAAGGTGATTATATAACATGCATAAGCATTATAAATCATGATGTTTTGCATTTCCCCTGGGTGTGGATATTAAAACCACCACTTGTTTTCTGTAAAATGTTATTATGATGCTTCGATAAAAAAACGCCCCCTCGAGAAAATGGGTTTTTCGGGAAAAACATTTTTGCAAAAATTATATGTACAAGCAAAACTGCAAAATTTTTAATGGAAAACGTTTTTTTTTTTAATTTTATATATTATAAAGTAATAATCTGTTTATAAAACATATTTGCAAATGACCATAATGAAAAAAAAATATATTGAATTACTTATATTTTTATCTGTGTCAATATGGTTCTTCATTCAACAACAGAAAAATAGGGATTTTAATTGCAGTCACTTTGTAGTGGTATATATTTCAGAAAAGTATTTGTCACATATTAGAGGTGGCAAAAACCAAAATTATTTCCCAACGTTATAGTTGTTGCTACTTTAAAAGTGGTGACGGGAACTACAACAATTTCACTGTGTAGATATATTTACCTAGATGTAGGAAATGGAACCAATGACGCTATAACATCTTGGTAACTATTGCTACCAACTTATTTTCATGTTGGTACAATTGGCAGAATTTTTTTTTTTTAATTGGCAACACGGTAATAACTGTTAAAGTGTCACTGTGTGTGATGTGGATTAAAAATAATTATTATATTTTTACAAAGAGCTTTTTATTATCTGATATTATTAAGTTGTTAATAAACTTGTGCAAATAAAATATTTGTTTTTTTACTGAAAACGATGTTGTACAATGTATGTCTTGCAAATGTATTTATTAACGTAAGGTGTGTAATAATAATAATGGAAAGAACACATAAGAGTTTTCATATTTTAGTGATCAGTTTATATTTAATTTCATTCATTTCAATTTATTTTACACTGCGCGTCATAGTACACTTCGATTTTATCAATGCAAAGAAGACTAGACTGGTCACATTTGACAATAATAAAATCTATCACAAATCAGTATTCCAAACAATAACGATGTCTAGACAGTTAATTAATATTCAGAAGCTTGAGAGAACATCACAATCTACCAATTTTAGTTAATGGTTTTCAGTTCACAAGTGCTGTACCATATATTCATAAGCCGCGCAGTGTACACAAACAATGTCTTATACCGATATTGTCCGTTCCCCATCGATACAATATTTATTAAATTTGGAGTTTTTAATCGGCAAATTCATTTAATATGCTCAGTGAATCACTAACTGAACTATTGGCCAATCTGTGTTTTAAAGACAAGTTGTAACGTTCGTGCAGTACACAGTATCATTAATATCACTACAAACTTATAGTTTTCGATTACTCTTCTCCTTGTGTTGATGGGAACACTTTTGCACTTCTTGTTGCCAAAAATGTAGGTTTTGCTGTGGCGAAATAATCTCTCATGTGTGCATTATATTCTGAAGAATCACTATTTCCACTACTGTTTAACTGTTTCTTCAGTTTTCTATAAAACGTGGATGAGTGCCGATAAACTTTATTTCGCTTTTACTGAGCATTTCAGATGCCGCCATTTTATTCAATGTCAATAATTATATAAATTGTCTTAAAAGTTAATACTACTTTATAGTATAGTAGACAACTTTGAAGTTCCAGAAAATTTCCCAACAACGTACCAGGGACCAAAAATTGCACACTTGAAGTTATCGTTACTTTGAAGTGGTCCTTTGGTAATGCTGTGCGGTCGGCATTACTTCCAGTTTTCACTTTGCAGTTGAGGATGCTTCAAAGTAATGCAGAGTAGTATCCGCGACGTTGCAGATTCTGCAGCAGTTACTTGAAAGTGTTATAACTATACAATGCCTGAATTCAGTACAATCTACATAATTGTCACTACAAATGCATACCACAAAGTGAATATTACCTTAAAGTCACAAATTTAGTAACAGTTATGTCATTCCTACTGTATTAAAGTTCCGATGCCTCAGATGCCAGTTCCCATCACTTTGAATGCTGCTTGGGTTTTGAATGGGCAAATGGATTTTTTCCAAATTTGGTGTAGTGATACGGGATGACATTTTCGATTATATGAGGCAAGGAAATAAAATGGCTGACCTCCAGTTTCGATGTATTTGTACTGTTTTGATTTTTTTTTTTCAGTTTTTTTTTTTAAATCCAAATAATATTTGAGGGTTACATCATATGTATTTTGACCAGCAGGATCCAAATATGCAAAAATATACAGGTTGTCTCATTTAAAAATTTGATTCTCGTGTAAATTACATCGAAACTGGAAGTCGGCCATTTTGGTTCTTTCCATCATATAATTGGAAATTTCATTCCATATCACTGCAGCAAATTTGAAAAAAATCTATTAGCCCATTCAAAAGTTACAGGAGTGCCCCTATCGGCTGTGCTACCCGGTAGAAAAACGCCTAGAAATTATGGATTTACACTGAAATAGGATGTCTGAAAACCTTTATTTCTACGCAACTTTTGATATAAAAAAATAATCACGTACGTCTGTTTTGGCACTGAAACAGTTTGCGGACTAATTAATAATTCTGCCTTATTCATTAACAAACGAAAGCTGCGGTGTGACTTATTTAAAAACTTAGGCTTTGTTATTTTAATAAATCGTAACAAAAGATATACTTCATCAATTTGCATTTGACGGAAGCTTTACACAATTCCCTACTATTTTATTCATAAACGAGAAAATTAAATTAAGAAAACTTTTCTATTAATAATTCAGAGATTTGGAAAATATATCGCCCTTGTGTAAGGTGAAGAAGTTATTTATATTGAAGATTAACAATTCTAATTATACACATTTTCTATTCTATAATATAAATTCGATCAAAATTGGTTAGTTGGTCCAACCAAGAATAACATAAAATTGCTGTTTTTTTGTTGCTTCTTAAAATAAACTACTCTTTCTAAAAAGACGAGGCACTGTGAACCGTTTGCGAAAACTATTTGGACGAAATTCATTTCAAGATTATGTAAAAACAATTAGCAGTGGTCGTATCTCAGGTTGCAATTCGACAATTATAAGGGGTGGATTCAGACGGGCTTGTAAGAACCTTATTACTTTTTACGTATTTTTTGTGCAAAAATGATACTATCATACCTTGTTAATGTGACGAAGTCGGAATATACACAATACAATACTTATGACACCAAAACTATATTAATTTGTGGCGACACAATATTAAAAGTTTATCATTAAGGGTTGTGGCTCCGCTTGCAGATGTAGAAAAATTGTTCTATAGCATGTTTACTATGTGAAGAAGTTAGCTCCACCACTGATATTAATGAATGACAATTATTACTTTACATGATTATCTTTGTAATAAAAATTTATAATTATTTATGTCATTAAAATATATAACAATTATTATTTAGCATAAGTTGTCTATAAAAAACTGATGTATTTGTATTATTTAACGTTTCTTTCGTTTATTTCGCTTTTTGGAGCTTCTGTCATCTTCAAATTAATTTTAAAAAGTTTCATTTTTTCACAAATTCTTTACAAATAACCTCGAAAACTATAACAATCATTATTCTCTTAAAATAGGCGAGTCTGCCTGGGGTAAAAAATAGATGATTTTACAAATTTTTTATACCATTTGAGTTAGCAACGGATTCTTATAGGAAAAATTCCGCTGAACAAGATTTTCTTATGAAAAATTTTCCTAAACTGCGAGCTTCATTGTCAAATAATTGTTTAAACAAAATTTGTTTCGTTTTTATTTAATAAAATGAAAACGGTTTGACGGATCCGAAAAAAATTTGATTCAATAGAAAGATATTTTCAATACGCGTCGTTTGGCGCCAGGCAGAACCCATTTTGTCAACCCGTTCATTTGTTATAGCCAAGATAAATTTCTTAATTAACAAATTGATTACTCCGAAACTAATGAGGTCAGGATACTGTTTTTTTCAAAAAACATGCCTTTTATACCAAAGAATGTACCATATTTTTTTTGGCCCGATATCTTCAATACTTTTTGATTGTTTAAACAATTGGCACAATTTGTTAATTAGCAAATAACTTTTTTTTTGAAAGTTTGATCGACTTCAAACCAACTTTAAACGATAAATATTGATGTCGGGCATAACTCCCATAGAAGTCTGCACAAATGCAACTTATTGCTTTTGTTTATTTAAAGTTTAAATTAATTTTGCAAATTAACAAATGGACTATCTCGGCTCTGGGTAAGTGAATCGAAATGGGGTTTTGTGCATATGAAAGTGCTTGGAAAAAGGAAAATTTTGAGACCAGAAAGAACTTGATCGTATAACCGGAACCGGAAATATAAGTGATATTGCGTTAGAGGCTCTAATTTGTTTATTAACAACTTTTTTGACACTGGGTTCGGTGCAAATGAAAGCTAACAAGTTTTTCCATCAACCACAAAAAGTTTACAAAAAATATTCAATCTCTGAAGAGTTATACGCGTTTTTGACTCTTACAAATATCTCTCCCGCAACGTGAAAATAGTAAGATTTGACGCGCAATGGGATGGCGGGTTCGATCCTCGGTGTGGGCAAATTTTTTTTCGTCAAATTTGCTTTTTTTTTCATGTAACCAAAAGTATTTTTTTATGATTATTTCACTCATTAACGCTCTAGCCAATGAGAGCCCGTTTTTTCACAACATTGCACCAATCAAACGTCATTATTAGTGGTAATTCAAGCTAGATCTGCTTTTGACAGGACCAACATGCAAAATTTATCGCTCTAATTTTTTAGGTCGCTGCAGCGGCAAATATTGCGAAAATTTTTTGACGTTTTGTGTCGTGACATGTTTTCGGCAAATAGGACAAATCGTGCTTTTAAATGTTATCTATAAATATCTTCTCTAGCTTATTACTAATTTGTTAACGTGAATTGTAAATTGTAGTATTGTATTAATAACCTAAAAAGCCAATGCTGTGTGGAACTTATATAGGTTCGGGACAAGTTATAGGTACACAGCTTTCAATGGCTTAATACCTAACATAATTACAAAATAATTTTCACAACTAAAATTAAATACGAATATCTACGAAGCAGGCAAATCAGTTATTTCATGATAAATACAAAAATGTATATACTTACGTATGTTAATTCATCAATCATTACAAAGCAGCTAACACTTATTTGGAAAATCAAAACTCTGCAGTATCACTATATACATTATAATTCGTTGTACTTAAAGTCTCTCTACTTAAACAAGTAAACCTTAACTTAACTATCAAACTTCTCAAATTAGAAACAAGGATTAAATACATAAATATATATTAATAAACACTTTAATATAATAATTCAATTCACTGTTTAGGCTAGTAACTAAGTTAAGCTAGTGTTACTAGATGGCGGTACCATACCATCTGAGCCGGCAGCCTTAGAACGTAAAAGGGATAGATTGGTAATATGCAATTTGTATGATTTCACCGGTAATGTGATTGGTCGAAGCGTGCTTTGTTGTGATGACTAGTCTTATAAGTTACAGTACCTACGGTTTAACGTATATTGTTTTTCTTGATTGTCATAATTTAAACCTACTTTGTTTTTTATTAGATGAGTCGCTTTGGAAATGTATTTTTATGTGACGTAAATGATGAAATTGAAGATAAAGGTGAGTAATCTCTAAAAAGCAACAAGGAAACGTCTGAAGGCAATTAATTACTGAACATAATATTGAAGATATACTTAATGAATTATTTATTCGTGAAATATTCTCCACAAATACCACGCGTGCTTTAAATTTTATCTAAAAAATTTTTCTCAAGCTAAGTTGCCCCTAGTTAATATAACTCGTGCAAATTGGCAGTTTATTATCAAAGATTAAATCCCTCCCGCTAAAACGGTCGGGATTTAATCAGATAATAAACTGCCAATTTGCACTCTTTATATTACCAGGCAACACGCTTTCGAAAAAATTTTCGATAAAATTTTAAGCACTAGTGATATTACATACGATAATAAATCTTTTTACTTTCTGAGAAATTTTTAAAAACGTAAATAATTTTTTGTTTGCAATTTTCATTAAATAAATGGCTATCTTGCAACAAACATATGATTGTTCTTGTCCAACGAGGGTTTGTCGATAGTTTTTGTTTTTTTTCACTACTTTTTGTGAAAGAGAAGGCTTCTTTTACTGTATTTGAGGGAGGTGCCTGTCGAAAAAAGACCAAAAATAAAAAGGCAACAAATTTTGTTTTCACTTTTTTCTTATAATGAAAAAAGTTCACGTCTCATGAAAAAAACACACACTTTGTTATTTGTAAATGAGAAATAATCAAAAGATTTAACAATTTTAATGGCATTATTTTGACTATAAGAAATGTAGAGCATACAAAGTAGGTGCACAGCATCAGCTCGAGAGTTACGGATTTAATAAAGTTCTCAAAAATAAATAATTACGAAAAAAAAGCAAATTTGACGAAAAAATACATTGCCCACATCGAGAATCGAAGCCGCCACCCCATTGCGCGTCAAATCTTACTATTTTC
Organism: Rutpela maculata; assembly: GCA_936432065.2. Lineage (NCBI taxonomy): Eukaryota > Metazoa > Arthropoda > Insecta > Coleoptera > Cerambycidae > Rutpela > Rutpela maculata. Next base: position 217,044,533 of record OW386287.2, read on the forward strand.
ACGTTGCGGGAGAGATTTTTTTAAGGGACAAAAACGCGTATAACTCTTCAGGGATTGAATATTTTTTGTAGAACTTTTTATGGTTGATGGAAAAACTTGTTAGCTTTCATTTGCACCGAACCTCGTGTCAAAAAAGTTGTTAATAAACAAATTAGAGCCTCTAACGCAATATCACTTATATTTCCGGTTCCGGTTATCCGATCAAGTTCTTTCTGGTCTCAAAATTTTCCTTTTTCCAAGCACTTTCATATGCACAAAACCACATTTCGATACGCTTATCCAGAGCCGAAATATTCCATTTGTTAATTTGCAAAATTAATTTAAACTTTAAATAAACAAAAGCAAAAAGTTGCATTCGTGCAAATTTCTATAGGGGTTATGCCCGACATCAATATTTATCGTTTAAAGTTAGTTTGAAGTCGATCAAACTTTCGAAAAAAAAGTTATTTGCTAATTAACAAATTGTGCCAATTGTTTAAACTATCAAAAAGTATTGAAGATATCGGGCCAAAAAATATGGTATATTCTTTGGTATAAAAGGCATGTTTTTTTAAAAAAACAGTATCCTGGCATCATTAGTTTCGGAGTAATCAATTTTTAATTAAGAAATTTATTTTGGCTAGCAAATGAACGGGTTGACAAAATGAGTTGTGCCTGGCGCCAAACGACGCGTATTGAAAATATCTTTCGATTGAATCAAAACTTTTTCGTATCCGTCAAACCGTTTTCATTTTATTAAATAAAAACGAAAAAAATCTCGTTTAAACAATTATTTGACAATTGACTCGCGGTTTACGAAAATTTTTCATAAGAAAATCTTGTTCAGCGAAATTTTTCCTAAAAGAATCCGTGGCTAACTCAAATGGTATAGAAAATTTTTGGGAAAAATCCCAGGCAGACTCGCCTAAAAGAAATATTTTAAAATTCCGATAATTGTGTTTTTCGTTGAGATTTCTAAAAGTTTTAATTTTTTTTAACGGATTTTCGAAATTGCGGTAATTTTCAATGGGTAAACTTTTTAGAGAATATTATTTAGGTATTAAGCAAATCACAACTTACACACTTTTTTATTTATTACGAAATTATCTACTTTCTGTATATTATTGCCCTAATCTGGGCACGTAAATATACTAGTTAGGTGAATACTTTAAAACACTCATTATTGGAGAACCAATCAAAACAACTACTCTTCTAGCTAATACTGACGAAGTATTGAATTACATGATAGGATTCCTAAATTTTTTAGTTTATGGCATTACAAATAAAAAAAAACATTCAAATCCATTCATTACAGCTGGGTTTCGTCAATTTTCATTCATAATGCCTAATTGTACCGGACTTTTTACCGTTACTATACTTTCATTCCACTACGTGGATGTGGCAGTATATTATTAATTTCATTGCATAGTAGAAATTTTGCAATCTTTTGTCATCTTATCATTGAGAATCAAGATATTGCATACCTATACCTGTTATTTTCAGATGAAAAATACGTAGGTTGCACTCGTATGGGTCGGTGGCCCACGTTTATATAATAATTTATTTTTCCTGCTTATAATATTATGTTAAATGTTAAAGAAACTGTTCAAGTTTACTCTAACAAAAGATATGATATATATTAATATTGCTATTTAATTACTAGAGATTCCTCAACTGAAAATTGTTTTATTTTTATTAAATATATTTGAACTCAAGTTATAATTAGAATTTTTACTAGCAGCCTCTACCGCTTTAATTAATTCGAGCACTTTTCTTACTTACATTTTCGTCGATATATTTATACACGGTGACACAGGCTAGTGGCTCACCTCTTTTATTCCTTAACTTATACATTTGAAATTTGGGGTGCCTAAACTACCTGTAAAAATGGATTTTTGGGTATAAAAAACGGTATGAGACCATTTCCGGTTTACCCGGAAATGACCGCAACTTTCGATTTTTAAAAGGAACTCCCTGTATATTTTTACATATTTGGATTCAAGACAACATTTTGAGTATACCATGAGACTGTCACGAATTTTTGAGTCGATGTTCAGTTTTTTAAAGCATTTTAAGACATTCGTCTAGAGTGTTTTGAAATACCAAAATTTGTTCTACGGCAGGTAAAGTCCAATGGAATAATATAATTTTTCGTTTAATTCCATTATAGGCCAGGCAACATGGGGTTTGTAGGCGAATTAATTGTCGGAAAGCTGTAAATGGTTTTGATCTTTTCATTTGCGTGTAAAAGGGTTTTTTAAAATTTGCACCAAATTTCTGATTGTGCTGTATGACGGGCGTCCCAAAAACCTCGGTATTTTAGAACTTTTTTCAGCCTTTTACCAACTCCTAAATTATGCATTTCTCGGAAAATTTTATTCTCTTATAAATTAAAGTACGTAAAATTCTACGTCGAATAAGTACCATATACTAAAAGTGCAAAGTCGTTAGGAAGATATACGAAGTCAAAAAACGACGATAGTTTTCATTTAAGAAAAAAATGTGTTTTTTACATATTTTCGCAATGTAAAATGTAATATATGAAATATATAATGTAATATGTGAATATCCTATAATATTATATCGTGTATGTTAACTGGTCAATACTTATCGTGGTCAATACTTTATGGTGAATTCCTGGATTTTAAAATAAAAGCGCACATTGTGATTATAAATATGTAATTAAAACGTTAAAAATCGACTGAAAGTACAAAATGCTTTGATGGTAAATTTTGATGAGTGGGTAATTAACAAAAAAAGTAGAGTATACAAAATTATGTAAATACAACATCAATTAAGTTTGCTGCGTTTGGAAGTAGAAGCTGAGTGAAGCAATTGGTACAATTTATGGTCCTCATCATCCAGGTCTTCTAATTCGTCATCATCGTCAGGTAGTATTACTTCGTCGTCATTGAAGTTTGGTTCGTCATCAATTTCATCTGGTGTATTGGTACAGGACGCACCTCTGCAATTATAGCATATTGGAGAACATTTCATACCTTACTTCCTGCAACCACAAGCATTTCGGCACCTCTTTAAGCATTTGCACGCAGTGTTATTGAGTAGTTCCTGCAGGCCTTGTTCGGCTGTTGATGACACTAGGAGTAGCCCATGCTTAGTGACCTTCCAACCCCAGTGAGCTGGGTCCATCAATTGACCCTTCCACAAATTAACTTGTAGGAAAACCCTCATTGAGTGCGGTCTAGCAGCTTCTTCAGTTGGAGGAAGAGTAGCCACGTTAAAATTATTCTGTACTAAGGATTTGGTGAGCAGTTTAAAGCGTGTTTCATTCAGAGAACAAGATTGAAGAAGTGATCCGGCATAAAAAGCAGCAATTACTTTTTCGCCAGCAGCACCTATTTCATCTGTGGTCGCGTCAAGGTTTTTGAATATTTCGACCGTCCTTTATACCTCCGCATCTTTGTCGAGTAGCTTTACAAATTTCATCTTCCCTGTCTGAAAACGGCCGATGTTGAATCGCATCCGCTGAACGCGTGAAGGAATAATATGTTTTCCTTCACTTTATTTGACATTTTAAAGTGTGTCGGGGAACAGAAAACGGTCTCTGACTTTCCTTTTCCAGGCTTCATGACAAATAACCGATCACTATTAGGAGCTAACGCAGTAATAAGTACTAAAAGATCTATGTCTTCTCCTACCACAATCACACATTCAGAGTGTGTAGAATTTTATGTAGCCCTTCTGACAATGGTTGTGTCGGCATCCTCTGCAGCTTGTTCGACAGCGATGTTTTCATCTGCTTTCCGAATCAGCATTGAGATGAATCGTTTTTTGTTACCTTCATTCGAGAGAAATTTACCTTTTGAAATTGTCAAAAACATTGTTTCGTCAAATTCAACGTTGGCTGCAATAAACTTGTTCCTTCTAAGGCTATTCTTATTTTGCTATAGTTACCAAAAGTATAACATACGATTTAATTTTAAAAAATAATAAAACACATTACAAATACGCTTGTGAATTTTACTCTTCAAATAAAAAATATATCTTTGAGTTAAAAAGGATGCCAAATTGTTTTCAGATAATGGTCCACATTTGAACAGAAAATCAAACAGTTCAAAGCATATTATTTCGGCTATTAGGGCTTCGCGCGTTTACGCGATCGAAAATCTCGAAAGCAATTAATATATATGTAAAAAACATTCAAAGCAGGCACGCACTACTGCTATATTCTAAAAGCTCATCTTACAGCCGAGCACGCATTTTTAACAGAGTTCAAAAAATTTAAAAAGGGAGAAAGTTCTCAATTTGATCCGTATATAGGTTATTTTTTTACATATGTTCAATAAATAGATGCTCTGATTAGGCTTATAGTCGGGAATCAATCTTCTCAAAAGACGCTCCTAAAATGCCAGGGTGTGGACTCAAAGATATACTTTTTAAAAAATATGTACATTATCTGGAATGACTTTGCGCATCTAAATCCAGAGGGCGCCATTCTGTCCGCGATTGCAAAAAAGCATAAAAAAATTTTTTCCGAAAATTTTTGTGTCACTGAAAATTGATTAATTTTATGTTCCCATCTCATTTACAGGGTTATTTTTTAATATTTCTTAATAATTTTCAAACTAATGGAAAGCTTATTCCTTATAGATTCTGGTACTGCCAAATAATTTTCGAAATTATTGTTAACAAATGCTACAGAAATTGTTTAAACAAAGCATGCCCGAAGAGTGCACGGTAAATTTCAGTATCGAGACATTTTAAAAACTATTATAGATAGATGCATACTTCTATGATATGAAATTTGCGGAATAGAATATAGCAGTTTTTGGTGGAAGAATTATCTGCATTGTTTTATTGTTGTAAAAGATATGACTATTTTTGTACAGCGCTCCGTTATTTCCGTTATCGTTTTGGCTGACACGTTCGCGCGCTGTGGCCGATCGGTAACTTGCTGACAATATACTATCATTGCAAAAAAATTACGATGCGTATTACTTATACGTAAATATTATCATTTGTCATTATGAAAAAAAACGAAGGTATTTAAAGATTAGTTTACTTGAGAACCAAAATGATTATATTTTAACTTAAAATATTGATTAGAGACAGAAAACCATATAACTAATTAAATGAACTTAAATTTACTTTTTGAGCTTGAGAAATAGAAATACAAAAATAATAATATACATACATACATTATACTTAAACTAAATTAACAGCTAATACATTTACCCTCTCAGTAGCAATCTATTATGCATTCCAACCCAGCTTTGCTACGACTGCAGTTTCCGATACATTTTTTAAATTTACATTTACAAAATACATTTTGAGAAGTTATATTGGGACGAACATTTATAGTTATTAATTTAGGAATAAGTACGTTATTTTTCAAATCCCAACCAAAATCAATTGGATCGGGAATTTCTGGGTTTATCTCAGTTGCACTCTTCCACAGAATAATTTGATACGCAGCTCTCAACATATGTTTATAAAAAGAATCTTCGGTAGGCGATAAATTCCTTATATCAGACTTATCGTCGACCATATAACATTTACTTCCACATCCAGTGGAAGTATAGTAACGACAAGAAAAAATTTGAAAAGTTTTATTGTTCAAATAGGCTTAGAATGTCATAAAACGTCGAGATTTTAAGCTTGAAAAAAATTCTGTTTGTCGATCTGTCTGTCTGTAACGTTTTTTGTGCGCACGATTACTCTGGAACCGTTTTAAGTTATTGACTTGAAATTTGGTACGTACGCGTATGTATTTTAAGGTGATCTGGAACTAGATTATATTTTCATCTTATTCCGTTGAAGGGATGGGGAGTAAACTGGAGTAAATAGATAAATCAAGCAGGAAATAATTCATAAAATTGGTATTTAGTATTTACAATGGAAGCTATAAGGTCTCAAAAGTTTTTTTGGCATTAGCCACCCCCATTACCACCCCCACCCCATTATTAAAGGGAATTAAACAATTGTGATTTAGTGTGTGTACAAGAATCAAAATATTTTTTTACTTCATCCACCCCCAGTACCATCCCTCTATCACCACCTCCACCCCACTACCGATGAGGGATATCGTTTTATGGGTTTTTGGGGGTAGACGATTTCAAAAATTATATTATTAAAGTTCCATAAACAATTATTTCCACATAAAAAAATTATTCGTTCTGAGAGACATGGATGGAAAATCTGGATGTGGAAGTAGTGAATTCCTTGGGCAGCGGTTTTTAAAAAAATACCGGGCCAGATTTTGAAAAGTAATGAAATCATTGAAGCCACTTTGATGGTAATGAAGTAATCTTTGTAGTTCTTTATCTTCTGTATGTCTTAAACATTTTTTTACAGCGTTAGTTTTTCCTTTTTTAAATAGAAAACTGACTGTATCACAGTCAGTCAAAGCATAAATGCACAAAAATAAATTACCCAAATTCATTTGAGCACTTTGTCTTCTCTATAGTTAATTCTCGCACAGCATGATGAATCGGTATAAATAAATACATCAAATCTACGACATCATTATTCTAGACACAAAATACAGGGATAAAACAAAAATATCTGTTGTAGCTTCTATTATTATTCTACCATACTCCAGATTTGATAATATAGGATGATCGCAAATATTCTAGTGTCAGCTTCATTATGATTATGATAAGAAAAATGCAATTGCGCTATTATTTTTGTAATTTCATCGGATACTCTGCAATAATAATGGAAATATACAGGCTATTAAACCAATACAAAAATTATTTTAAATATATTTTACATGAATTTATAAACAACACACAACACAGTTACTGTATACGCTACTCATAAGATTTTTGTTATTACACTACACCTCAGCAGGTAGTCAACAAGCCTAAAGAGAGCGAGGCAATGCGAGACATACATGTACACTGTATATCTACCAAAAGAGGAGCCGGATCACAACGCGTGCTGTACAAAAACAATCGTATATTTTACAACAATAACGCAATGTAGATAATTCTTTCTCTAAAAACTGCTCCATTATGTTTTGCAGATTTCATGTCATAGAAGTATGCATCTATCGATAATAGTTTTAAAAATGTCTCGATGCTGAAATTTACTGTGCACTCTTTGGGCTCTCTTTGTTTAAACAATTTCTGTAGCATTTGTTAACAACAATTATGAGAAGTATTTATCAGCATCGGAATCTAGAAAGAATAAGCTTTCCGTTGGTTTGAAAATCATTAAGAAATGTTAAAAATTAAGTCTGTAAATGCGGTGGGAATATAAAATTAATCAATAATTAGTGACACAAAAATTTTCGGAAAAAAAATTTTTACGCTTTTTTGCAATCGCGGACAGAATGGCGCCCTCTGGATTCAGATCCGCAAGGTCATTTCGGATAATGTATGTATTTTTTAAAAACTATATCTTCGAGTGCACACTCTATGATCGATTTAGTGGCTCCTGATTCCTGACTATTAAGCGATATCTATCAAAGGACAAGGATAGATAGGCAATATATTTTCGCCTACTAATTTTATAAAAATAAAAATTTCTCCTTAAAATCATTGAACGTTATTTATCTATAGTTGAACATATGATCTTTATGTTTCTATGCGTTTTGCATTTAAAAGACAATAGTAAGTCGTAAAAATAGTCTTTCAAACTAAGCATGTTTGCAGTTTTTTTTTTGTAATTTCGACGTTTTTCCAAACATTTAATGCATATTTCAGTTAGATGCGCTCGATGAACCAAGAAAATCTATACTTCATTTCATGATTGAGTATTTAAGCTTTTAAATAATGGTTATATTTAGTCCACAGTACAGCGCCCTTTTTTTTTAATGATTAGTAACAAGCTGAATCGTGAGTAGCTTCGTTTTGACGAGACGCCCAACTTTTCTCTCTGCGAAAATTTTCAGTAGTGCACAGTGGGCCCAGAGATCGAAAAGGCTGACCAAAATTCTGAACATGGTTAAATCGCCTAAAAATGAGTACATCAATTTTAAAAAAATATTTAAAAAAATTAAAAGTGATGGGGGTTGTTGCTTGCGGGGGGTGCAAAATTGAAAACAGGTGATAAAAAAATGAAAATAGGCAAATCGGCTAAAAGGAGTGTATTAAGCATAGAAAAAAATATTGAAAAAAAATGTCATTGGGAGGGATGGAAAATGCAAAAACATGGCGAAATAATTTAAGAATGGGCCAATTTTTTAAAAATTTATTTATTTATTATTTATTTATTTTATTTAGCATGGAAACATTATTTAAATAACAATAAAGGTAATGGGGGGTAGTTTGCAGGGATGTAAAAAGTAATATAAGTGTTAAAAAAATTAAAATGGACAATTCGCCTAGAAAATAATATATTGTACATATAAAACATATATTGGATTATATAGTTAGATGTCTCTATTATTCTACAACATAAAGAGTACATAATCAAATTTATATCTGAGGGATGTTCGTAGCGACGAAGATGAAGGGTCGACGTTTGAATCTGATGAAGATTAATTTAGTTTTTTTATGTGCATAAATATATATTTTTTAATATTTTTTATATAATAAAAAAGAGTTATTCAAATATGAAAACTATGCATATTTCTTTTTTTTTTCCTATTCAAAAAAGATATTTTTTTAGTAATTTTCCCACTTTTTTCATAAACTTTTCATATAAATTATGTTATTTTTGAATTAAACAAACAAATAACATAAAAAATAATAATACATTAGAATTATAAAGAAAATTTTTCGGTCTTGTAGTCAAACATTTAATAAAACATAATAAAAGTGCATGGAAAATTCAAAAATTCGCAACGAATGTAAATTTGCAAATTAGGGTTTAAAATCAAGGGAAATGTTTTTTGATAATCTGAATCTATGCAAAATTTGGTAGATATCAGAATTCCGCCTAAGTAATAAAAGTATATTAATTTACCAAAACCGCAATTATAAAATAATTCGTTATTTAAAATAATTTTTGTCGGACTAGCGATACATACTAATTTTTTTGTAGGATACTATTTTATTTGGGCAGAAATACACTAACCTATCATGGAATTATGTTTGTCCTACAAGTAATGAGAAGTGTTACCGTGGAACTGACAATTTCCGAGCGCAGGACTTTAAAAACATACCATTCAATTTGTAGGACAATGTGGCCATTTAATTTTAAAAACATTTATTAAGCAATGGTAAAAAAATCAGCCGGTTAGTAATCATTTTTTGTGACCTCGTTATATGGACATGTTGGGTGGGAGACGCTTCGGTCAAACCATCGATTTTGTAGGACAAACGTTTTTTCGTGCTTTTTTTTTTGTCAAATTATCTCAAGATAGAAGAAACTAACTGTTAGTAATAAAATTCAATCACACAATCGACATATATACTGCCCGTCGGGCAGAGCGCGAAAAGCCTTCTCTTTCTTGACCTACCTAATACTGAAGTATAACCAGATGGGACCTTCACTACTTATTAAAGCATGTTATTTTACATAGGAAATCAAAATTGACGACACTCTCCATTGGTCGAGACCGAAGATATAAGAAAAAAACTAAAAAAAAAAAAAGAAATTTAGTAATTTAATATTTAACTTTAGAATTAAAACAGATAAAAATAAAATTTTTGTCTGGTTTTGACAAGTAAACATTGCAGTTTAATTTGAAGTATAATTTATTGCAATAATTAAAAAATTAACATAAAAAAACTGACAAAATTCAAAAGGATACACAAATCAGCAACATTTTTCAAATTCTTAACTCGCCATAACTCGCTTATATAACGAGCTATTCAATTTTTTCCTTCACCAAAATTGACAAATTTAATAGGCTTCATTTTGTCTCGATTCATGCCAGATCTAATTTTTTAACTAAAAGCGCTACAGCCCTTGAAACACAACGAAGCACACTACGACGACGAAGACACGAGGCTTCCTCTCTCGCCCCCGCTACGCTCTCGGCCCATCAAGAAACGTATCGGCTGCTGGCCCCATTATTGTCTGGATAAGTATTAATATAAGTATATATTATTTTATTTACATTTAGGCTATTACAGCTTATGTATATTGTAGATACATTATCAATGAAAAAAACCACATGTTACTTTTGCGAAACTGCTGAAAGCAGAGAAAATCTAATGGTAAAAAACCAACTGTTATTGGCATCAGGTCTATTATACATTATGCAAATGAAAGAAAAAATTCTTATAAAACAAAGTGATGGCACTTATTTGCACACTCTTCGGTACTGATTTCATTATTCTTGTCGGACATTTTTTTGTAATAAGAATGATATTAGTAGAGACAAGACATATTGCCTCTGATATTAGTAAAGTGATTAAAAATGTAAGTGAGCCTTCATGTGGTTATAATGAAGATAAAAATCAGATTAAAATAATATAGCATTGTCTGATCTGTGGAAAATCCAGAAAAAATAAGAATAAATTAAAAACATTTTTAAGAAGCAATTTGTACAGGAACGGGTGCGGAAACTAGAAAAAAATATGTATTAAAGATGCAGTGACGCATTGTGATATAGAAATAAAAGGCAGGTTTTACTTTTATTCAGATTTATTTGGGGATGACGGAAATTATCATAAAATTTGTTATGCAAAATATATTAGAAAAAAAAAAAATTAAATGTGTACAAACTAAACCACTGAAAAGAAAAATGAATTTAAGGTACCGTTAAACATTTTATTTAGGGAGGTTGAACTTGCTGTTTTGCAAAAAAGAATCCTTAACTTTAACATTTCTAAAAACAATCCTTAGTGATATATTTGAAGAAATCACGGAAGAAGAATTAGATTATTATAGCAGCGGAAATATAAGAAAGAGACTAGAAAGCATTTAAACAAACAAAGTGTTTTGGGAACACAAAGGAAATACAACAGTTCATTCAAGTGATAATAAAGCTAAAAAGACTAACGAATTTTTGTTGTCAGACACAAGTGCTGCCAGTATCTTAAATGAAGCTATAGGTGGACATTTTAAAACTGTAAAAAAACACGACTACTATTCAGAATAATCATCAATGTAAACAATAAGCTTCAGATTTGTTATAAACATTTATGTCGTAGATACTAAATATGTCGGCACAGAAAAATTTGATTTAAACGTTATTTCTATAGTAATGCAATTTATATTAATAATTATGAAAAAAAAAAAACAACCAGCATAGACCACTTCTTTAATCCTTTACATATAATTACATGTGTATCGTGCCGTCAGAAGAAAAAAACTTATTGATATGCTTTATTCTTTTGGCTATGGTTATTCCTACGATGTAATACAAATATTTAACATCTTTAGCTAGTCACGTATTAGTAAAAACTACGACATTTTTATTCCACCTGGAGTGCCTCCATTACTTCTTGGAATGGTATTATTTAAAAAAAGATCGGCCTATTTACACAAGAATATCTATCCAATAAATTTTAACTTATTTTAACCCTTCCAGTTTACATGAAAACAAAAATATAGATGTACAAAAATCCAACTAATCGTTCAGATCCTCTACGAGTTAGTGAAAGCATGCCAAATAACTGTTTTGATTATGTGGTGGTTACCTCTGACACTTTATGGAAAATATTAAAATTTACGAAGCAAAGTAGAAACTTTACTAGCTGGCATGAGTTTCACAATGATATATCTGAAAATCAGTTATCTCTGTCTGATACCTATTATTTTCCATTTATTAATGCACCACCCGCGTTGTACGACTCCATATATAGCGGATTATTACAATTAATATCATATTATTCAATTTGATTTATTAATTTTATCATCTTACAATAAAGGAAGATTATTGTAAAGCTTTTGTTACGGCCGCTGATTATAGCCTTGCGCGGTTTATGGCGAACGCGGGATGTACCGGGAACGAGAGGGGAAGCCTTGCGACTCCGTCGCCGAAGTGCGCTTCGTTGTGTTTAAAAGGCTGTGCCTCTTTTATTTACAGAGCTAGACCCAGCATTAATTGAGACAAAATGAAGTCTATGAAATTTGGCAGTTTTTGGTGAAAAAAACATTGGAATATTTCAATACATAAGCGAGTTACAACGAGTTAGAGCTTTTAAAAAAATTGACAATTTGTGTAACATCTAAATTAACGTCAATTTTCTAGTGTTAAAGTTATTATTTTTGTAATAAATTATACATCAAATTAAAGAGAATCGTTTATACTATAAAACTAAAAAAAAATATATAATTCTATCTTTTTTCGTTTGAAAGTAATTCGTGGTTGAATTTGAATTTTGTTATTTTCATTTTTTTTTGTTTTTTTCTTGTAACTTCAGTCTCGACCAATGGAGAGTGTCGTCAAAAGTGATTTCCTATGTAAAAAAACCTGCTGAATAAAATGAAATAGGTTTTGTTTGGTTATACCTCGGTATTGGGTTAGTGAACGCTAGAGCCTGCCATCCGCCGTACTATACCTAAGCGCAGCTCACTACCGAGAATTTTCGCAGATAGAAAAGTTGGGCGTCTCGTCAAAACGAAGCTACTTATGAAAATCAGCATGTTAGTAATCATAAAAAAAGGGCGTTGTACTGTGGACTAATTGGTTCATGAAGCGCTTCAATGTATAAAAAACAAAATCGTTTCCGCGAGAGTCGTAGTAATTTTGACGTCGTCATAGAGATAAAATTCCCGAACTCTGGTAATATGCACTGTTAGGTTAATAATGTATTTTCACTTGCAGTTTTGGATGTATCAACTCAGTATTCTGAAAGATGAAGGGATTTGATTCCACATTTTATATAATATCATTTGTAGGCATATCCTCTATTATAAAATAGACTTGCATTGTAAAGAGGGTGGGATAAGATACAGTCAGCTTAATTAAAGAAAACATGGAAACAAACAAGAAAACGTAAAACAAGAGTAATGTTTTGTTTGAGATATCTAGATCTTACCAAATGAACTAACATTTGTCTTTATTCTGGCTTCGTTAGTGAATATTCTTTGAGAATTATGAAGGGTTCTTTTGTTATGTTAATTTAACTAATTACCTCGATTTCATGGTTTAAATTATTTTTGTGGGCCATGTTGAGTGTCCAAAATAATTTGTTTACTACCAACTGGTTATTAAATCATTTGTTAACGGCGAGATATATTTATTTTGTTAACGAATATTTAACATAAAACGTGAAACACGCTGCTGGGAATTTCTTTGGACATCAAGGAATAGGGAATACTGTATATAGCATGATTGAAAGGAAACAGTATATATATAACAAGAAACATCATATTAGAGAGCATTTTCAAATAAGCGAATTACAATAAAGTGTATTATAATAAAACGAGATAGATTTGATTATAAGTATAAATGTTCAGAAATTCGTTTCATAACGCATTGAACCCAAATATAAAATAAGAAAATATCTGTATGAATGTGCGTATGCATCTGGGTAGACCGTGTCTTGTCAACACGATAACTTCCTTTAGACTTAACATTTTTGTTTCTTTGGAACATATAAAATAATAATAATAGTAATAATATCTTCATTTACGATAAAAATAGAATATATGGTAAATAGGTACCATTTCACCTAGATGGTGCTCTTCCAATGGCCCTAATAAAAAGGAAGTTAATCTACAACTTAAACAAAGTACAACAAAAGTCCAATAAAAGTGTGCTACAATGTAACGCCACTGGTGCAGGGGAGGGAGATCAATCGGAACAATTTAAGATAGAAATTTTGTTATTAAAATGGTGCATGCAGGGAAGGGTACCGCTGATTTTGGGTGGCAACATTTTGATTGGCAACCAGTATACTTTTTACAATTAAATGTTTTTGCAGATACCTTGTTAATGTTTGGATTCAACCTGTTCCACATATGGATTGCATTATTTGTGAATGACTTTTGGTAAGGGGAGGATTTCGGTATTCTTAAATCTTGCATAAGTCTTATATTTTGATCATGATTATGGACTAAGAACTTGTTTCGTAGGTAGCGGGGTTCACCAGTAGTCATCACTTTATAAATGAGCCCGTACATGTGTGATATACGTCTATTTTTCATATTTAGGATAGAATGATGATTTAACTAAAAAGTAATGTGATTTCTAAAGGGAATATTGTACGCAAAGCGTTGAACTGTTTTTATCAGACGACATGCAGCGGCACTAATGAAGTTGTTATATACTATATCACCATAATTAAGGATTGAGAGTACAAGAATTTTGCATAAGCGATATTTGGCAGTAGGTGACATGTAAGTTTTATATGGGTATAAAACTTTTAAGCCGCTAAATGCCAATCTCACTTTATTAGAAATATGCGATTGAAACGTAAGCGCATTATCCATGACTACATCTAGATTTTTTGCTTCACTTAATTTAGGTATCTCATCATTACCAGTCTTAAGAACAAAATCAGACAGTTTATCCCTGGAATATTTTGAGCCTGCTATCAATACAACATGCATTATGATACATGATGCATTAATATTTAAGTTACGATCCAAGGAAATTTTTTAAATTTTTTGTAAATCTGTCGAAATACTTTCTTGTGCACTACTTTATTACTTTGGCAAATATCGAGAGTTAACTGAGAATCATCTGCATACTGCATTACACTAAAATGTTGAATTTCACCATTCATGTCTGTGAAGAATATTAAAAATAGCAGGGGCCCTAAAATGGACCCTTGAGGAACCCCTTGATATAGTGGTGCAAATGTGAATTTAATAGTTTTATTGTGTATTGCTACAGCTACACATTGTTCCCTGTCGCCTAAGTAAGATTTAAAGAAATTAATGTAATCTTTAGAAAAACTGAGATAATGCAATTTAGAGAGTAAAATAAATTGATTCAATATCGAAAGTTTTATTAAATCGAGTAGAACTAAACAAGTTGCTTTATTGTTATCTGTGTTTTGACAAATATCATCAATTACTTTTATAAGTGCAGTCGAAGTGGTATGATTTTTTCGATAGCCCGATTATGTTGAGGAGGTCAGAAAATTTTCATTGAAATAAGGGAAAATTTGGTTGTGAATGTGTATTTCTAAAATTTTAGAAACTGCAGATAAGATACTAATAGTTCTGAGATCTTTTAATTCTATAGGATTAGCTATTTTTGCTAGGGGCTTAACTATTGCCTTTTTCCAGAAGTTGGGAAATATGCCATCGATAATGCAGCTATTTAAAATATTTATAAGATGGTCCATACAAAATGGCAAACGGTGTTTAAGATCTTTAATACCATACCATCAGCGCCAACACTGCAAGTTCTAATATTATTAATTATGTTATAAACATCATTCCTTGTAGTAGAGTAAAATCTGGAAGTAAAGTCGCTTAGTTTTTGAGAAAAAAAACCGGCGTAGAACCAAACCAGACTTAGTGGGATTCTTTAGTAAGCTAATCGTGTACACGAAATCATTTTTTACGGTCGAGAACTTTTTTATTTCGGAAAAACTCAAAAAAATAGATTTTTAATGAAATATGTTTTTTAACGTCTCCACCATCTTTGAAAATATTTGTGCTATCAAGCTATTTTTTTTTTAGATTAAAGTAGGCACAATAGCGCTTCGAACAACGTCCCACGTGAACCCGATTTATTTTTTTTTTAATTTGGTAAAATAATAGGAAACTCAAACTTGTTATTTTCAGTAGCGTAATTTTAGGCAATCGAGAAAAAAATTTATTTATGAAAATTTGTATATACATGCTGCGTATAAATTGAAGCCAATAGTTGAAAAAAGTTTTTAGGATAAACATTTTTCAAGTCCCGTTGATAGTATTGAGTCAGCGATTTTTTTTTAACGGGCCAAAGTCATATTCTTGCGCGCTCGGGTGTAGCAAGCCTGCCGACTGCAACGATCTGACGGTTCCGGTCGGGGTAAATGTAGTAGTTTAACTTATATCAATAGGTACAAAACCAGTAGTGATCAAAAGCATCTAGGGGATCAATATTATTGTTCAATATTTCATATATTGTACAGTAGTATTGATCATATGTTGTTAATATTAAGAAATTGTACAAAAAATATTGAATAGTCTCCTTTTAATAATAAAAAGACAGGTAGGTAGATATAAATACCTAATCTATAAATATCAGTGTTACTAACTACCCATCTAATTAGTAAGTTTATTAGACATTTTTAAATGGATGAAAGTAAAAACGTACGCATAAAATGAGTTTTATTGTTGAAATAAATTTTCTATTTGGATAGATAAATATGTAGTATGTAGTTTATGTAGGCCCTACATTAATAGCATTCTAATTCGTTCATATCTGCCTCGAAATCTTTAATAATGTTGTTACAGGAACGACATTTGCACTCGTTGCAACATTTTAGGCCTTCCTTAAAACAAGCACATTTTCGATTGTCACAATTTTTATCCGAACAATGAATACTTAATGATTTTCGACAACCGCCACTTCTACGCGACTAATCTGACCAACCCTTCATACTACAGTACCTAGAGGTAAAAAATATGCAAAACTTCGGAAAAATGTCATATTGAACGGATTTCATTCATTTTTGGCAGTATAATAGTAAATGCTTTACAGAAAAGTTTCTATATTGTGCGGAGGCTTGCTAATTTATAGGGGGTGGATGCCACCCCCCCAGGGTGTGGCACTTAAAAAATATATATATATTTATTGGAGCTGAAGTAGTATCAAATTTTAAGAAGAAATGCAATTTTTCACATAAATTGATAGTTTTTAAGTTATAACGACTTCAAAATTGCGATTTCAGCTAAAAAAAAAAAAAGGTATTTCCAAACGGCTTTCGTCAAGTATCTCGAAAAGTATTACTTTATCGAAAAAATGTTGCAGACCAATTACAGAAAGTACAAACTGGGAATTAATTATATTTTTTGATTATTGATGTAGGATTAATAATTTCGGAGATATTTAAGTTTACATTTGGCATCCAAGTGTTCATAAGATAATTATTTAGAGTGAGAGTTAAATATCGCAGAAACTGTGACACCTACGTCAAGGGTGCTAATAGGTAGAATAATATGTTATTAATTAAGCTTTCAACTGTTTTTTAACTTGTTTCTGTAGCATAAAAAACAAAGAAGTTATGACCGAATCAATGTGCGTCTACACATTTTTTTAATAACAACGTCGTCATTTTGTTACTGTAATTAGCCAGTACTTAAAAAAAGGAATTTCAAACACTGTTCCTCATTAATATATAGCATGACGTAGATGCTCAAATTTTTTGGTTTGTATACAGCACTTGCTTTAGAAAAAAATACAGTTTAAACTATAAAGGTATTTTCGATGAAACGTATTTTTTTTTCCTTTTTCTTCCAAATATCTCAATAAATATTAGTTTTATTGAAAAATGAAAATAAAGCTCATAAACTGATAATGAATTTCGCTTGTTAATTTATTTACATAGATTTAATAGTTTCGGAGATATGAAAGTTTACAAATGGCGTCCGAACGTTTATAAGACGAAAAATGCAGTTTAAATGTTAAATATTTCAGAAATTGTGACACCTACGTCACGCATGCTAAGAAATTAAATTAAAGACAATTAATTGCGATTTCAAGTTATTTTTTACTCGTTCCTGTAGCATAAGAAATAAAGAAGTTATGACGGAAAAATGTGCGTATTTATACTTTTTTTATATAAAAAGGTCGCCATTTTGTTAATCTAATTAGCCAGTAATTTAGAAAAATTATCTCAAATACAGTTTTTCGTTAAGATGTAGCATTACCTACCTGCTCAAATTTTTTTGCTCATTTAAAGCACTTGCTTTAGAAAAAAGTGCATTTTAAACTTTAAATTTAATTTCGGAACACTACCAAATATAAACTTAAATATCTCCGAATTTATTAATCCTACATCAATAAACAAAAAATATAATTAATTCCCAGTTTGTACTTTCTGTAATTGGTCTGTAACGTTTTTTCGATAAAGTAATACTTTTCGAGAAACTTGACGAAAGCCGTTTAGAAATACCTTTTTTTTAAGCTAAAATCGCAATTTTGAAGTCGTTATAACTTGAAAACTATCAATTTATGTAAAAAATTGCATAGAACCTTTTCTTCTTAAAATTTGATTCTATTTCAGCTCCAATAAACATATATATTTTTTAAGTGCTACCCCCTGAGAGGGGGTGGAATCCACCCCCTATTAATTAGCAAGCCCCCGCACAATATAGAAACTTCTCTGTGGAGCATTTACTATTATACTGCCAAAAATGAACGAAATCCATTCAATATGACATTATTCCGAAGTTAAAACCTCTAGTTACTGTAACTAGCATGCGAGGTGTATTAATTGCGTCCCAATTTCGCATTTAGCGCTGATAAAAAAAATCGCTGTTGCCAAACGGTACACTTTAGGAAAAAATATATTGTTTCAAAAACTTTTGTGATTATTAGGCTTTATTTTCTTCGCTGCATGTATGTAAATATTTTCAAAAATAAAAAAGTTTATCGATTGGTGAAGATTTCAATACATAAAATATATATTTTTAGTTTATCTGATTTTTAGAGAAATGAAAGTGCGAATTTTACCCAAACCGTTTATATTGGTAAAAGCGCTACAGTGTGACCTTTAATTTGATACAAAACAAATTTCGGTACCTTTAATAGTTTTAAAGATATGGCGGTGGAAACAAAAAAAAAACAATTTTCTTTAAAAATACATTTTTTTCACTTTTTATTGATTTAAAAAGTTCGAGACCACAAAAAAATGTCGTAAAATATGATTTCATATGCCCGGTGACATACTCAAAGGAACCTAACATGTTTGACCTGGTTCTACGCCAAAAAAAAAAACGACACGATAGACCTACGAAATCGCTGCTCTATTGTTAATAATTTGATATTAAATTTAACTTTATTATTATGATATAAATTAGAATTGTAAAAAAATATTTTTTCGTTTGAAGGATCGTTGTCGGAGGTTACGGAAGATGTAAAATAATATTATTAATTTTTTATGGATCAGCAAGCTCATTTGGAATGTTATTACTGGTTTTATTTTTTGTTAAACTTGGTTTGTTTACCTCTGACCAAAATATCAGGGGACCAAAATAGCAGAGTAGAATACGTAACATTAAAATTAGGCCATATCCGTCAATATTTATGTAAACTATGATTTGCTGTTATTTTAGAGCAGAATGTTACTAATATATTAGACGAAACAAAAAATACGACGATGTACAGTGATGTCAAAACTGCAATATAGTGTGTCCGCCAGCTTCGAACGAACTTTACCTAGATTAGATGATATATCTGTTTTGCTTTAAAATGCATTTTATTGACGTATTTTTATTAACACTACAACGAAACGAATGAAAGTTGCACTAACTCATTAGCCTTAAATTTTATTTCAAAGAAACACTCAATAACCTAATAGAATACTCCCTGAAAATTGGGTCATATCCATCATATAGGATGATTGCCCACTATCAGTTTGGTTGATGTAAACTTTTTACAATGTCCTGACACATTTTCGATTTTTTGTTAGCTGATGTGTTCAGTTTTATTTCAATACACTCAATCAGGTAGCATATTTTAAATGATTTTGAAAGTTTTTAAAAAGATTTGCCCTATAGTATTTACCGCCAAAAAACTTCATTCATATCATATAATAAACATGCATTGATAAACCAAAAAATATCATGTTGAAGGGGATTGTGGTGCTTTAGCCGTTGGCAGGTTGACTTTTCATCTCACAAAAAAGGCAAAAATTCCTCTAAAAACGTGTGTTCAATAAATAAATGTTTTGATTGTTGTACACTTCAACCACTTCTACGCAAAACGTAATAATTTGTGTGGGAAAAGAAAGTAAATAATGGGGAACATAACTATTGTTTTAATCTTATTTTCGATCAATCAATCAATCTATACGTGCAAAATTAATCCAACAATCCTAAATAACATATTATTTATTATTCACTTAATATATTGTAATTGATATAATCCTGTACTTATCAAATATTGATCCTAATAGAATTCTAACGGATTGTATTTTTTACTGGCTTTGTTCGTATAGAATAACCTAACGTTGTACCTCACAGCATCCCACTTTCCTGACCTTCTCAGTTGCCTCTTAACGCCTACGTGTAGATCAATTGGCTAAAGAAAGTACCTCTTCGGGAATACCCTTATATAACGCACCATGCTTAGAAGATGGCACGTAAAACTATTAGAAACACCGTGATTTCAACAATGGAATGGATATCGCGTCACTAATCCAACAAGGTTGTTATCCTGGACACAGTCTTGAGAAGAGCCTATGCTGAAGACAGGGGCATAAGAGGTAACATCACCAGCAGGCTGGAGGACCTACGTTATGCCGATGATATATGTCTCACGGCGTACACTTTGAAAGACATGGAACCAAATATTAACAAACTAGGTCTTCACCCAAAGCTGGCTTCAGAGAAATGCTCCTAATAACCCATAACAACAGCTCATATCTTGAGAATCAACTCATCGAACGTGCAAGAATTCGATTTTTCTTTTTTTACGAGGGTATGAGTGTCAGGCTCTAACTGACTAAAACCCCTCCTCCCAGGGCTCGTCTGTAAAATAGCCCGAGGGCACTGCAGTCTCTCTGGCTTATTGTGCTATTCCTGTCTTAATTTACACTACCCATTTCAATATTCCTGTGCAACTGACAATAGTTGTATAAGTCTGAAGACGAGTGTTGGGGGTCTGTTTGTGTTTGACACAGTGGAGTAACTAGAAATTAAAATACAAATTTTCATCAGGTCGCCCCAACAAGCCCGGGCGCGATCACCCTTTTACACTACCTGACACACTACCTCGCAAGTTGCAGGAACCTCTTGGTGAATATTTATAATAATGATAATCTCTTTATTTAGCATATAAGCTATTAAAACATACAAAGGATGAGTATAAAATATTAAA
This sequence comes from Rutpela maculata, assembly GCA_936432065.2. Lineage (NCBI taxonomy): Eukaryota > Metazoa > Arthropoda > Insecta > Coleoptera > Cerambycidae > Rutpela > Rutpela maculata. The sequence goes on from OW386287.2 coordinate 217,065,306, forward strand.
TTAAATAATACAAATTACATTGTACATTACTAGATAATTTTCTTACAAGTGATAAATATATGAAAGATACATATTACATAATATTTATATTCAATTGTGATTGACAATAAAGTATTGAGCAGTTTTAATTATGTCCATTTTCGAAAATATATGCAGTTAATAGTTTTTTAAATTTTAAGTAATTATTACATTGTTTGATATTGTTTGGAAGTACATTAAAGACTTTTATAAAATAACGTTTTGGCTAATCCATTTGACTGAGGAGTGTCTATGAAAAAGTCATTTACATTTCTAGTATTATAAGAGTGTACAATGTGTACATCTCTCACAAATTTAATTTTATTACTTAAATAATCCGGAGTCAATTTGTTTTTTATTTTGAAAATCATATCTATTGTTCTGAAAAGAATTCGCTGTTTAACATCCATAAAATGAAGTACCTCAAGCATTGTACTTATCGGTGTGTATTTATTACATTTCAGAATTATTCTCATAGCTTTGTTCTGTATCAGTTGGAGTTTGTGTATTTCATTTTGGTTTAAGTTAAATAGTAATGTGGAACAAAATTCAATATGTGGACCAATTAAGTTTTTATAAAGTAAAATTTTTGTAGACATGTTTTTGACATTTTATTCATTATATAATCCAATGATTTTTGAAATTAAGATGTTCATCAATAATTATTCCTAAGTATTTGATTTCATTTACTTTATCTAGTTTGTTTCCCATAATTTCAATAGTTAAATTAGGATATGAGAGATTGTAATGAGATAATTTAAATTTGTTACGTATTAACATATATTTAGGCTTACTTATATTTAAACTTAAACTATTATCGCATAGTCATTTACTTATTAGAGATAAATCATAATTCATCGAATGTCATTACCCGTAACATATATCATTGTATCGTCCGCAAATATTTTACAATATATACATATTTTACAATATCGTTAATATCGTTAATGTATAAATTAAAAAGGATTGGTCCAAGAACTGTTCCTTGCGGAACACCATGCTTGGTTTGTAATTTATCTGATAAACTATTTCTAAATTTGACACTTTGTGTTCTAGAATTAAGATGATTTAAACCAATTTAGTACATCACCTGTAAGGCCAATTTTCTCCAATTTACACACTAGCAATTCTCTGTTTATAGTTTCAAATGCCCGCCGGAAATCTAAAAATACTGCTAATATTACATGATTGTTTTCTAAAGACTTGTACCACATATATTTAAAATCACTGACTCACAAGAATGAAGTTTTCGGAAGCCTGATTGGTTGGACACTAAAACACGGTTTTCATCACAGAATTTCAATAATTGATCTTTAACCTCAATTTCTAAAATGTTGTCGTACACTGGAACTATATTTATAGGTATGATGCATGATGTTTTCCTCCCCTCTGGAAATTCACCGTATTGTAATGAAGAATTTAAAACATCGAGAAATTGATTTCCTATTAAGTACCTTGAAAGCATCTTGTACTATTTTGGTTGTTAACATATCCTCTCAGTCTACTGTATTCTTTAAATCCATAACTATTTCACGTAGTTTCGCCATAGTTATTGCTTGAAATGAGTGGAAGTTCCCTTCCGGATCGACATTTTTTAGAATTTGTTCATAATTATTGCCAAAGTTAACATTGGCAATAATTTCATCTATACTTGTGAGAAAGAATGTATTAAATTTATGAGCAATTATCTCCTCATTTGTCTCTTTTATATTCGAAAACTGAATACTTTCACTAGTAGCAGAATTTTTATCTGGTAATAGTTTCTTTAACTGTTTCCATAGTTCTCGTCCATTATGAGAGTTTGTGGTAATTACATCGTTATAATATTTTTCTTTACCTGTTCTTATCATTTTACTAACTACATTTCTTTTTTGTCGATATGCTTCCCAATCTTCATGTTCATCTGTGAACGCTGCATTTTTATACTTTAAATCCTTTTCCCTCAAGTTTTCTATAATTTCTTCATTAATCCATTTATTTATCAAAATGTTTAGCTTGTATACTAGTTTCCTTTATTGGGCATATTTCATCTAGCGATTTGGTTATGTTACTTACTTAGTGTAGAAGCTACTGTGTTAGTGTCTGATATATTATTTTCCATGGTTTGTCTAGTAATAAATTTTGAAATAAATCCAAATCATAATTCTTTAATAATCGTTTTTTATTACTACATATTGGTGTTTAATAGGGCCAAGCCATTAAGACGACTTGTGATTGTTATAGTTTTTAGGTAAGTTTTCAGTCTTAAATTCGAAGTAATAATTAACAGAGAGTTGTAGCTCTGGGATGCTGAATATGAATCAGGTGTCTCTTTAGCTCAATCACCCACCAATTTTTAGTAAATCTCGAAAATAACCTAAATTATGAGGGTTTTTTTCGCGATTTACTGAAAAATGGTGGGTGATGGAGCCAAACGGACACCTGACTCGTATTCGGCACGTCGAAATACATGGCGGTCACCCAATGGAGTTCTAGGAACAGACCAGTTTTTTTATTTTGTGGAGCTTGTAAAATACATGTAAAAAGTAAGTCATTCTTTGGAGTACGTATATGAATTCACATATACTTTGCATGAGTATATAGTTTTAGATGTCATCATATTTTGTATGTAATTTTAAAATCGGATTCTTTAAAATTAAAAATTTTAAAGTCAAATCTGTCATGAAGTTTTTACTGTTCTTGAATCTGCTGACAGATTCTCTAACACTCTTACTCCTGTTTAATTCTTCCTAACCACTAGAAAAGCAGTTTATTTACACCATTCCCCAGTGTACACGTAATATCCTAATTCACGATCCGTTTGAAAATATCCCACGCCCAAAATATATATAATACAAATATGAAAACCATGTTGACTCTTTAAAAATCGATAATTCCTCCACTAATTATAGTTGAATATTTTTATCATGTCAATTTGCAATGTGTCGAGGCTAATTTAAATAATAGTGTACAAAACGACTAAGTATACCATTATCTCTCTATCAAACAGCGTGTTGGATCTCTCATGTAATTATTTAATTAGCAAATAACCTGAACGACTATGTTGATTATATATTTCACGCGTAATAAATACGAATGTTTCATTATATTTATTTTTCTGGATTATGTACGGTCGTCTAGTGAATATTAATTATTGACTCGTCATCCACACACACGGTCCCGGAGAAATTTACATTAACCCTTTTAAAATACATATATGTCCCACTTAAATATGTGTACAGGGTCAGTTGGGATATGTATAAATAAGTTATTTTAGTACATTTCAATTTCACAGCGTATGTTTTTTAGTTCAGTTTGGAGTTGTTTTATGTTTCTTTTTTTAACTTTGGAGTGACATTTGCTCGAAGAGTTTGAGTTTATTGTTATTCTACTATTCGTAATACGAGTATGCTGTAGCTAAGAAAAGTTGCTTAGTTTTTGATACCCTGGGGACTAAAATGTATGACCTGGCTAGAGTTGTTTCTTTTATAAAATATATATATCCATTAGTCGTCAAAAAATAGTCGAGTTCATAAGGGCACAAATAAAAATTTTCCAACGAAGCGCAGTGTGCGATGGAGTTAAACTGAATGAATGAATATGCAAAAATAGCATTTATATAGCTGGAAGCTAATACATAAACGTTAAAACCCATAAAACAATACCCCACATCGGTAGTGGGGTGGTAGTGATAGGGGAGTGGTAGTGGGGGTGGATGAAGTAAAAAAATGTTTTGAGGTTTCTGGTTCTTGTACATACACTAAATCATAATTTTTTTTCATCCCCTTTAATAAGGGGGTGGGGGTTGGTGATGGGGGGGGGGGGGTGGCTAATGCCAAAAATTTTTTTGAGACCTTAGCTTTTCTTGTATATACTAAATACCAATTTTATGGACTCTTACCTGCTTGATTTACCCATTTACCCCAAATTTACCCCAATTTACCCCCCAACCCTTCGACGGAACAAGATGAAAATATAATCTAGTTCTAGATCTCGTTAAAGTACATATGTGTACCAAATTTCAAGTCAATATCTCAAACGGTTCCAGAGTAAACGTACGCACAAAAAAAAGTTACAGACAGACCGACAGGCAGACAGCATTTTTTTTTTCGCTCAAACTTAAAATCTTGACGTTTCATGACATTTTAAGCCTATTTGAACAATAAAAATTTTAAAAAAATTTTTTGTCGTTACTATACTTCCACTGGATGTGGAAGTAATTACATCCTATAGAAAGTCTTTCGATGGAAAACCTAACATTAAAACTAGTAACCTTATTGGCCCTTATTTCAGCACATAGGATGCAAACTTTAAGCAAAATAAAAGTAAATAATATATTAAGGTGGGAAGATCGTATTGAGATATTAATAGAGGATACAAAAAAAACCTCTGGCAAAAATAAATCGCAACCAGTGCTGGTTTTACCTTATTTTAGAGATATTACGGAACTTTGTTTAGCTTCAACCTTAGACGGCTATTTGTCAAAAACTGATACATTCAGGCCTCAAGAAAATAGTCTAATACTAATATTGACAATAAAAAAGCCGATACACCCTGCATCTACGCAAAACATTGGGAAAGTTCTAAAGTTGAGGAAAGATAAAGAGTAGAGTAGAGGTAAGTTTTCGTAGAAGGAAGTGTGGCTAAGGAAGTTGCCGGAAGATAGGCAACGCCTGGTATGGTAGGGGGGTGTTTTATATCGAAAAATATTGCGTTATGCTGTCTGATTTGGGTAATATTGCGGATTAGCGGACTATCGCCCAGTTTAAACTGGTAGAATTCTTGTGATGTTTCTTGAACGTAGTCCGCTAGTGACAACGTGCATAAAGATCTCTGAGGGAGGTGTACCTACCAGAGTCTAAAATGAGACGCCTAAATTTATGTTCTAATATCCTTAATTTTCGCATTGTCGTGGCCGGGATGCTGCACCACACCGGCGCCGCGTATGTGATGGCCGGCCTGATTACCATTGTGTACAACAATTTTTTGTTCGTCCTGTTGAGTCCGCTACCTCTTGCCACTGAAACCGGTACCGTACCTCACCTTTATAGTTTTTAAACATAACAGGTAAATAATCTATGAAAGAAGAGTTATGAATATGAACAACAGCCAGAAGGCTAAAATTCATTAAAATTGGAATATTTATACAATTTGTTTTTTTTTTTGAGAATCGCCAAATGTGCACAACTGAATGTCTAGCCTATATGTAATAAAGCCAGAGCCTGGGCCCCGGGAATTTATCCCCCCCCCCCTGCGTCTCCTGTCGGCGGTCCTGGCCCGACCAATTAATATCATAGAGTAATGTTTTTTTTAAAGTGAACTAAAAAAATTGCACTTCAAACATTTTTTTAAGTTCCTCTAATAAAATGTATACTCTTGACCCATCAGATATTGGAGTTACGGTCTATGCCTTTGTGTATGGGATCGTAAATTGAAACTCACTTTGTTTATTGTATAAATATAGTAGCAAACAATGTCAACAATTTTGTTATGATTTATATACATTCAAAGTTACATTTTATATTTTTTGTAGGCATTTAATTTGCTATAAAATTATTATTTTCAATTAAAATTTCCAACCGATAAATTTTTCATTTAATGAACGATACATGACGCTCACTCATGCCATATGATGCATACTTTAGATGTGGAGAAATAAATCCTGACAAATATTTCATGAATTGTCTCTGAGAGCAAAATAATAATTAATATGCATTGGATAAAAAGATATTTTTACAAATTATTTTTTGCTGTTGCCCTGTTGTTCTGAAGGGGCAGTCAAAAGTCAGATACATATTTTGAATTAAAATACAGAAGTGGAATACTTCACACAATTTTTACATCAAATAAAAATATGCTGGTAACAATCATTCTAATCGCGTATAAATATTTTATTTATCAATTTAATTTTATTCACTTATTTAACGTAGGCTAGGTCAAGAAAACTCAACAACATTTGGTGTAATAAAGAAAGGCAACGGGATGATTGTAGAGTTCAATAATTCTATTAACAATCGGTGTGCTATAATAGTCCAATAACTATAAAAATTTCCATCACAAAAAATGTTATCTGAGATTTTCCTTCAGTAACTGTTAGTGGAGGGTTTATACGTCACAAAACCACAAAAATCCGTTCTGGGGGGGGGGTGACGCAACCCCCACCCCCCCTCCCGTCAAAAAACCACCCCTTCGGTGAAATAAGCTTTATTTTACTGATAACTCGTTAACCGTTGAAGATATAAAAAAATTACTCATAATAAATAAGAAAGCTTGACTAATTTCCCAAAAAAAATTCTATTGTAATTTTGTTGTATATACCATGGTTTTCTAGAAAATCGATATTGAAAAAAATTCCAAAATTTGTATTTTTAATACGCTCGAATTTTCGTTTATTCGAAATTTTTTTCGTGCGGCCTATAGGAGAAATTGAATTGCTCGAAAACCATACAAGCTAGGAATAAAAATCAAAATGGGCTCTAAAGAGGATATAAAATACTCTCTTGTGTTGCTATTTTTGATGGCTATTGATATTTATTAGTATATCTTAATTTTATGCGCCTCTAGCTATTCACAGGCCCATAAAAAATAACTGACTTTAATACGAGTTATAAATGCATAATCTTTTAGTTCAGTGTAGTACTTCAATGCAGAAAAAGTTAGGAATAAAAATATTCACATTTACAAATTTACCAGCATGTTGAAGTTAGTCAAATTTTGGCCAATTTTTATTGCTTTCTAAAAATTAAAAGAAAAGACCAAAACATCTTAAAAATTTAGCTCAAAAAATTGTTCAATAAAATGGAAGAAATTGAAAAGAGGAAAAACGGCCAAACTTTGGATTACCTATATGAAAATGGTTATATTGGCAAAATCAAAATAAAAAATATCAAATAGGCAAAAATTTGGCTAGCTTCAACATGCTGGTACATTTGTAAATGTGAATATTTTTATTACTAACTTTTTCTGCATTGAAGTACTACCTTGAACTAAAAGATAATGCATTTATAACTTATATTAAAGTCAGTTATTTTTTATGGGCCTGTGAATAGTTAGAGACGCAAAAAATTAAGAGATAACTAACTATATTATATTGTTATTTTTATATACTAATAAATATCAATAGCCATCAAAAATGGCAACGCAAGAGAGTATTTTATATCCCCTTTAAAACCCATTTTGATTTTTCTTCCGAGCAATCCAATTTTTTCTATAGGCCACGCGCAATAAATTTCAAATAAACGAAAATTCGTGCGCATTAAAAATACAAATTTTGGATTTTTTTTCAATATTGATTTTCTCGAAAACCATGGCATATACAACAAAATTACAATAGGACTTTTTTTTAGGGACTTAGTCAAGTTTTCTTTTTTATGATTTTTTGATGAGTAGTACTTAAGAAACTTAATTTTACACATCAAGAACTACCAGAATTCAGAGTTTTAAAGAGTTTGAGCGAAAGCCATTTCCCATAAGGATTTAACTGTTGCGGAATGCACGTAAAGTCCAACTTCAGAGGGCTATATCTCCAAACTATGAGTTTTTAGGACATAGTGCCCATGGAGACTTTAGATCTACTCATCAAGGACTACCAGAATCGAGAGTTTCAAAGAATTTGACTGAAAGTCATTTCCCATAAGGATTCTGTGGGGTCCTTTGTACCTATACCCTTTGAACTAATTAACAGTAAAATGAATTCAGTAACGTTTAATTAAATTTTAAATAACCTAAGGTCTCTTTCACCCCAATTGGGGTGAAGGAGAGTTACTCATAAATCATATATTTAGGTGCAAAATGGCATTCTAAACACTTTTTTATTCTTGTAATTTTTCTCAAAAATGTAAACTTAAGCCAGGAAATTTAATTTTTATACTTCATAGCAAAGGAAAAAAAGTCATTCAGCATTATAACAATTTCGCCCCCCCCCCCATAAAAACTGCTTAAAACAGACCCCCTGTATGTGATTATCCAAGTAAATGCATCGGTCATAAACAAGTATATCATATCATGTTTGCAAGAGTTCAACATATTACGTGGGAATCTCACACCCAGCACGCAACTCATTGTTCATGGCATGATAAAAAAACCCTTCCCATTGAAGACTTATTCAATTAATGAATTTTATATTAGTCAGACGCCAATTTTTATGACATGAATAGTTTTATTAATTTGTCTTTTATGACTTGAAAATTATGCTGACGATGGCGTACTTTGAATATTAGCCCAATTGAGATACTCACAGTAAAATCTCGTCACTTTTAACAAATCATCTGTCAATTCATTTAGAATTTATGATTGCAACTAAAAACCAGAGTTGTAAAATGTACAGTTAATATCAAGGGCGGACTTAGGGAGGGTAAACTCCCGGATGAGTACGATTTTTGAATTAATGCAGCATTAAAATTAAGCATTAAATAAAATTTAAAACATTTTCTCTTTATCAAGCGTTTATTTTTTTAAAGTAGTAGGAGTAGAAGAGTAGATATATAGTTTGTTCTCCGTAAATGTAGGTTTTCAAGCATTTCTAAGTTGCGGAATTTTGGGAAAATAGTTTTCAATGCATTATTTAAAATGAGAGAAATTACAAATTTATTATGACAAATAAATATAGTTTATTAAACGAAACATATATAAAAATAAAATCATATTTGGAAAACAACTAATTAAAAATCTTAACTTATACTTAGTAAAATACATTAATTAAATAACAAAATCCGTCATTATACTCTTCGCAAAAACAAAAAGTACCTATATTGCATTTGATCGGCACACTTCTAAAACAGTAAATATCGCTCGTAGAGAAAAAAATGTTCATACCATGATGTTAGTGAACGAATTCTGAACAACTTTCAAAATGTCCGTCGATCCGTCTGTCCGTCCGTCACGTTTCTTGTAAGCACGATAACTTAAGAAAGAAAAGTCCGATTGTATTGAAATTTGGAAAGTAAGTTAGCGTTAGCTAGAGGAAGAACCCCATTGTTTTTGAAAAAAAATCAATCAGTAAATAAAAAAGTTATTAATCATTTAAATAAAAAAAAAAAAATTCTTAATTTTTGTCACTTGTACTTAAATAGAAATCTTGCGAAATGTTATTCCTCTATAATTTTTGTTCGTTTGTACATTTTACTAATGTATATATTTAATAATAATACGTCTAATCCATTGAAATATAATCCTGGAAGGTTATACACAGACATTCAATTTTTACAGTAATGGCCAAATAGCTAAAGCTTTTGTCTTGCAATCCAAAGGTAATTTCCTTAAAAAACACACTCCCATGAAAAACCCTTCCCATCCAAACCAATTTCTTCATAACCTCCCCCTCCACCCCCGTTAACCCCTCGCTGAAATCTATTCAAATAATTTGCTTAAAAGGCAAAAAATGTTTTTATACTCATGACACCTGAAGCAGGGTTTTTGCACGTTATTTTCCCTGCATAAACTAAATATTACTCGCTCATCTAGTTAAACACTAAAAACTTGAAGTCTGAAATCGCCGATACGAAAACTATGGCCTATGATTGAACTGTAAAGAGAGCGTTTTATCACATAATAAATTCACACAGTCTGAAGGTCATTTGCCACAACATCCGGCCGTCACGTCACTCGCGCGATAGGTACGCGTTCATGTGACGTAATGTCATAAAAGATTGTAAAATGAAATATATATTTACTATATAAAATGACCCCAAAGTGGCATGTGAAAAGAGAGTTAAATACAATAAAAATATCTGCAATCTGCAAATCTGCAATCTGTAATCCAAAGGTCTTATGTTCGAATCCCTGACAAGGTGGTTGTTTTTTTTTCCATTTTTTTTTCGTATAGTTTTTTCATAACAAAGTTTGTATAACAAAATTTATGTGCATGCCCAAAAACTAACATTATTTACAAGAAAAATGCGAAGAGTATCCTATAGAATGTGAAACAATTATATGAAAAGCTCAATAAATCGGCGAAGAGTATAATGCTTCCACTATTACTTCCACATCCAGTGGAAGTATAGTAACGACAAAAAAAATTTTTAAAATTTTTATTGTTCAAATAGGCTTAGAATGTCATGAAACGTCGAGATTTCAAGTTTGAGCGAAAAAAAATTTCTGTCTGTCGGTCTGTAACTTTTTTTGTGCGCACGTTTACTCTGGAACCGTTTAAGATATTGACTTGAAATTTGGTACACATATGTACTTTAACGAGATCTAGAACTAGATTATATTTTCATCTTGTTCCGTCGAAGGGTTTGGGGGTAAATTGGGGTAAATTTGGAGTAAATAGGTAAATCAAGCAGGTAAGAGTTCATAAAATTGATATTTGGTATAAACAAGAGAAGCTAAGGTCTCAAAAAAAATTTTGGCATTAGCCACCCCCATTACCACCACCCCCCACCCCATTATTAAAGGGGATGAAAAAAAATGTGATTTAGTGAGTGTACAAGAACCAGAAACCTCAAAATATGTTTTTACTTTATCCACCCCCCCACTCCCACCCCCTGTCACCACTCTCACCCCACTACCGATGTGGGGTATCGTTTTATGGGTTTTTGGGGTAGAGGATTTCAAATATTATAATATTAAAGTTCCATAAACAATTATTTCCAGATACAAAATTTTTTCGTTGTGTGACTTGGATAGAAAATCCGGATGTGGAAGGTTTTTTTTTATTTCCTTCTATTATTCATTATTTTGTGTTAGTCAAATTCAGTGAAAGAGGACAAATTCAGGTAATAATGACATAATCGGGTAAGTGACACACAGCAAGTTTTTTATATTTTCATAAACTTACTTGAAATAATAATATTTATTTGTATTTTTGGTAATTTCACCCATATTTTTATATTTTACGTAAATAAATATAAATTATTTATATTTTTCAATTCATTGGGTAAGATGTTGAATATTCTGCTAGTAAGGTATACATAGCATTTCTGACCAATGTTTTTTTTTACATCTAGGATTTATACAAATATTTTCTTTAGTTCTAGTTTTGTATTGGTGTTCAATTGGCAATACATTATTCTAATTCTTAAATCCAAAAGTAAGTATACTAATACAATAAAGCTGTCGTAAATCAAATATTTGAGTTTCTTTATACAGATCATCTGACGAATAATTGTAGTCTTTATTATACATGATAGTCCACTCAAATTAGGAAAAAAAACCGCCGTTTTAGAGAAAAATTTTGAACAGCAGTTTCTCTGCCTAGATAGTAAGTACTCAACTGTTAGAACAATTTTTTGCTTATGCGCAGAAAAAAAAGTAATGATTTTTGAGATATATACATATATACGTTTTTTCGTGTTTTTTTTTTTCATTTAGACATATTTATCTCTAGTACAGTACCTAGAGGTAAAAAATATGCAAAACTTCGGAATAATGACGTATTGAACGGATTTCGTTCATTTTTGGCAGTATAATAGTCAATGCTTCACAGAAAAGTTTCTATATTGTGCGGAGGCTTGGTAATTTATAGGGGTTAGATGCCACCCCTCTCAGGGGTGGCACTTAAAAAATATATATATTTATTGGAGCTGAAGTAGAATCAAATTTTAAGAAGAAAAGATACTATGCAATTTTTCACATAAATTGATAATTTTTAAGTTATAATGATTTCAAAATTGCGATTTTAGCTTAAAAAATAGTATATTATATTACTAGGAGTAGAACGCACTCTTTTTTTGTGTTGAGCCCAGGATTTGCGGCTGAGGTGAAGCCGAAGCCGCAAACTGGGCGAAACACAAAAAAAGGCATTCTACTCCGTGTAATATATACTATTTTTTCTTCAAGCGTATTAAAATGCAAAAATTCATTTATTTATCATAAATGTACAAATATTCAAACTACAGTCTTACATGTTGACACAATATGACAAGTGGCTAGTGGATAGCGCGCCACCGGTGGCTTTCGGTATTAACATTATGTTACTAGTAAAACAATACCCACCGCGGTGGCGCTTTCGGAACTAACATTATGTTACTAGTAAAACAATGTCCACTACGGTGGCGTTCGGTACTAACATTTTGTTACTAGTAAAACAATGTCCTACTTCTACTTTTGTTTTTGGTGACATAATTTAAACATTTTAATACGCTTGAAGAAAAAAGGTATTTCCAAACAGCTTTCGTCAAGTATCTCGAAAAGTATTACTTTATCGAAAAAATGTTACAGACCAATTTCAGAAAGTACAAACTGGGAATTAATTATATTTTTTTGTTTATTGATGGAGGATTAATAATTTCGGAGATATTTAAGTTTACATTTGGCATCCAAGTGTTCATAAGATAATTATTTAGAGTGATACTTAAATATCTCAGAAACTGTAACACCTACGTCAAGGATGCTAATAGGTAGAATAATAGGTTATTAATTAAGCTTTCAACTGTTTTTTATTTGTTTCTGTAGCATAAAAAACAAAGAAGTTATGACCGAAGCAATGTGCGTCTACACATTTTTTGAATAACAACGTCGCCATTTTGTTACTGTAATTAGCCAGTAATTAAAAAAAAAGAATTTCAAACACTGTTTCTCATTAATATACAGCATGACGTAGATGCTCAAATTTTTTGGTTTGTGTACAGCACTTGCTTTAGAAAAAAATACAGTTTAAACTATAAAGGTATTTTCGATAAAACGTAATTTTTTTTCCTTTTCCAAATAACTCAATAAATATTAGTTTTATTGAAAAATGGGTAGAGACTAAAAATAAAGCTCATAAACTCATAATGAATCTCGCTTGTTATTTATTTACATAGATTTAATAGTTTCGGAGATATGAAAGTTTACAAATGGCGTCCGAACGTTTATAAGACGAAAAATGCAGTTTAAATGTTAAATATCTCAGAAATTGTGACACATACGTCACGCATGCTAAGAAATGAAATTAAAGACAATTAATCGCGCTTTCAAATTATTTTTTACTCGTTCCTGTAGCATAAGAAATAAAGAAGTTATGACGGAAAAATGTGCGTATTTATATTTTTTCTATATAAAAAGGTCGCCATTTTGTTACCCTAATTATCCAGTAATTTAAAAAAATTATCTCAAATACAGTTTTTCGTTAAAATACAGCATTACCTAAATGCTCAAATTTTTTTGCTCATATAAAGCACTTGCTTTAGAAAAAAATGCATTTTAAACTTTAAAGTAATTTCGAAACCCTTGGGATACCAAATATAAACTTAAATATCTCCGAAATTATTAATCCTACATCAATAAACAAAAAATATAATTAATTCCCAGTTTGTACTTTCTGTAATTGGTCTATAAATTTTTTTCGATAAAGTAATACTTTTCGAGATACTTGACGAAAGCCGTTTGGAAATACCTTTTTTTTAAGCTAAAATCGCAATTTTGTTGTAACTTAAAAACTATCAATTTATGTGAAAAATTGCATAGAACCTTTTCTTCTTAAAATTTGATTCTATTTCAGCTCTAATAAATATACATATTTTTTAAGTGCCACCCCCTGAGAGGGGGTGGCACTTCTATAAATTAGCAAGCCCCCGCACAATATATAAACTTTCTAGTGAAGCATTTACTATTATACTGCCAAAAATGAACGAAATCCGTTCAATATGACATTATTCCGAAGTTAAAACCTCTAATTACTGTACTACTCGAGAAGTACGCGTTTTTAAGGCTAAATGAACATAGGTAAACGTGTTCAGAATACGACTTCCTACAAAAAAGGTTCTATGCATTTTTCCGATTATAACATTGGCTTTTCCGGAAATGTCAACTTTGTAAATAAATAAATAATAATTCCTCTAAAAAATTGATGAAGTGGGGGGGGGGGGGAGAAAATATACAGAAATGTCAACTTATATCTCAAATTTCCAACTTTTGCCAAGTCTGACAAAGTTGTACGTACCCCCTAACCCCCCTCGCTACACCCCCGTGTATGTTTGAATTACTGTAAATTATTTTGATTTTGTGGGTAAGTGTAAGAAAAGCGTGTATGATTTCTTGTGAATTGTGACCGCTTAACTTCGCCATTTATTTTTCATGTTTTATTTTATTATAAATTGTATAATTAATTGTCATGTTTATATGAAAAATAATAAAGTCGTGTTATTATTATTATTTTAATATAATGATTTTCTAACCTTTTAAATAAACAATGACAAGGATTGGTCATTGTCGAAAAACCCCACATATTTAATTTTCTGTTACATAGAAAAAATTGTTTCCGATTGATATTCTTTTGTCTTTTTTTAATAACTGATAAAACTTGATTAGTGTGTATGATAATATCAATGAAAGGAGATAAAACAGAGAAGTTTTCAAAATAATTGTAACATCTAGACGACTTCTTAAGTTACATTACCATTACAATTCTTTTTCTATAAATGTATTTTTTATTTTTTCTGAAAAACACAAATTTTTCTTTTGGAAGTTTAGTTGTTTCGGATAAAGAAAAAAAATCATAATATCAAAAATTAAATCGACTGCGTAATAATTACATAAATTATAAAAAGTGTAGATTTTTTTTTTTAAAAGTACAAAAATCGGCATTATAAAAAATCCGTAGCATTTTTCACGCATGCATGGTTCTATGGATGACAAATGATCCCCTGTATCTTCCTGTTCAGGGTTGGCATCGCTTTACCAAACACCCCGTATAATAAATCAATAAATTATTATTATTATCAAAAACAAAAAATCACACCAATAAATTTTGACATTAAAACTCTTACCTTTTCGAAAAGAAGAGAAGAAATTAAGTTTCCAATGGCACTGACACTCGCACTGGAAGCTGTGGTATCGTTGAAATCACCGTCGGTGCGGAACAAGTGCAGTTCAACAGGTACGCAGTTATAAATGAACCTCGACGTCGGCGTCGGGACGCTATATAATCTGACAACTGTGAGTAGGTGCATTCAGATCTTGCGTATATCAGGTGGTCCTTTTGGGGTTCGCCATTTAGCGGTAATGATCTTTGATATAGTCAGAAAAAAAATGTAATGAATATAAATTAATGATGTTATAAGGCGTAAGACTTAAAGCATAGTTTCGTGTTCGCTTTTAAAGACGCAAATTAGTAAAGATGATACGTTGAATATGGTTTTTAACTGTGCTCTGTTTTTAAGAAATCTTTGAATAAATATAATATCGATTTATTAATTATATTATACAGTTGAAAATATTATTTTGGGAATTAGCAGATGTCATTTGATTCGTGAATAATTCCTACAAGAAATTTTCTTTTTTATACAGTGTGTTTCACTTCTTGTAAAGACACTCCTGTATCTTCTTTATTTGTGGCCGAATGAATTTCAAATTTTTATCAGCCATACAAGTCCATAAGACGACTTTATTCAACACATAAATGCCGTCTAAATCTAAAACGCCGGCCAACTACGATAGAAAGAAAATGTCAATTTTCGAGAAATCATAGTAGGCTTAGAGATAGACAAAAATTTTGTTAATGAAAGTTGTTCAGGATCACTTCATATGCTCCTCTGTAAAATTTTGTGAAAATCGGAATATTTAAAAAAAAATTTTTTTGTTTCACTTCTCGTGAAAACACCCCTGTATCTTTTTTATTTGTGGCCGAATTAATTTCAAATTTTTATCAGCCATTCAACTCCATAAAGTGACTTTATTCAACACAAAATGCCGTCTAAATCTAAAACGCCTGCCTACTGCGATAAAAAGCAAATGTTCATTTTCGAGAAATCATAGTAGGCTTAGAGATAGATAAAAATTTTGTTAATGAAAGTTGTTCAGGATCACTTCATATGCCCCATGTCGTCTAAATCTAAAACGCCGGCCTTAGAATAATTATTAAAATCTAATTACTTTAATGAGTTTTAACATCTGTCAAGAATATGTAGGTTGGTAGGATGCTGTCATATAACGAATTCTTTTTGAATTAAATTGGTGGCCCTGAAAAGGGCCGTTGTTTTTACAGAGAAGACTACTAATAACGAATGATAATATCATCGGAAAAAAAATACAGATAAAACAAAAGCCGCAGTGTTAGTAAAGTTCAAAAATTAAAGAAGTTTTTTTCTTTACTTATTTATTATATTGGGCCCCTTTCCACTAACCCACCCTCAAGTGTAATACACTTCTCAATCCGTTTTCTGTTATTTATTACAACTCTTCGCAGTTCTTGAGCTGTAACTTCCAAACACGCTTGCCTTATCCTCTCACAAAGCTGCTCTACATTTTGAGGTCTGGTCATATAAACTTTGTTTTTAATGTGACCCCAAAAATGAAAATCCATTGGAGTGAGATCAGGTGATCTGGGTGGCCAATGTATTAGAGGGCTATTTCGTCCTATCCATCTTTGGGGAAAATGTTCATTCATCCATGCTCTCACTACCACGGAATTGTGGAGTGAGAGTTGAAAATACAATTGTTCCAAAGGAAAATCAACTATTGCATTCCAAAGATCATTATTTAAAAATTCTAGCAAATTTAACGCATTTATATTTTGAAAAAAGAAAAACGGCCCTATTATTGTTTCGTTAAAAGTTCCGCACCACACATTTACCTTCTGGGAGTATTGCCTTTTACAATTTATTATCCAATCAGGATTTTCTACTGCCCAGAACCTAGAGTTTTGTGATGACACTACCCCATTGGTGGAGAAAGTTGCCTCATCCGTGAAGATTACTTTCTTCAAGAAGTCTCTATTGTTTAAATAATTACCTTGGATCCATAAACAATATTCTAGTCTTCTCTCTTCATCACCTTCCTCCAAGGTATGTAAAAATTTTGGTTTAAACGGTTGTAGCTTATGGCGTTTTAAACATCTCCAAATTTTTGATGCCGACAAATTAAGGTCACGAGCCATATTTCGAAGACTGGTAGTGGGATTGGCGTTAAACGCCGCTAATATAACATTATCATCTCCGTGATTTCGATTAAGATGTACTCTCGGTTTAAGCATATTGCCAGTTGTATTGAACAAGTGACATATTCTTGCTACGGTACCATGGTGTATTGGTTGTCTTAGAGGATGTCTTAAATTAAATTCTTCTGCTGCTTCTCTTGAAGACCGTACATTTTCACCGACTATCTTTATTATTTCAATTTTTTCATCAGTAGTTAAAAGTATTCTAACCATTATGAGCAAAGATATGAAATAAGGAAACTTTAGTATGAATTAAATTATTAAAACAAGAAAAACTAACAAACTCCACAGAAAATAACAAGAATCACTTCTGTCATGAAAGCAACGACGAAATAAATAAAACAATACATATTGACATTTAATTTCACGGCACTCTTAACATTTAAAACAATAAAACCGTCCATGTTGCTAAATTTCTGAGCCGATAAGAAGGAAGGATATAATGGAGAGTCAAAGAGACAAAAAGAAAAAAAGAAAAGATATTACATTCAACTTGATATGTAAAAATAAAAAGACCTTTTAGTGTTTTATTGAATGCTGATTTTTGTTCACAACTTTCATTTGTTGGAAAAAGTTCTCTTTATGTGTTCTCTTTTTTTTGAAAATATTCCGATTTTCACAAAATTTTACAGAGGGACATATGAAGTGATCCTGAACAACTTTCATTAACAAACTTTTTGTCTATCTCTAAGCCTACTATGATTTCTCGAAAATTAACATTTTCTTTTTATCACAGTAGGCAGGCGTTTTAGATTTAGACGGCATTTATGTGTTGAATAAAGTCACTTTATGGAGTTGTATGGCTGATAAAAACTTGAAATTAATTCGGCCACGAGAAGTGAAACAAAAAATTTTTTTTTTGAAAATATTCCGATTTTCACAAAATTTTACAGAGGGGCATATGAAGTGATCTTTTCATTAACAAAATTTTTGTTTATCTCTAAGCCTACTATGATTTCTCGAAAATTGACATTTTCTTTTTATCGCAGTAGGCCGGCGTCTTAGATTTAGACGGCATTTATGTGTTGAATAAAGTCACCTTATGGAGTTGTATGGCTGATAAAAATTTGAAATTAATTCGGCCACAAATAAAAAAGATACAGGGGTGTCTTCACAAGAAGTGAAACAAAATTTTTTTTTTGAAAATATTCCGATTTTCACAAAATTTTACAGAGGGGCATATGAAGTGATCCTGAACAACTTTCATTAACAAAATTTTTGTTTATCTCTAAGCCTACTATGATTTCTCGAAAATTGACATTTTCTTTTTATCGCAGTAGGCCGGCGTTTTAGATTTAGACGGCATTTATGTGTTGAATAAAGTCGTCTTATGGACTTGTATAGCTGATAAAAATTTGAAATTAATTCGGCCACAAATAAAAAAGATACAAGGGTGTCTTCACGAAAAGTGAAACACACTGTATATTACAGAAGGGGTTGCCCCAATCATTAATTTAAGTTTTCCACAAAACTATCTTGTCCGCTACGACCGCCATGTTGGGAAAATGACGGTCAATATCGGTTTTTTCCGATTATCTAATTTCCTGTTAATTTTACCCTAAAATGGGCTTGTTACCGATAGTTTCTTTTCGTTATTTTTTTTTGTTGGTATTCAATAGAATTCGATCATCTAGATAAGCTGTTAAAATTTCAGCTTCATAAGTATATCCAATCCTTAGATATTCAATGTTAAAGATTGGGTTTCAGTACAAAGTGCTTTGCCGACTCGTGACGTCATCTTGCATAAACAAAAATTGAAAAAGTACATTGTTTTTTTCATAACTTCTTTGTTTTTTATGCTATAGAAATAGAAAGGAAAACCATTTGAAAGCCTAATTAATAGTCTTTCATTTTCATTTAAATTAAATACTTCCTCTTATAGACGTTTGAACGCCACCTTTATGCTTCCAGGTCTCCGAAACCATTAATTCTACAGAAATTTAAAAAAAAAACTAAATTCATCCTCAATTTAGTAGCTTTCTCATTTGTCTCTAGCATGTTTTCGCTCAATGTAATACTTTTCGAGTTATTTGACTAACATTGTTTTGAAAAATCTTTTTTTAAGCTAAAATCCCAATTTTCAAGTCGTTATAACTTAAAGACTATCAATTTTTGCGAAAAGTTGCAAAGAATCTTTTCTTTTTAAAATTCCGTTTTATTTCATCTCCAATGTTTTTAATTATTACATCTCGACTGTCGCCTGATCAGCATCTACAAAGTGACGTCACGCGAAGCTCCGCCCCGTTTTCGCGCGGTCCAACTTTGGTAATTTATTTAAGGGCTTAAACGTCCGAATAAAAACTTAAAATTTGGAAATTGCTTTAAAAAGTGTTCAACTTTCGATTTCTGAAATAAAAAAAAATGCTGAACGGGCCTATTAGCTGTTACCAATATTATAGCGAATAAAAAAAGCTACCACTTATATCTAAACAATTTTTCTCTATTGTTAATACTTTAAGATTTACAGCCTCCAGAAAGGAAAAATTTTTGCTTCAGGGCAGATTTTTTAAATTATCTCAATTTCCGTTATTTCCACCTATTAATTTAGTTTATATATGAAGGCAAAAGTAGTGTAAATATTTCGTGCAAAGACGAGATTACCTTTTCCCCCCGTTTTCGAGGGTGCTGAACGCGATGGAAGTGATGAGAGAAGTTTTTGACCGCCACAACCCAGTGAAACGGCCAAAAATCACCCCTTTTATGGATCCCTTTATGTTTTCTTTATATATAAACGGGTCTGGGGAGTGATTTATTCACGGGTTATACTTGAAATAACATGGAAGGGGGTTATAGTGTAAGTAGAATCCAGACAGCAGGCCTAAGGGTTTGATTAAACTCTACCGAGGGGTAAAAACTCATTTTTTTTTAAATTATTCGGTTCAAACGCGTATCCCCCCGTTTTCGGTGTCGATGATCACGGGAAAAATATTCACCTTCATCTCCGACTCTCCTCAACCCCTATAATGAACGGAAACTTGATTTAAATTGATTTAATGCCGATTTAATAATACCTTTCTGTGAAACAATGTGCAAATCTTTAAATTTGTGATAAACGAATGGATCTCCAAAGAAATCTATAAATTTAATATTTACTTATTTTAAAATTTTTTGTATTTTTAAAATTTTTTTAAATATTTTATTTTATATTAGTTATTTTATATTAGTCGAAGAAACATTTATAGACGTGAAATATAATACTCGAGCGAGAGATTTGGGCCGAATATTAAACAAAAAGTGAAAATATACTTCTCGTGATCAGCGACACCGAAAACGCGTTTGAACCGAATCATTTGAAAAAAAAAAATGATTTTCCACCTCTCGGGAGGGTTTAATCAACACTCTAGGCCTGCTGTCTGGATTCCACTTCCTCTATAACTCCCTTCCATGTTATTTCAAGTATAACCCGTCGATAAATTACTCCCCAGACCCGTTTAAATAAGAAGAAAACATAAAGGGATCCATAAAAGGGGTGGTTTTTGGCCATTTCAGGGGGTTGCGGCGGTCAAAAACTTTTCCCACCACTTCCATCGTATTCAGCACCTTTGAAAACGAGGGAGGGAAGGTAATCTCGTCTTTGCACGAAATATTTACAAAAAAGTCGTCTTATATTGCTTCATTACATACACTCAAAGAAATAGTATGGGTAAATTCTACAAAAAAAAATGGTTAACTAACAATATCGTTAATTTTGTTAAACTAAATTATATTGATGGTATTTTTAAACAAGAGATGATTGTTATTTTAATTAATAAAAAGTTGTACAACAAAACAAACATTAACTTAAAAAATAGATGAATGATACTTTTATTTTTTCATCTGACTATTATTTTGTTGAATTCTGTCAAATTAAACTAGATAATAGGCGTCTGAATTTAAGATGCCAGCGCCAAAGTGGAGAACTCGTGAACTAATTATAGGCTGTTTGTTTATTTACTTGGCGAATACTTATATCGATTTTTTCTGTTTATTGTTATTTTTGGCGTTGAAAATAATAACATTAATAATATATGACCTAAAGGTTTGCAAGATTTTGTTGTACTTAAGTGATTTGCAAGATGTTAATGGCATTATTCAGCAAAATTCATCTTTTTTAGGTTATCTGGTTTTCCCCTTGAAAAGTACAGTTTCTTCGACATAAACGATGTCTGGCTAGTTAAATATTAATAAACTTAAATATTTCTTTAAATTTATGTACAGTTGTAGTTTAAATCACTTTTTTTTTCAGGAAACATGAGTGACATTTAGGTTAAGCATATTGCAATGTATGGAACATTTGGGAAGCACTAAAAATGTAAAAATTCTAAGTGTGTGTATGAAGGGGAATATGTTTTAAATGCAGGACATATTATTTTGTGTGGTACAACCCATATTCAACACAAAATTTAATAAATGTGTATGCTCTATGTTTACAAACAAGTGTCAGATCATGAAATTAGTGGTACCTACCTACATTGAATATAGGTAACTGAAAAGATATTTATTAATTCTTTAAGTGAAATAACTGAAACAGTATTTTGTAAAATATGAAATAGAAATATTCAGGGGTAAAACATAATAGTGCATGATGCAATAGTATACATTACTTTTATAAATATACTGAAATTGCATATTATATTCACTTATTTCAAAAATTTCACTTACAATGTGTGATTGTTCAGGCCATTATTATTGCTACTCGGGCCCCTCGGGCCACGGTTATTTGCACCAGCTTTTTCCCCTCTCAATAGTCTCAAAATGCCTGATTAAAGGTGTCTACATCAAAGAGGGTATGCTGAGAACATTGTCGTGCCAACTCAACTTTCACGAGTTGTCCCTGCAATCTACAAAGGATACCGACTAGGTTGGCTCCAGCAAATTGTATCTTGTGTAGCCCCTTTAAACGCTATCATATCTATAATAACTTAGCATCTCAGTTTATCATTATTTACTTATTGTTGATATCATCGTACACTAAAGAGAATGACAGAAAGGCCTATAATTAGTTTGACTATAGATCACCAGGTGGCGTACTCCTTATTTTCAGACGCCTATAGTATATTTTATTTTTAACTATTATCAAATTGTAATTCTAACCCAGTATTAGTTCGCTGTATTATTGTACTTGGTAGACAAACAAATATTATTGTCGTCTTCTAGAAGTTCTAAAAGAATTACCATAAAATTTGCTTGCTTATCACGTAGTCTATTACAGAAATTATTCCCAGATGACGCCACATACAAATCACTGACAATAATCAATCATGCATTATCTTATACTCTTATGAATTTATAGAAAATTAATAACATGATTGCAATGTTCAAATTCTTTCAGGGATCATCGATATATTTGGATGGATCTTATAAACGATCTCTAATCTTTGGTTTGGGTGGTCTGATGTGTCAATACTGAAATTTTGGCCACAGAAGACAGGAACTATATTATAGTTCCTGTCTTCTGTGTTTTGGCTAACCAAAAAAAAACTTCATCATACAATAAAGTGTAGATCAACCTAAAAATTAGTTGGTGAACAAAAAACAAAGTCGTTGTACTATTTAATTGTAGACCAAATTGAAAATGTTTAGTGAACATAAAAAAATGTCATTGTACTATTTATTTTGTTACAAGAAGATATGATTATTAAACTACTATTTGTTTACGAAAACAAATAAAGTTGTATGACTATTCTTTTCTGATCGATTTAACTATGAAACTAGATAGGCGCGATTTCATATGCTCTTTTTGGTTGAATTTACCTATCATTTTCTTTGAGTGTAGACTAATTAGCTGTTAGCAATATTGTGGATTATAAAATTTCCTAAAACTCTTTTCTAAACAATTTTTTTCCACGGTCAGTTATTAAAAAATTGTAGCAGCTCGAAGTTTGAAGAAGTTTCTTGAATTTCAGAATAAAATGTCTGCTCCGTTGTTCCGACGTTATTAATACTCATTACTAATTTTGCATAATCAATAAAACTTACAGTACACTCAAAGAAAATGATAGGTGAATTCAATCAAAAAGGGCATATGAAATCGCGCCTATCTAGTTTCATAGTTAAATCAATCAGAAAAGAGTAGTCATACAAACAACTTTATTTGTTTTCGTAAACAAATAGTAGTTTAATAATAATAATCATCTTCTTGTAGAACAACAAATTAAATAGTACAATGACATTTTTTTATGTTTACTAAACATTTTCAATTTGATCTACAATTAAATAGTACAACGACTTTGTTTTTTGTTCATCAACTAATTTTTAGGTTGATCTATACTTTATTGTATGATGAAGTTTTTTTGGTCAGCCAAATCTCAGTATTGAGACATCAGACCCAAACCAAAGATTAGAGATCGTTTATAAGATCCATCCAAATATATCCATGATCCCTGAGAGAGAATTTGAACATTGCAATCATGTTATTAATTTCTTATAAATTCATAAGAGTATAAGATAATGCATGATTGATTATTGTCAGTTATTTGTATGTGGCGTCATCTAGGAATAAATTCTATAATAGACTACGCGGTAAGCAAGCAAATTTTATGGTAATTCCAGGGTGTATTAAATACCCTGGGTAATTCCCTTTTAGAACGTCTAGAAGACAACAATAATATTGGTTTGTCTACAAAGTACAATAATACAGTGAACTAATACTGGGTTAGAATTACAATTCAATAATACTTAAAAATAAAGTCTACTATTTATCTAGTTTCATTTGACAAAATTCAACAAATTATTAGTAAGATGAATAAATTATAGTCTTATGCACCTATTTTTAAAAGCTTTTATTTAACTTGCAATGTTTGTTTGTATGTTTGTTTGTTGGTTAAGTCAAATCTTGCAAGCTGAATTTCGACTAGTTCTAATTAAGCTAGAGCTTTGAAATTTGGCACACGTGTATAAGTCCGGTGACAATGCAACATAGTATAGCCATTATCGGTCTAAATCCAATATGGCGGACGTCCCAAGATGGCGGATCGGCTTTTTAGTCATAACCCCCCTGATATGGGTATCAAATGAAAGGGTTTGACGAGTAAAATACGA
This sequence comes from Rutpela maculata, assembly GCA_936432065.2. Taxonomy (NCBI): domain Eukaryota; kingdom Metazoa; phylum Arthropoda; class Insecta; order Coleoptera; family Cerambycidae; genus Rutpela; species Rutpela maculata. Next base: position 217,089,178 of record OW386287.2, read on the forward strand.
TAAACAATGTGACGTCATTCTAAATCCAATATGGAGGACGTCCCAAGATGGCGGATCGGCTTTTTAGTCACAACCCCCCTGATATGGGGGTATCAAATGAAAGGGTTTGACGAGTAAAATACGATAAACAATATGACGTCATTTTAAATCCAATATGGCGGACGTCCCAAGATGGCGGATCTGCTTTTTAGTCACAACCCCGTTGATAGTGGGAAGTAGTGTTAGAGGGGTGAGAAGACGGGAGAGGGGAGGGGTGGATGGCGGTGGCAAATGAAGGGGTTTTGTCTGTTTGTTTGTAAAATAAGTGGACTAAAAAGTAAAAAATAAAATTATATAAAAAAAGCATTTTTAAGAAAAAGCTTTTATCTGAAAAAACTACTAAAAAGTAAAAATAATTTTTTTTAAATTCATACACATGGAAACCAAAAGCTTTGGGGGTGGTCAATTGAGCAAAGTAACTATGCAATATCACTATATGACCGCCCCCAAAGCTTTTGGTTTCCATGTGTATGAATTAAAAAAAAAATTTTTACTTTTTAGTAGTTTTTTCAGATAAAAGCTTTTTCTTAAAAATACTTTTTTTATATAATTTTATTTAACTTAAACATGAATTTATCATATGCAAGGTTTCTCGACGATATTCCGAAACCATCAGTAAAACTGTTCGCAGAAGATTCGCAGTGATGAAGACAACTAATATTATCATTTATCATTAGCATACCATGTTTTTTATTGTGTATCCTTATTATTAAACACGTAATTTTTTATGTATTACCGTTTCGATGGAGCTTTACCTAGGGGTATAAAAAATAGCCTACGACCTATTCTCAGACCTACCAAATATACAACAAAAATTTCATAAAAATCGGTCAAGCCGTTTCGGAGGAGTTCGATAACAAACACTGTGACACGAGATTTTTATATATTAGATGTTCCATAGGCAATTATTGCCACAAAATTTTTTCGTTGTGAGTGAGTTGAATCGAAAATCTGGATGTGGAAGTAATGATTCCTTGGGCAACGGTTTTTACTTCCACATCCAGTGGAAGTATAGTAACGACAAAAAAAAATTTTTAAATTTTTGTTGTTCAAATAGGCTTAGAATGTCATGAAACATCGAGATTTTAAGTTTGAACGAAAAAAATTCTGTCTGTCTGTCGGTCTGCCTGCCGGTCGGCCTGTCGGTCTGTAACTTTTTTTTGTGCGCACGTTTACTTTAGAACTGTTTGAGATATTGACTTGAAATTTGGTACACATATGTACTTTAACGAGATCCAGAACTAGATTATATTTTCATCTTGTTTCGTCGAAGAGTTTGGGGGTAAATTGGGGTACATTTGGGATAAATAGGTAAATCAAGCAGGTAAGCGTTCATAAAAATTGGTATTTAGTATATACAAGAGAAGCTAAGGTCTCAAAAAAAATTTTGGCATTAGCCACCCCCGTTACCACCCCCACCCCATTATTAAAGTGGATGAAAAAAAAAAGTGATTTAGTGTGTGTGTACAAGAACCAGAAACCTTAAAATATTTTTTTACTTTATCCACCCCCACTACCACCCCCTATCACCACCCCCCACCCCACTACCGATGTGGGATATCGTTTTATGGGTTTTTGGGATAGAGGATTTTAAGTATTATATTATTAAAGTTCCATAAACAATTATTTCCACATACAAAATTTTTTCGTTGTGAGTGACTTGAATAGAAAATCTGGATGTGGAAGTAGTGATTCCTTGGGCAGCGGTTTTTATTTCGAGCTAACTTCCACCGTTTCGGAGATATCTGCGAATAATAGCAAAAAACAGCTTACATTTCGGAGCCGAAAAAATTGCACAAACATGCAATCTTGACACGTTCATATTTTTCGAAAAACACCATTGGGACGGCCGTACGATGTCGCGACGTAAAGAGGAAGTCTTCCAGATAAACCTGATTGTAAATTGCATGGTGAAATTCGAAAATTCGGCTCGGGACGAACGAATCAAAAGTAGCATTTTGTGACATTTCAGAATATTGAAGATGTTTTTCCCACGAATTTTAGGTTAGGTTGTGTTCGCTGCTAGTTGTTTCTGACAAATGAGCATGCGAAAGCAGAATCGGTATCGCTTGACGAAGTCATCCGACTTTCACCCTCTGACGTCACGAGGGTAAAATCCGGCAGATTTTAATCGCTTATATTTCTGGAGGAATTTTTTTTTTTAATTTTTTGTTTTCCACGGGGTTTTTAATGATGTTAGTTTACGATTTTGAGTATTTTAATTCAATTTTATTTTTTGGGCAAGTTCCCTCTTTGCGAGACGCTGATGAATCCAAATTTGTTTGATTCGAGAAACCGGTCTTGTCTATTTTTACTAATTTTTGCCAAGTAATTGCCCTTAGATGTTACGCGTCTTTGCCACATTTATTTGTTTCGCCCTTTCAATAAGTCGCATCGTTAAAATTTCATATTCATTCTTTTTAATGATACCCATAATGACCATATCTCCACTTTGATTGTTTTTTGTGAATCGATTAAAAAGTTGAAAATATTTTCAAAGTACATTTTTGGCGTACTTGGCGTAAAAAGTATATTGTTTCTTTTCCCTTGCCCATAAAAATAAATTCCAACTTTGACTTACTTTTGAAAAAGTATATTGTACTTTTGTCTTTGACCAAAATTATACTTTTATTTTCAGTATATTTTCCCATGACCATAATATATTTTCGTTCTTATGGCCTGGACATAAACATGTTTTCTTAAGTGAAAAATCGGTGTTTGTTCGAATCTTTACCTGGTTGTGCCTTACGTCTTAACGAACGTATGCAAGGCCTTTTGTGCTAGTTTTCGGCTCTGAGACCTTTCCAACTTGCATGTTATGCTCAAAAATGTCTTTCAGTGAATTTTTACCTTTGGCGAAATTTTATTTAGTCTTCGACTTAGGTCGATTCTGGGATGTTCTATCTTCACTGAAATCGATGAGTTCAGGTAACGTTTCTTTAGTCCCGTTGATTAATCCAATAATTTCAGTAACTCGTCAATAATTCCAAGTAGATTTTGTATAAAATGAATTTATGGTTAAGAGCTTTAACACGTTATAAAATGAGTAATCGGATAATTCTGTAAAATATATTATCCAAGTATATCATAATAGCAATAATAAACTCCATACGGAGGGATTATGATGGGTAGTTTTTCCTTTTTGAAGTAAAACCGACGTGGGTATATTTTAGCAAAAACCTTATCTTTTGACAGCTTGTTTTACGACTTGTTTTTACACTGTGGTTGTAGTTTATCTGGAAAAAATCTATCTAATGTTTGTAACTGCATTAAACATAATGTGCATAGTATTTTATTAATTGATTACCATAATTATCTTTAATCGATTAATTAAGTGTGTAGACTGAACGATTAAAGCACTTACACGCTTTTCAATTTTATGAAAATAATCTCTAATTTGTCAAATAAGGTAAAAATGTGGTTAGACCTTTCGGCTGCTCCACGGAAAAACACAGTATGTGTAAAATTAGCGCTAATTTGCAGGCCTGTCGAGAGGAGGGGGGTAAAGGAGTGATTCCCTTAAGATTTCTCCCACCGCTGATAAATTTTCATAATTTTTTTCCACCGGATTCGTATCTTCTCTCCATGGCTCTGCTACAGTGGAAACCTGGGTAGTGGATATATAATCTATATGGACTTGTTGGAACATCAAAGGCGTCTTCAAAAATGTATGTTTTATAAAAATGATGGAATTTACTCTGCACTAGGATTTCCACTGCGAAATCCTTTTACTAATTCGAATTCTTGAATTATGAAGAAATAACCGAACTTTGCTATTTTTACCCAAATTAATTAATGATATGTTAATAGGGCCGTTTTAAGCAGTTTTTTTTTGGGGGGGGGGGGGGTGAAATTGTTATAATGCCCAATGATCTTCTCCTTTGCTCCTTTATTTTCTTTATATACGATTAGTTGCGTCAAGATAGATATTTTCTGAGAAGTTTTCTGGCAAAGGATTAATCGGCCTAATTTTTTTTGCAAATTGTTTATTGAAGTCTAAGGAAAATGGCAAAAAAAAGAAAGGTTCTGGGGCTTTCTTCATTTTGTTATTAATAAACAAACAATTTTAAGCACTAAACAAATTAATTAAATTTGTTAATTTGCTATCTCGGAAACTATTTGAGAAACCCGACTGAAAATGTATACTCGGGGGATTTTGAGGTCGCTGATTACAATTTTGAAAATTGGAAAATTCAAAATGGTTGACCCAAAATGGCAGCTATGAAGTATAAAAATGAGATATTCTGGCTTAAGTTTACATTTTTGAGAAAGATTACAAGAATAAAAAAGTGTTTGGAATGCAATTTTGCAACTAAATATACCATTTATGAGTAACTAACTCTCTTTCACCTCAATTGGAGGTAAACTTTAGTTTACTTAATTAGTAACCATTTTTAAAATATTCGGGTAAATCACTCAAATTTTTTTTAGGAATAATTTATTTTAAATAGATGTAATTTAATTACTCGTTACTGAATTAATTTTGCTGTTAATTAGTTCAAAGGGCATACAATTACTTCCACATCCAGTGGAAGTATAGTAACGACAAAAAAATTTTTAAAAATTTTTATTGTTCAAATAGGCTTAGAATGTCATGAAACGTCGAGATTTTAAGTTTGAGGGAAAAAAAAATTCTGTCTGTCTGTCTGAAACTTTTTTTGTGCGCACGTTTACTCAGGAACCATTTGAGATATTGACTTGAAATTTGGTACACATATGTACTTTAACAAGATCTAGAACTAGATTATATTTTCATCTTGTTCTGTCGAAGGGTTGGGGGGTAAATTGGGGTAAATTTGGGGTAAATAGGTAAATCAAGCAGGTAAAAGTCCATAAAATTGGTATTTAGTATATTAAGAGAAGCTAAGAAGATAATTTTGACATTAGCCACCCCCACCCCACTATTAAAGGAGATGAAAAAAAATTGTGATTTAGTGTGTGTACAAGAACCAGAAACCTCAAAATATTTTTTTACTTCATCCACCCCCACTACCGCCCTCTATCGCCACCCCCACCCTACTACCTATATGGGGTATCGTTTTATGGGTTTTTGGGGTAGAGGATTTCAAATATAATATTATTAAAGTTCCATAAATAATTATTTTCACATACAAAATTTTTTCGTTGTGAGTGACTTGGAGAGAAAACCTGGATGTGCAAGTAGTGATTCCTTGGGCAGCGGTTTTTAAATACAGCGCGCTTTCTTGATCCCGGGATTTACATACGGTACAGACACCCTTCTTAGTACCTCCTTTATATCAGTGCCAAACTTTTCAGTAGGAAGAGATAAGATTTATCTCAATAATACGTCGAACACATTATTTTAGGATAATGAAATCGACGATGTTCAAGAAGAAGAAAGAAATGAAGAATAACAAGAGGAGCAATATTTTCATCTATAAACAACTCAAATGAAATTGAAAAAAAATGTTAAAAATGTGTAATCAGAACGAGAGAAAAGCTTTTATTTTACTCGTTAGAATAGCTAAGAATTTTTAGAGGTTCTATAGTATGTATTAGTGTAACGGAGTGTTACGGAGTGGTACGTGTGGTACGTGTTACGGAGTGGTACTTAGTGTTACGCATTCAGAACCTCATTTACCTGGATTCAGTCCTACCTTGAGGATCGCTTCCAAATGACAAAATCATCAGGAAAATATTCTAATAAAGTCAAGATAAGCTGCGGAGTTCCACAAGGGTCTGTTCTCGGCCCAGTTCTCTTTTTGTTGTATATAAATGACTTGGCAACTATCAATATATCGGGAAGTTTTACGCTTTTTGCCGATGACACCACCGTTCTGTGGCATAAAAACTTGAGAATGTTGCATGAGAATATCTCCTCCGATATATCTGTAGTAAAGGAATGGTACGATTCAAATCTTCTCACATTTAATATTGCTAAAACTAATGTAATAGCGTTCGGTTGCAACTTAGAAGAGCTTTACCTGGGAAGTCACATTCTAGAAAATAAAACTCATACAAAGTTTCTTGGACTGTATATCGACCATAAATTAAATTTTCAATAACATATAAGGAATCTAAATAATAAATTAGCCTCTGGATGTTATGCTATTCGCACAATTTCTATCGGATTGGGATGCTCTACTGCAAAAACAGCATACTTTTCCTTAATAGAGTCACACCTAAGATATGGTATCATTTTGGGAATTGTGCAGCCAATAACTGTTAAATGGGGTGCTCATTTTGCAAAAACGAGCAGTAAGATATATGTGCAAAGCGCGTTTTAGAGACTCTTGCAAACCTCTATTTGTTGCTCACCAGATATTAACTGTAGTATCTATTTTTATCCACGAAACGGCGTGCTTATTTTATAAAAAACGAAATAGTTTTGAACGTACAGAAAATCACCGCATTACTCGCCAAGCAAATGACATTACTCTACCCATACCATCTACCAACTTCACAAAAAATTCTCTAATTTACAATAGTAAGAAAATTTACAATCGTATCCCAGTAGCATTGAAAAATATCTCCTCTGACAAACTATTTAGGAAGGCTGTAAAAAAATTCTTAATTGATAATAGTATATTACGTAAAATGAGTGTTGTAAGAAGCATATTACGCACGAATGGAGAAGTTACGCACGATGCCGCGTAGCGGCGAGTGCGTATTTCCATGAGTGCGTAATTGCTTTACAACTCGAATTATGTACTATACTTTACCTACGATCATATTTATTTATTTAGTTAGGAAAATATGGATTTAGTGTACTAGTGAACAATATTTTTCAACAAATATTATGTCAGTTTTGAGAGCGTTTGAAAATTACGTAGGTGCATTTGTTTTTTTAAACCCCGCGTTAGCGATATAAGCCACCTATAATTGCGTGTCCCGTGCGTTTTATTTACCGTGCGATTTGTTTACAGTGCGTTTTGTTTACAATGTGCACTCAAAGAAAATGATAGGTAAATTCAACCAAAAAGAGCATATGAAATCGCGCCTATCTAGTTTCATAGTTAAATCAATCAGTAAAGAATAGTCATACAACTTTATTTGTTTTCGTAAACAAATAGTAGTTTAATAATCATATCTTCTTGTAACAAATTAAATAGTACAATGACATTTTTTTATGTTCACTAACCATTTTCAATTTGGTCTACAATTAAATAGTACAACGACTTTGTTTTTTGTTCACCAACTAATTTTTAGGTTGATCTACACTTTATTGTATGATGAAGTTTTTTTTGGTTAGCCAAAATCTCAGTATTGAGACATCAGACCACCCAAACCAAAGATTAGAGATCGTTTATAAGATCCATCCAAATATATCGATGATCCCTGAGAGAATTTGAACACTGCAATCATGTTATTAATTTTCTATAAATTCATAAGAGTGCAAGATAATGCTTGATGGATTATTGTTAGTGATTTGTATGTGGCGTCATCTGGGGATAATTTCTGTAATAGACTACGTGGTAAGCAAGCAAATTTTATGGTAATTCTTTTAGAACTTCTAGAAGACGACAATAATATTGGTTTGTCTACCAAGTACAATAGTACAGCGAACTAATACTGGGTTAGAATTACAATTCGATAATAGTTAAAAATAAAATATACTATTATCTAGTTTAATTTGACAGAATTTAACAAAATAATAGTCAGACGAACAAAATAATAGTCTTATTCATCTATTCTTTAAGTTAATGTTTGTTTTGTTGTACGACAACTTTTTATTAATTAAAATAACAATCACCTCTTGTTTAAAAATACCATCAATATAGTTTGGTTTAACAAAATTAACGATATTGTTAGTTAACCATTTTTTTTTGTTGAATTTACCCATACTATTTCTTTGAGTGTGTAAAATTCAACTTACATAGATGGCAGGTAGTGTGTTTTTTACTATTTACAGTAGTGATTGTAGGTAAACCCTATTATAACTTACAGGAGTACTACGACGATACATTTTAATGTGTTTAGTTCACTAGTTTATAAAATATACAACGTGATTTTTGTATCTTTTTATTTTTTCTGTTTTTGTTTTGTATTGTTTGTAAACCGACTAAACAAATATTGTTTGTGTTATACTTAAACTTTGTCAATGAGAATTATTTCTTTGGACAATAAAGTATCTCTCTCTCTCTCTCTCTCTCTCTCTCTCTCTCTCTCTCTCTCTCTCTATTTAACCGTGCGCTTGGCCGCGCAGAGTGACAAAGTTACTTCACTATTTTTTTTCCAGGAATACCGTGGCTTTAGCGATAAATTTATTAGGACATTTTTCAGAAACACGTGGTTTATCCACCTGTATTTTTTATTTTTCCTACCTTGACTTAATTTCAAAATTTTGAAAAAATGGATGAAAAAAAATTTTTTTCTTTTTTTTTTATGTTCTGCATTCGAGCGGAATGTAAACTTTTTACGATATTATTCTATACATTTTCACGAACTCATTAAAAAAATATATATTCATTTTGCAAGTTTTTACAGGTTTCACTATAAAATGTTCTCGGTCGTCTGGGCTACTTCGATCGGCAAATGAACAAAAAATATAAATATTACCGGTAGCCGTATTTGTTTCGCAAACTAATCATCATCATCAATCACGCATTTCTCGGTTACCCCATAACGTCATATCTGCATATCTCATTAATGTGAGTAAATAAAATATATCTTCTAATTATAATTTCACGCGTTAAGCCAATACTTGTTTTAGTTTACGATAGAGTATTTTGCTATTTTATTATTGAGATTTTTATATAATAGTTGAATTACCTTATGAATATTGGCACACTACATGCGAACAAATGGGGTTGTTACCGATAATTATTTTTTCGTTATTTTTTTATGGCATTCAATAGAATTCGATCATCTAGATAAGCTGTTAAAATTTCAGCTTCATAAGTATATCCAATGATTAGATATTCAATGTTAAAGACTGAGTTCCAGAACAAAGCGCTTCGCCGACTCGTGACGTTAATCTGTATAAACACTACTCATTTTAATCCAGCAAGAAGATAAAACAGATATGATTTAACAATCAAACGCCGTTTCCATAGAGAAACACAATAACACCCGTCACCTGCTTGGGGCATATGCATCATATAACTAACATAACCTCAATTTTTATGTTTTTAGGTTTATTCTCATTTTTAATGTTTGTATACTCATTTTTAGCTTGGAGCCAAACTGGCTCCAAGCAAATATTTAATAATTTTTCAATATTGTTGATTGATACAAATAGACTGCTAATTATAGGTTAGATTCCCAACCTGCAAAAATTGTCTTATTTGTTGTGACAAACTGTTTAAAACTTCATAAACATTACATTGAACTAGATTTTGGTTGAAAGTACAGGAACCAGGTAGAAATTTTAATAATAGCTACGTAATATTTGTAAATCTTAAGAAACATATATTTTTGAGGTTAGCTGTGAAGTCACATTAAATCTCGACTGTCGCCTGATCAGCATCTGCAAAGTGACGTCACGCGAAGCTCCGCCCCGTTTTCGCGCGGTCCAACTTTGGTAATTTATTTAAGGACTTAATCTTCCTAAACCTAAACCTAAAAATTTGGAAATTGCCTTAGAAAGTGTTCTACTTTTCGATTTCTAAAATAAAAAAAAATGCTGAACGGGCCTATTGTTGCTCTTCAAAGTTATCTTCTGAATATCCAAAATAATATTTTTTAGCAATAATGTAAGCAGAAATACAAGATATTTATTTTTAAAAAGTGCGATAATGAAACACTCGAGAGGTCAACCGCACCCAAAATCATGTACACCAGATTTCCTCTTTGACGAAGATTTCCTTCAAATTTCCTCGGATTTCCTTCTGGGTGTACATGAGATTTCCTTCGCGGTTTGCCCTTCGGAAATACTAATGATAATAGAAATAAGATTTATTGTAATATTGTTTTTTTACAACTTTATTGGTATTATTGCTTGGAGGTGATCCTGTTGTAGAACCTCCCAGAATTGACCTAGGTCGAAGCCAAAATAAAAATTCGACTTAGGTAAAAAACCGCTGCCCAAGGAATCACTACTTCCATATCCAGATTTTCTATCCAAGTCACTCACAACGAAAAAAAAATTGTATGTGGAAATAATTGTTTATGGAACTTTAGTAATATAATATTTGAAATCCTTTACCCCAAAAACCCATAAAACGATACCTCACATCGGTAGTGGGGTGGGGGTGGATAAAGTAAAAAGATATTTTGAGGTTTCTGGTTCTTGCACACACTAAATCACATTTTTTTCCATCCCCTTTAATAATAAGGTGGGGGTGGTAATGGGGGTGGCTAATTCCAAAATTTTCTTTGAGACCTTAGCTTCTCTTGTATATTCTAAATACCAATTTTATGAACTTTTACCTGCTTGATTTACGTATTAACCCCAAATTTACCCCAATTCACCCCAATTTACCCCAACCCTTCGACGGAACAAGATGAAAATATAATCTAGTTCCAGATCTCGTTAAAGTACATATGTGTACCAAATTTCAAGTCAGTATCTTAAACGGTTCCAGAGTAAACGTGCGCTCAAACTTAAAATCTCGACGTTTCATGACATTCTAAGCTTATTTGAACAATAAAAATTTTTTAAAAATTTTTTGTCGGTACTTTCACTGGATGTGGAAGTAAAATTAATTTAAGCGCATTTTCGATCATAACATACAAGTCTGAAGGGCTTCAGAGCCACGAACTGGACCAAAAGGACCCGTTATGAAGTCGTTAAGACATCAGGCACAACCAGGTGAAAATTCGAAGAAACACCGAATTTTCACTTAGGAAAATATGTTTTGGTTCAGGATACGAGAGTGAAAGGTGAAAGGTGAAAGTATATGGTGATCATGGAAAAACGAACCAAAAATAACAGTATAATTTTTGATGAAGGAAAAATAAACCATATACTTTTACAAAATTATTTTAACTTTTTTAATCCTCCGCCGAAGACATTGACCATGGAGGTACAGTCATTATATATCCTGTTCTAAAGACTGACATAAAATTTGAACTATGTAATATATCAAAAAGGGTAAAATTTGAAGGCGTGTAGCACCTATAAGCAAATATTGGCAAAAAAATCAGTGAAAATGCACAAGGCCGGTTTCTCGTATAAAACAAGTTTGGATTCACCCGACTCATAATTTGGACGAGTGCGTTGGATGGTCAACCGCTTTGTGCACAAAGGACTCAAAAATCCATTTTGCCAAAAAGTCGCTCGGAGACGACTCGGTGTCATTTTTCCTATATTAAACCTGCATGAGGACTAGTACGTCGTATCAGAGGCAGATACAGGATTGACTTTAGCGGGAGGGGGGGGAATAAAATTCATAGTAATACTCTTGTTATGGATGTCTCTTTTTTGGACATGGCCACCTTAACATGTCATATTTCATGGCATATTTCCACACTCCTGGAGGGGAGCACGTACCCCCGTGAAAGTAATTTGCCTTAGTTGGGGAGGCGTGATTCTTACACATCATTTTGCAGAAAATAACTGTATCGTTTTGAATTTATTAAATAAATGCTATTCTTTGAACTAACTGCATTTTATTTATGTAAGGGCTTGTTGTTAGTCTTAATCCCTGGAGTTTTCGTTTGGAAGACCGAAACAACTGAGTTTATCGGAATCTTATGATTGTGCAAGTCTGATACTCAGTGTTCTGGTCGCCTTAGGGGAGCTTGATAGGGATTTTGTATGCGATTTTTCCAGAAATCATTAGGTGTAGAGTCCATTATCAATAGGTAAACAGATACCAATCACGTCAAATGTTATTCCTGTCGCGTCGGAGACAAGTTTTCGATAGGGATTTTTTTTTATGCAACTCAAAGACGTAAAAACCCTTATTGTCAGTGATTAAATGAAATCACGTCCTGAGAGAACGTCGTTAACGATCTGAGGTAGTGATGTGTTGACCTATTACTTGTCTGTCGAGCTATACCTTATCTCGAACCCGTTTGGGAGTGGAAGAACGGGGCAGAACGCGGCTGGCGCCCTTCTAATAAATAAATTGGTGCCGCGTCACCTAGACGCACGGTAGTGAGTTCTTCTATAGTCCCACTGTGGATTTTTCATCGAGCTATGATTAGTGCACAGCGAGCGAGACTCAAACACTGGAGAGAATTTAAATTTCGTTCGTATCGTGTTAAAAAACCGCTGCCCAAGGAATCACTACTTCCATATCCAGATTTTCTATCCAAGTCACTCACAACGAAAAAATTCTGTGTGGAAATAGTTGTTTATGGAACTTTAGTAATATAATATTTGAAATCCTCTACCCCAAAAACCTATAAAGCGATATCCCACATCGGTAGTGGGGTGGGGGTGGTGATAGGGGGTGGTAGTGGGGGTGGATAAAGCAAAAAATTATTTTGAGGTTTCTGGTTCTTATACACACACTAAATCACAATTTTTTTTCATCCCCTTTAATAATGGGGTGTGGGTGGTAATGGGGATAGCTAATGCAATTTTTTTAGCTTTTTTTGAATATACTAAACACCAATTTTATGAACGCTTACCTGCTTGATTTACCTATTTACCCCAATTTACCCCCCAACCCTTCGACGGAACAAGATGAAAATATAATCTAGTTCTAGATCTCGTTAAAGTACATAGCGTACCAAATTTCAAGTCAATATCTCAAACGGTTCCAGAGTAAACGTGCGCACAAAAAAAGTCTCAGACCGACAGACAGACAGAAAAATTTTTTTTTTTCACTCAAACTTAAAATCTCGACGTTTCATGACATTCTAAGCCTATTTGAACAATATAAATTAAAAAAAAAAATTTTTTTCGTTACTATACTTCCACTGGATGTGGAAGTAATTAGTATAGTTAGGTATTCTCGGAGTAGTTGAACTTAATCTAACGTCAATAGTTTAAAATTTTTAATGGCGAATTCAATATGTATGCTTTACACGAAATTTGGTATATGGAAATATGGAAAGGATTTTCTGCTAATTTATTTTACTATGTAGAAGAATTAAAAACTATGAAAAAAAATTGAACAGCCTTCAAGGCCCCTTTTTTCGATTCTTCGCTTATAACTCGGAAACCATGCGTCGTACGGGAAAAATATTCTATGCAAAATTGAATTAAATTAAAGTTCCTAGAAGAATGTTTATATTGATTTTCTTCCTATGTGTTATAGTTTACGAGATATTCCCCAGCCAAAATCCATAATTAATAAATAAGTTAATTAGGTATCTGAAATGTTTCTATCAAAATGGTTTACCGTGGTCTGCTAATAAATCACAGTCACAAAACAATCTTTATTTTAGAACACTCGACGTATTTACTAACGTAATATTTTGTCGAGATCTATACATTTCCTTAAATATACAGCGAACACCTAGAACAAAAAGTCGCGAAAAATTATGAAATATGTCGATAATGGTGTCGGTGTAAAAATGAATAAATAACGAATTCAAACGTATTTATAATCAACTTCAGTATCGATGGTTTTTCAATTTTTTTTATAGAACCACTGAAAATCAGTCGTAGCTGGCCTAGAATAATTGACGCTCATCATATTTTCGTCAAACTCACAACTACACCTACTTCAGCAACTAAACAATTTTGCTTCCTATTTCAGTAGTTTTCTCGTAAATATGTTCTGGTCTAGTATCAGTTATCAACTCAACAATCTATCTCAATTTAATCTCAAATAATGTTAGTTCCAATTGCTCATTAGGTAGTTTACTTTGGAACTCCTCTCTTTCTATACTAAAATAGAGTTAAGTAAATGTTTTTCCATTTTTCTTAAGATTTCTATTACATTCTTAAAAACCGTATGTAATAGTATCAGACGATAGTCTGTTAAATTGACTTTCAAGTCGAATTCACGTGTAATACGCGAAATCGGGTTGGTTACTTTTTCTGTTAATTATGTTTTATATTAGATTTGACACTCGCTCAGGTAGAAGATATTGTTTGATGGTTAATAATAAAGTTTGGTGTTCTCTAATCAAGAAAATTTGAGTTTGGCTCATAAATAGTTATTTATAGACATAGATGAAAGCAATAGTTGAACTATTTAGATATTACAGAAATTCCAATATAGTCAATATATCTATATTATGTACTATGCAAAGTTGTTACTAGACGTATTTAATTATTGATAAAAATTCCATTGACGAAATTATATTGAGTTCATTGATACATTGACTAGTACATAACATACCGAAAGAAATATAACTACATAAAAAACCGCTGCCCAAGGAATCACTACTTCCACATCCAGATTCTCTATTCAAGTCACTCACAACGAAAAAACTTTGTATGTGAAAATAATTGTTTATGGAACTTTAATAATATAATATTTGAAATCTTCTACCCCAAAAACCCATAAAACGATACCCCACATCGGTAGTGAGGTGGGGGTGGTGATAGGAGGTGGTAGTGGGGGGTGGACGAAGTAAAAAAATATTTTGAGGTTTCTGGTTCCTGTACATACACTAAATCACAATTTTTTTTCATCCCCTTTAATAAGGGAGTGGGGGTGGTAATGGGGGTGGCTAATGCCAAAATTTTTTTTGAGACCTTAGCTTCTCTTGTATATACTAAATACCAATTTCGTGGACTCTTACCTGTTTGATTTACCCATTTACCCCAAATTTACCCCAATTTAAACCCCAACCCTTCGACGGAACAAGATGAAAATATAATCTAGTTCTAGATCTCATTAAAGTACATATGTGTACCAAATTTCAAGTCAATATCTTAAACGGTTCCAGAGTAAACGTGCGCACAAAAAAAAGTTACAGACAGACAGACAGAAATTTCTTTTTCGCTCAAACTTAAAATCTCGACGTTTCATGACATTTTAAGCCTATTTGGACAATAAAAATTTTTAAAATTTTTTTTGTCGTTACTATACTTCCACTGGACGTGGAAGTAAAAGTAAGAGAAGAAACTGTATCAGATAAGGAATTATTATAAACAAGATAATTATACTGGAAGTATTCTAGCTGGAGAATCCCACACAGCACAGGATGACCTCGGGACATCCTAAAATTACCCCGTATATCCCCGATAAATGGAGGTTCACTAGGGATATCGATAGGAAGTTCAATTGTCTGGTCCTAATAACCGTCTGAATATGGATATCCACTGGATAACCCATACGAATATCTATGAGATAATCTTTAGGTTGTTGATATCCTATATAAAACCTAACCAAAGGCTAGGGCCATACATAGGTTGGGCTAATGTAGGTCCCAAACACATGGTAATTCGTAATTCACCTAAGGTACAAATAAGAAAATTTTATTTACATCATATTTTCATCGTGACAGAATGAATTTTATTAGTGGAAGACATTACTTATATAATATGGTCCTAATAATAGCCAGAATGGGGATATCCTCTGGATAACCTATATGAATATGAAAGACGTGTGCAGTAAATAAAATACGATATTTATATTATCAGTTCAAATATTAACTCATAAAAATATGTAAATAGGATGGTAATATATATATCGCTGTTTTTCCGATAAATACACCTCTGCATGAACGAAAGGCTACAAACAAAGTAATAATGCCAAAATATCATCATTATAAATATAAATACAAGTGACCAATGCCTTGGGATTTACGTATGCTAAATTTCATCGTGAAATATTAATATCGTTTACCAAACATTACTATCATTCTAATTTCCTTATTAATGCAGACATTTTTTAGAAAAGCATTGACCTCAAGAGAAAAAACAAAGAGACGTACAAGTTTCAATTTACGATTTTGCAATGAGTTACCTGAGATACAAGTTTGCATGGGGTCAGCATTCGTTTTCAACCATTTTCTGAAAAATTTTCCTCATCCTCTGCGGGGGCCGGTTCTACTGCCCCCCCCCCCCCCCCAGATGAATTTTCTGGCTGCGCCACTGCAAGTTTGAGTATATTGAGTATATTGGCTAGTTCGTTCTTATAGCTAGTTTCAATAAGTCATGATAGGTGGCTCTCCTTGCAAGTTGCAAATTCCTTCTACTGCGACATTCACCTAGTCAGCAGTGACTAACTACTGCTAAAAAAATCCAGCATATAAAACATTACACAAAAGAGCCACCCAATATACCAAACAAACAGTGTGCATCATAAAACAACCATAACAACACTATACTAGCACACCAACAACAAACAGCCACTAACATAAATACTAACACTAATAATAAACTATATCAGCCCAGCCTTAGAGCACAGCTATTCAAAAATATCAACACCACAACCCGAGGCAAGCATCTAAGAAGATGGAGAACCTTACCCCACGAGGCACATACTACGAAGGCTAAAAAGCTAGAAACTACAGATTGTTTAGTCTCTGCACTAGTGATATCGTGATTTTTCAATCACAACGTAAATCGTTACTGTGATTTTCTTATATCAGTGAATTTAAAACGTGATGTGATCACGACTTTCATAATACGACGTACGGGAGAAATTGTTAATCGTTCCCTAAGCGCCGATAGACGGTGAATGGTGAATTAGATACTTTGGCAATCCGTGCTGCCACAGATATGCTTATATAATATATAATTTATGATTTGTTTATCCAAATAACCTGATGTATGGATTGGTAATAAAGCAAAAGCACTAGGTTTTGAATGGAACTTGATAATAGGATATTTTTGTAAAGTTGTACAAATATTAAAATTTCGGAAGCTTGTTTATTTTTATGTTTATTTTACACGAATTTTTGTTAATTTAAAATTTAAAATTTATTTTTTAATATTATTTTTTTTGTTTTATAATATATACTTAAGGATGTTTTTTAAAAATGTTTTCATTTGCTTATTGTCGAATTCCATATTTTTATTTATATTTCATGCCGAAACATAAATGCTCAATATTTGCAATAAAATTGCTAGTATATTTAATCATATAAAATATTTTTACGCATGGTTTTAGTAGTTAGTTACTTCTGGTATTATAACAAAAATGTTACGTCACGACCCTGCCCCCAATCGCCACATCGCATCGCCAGTCAATAAAAGACATGCATAAAGATATTTATAATATCTAAATAGTGTGAAATGCGTATCTAACGACGCTAAGGCACGGGATCGCTTGCTTTACGTGTTAATACATACGGCCGCAGACGATAATCGACTCAAAGTAAATATCGTGAAAGATATATTGGCAAGAGCACGGCATAAGGGAACGAAATACGGAAAGTCGTGATCACGTCACGCTTTTCTGCCAACTTTACTATCAGTCGTTACCTGTGATTTCTTAATATCAGTGATTAAATCACAGTTCGTGATATATCGCCCATCACTACTCTGCACTACGCAGAAAATGCACATCTTGAAAATGAATATTTTATGAAAGTTTATTTTTTGCAATATGAGATTTATTTATTTATTACACATAGTCGGGGAGCCCTCCCTAGCTGTACGTGCACCTCTCCCCCCCCCCCCCCGATCCTTGGGGACCATGTTTCTCATAAAGATTAAAGCATAAGGAACAATTTAAGACATGTCCTAAAAAAAAACTGGCGGTAAAATTTTCTACAATTTTGTTCCTATACAATATTTTGATAGGAGTTACGAGATAAATGAGTCCGAAATTAAGAAAACATGGAAATTCATATATCGGTAAATCACTTACAGGAAATAACTGACATGTATTGTAAGGCGTATATTATTAATATTACAAAAAATAAAATGAAGGGTCCGCTTTGCTTCCATCTATTGGATTATCTGTGAAAAATCCCTGCCTACCCAATAAAAATGCTGAAATTACGCCAATGTTTAAGTTATCATATTCCTTTCGCCTACCGTGAAATCTGATAACTTGAGTTTTTTCGGTATTGAGATACAAGGTATTATTTGAAAACCAATGGTTTTCATAAAACATTATCAGATGGATTTGATATTATCACAGAAATGTTGTCAGTATACATTGTAAAATGTGCGGTTGATGGCGAAAAATCAATATCATTAATAAATAAAATAAAAGGCAGAGGGCCTAAAATGGAGCCCTGTGGAGCACCTATAGTTAAATTTAAACATTCTGAATTAACACTACATACGGTGTTATCGTTTTTATGTTTTAAACTTACATATTGCCTCCGATCTTCGAGTAATGTAGTGATCCAATTTAATGACAAACCCCGTATACCAATATCAAATAATTTAGATATTAATAAACTATGACTGATGCAGTCGAATACCTTGCTGAGATCACGAAATATATCAACAGGACACTCTCCTGCATCAGTGAATTATTTAAAAAAGAATGTATTGCTGTACCAGTCGACATACCATTAGAAAAACCAAATTGGTTTTTTGTAATTAATTTAAAAATTTCTAAGTAATTTACCAGCCTATCTAGATAACAGTATTCAAAAATTTTTGGGTCTAAAGGGCACAGTTACAGGCCTATAATTTTCCAATAGTTGGGCATCCTTTTACTTAAAAATAGGTATCACCAGTCTTTAGGTTATTAGGAAACGTTCCTGTTTCAAAAGCTAAATTAATAATATATGTTATTGGTTTAATAATATAACGCATTACTTACTTTTCTTTTTATTAAAAAACAATGAATATTATCTGGACCAGACGGTTTTTTAGCATCAAGTTTTTTTTGTTAATAACATGTCTTTAACTATATAAAAAAAGTCTCATGGTATGTATACTACTGCGCAGAATTACGAAACGAATTGATTTTGTTTCAGTGCGCATAAGTGCATTTATATTTGTTTAAAAAAAGTTTCATGAAATTTCACTGTAATTTTTGTCATGTGTCGCAGGTTAGTGCCTGTACTTTCAGACATGCTATCAAACAAGATTGTTTGAATTTTTGCGAAATGAAAAGTCATTTTGAAAAAATAGTTGAAAGAAAGTAGTCACTATAAGGTATCAACTGAAAATTAATTGCCAAGACTCTTAAATAAAAATATACAGGGTGTTCCTTTTGAAAAAATGAGTTATGACAGTTTAAATATGTAAAAGTTTGAATTATCGTGGAGAACGTCCTGTAGAATTGTGTTCAGCTCTGAGAGTGCTGTAAATTAGCATATGGTTGTGACTAACATTCAAAATGAAAATTTATGAAAATACGTTTTTTGTAGATTTTGCTAGTGGGTGTTCCATTCAAAAAACCTTGCTATTAACTTGTCACCACTCTGTGAAACACCCCATAGATTTTAAAATAATTTTATAATATACCACTCTTCATCTCCCACAATTTTTATATGAGATATGTTTTCGAATTTCAGATAGTTGAAGAGATATTGATCATATTTAAAAATAAATATCTTTTATTTCTGCTTCATTATTATTAAAAAATATTATTTTTGGTATTGGTGACTTGGTAACTTTTGGCAGGTGGCACAGCTCAAAGAAACTTTTCGTTTTTTTCATATTCTTAATCGATTGACTATCGATTCAAGTTGATCACGTTAGTATATTAACAAGAAGTCCCCCTAGCCTCTAGGAGACAACCCGTCAACATTTACCATTCAATATGAAAAACAAGAAAACAACCATTCTTTCTATATACTGATGATGTAAGTATGTCAGGTTAGCATATTATAAGAAGCCTCCCTTACCAGTTAAGAGTACGCCTATACCTATTTTTTATTCAATATAAAGAAAATTATGTTGCTGCACTCCATTCTGCTAATCAGAGTAACTAGGGTATCATTTCACTTTTATCTTATATGTCTGAAATGCACTGTATTTTTAAATATAAAACCATTGTCCATTTAAAATTAAAATTGGCAGCGACATCTTTCAATTGAAGACAATGTTAAAATCGACCACTCCCGTCAAAGTAATGGAATCTTTTTATAGAGAATAGTTACCTTTGTCATTTATTATTTATATTTAATAAATATAATGCTCTAGTTTATCTGTTGCATATAATAAAATAAATGACTAGTTTATGAAGCAGTATCTCTATTTATTGTATAAAAGAAGCAAATATATTTATTCAACCTTAGTAGTAAGTAGTTTCTAATAAAAATTGCTGAATATTGCAAGTTCTTACTTTTATGCCTGACGCGACATCTGTTATCGAGTTTCGTTACTAGTGGATGTTTGATACGTGCATTACTTTTTAAATAAGGGCGCTACTTTCAAATACACATTTAATTTTCGAATAACTTTACACAAAGTATAACAAAACACAACACAACTGACTTAATTGATGATTTTGTTTACTACACTGTTATAAGAGTAGTGGCAATAAGAAATAATATCTAAGTACTTGTAGTTTCCCAGAAATAATTAAATCTCCGACTTACTTGGACCACTTTGCGGCAGGTGGCACAGCTATCGAAAATAAAATTATTGACATTGCCAACTTTGACTGATTTTGGGAGAAAAGAAAATAAACTAAATTTTAGGTGCCCAAGTGATTAAAAAAGTTGTGTTATTTGGTGCATTGTCGTGTGAATTTCTAAATAATTTTCGTGTATTTAGTAAGTATCAAAACAAATCAATGTGTTCTGTGAACGTTATCGTTGAAGTGCTGTGATTGATTTTTGCAAATTTTATTGCAGAAAAATCTCGGTTAGAGCACCTCGTCTTTGTGTTCGGTGTTTTTGAGGCAGTCTTCTAATTTTTTGTGTATTTTCTGCAGATTATTTAACAGTTTGAAAGGAAAATGGAATGCAATGAAACTGATATGTCAGGTAAGTGAAGTATTTTATAATCTTAGGTTAGGTTTCCATAACGTTAGCTGTTATTTTGGCAACTCCGTTATGTTTATTTTAATTTCGACGTTTTAAATAGAATCTGACATCTACAATAATTAATTTTACATGATTTAAATGTTCGCTAGCTCAAATGGTTTTCTCACTTGATTGATTTCGTGTGTTTTAAAAATGTATTTGTGGATAACCTATTAAATCTCTTGACCACTAAATATACTTACCACTCACTCATTCAAGTTTCGCGATTTATTTAAAAAATTCAACCTTGAATTGATTTATTAAACTTCCAAAGTGCACGAAAGAAACATGGATTTTTTTATGCAAATTCTTAACTAGAACTAAGATTTATTTATATCGTATTGTGCTGCTTATAATTTACAGGTATTATTTACAAAACGCTTTGATTTTGTTATGTAATCAGTTGTGTGCAAAATTGTATAAAGGGCCATTGCTCAATTTAATAAATGAAGTTACAAACTTGGGCCTCAGATGTTGCTTAAAATCTTATACATTCATAAATAAGATAAACACGATGGTATCATCAAATGTTTATTTTCTCTGTTAATTATTTTACTTACAAGTTTGTTTCAAGTTAAACCAATTAAGTAAGTAGATTTGTTTGCTTTTCATCACATCAATTAGAAAAGTGGGTACTTACGTATGTACCTCTCGAGCTAACGTAACTGTTTAAAAATTTAAGAAAAGTTTTGAACACAAATCTTGTCATTTTCGAGGATCCTTTGACCATTGGATAGACGGAGGTATTAAAGGGCCTTAATTTTGTTCGTATATATCAAGTTATCTATAAGTAAGTGAAAGATATTTTTTAAGGTTCAACATCCGCGATTTCATTCGAAACTATGTGCGAGATACACATAGTTTCGAATGAAATTTTAATTAAAATACAAGATTACCTATATGCAGAGATGGGCAAAGGAAACTTTCCATTGAAAGTTTCCAGGAAATTTTCGGGAGTTTCCGGAACGAAGTTTTGATACAAAATTATACCTATTCCGAAAGTTTCCAAAGGAAACTCCCGCAATTTTGTAAACTTTCAAATATTCAAATATTTTATTGAAAACTTTCATTTTTACCAAAATTTCGTTCCAGAAACTTTCAAATGGAAAGTCTCCTTTACCCATCTCTGCCTACAGGGTGTTACAGATTATTCATTCTAGATCCTTTCTAACTATTGTATTTATAGGCTATTGTCTATGTACAAAAAAAGAGGGTTGAAAGGAACTAAAACGTTAAAGGGTTTTTATTGTTTATTATGTTCAAGATATGAAAAAACCGCGGAGTGCTACCATTTAAAGTGGTGCGTTTTTGAGATCGAAGTAAAAAGGTCTCGAAAAAGGTCCACTTTTCATATTTTTTTTTTGCTCGAAAACTATGAATTTCTTCTATAAATACGTCAATAGAAAAGTGTGTAGAGAATTAAATTTCCAATCGAAATGGCACCTTCAGAAGTCAATTTTTTTTTTACAAAAATACGTCCAAAAACAAAACAAAAAAAAAACGAAAAAATGCAATTTTTTATTTATTTTTTTATTTTAGCCTGTAACTATTATTCGGGTACATTTAGGCATAGACATCGCTGCTTAACAAAAAAAAGCTGGCGTTTTATCCGTTAAAATGAGATTTTGTAAACAGTTTTACGATTACTAGTGACCGAGATATAGCGTTTCAAAGTTTGCAACTTTTAACTTTTTTTGCTAATTTTTACTATTTTCTTTCAAATTTCGTCCTGTAACTTTTTTCTGAGTGAATTTAGGTGTAGACATTATTATATTAAAGTGAAAGCTGACTTTACGCCCGTTGAAATGGTGGCTGGTAAAAGTCTCTACGACAAATAGAAACCTAGATACAGCGTTTCGAAGAGTGTTACTTTTATTAACTTTCTTCCAATTTTTACATTCTTTTTTAAATTTTTTTATTTTTATATCCTGTAGAATTTTGATTTATTAGGCTGTTTTAGAGGTATAGCCAAACATATGTCGTCGTTGGAAGGCTCCTCACCCTTTTTTTGCTGTGGGGCCTTAAAAAAAAGAAAATAGCAGAAAGCAAATGGAGGGTCTTATGCAAAATTTTATACTCTATCGAATGTCGCTAAGTTCATTCCTCTAGCTCCTACCGTTTTTGAGAAAAAAAATATATATATAGTCAGATACAGGTAGCCCCTTTGAGGGGGGCAGGGGGAGCGGCATGATTTCTCGAGGTGGGTCTTTCCGAAAATATACTTATTTTGACTAGTTCTATTCATGGTTAAAAGGATTTGCTATTACTCAAAAGTGGAAATATCAAAACACCTAAGTCACTAAGCTATAACTCGTTTTTTGATTATAATGACCTTTTGAGTAGGAAATTTTTTGACGGCTTTGAGATTTTGAAACATCAGTATATCATAATTAATTTTATATCAAATTCAGCTTGTGACAACGAAACCCCCACAGAACTTATTTTTATGCGTATATCTGGGCACCGAGCACTCTACTATTATTCACTCAGATGATTTGCGCCACTCGCCTACGGCTCGTGGGCTCAAACACCATCTTCGTGAATAATGGCTATCATAATCGCTCATATAAATAATAATATACTATTATTCACCATGAACTAAAAGTACAAAAAATGTACTTATTATTATTATTATTATTGTTATTATTATTTTAAAGAAGCTGTCATAAGGTATTATAATAACCTCAACGATCGGCTAAGGCCTAATGGCTAAAAATCGGTATCTTAAGACAGATATTAAAAATTTGAGAAATTGCTTTTTTCCCATAAATCAGTGACTAAAAAAATGCGCATCAAAAAAATATAAAATAATTTTTGTAGAATCTCGGATGTTATAAAGTTTGGTAAAAAAACACACCTTTCTTTCACACTCTGTAGATAGTAACATGCTTCAAAGTAAAATCGAACAAAACTCGCTGTTTCACAAATAAATTATCTCTTAAATCCTAAAAACCGCACATTGATATCTATTCTCGTTCTCAAAAAAATGTGGATTTAAATTCAACCTAAAAATTCGTTTGGTGCGTTTCAATTGGCCAGCAGTTTATATAAGAGAGGGGCGGCAAAATACCTGGAGCCAGCCCTGGTCTTCGCAAAATTTTTGCCAACAAAACATAAATTACGTTAAGTTTTTGTCATAACCCCCGGTCCAACATATTAGATATGTCATATTATTAGGCATATTATGTCATCGCTCGTCACTATCGAGCAAGAATTTGATTATAATTTGCAGATTGCACATCAGCTACTGTTCCTTAGGTGGGGGCGAGAAGTGCAAACCGATCCGGGTCTGCGGATCTACTGTTAAATCCCTTCGGTGCATTGTGCATTTAACGTTGCCAGACCAGTTGTCATAGGACCGGTTCCTAGGCAACCGTGCAGGTGCCTCGAGTTGACTGACCTATTTCAAACGTCCTTTTGCGCTGCCTTCCGTTTCTATGCGTATACACAGAGAAAAATGTATGTCTGTCATTTGATCGCAATAGGGTGATTTCACAATTTTCCGTTAAAAAAAAAATCTTTCCATAATCTGGAAACACCTCGGGAAATACGTGTCACTCGCAAAAATATATTTTCCGAGTTGTAAGCATTTTAGTACTTTCCGTTGGAGCGAGGCTAGAAAACAACACTTGGCAATGAGGCTAGCAGCAGTGACGTTAATAGTGCGCCTTTGGTTTACTATCGAGACGAGCGCACCCGATAAAATTTTTTTCTTCTTAGTGGAGTCAATACAGGCTGAAAATATGCATTATTTCGGAATTATTACGGGAAGCTTCGATTTTCCTAAAACCTCTTGATATCACTTTTACATAGCTTAAAATAAAAAGTTGTAAACATATAATCGTATTGTTTATTAATTATTTAAACAAAAAGAAACTTTTTTTTAACAAAATTATTATAAGTTGAAAAATTTTAAAGCAGTTTAATTCAAATTGACATGCAAGGGGTTTTTGAGGTCGCTGAAACAGATTATGATGTTAAAAAAAGGTAAGTAATGGTCAACTTCCATCAAGCAATAGAATAATTCAAAACACTATTCAATTAAAAACGCAATTTAAATATTCACATAAAAACTTAAAAAGAAGCTGAGAAAACGTGATATTGTACATAGCATTACAAGACGATGTGTGCCCAAACTACTTTTACAATGCTTTGCGGACACAGGCACCTGCCCCGCACAGCGCAGCGTGCGGGGCAGGTGATGCGTACTGCTTGCCGCGAAGATGTTCTTTTACTTTCAATCTCTTCCTTTTAGTCAAGCATTATAATTTGACACATGGCCCTGTACCATGTGATTATTTTTAATGTTTTCGATATTTTAAATATATAATACTTACGATAAAAATTGTAAAAACAATCAACATTGAGTCGATTTACCGAAAAAACTTGATTTTTTCAATATTTCGTGAAAAGTATTTTCGTAAGAAAATGGAGTTAATTTAATTTTTAAGGTAAATCCCCTTGAAGCATCTTAAAATACACATTTCAAGCTTTAAAAATCGCACCTATAGAGATCTAATAACGCGATTTAAACCAAAGAAATAGGTGGTTAAGAGCGCTCCGGAGTGTGGTAAATTTGCGAATCGTAATTACTCTCATATGAACCGTTATTTTAAAATTTGGTTTTCGCTATTATTTCTTTTGAGATGTTAGAATTGTGGAAAATGGGGAAGATAATTCAAAAAAAATATATATGCATTTATTTCCTTCATTTTTGTTTTTTTTGAGAAAATTTTAGTTTTCCATGAAAGGTATAATTTATTTAGGAATTATCCCTGCGACAGAATTAAAAAAAAAATGAATTATATATTTTTAATTTGCATCCTAATATATCAAGGAATTTTTGCTGTTGAATTACAATCAAGATTGTCCGTTTCATTTATCGTTCTCCCTCGAAGAGAATCCTTTGGCCGGAGAACGTCGCGAGTAGCTATAAAAGTAATGTGTTTACAATTTACTAGTCATAGGCGGACCGAGCGAACCCTTAGAGATAACGCGCTTTATTTTTAATTTTGATATAAGAAACATATTTATATTTTACGTGCGAATAATTACGTAGTACGTTTACTTTCTAGGTTTGTGTGATGTATCATTGTATAAATTTTTTCGTTTTTTAAAGTCGGAGGAATTATTAAGACGTCGAAGGATCTCAAATATCTATTTTAACATTATCAGCAAAAGAAAAAATCGTAGACTATAATTAGAGAAGTTTTCTAAAATATTTATAAAAATTTATTAAAAACTTGTAAAATTAATAATATAGGTACAAAAAACGCAAAGCAAATGTGAGGCGAGAAATTTTAAAATTATAAACAAATTTGGATATAGTTTTAATTAATTGAATAGTGCCACTCCTTCATTGTTGGTAAGTTGTTTATAACAAAAATTAACCAAAAATTTTGAGAAATAACCATAGTAAACATTATACTCTGCTCGATTTACTGAGCATTTCATACAATTGTTGTATGTTTTATATGAGCTTTTTTGTAAAGAATGTTAATTTTAGGCATCTTTATTATACTCTTTGCAAAAACGAAGAGTATAATGCATTTGATCGGCACATTTCTAAAACCGGAAATATCGCTCGTAGAGAAAAAAATGTCATATAAGTCCGATTGTATTGAAATTTGGAAAGTAAGGTAGTGTTAGCTAGAGGAAGAATCCTATTGTTTTTGAAGAAAATCAATCAGTAAATAATAAAGTTATTACTTATTCATTTAATTTAAAAAAATATATTTTTTTAATTTTTGTCGCTTGTACTTAAATAGAAATCTTGCGAAATGTTATCTATATATATTTTTTTTGTTTATTCATTTTACTAATATTTATATTTTATAATTTTTGTAGTAATGTGTGATGGTTCAAAGTTTTGCCTTGCAATACAAAGATCGTGTGTGAACCCCAGACAGGTTGGATGTTTTTTTTTTCAATTTTTTTTTCATATATTTGTTTTCACAACAAAGTTGATATCGCAAAATTTAGGATGTCCAAAAACTAACATTATTTGCAAGAAAACAACGAAGAGTATCCTATAGAATGTGTAACAATTATATAAAAAGCTCAGTAAATTGGCGAAGAGTACGTTTCTAGCTTGTTTTATTTTATTATGCAAATTTAGTTGATGAAACACTCGTCTGTATACAATAAATGACTAAATCCAAACTATTTGTATTTTGCTTCGATTTCAAGTCAAAATTTACTCCAGTCAATCTGTACATTTGTAGGGTGTGAAAAAAACATTAAATTTTTTCTTAGTATTGTAGGGGGATTCTTCATTAACAATCCAAGTTTTCATCCTCAGGTGGGGCTACCTTATCGACGACATCTTGTCATACGTTTGTTCGGAATAACTCTTCTGTTGATTGTACGGAAAAAGTATTTATTATTATGAATTTGGTAGACGATAAAGTTATCGAAAACTGTAATTTTTTTGAAGCGATTAATGATTTAAAAGTAACGTCGCGAAAATTTAATAATTAATTTCTCTACTATTGAACGAATAGATACGTTTGAATGCGGCTTATTGCTTACCGTGGGTAATAATAGTATTTTATTCAACGAGCAAGTAATAGCTGTTATACGCGAATAGAATACTATATTTTATCTATGACCCTCTCTTCGCTTGAAATCATATTTTCACAACAAAGTGCAAATTATTAAAAAAACATGATAGCAATTTTAAAATCAAGAAATCAATGTGTGTACGACAGATTGAATCGAGTCATGGCATGCACGATGTTTTTGAACTATAAAGCGTCTTTTGTGATAGACAAGTATTGAGTAATGAACATGAACTCTTCGAATTGGTTTTAACACAATGAGTAATGAATTATTAAGGCCGTGAGTAATGAGCTTATTACTTATTCAAAATATGTCTATAAAAACGAATCATTCAATAATCGTAGAAAATAGTATATTATTCAACGAATGATGGCTATTACTCAAGAGGATGACATTCACTGAGTGAGTAACAGCTATCACACGCGAGTAGAACACCATACTTTTTCTACAACTACTCAACAGGAAGTTGCGCTTTAAGGTAAATTTGCCGAAAATAATAATTGTCACAAATTGCGAGATTTTTCGAAAAAAATGCGAAGAGGCACATTGTATCGACTTACTTTATTTTTTAGGCAGGAGAAAAAATTTAAAAAAGGGCTTTTAGCTTAATCAATAATGTTTAATTTGGTTTTTTAACTTCCGGAAATTCCGAAAAAACGGCTCCGAGTGCCACGATGGAATGTGGTGATTTTTTTCAAAAATCGAGGTATTGTTTAAACGTGTTTTTTATGAAACTAAGATACTATTGACACATTTTTTTTGTGTCATAGAAAGGGTTAATATGCAAAAAAGGGTTATTGCCAGGTCGTCCAAAGGAAGCTGTTGTTTGCAGAGTATGTAATATCAGAACCAATGGTCTAAAAATGTTTTTATGACTGTTAACTAAAAATTTCTACACTTGATAGCATTTTTCTTTGTAGTGGTTTTACCCCATTCACCCTTATATTCACAACGTGTTTTAAAACAAATGTTGTTTTCTAAATAGCCAAATTCATAACATCAATTTGCTTAAATAAAACCTACAAAGAAAACTGCTGTCAAGAATAAAACATTTTAGTTAACAGCCATACAAATATTTCTAGAGTAAAAACACTTTTAGACCATTAGTTCTGATATTACATTCTCTGCAAACAACAGCTTCCTTTGGATAACCTGGCCAAACCCATTTTTGCTCTCTTTATGACACAAAAAAATGCTGTCAATAGTATCTTAGCTTTATAAAACTACGTTTACGCAATATCTCGATTAAAAAAAAATCGCCACGTTCATGACACTTGGAACCGTTTTTTCGAAATTTCTGAAAGTTGGGCCTGGATGCCAGACCTGACCACGAAAAATATTGTCAAGGGTATTTTTGGATTTTTTAGGTCATCTTAAAACATGTATTAAATGGCCAGAAAAAAAATTCATTAAAAGTACTATGTCAAATTTCAATTTGAATTTTACAAGTCACATAACCGCGCAGAGATCTAACCCCCATTTCACCCCCTCCTCCTGCATCTACTGACAAACAGACAACAAAAAATTGAGGCAGGTACATTTTTGCTGTCGTATGAGCTAATAGCCATAATTTGGCTTTCCCCCTACAATACACAAAAATTTGTAGATATTTACACAAAAACTTTCCTCTCTGTTTGGAATACTTTATTTATAACTTTTTCAGTTGCATGACCACCCTGTATATTTCGTTTACTAAAATTATCAGACCAGATCGGTTTTTGTGCTGACAGTAGTGGTCGTTTCTTATTTTTAAAGTGACTCTGTTTTTCATTAAAATAATGTCAGGTTCCTCCTCGATAATTGTGTCAACTGCAGTCCAAATATTATTTACATCAAAGTGATCACCCTGTATATGTTTTATAAATTCCTTCCTTGACAGTTGTGTTAACTACATGCGAAATATTATTTCCCACCATTACGTTTTTTTTATTATTTTTTGTATTTTCGTATTTGACAGTAGTTGTGTTAACTGCATGCGAAATATTACTGTCTTCCGTCACACTTTTTTCCTTAGCTAACAGTAGCGTCAACTACCTACGAAATGTTTTTCTTCTTCGTCAAATGGTTTTGTAGGTATAGCGCCAAAAGAGAGACAGACAGACTGACAGCCGGAATAAAAAAAAAATTCGTAATCTACATACCTAGTTTGAAATGTGAAAATCTTGAGAAATCCCGGAAGGTGATTTTTTCATAATTACAATACTTCCCTTCGGTAAGCGAGGGAAGTAAAAATATTCCTATATATATTTTTTCAAATGTCTATGTTGGCAGGAGTATCCACTGTTGCTTAGATTATTATTAATTGTAAACTTCAACATATCTAGATGAAAATCGTATCGACGGTTGAATATTATGTTATTATGAAATGTATATTAGTAAAATATATAAAAGAAATGGCAGGAAATAACGTTCCACAACATTTTCATTGAATTATAAAAAACAAAAATTGAGAAACCAAATTTCTTACATTTAAATGATTAATACCTTTTTCATTTACTAATCGATTTTGATCAAAAACAATAAGACTCCTCTTCTATCTAACACCAACTTACTGTCAATACAATCGGACTTACGTGCTTATCGTGCTTACAAAAAACGGATCGAATGGACAGACGAACGCATGGACAGCCAGACACTCGAACAGACGGACATTTTAAAAGTTGTTCAGTATTTTTTCTCTATCACACTAATATGAAAATCTGCTTTCTGAGCGACATACAGTTTTAGGTACCGTGTGTGTAGTCGCGGGCTAGCCATGGGGAGAAGAATTACAACATCGCGCGTGCCAGCTGGCTGAAATGAAATAACAGAGCTGGAATGCTCCATCGACGGACGAATTTACGGCTGCCGGTGTTGTCAAATCTCGCGCTACGTGAATGTACATGCCTAATGGGAAATTACACGCACGATATGTGCCGACCAAATGCAATATACTTTTCTATTCTGTATTTGCGAAAAGTAATAATAATTTGACCAGTGAACTATACGCACAGAGCTTATTGAATAAAACAACTTACGGTGTTCATTTTAGTTGTACCAACGATTATATATACACATTTACTTTAGAAGATAATGCGGCCCAAATTAACATTTCCCAAAAAATGCCTCCTACCGGAGTAAATAGACCCATGTTATTTAAAGTGTTTGGAAATAAAAATCCAGTTCAAGAAAAAAATAATATTTAATTCTTTTATTAAATATATTTTTAATAGTATACCTTTATTAATTATTCTGTATTATTTATTATTATATGGATATAATTATATAACCTAATTCTACCGTTAGATCCCATTTATTTTTTAAACACAACAGCGCAATTTTTAAAGAAAAAAATTTGTAAACCCCGTTTTGCGATAACAATAAAAAACCGATTTTACTAAATATTTAATTGCTTTATATAATTTATTTTTGTGTTCATTATTAATAATGCTGATAATTTGACTGAGACATATTAATACATATTTTACAAGGTATAACACGCCTATGACTTATTGAAAACAGTTGTTAAAACTCTCGGGACGCGCAATTAAGTAAATAAAAAATCCATAAAGGAAGGTCGTAAAACTCATTTAATGGGAACACATTATTTGATATGAAATATCTACAACGTAGCCCTTTGTTTAACGTGAAGATATTTACAATTGAGATATATAACAAAACTAGTGATGACGCTATCGACTCCGGAGAACTCTTAAAGTTAGTTATATACAGTGTGTCCCAGGATAGATGTAACATGAGGTGTAATAGACCAAAAATTTTCTGTCTGCTTGTTGTAAACTAAAGTATACAAAAAATGACTTGATTTGGTGTTCTACAGGGTGTTTTATAAGCAAAGTTGTAAAAATCACCACTAATAAAGTACCCTTTATTTTTCAAAATATGAAAAAATTTCACTAAGAAAAGTTATTTAGAATGCAATTTTATACCTCTATACCAAATTTCAGGAATATAAAATTGTTTTTTTGAAACTTCCCATTTTTTCAATAAATTAGTATTTCATTTTGAACCATTCAATTAAAACTGCATAGAAATTATTTTTTGTGAATTAATATTTAAAGTTATGTAGAAGCTAAAAGTAGGCTATGAGAAAAGCAGTGGATACACATTTATCATTTATTATTGACATATCTGTCAAACGTAGTCAATAATATCCTTAATTTCTGTTTCAAATTAACGAACCAAACATAAAAAATTAAGTGAAAATGGTACTCACAGTGCGTGAAAAAATTTATATTGTGCAATGCTACGGAATTGGCGGTGAAAACGCGCTAAGAGAAGTGGTAAGCCAATTTAATTTGAAATTTCCAAACACTGCTTTGTCACGTACTCAGGATATGAGAATAATTAAAAAGTTTCTGGCTACTGGTAGTGTTCTTAGCATGAAAAGAAAAATAAAAGCATATTATGAAGACAATGTTGGGGCTATTATAGCTCATGCCTCTGTTATAGAAAATCCTAGGATGCCACTAAGAGAGAGATCAGCTCTTATTAATATTAGCAAGTCTGAACTCCAAAGAATTTACAAGGCAAAGAAAATTAGGGCATATAAAGCAAATTATGAATATACGCTTGAAGAGGGAGATGACGACCGTAGGTTGGATTTTTGTTTGACTATTGGAGAAAAAATCATGGAAGAGAGATTCTTTCATCATTTCATAATTTTCTCAGATGAATCCACATTCACAACCAATGGTGTTGTTTCATCTCATAATTGTCGGTTTTGGGCTTCTGAAAATCCAAATTTTAGAATTCATTATAGAAGACAATATTATAATAAAGTGAATGTGTGGTGTGCCGTTTCTTATCACGTTGGAGTTATTGGACCTTATTTCATTGAGGGAAGGTTAAACCAGCACACTTATTTACAGCTTCTTGAAAGATTTTCTGAAGAACATTTAAATATTTTAAGAGATATGCCTTTAGTTCATTTTCAACATGATGGTTGCCCTGGCCACTCCACAGAAATGGTTAATCGGTGGTTGAATTTAAATTTTGAAGAAAATTGGATTGCCAGGAATGGACCGATCAAGTGGCCGGCGAGATCCCCAGACCTATCAATATTGGATTTCTTTTTATGGGGTCGCCTCAAGCAATTGGTTTACGCTGAACTACTTCCTAACGATGTAGCAGTATTGAAGCAGAGAATTACAAATGCCGTAAACTCCATACCGTTAGATCATATTCGAAACAGTTTTAAGGGCTTCAGGCGAAGGATCGAAATGTGTGTGGATGTGGGTGGTAGCTACGTCGAATAATAAAAAAATTGTAAACATTGTTTTGTATTGGTCAATAATTAATTTGTTTGTGAATCTGTTATGTTTTTGACATTTATTACTTGTTATAATTTTTAAACCTTATTAATCTCCTGTTAGTAATTGTTTCTTGTTTTACAATTTGTTCGATTAACATTGTATCTTGTTACATTTCGTATATTCAATTTTTTATTTACCAACAGCCTATTTTTTGAGATGATTAACATTTGCTCCTACATAACTTTAAATATGAATTCAACTCCTATATCGCAAAAAATGGGAAGTTTCAAAAAAATAATTTTATATTCCTGAAACTTGGTATAGAGGTATACAATTGCATTCTAAATAACTTTTGTTAGTGGAATTTTTTCATATTTTGAAAAATAAAGGTACTTTATTGGTGGTGATTTTTACAACTTTGCTTATAAAACACCCTGTAGAACACCAAATCAAGTCATTTTTGGTATACTTTAGTTTTACAACAAGCAGGACTCAATCCCCAAATACCATTCCAAAATTCCAAAATTTTTGGTCCATACACCTCTTGTTATATCTATCCTGGGACACACTGTATATAATTTTTTTTTATTTTCTCAAAATTTTGAAATTTTAGACATCTTCAAAAATAGATTATTAAGATTTTTTCACTCATCGCTTCTTTTTATACATTAGGTACTTCAAGAGTAAAATGTGAAAGACCCAAGTTGTTATCTTTAAATTTTTAGAAATGGTAGAGCTTTTACAT
This sequence comes from Rutpela maculata, assembly GCA_936432065.2. Lineage (NCBI taxonomy): Eukaryota > Metazoa > Arthropoda > Insecta > Coleoptera > Cerambycidae > Rutpela > Rutpela maculata. The sequence continues at coordinate 217,122,418 of OW386287.2, forward strand.
ATTTCATCGCAAATCTGTTTATGTTCCGACTTCATACAGAATCGGAAAGCGTTTGTTTTGGTATTGCACTAGTTTCAACGATTTACCCGACCGCCCGCAATAAAGACGTCTACCAGTACTCTAGCAGAGGTAAACAGTGACGCGCCCATCAAGAGAAGCATGTACACGATTACATGCTTCGCTCTCGCTTGCTCTTATTGCCATCCCAAGACCAACACTTTCCGATACTATATATGTCCTATTCCTACATACATTCATCTTTATATCTAAAAATGTAATAGTCCAATAGCTATATGTTTCTTCTTTCATTTAAGCTTTTGTGAGGTCAATTTAATTAATTAATTCAAAAGTTACAACAAATTTAGTGTAGCGCGCCCGAGATCGCGCGCTGTTTTCTGTACAGTTTGTCGAATGAATAAGTATAGTCCGGTAAACTCTAAGGTGGCGTATGCATGAGTTGGTAACACGACATACGACTTGATATGCGATGCGCATAAAGCCATCGCAGTGACAGAGATGAACTAGTTGCGTATGTCTTATTCTTTTAGTTTATATGATGAAGCGACCTTTGGACGCGCCAGCTTAGAGTTTACTCGACTATAGGCAGTTCCTTTATTTCATAATATAGTATCTAGGATGGATATGAAACCAACCAATCACAGTTCGTGTATTAAGTACACAGGCAACTATTCGTTTAAAAAAATACAAGTTGCGTCAGCTGCCAAAGTAATTGTCAATGTGTATTTGTGTAATATATTAATGTGACGTCACAGCTAACCTCAAAAAGATCTCTTTCTTAAGATTCACAAGTATTAGGTACGTAGCTATTATTAATATTTCTGCCTGGTTCCCGTACTTTCAACCAAAATCTAGTTCAATGTGATGTTTATGAAGTTTTAAATTCTTTGTCCCAATAAAATAGGACTCTTTGTAGGTTGGAAATCTAACCTGTAATTAGCAGTCTATTTTTGTGTGAATTTTTAAATATTTGCTTGGAGCCAGTATGGCTCCAAACTAAAAATGCGCATACAAACAATAAAGATGAGAATAAACTTGAAAAACTTGAAATTTGATTATTTTTTTGATGCAGATGCCTTTATATATTAATGTTTACTAATTAAATTTGTAGTTTTTTTAAGCTAGTCGTAGAAAAAGTATACTGTACATTGTACAACAAAATTCTATGCCTTAATAAAAATAATCGAACTATAGATGAGAGGTATTGTCGTGAGCAAAAAAAAATAGGACAACTATTTTTTTCTAATGTAAATCTGTCTCTATTTGCACACTTGCAATGAATTTTGACAAATAACTGACAATGTCACAAAAATTAAAGTTAGATGTACACAACTAGATTTTAGCAAAAATACGTTATAAGACCCTGTCCCATTTTTTTTGCGCACGACAGTACCTACACCGTAAATGTCAATCGCCTCTTACTTTTTGTAGCTAACATGTTGAGAACGACATTTCAATCAATTTTTGACTTAGAATTAGTATCTATGTTGAAAATTTCGGGGAGGGGGTCCCTTCGGGCTCCCCCTTGGCTGCGCCACTGGTACGGGAGCCCGTTACACTCTTTTTTGTAAGATTTGCTTAAAATAAATTTTCTATTTTTTGTGTTTTGGGCTGTTTTCACAAAATCGACTCCTGTAGGTGCACCAGCGGGCCAACGCCTGACAGGGACTTTTTTGATCCTGCCAAAACCATGTTCCGTCGAATGGCCAGCAGCACAAGTTTTTTAACAATTTCAAGTAATGAAGAAATTCAGCTTTAAACATTTGTGTCAATCGACTTTACTTTAATTACATATTTATGTTAATGATAGGAGCACGCCGGTCTACAATGGAGGTGGCAGGAAATAATTTTCCATCATACTGTAATGTTGATAAAGGACACAAAAAATATCAAAATGCTGCTGCCAAGCGCTGGTCCACTAACGAAGTGGCGGGGATTTGTTTTGTGGATAAGTTACATTAATATGATCGAAAAAAAAAAATTAAACAAATATAGCAACTAATTGCCGCTGGCTCCCGGACTATAATGTAAAACTTTAAAACTCTGCGAGAACGACGTATGCTATGGAGTTCAATGCCTATAATGCCTGACGTGAAACAAAGCCTCCCCATGGTGACGTCACGCAGCATGGGTTACCAAAGGCGGGAATATTAATTTGAATGATCAATACATTTTGACTTAGTAATAGCACAGAAGACAGGAACTATACAGAAGCGCAAGCAAGCCTTTCTGACGGGACCAAATTTGTTCATAGTCGCCATGACCATAAGGCATATATTTGTCAAAAGCCATATGCTAATTCTTGATGTTGTGCGATTGACAGTCTTTGAAACTCTTACACGGTGGTTGGTTATTTTCGTGCCTTTTTCTTCCAATTTTCGACAATTTTACTTCCACATCCAGTGGAAGTATAGTAACGACAAAAAAAAAAATTTAAAAATTTTTATTGTTCAAATAGGCTTAGAATATCATGAAACGTCGAGATTTTAAGTTTAAGAGCGGAAAAAAAATGTCGGTCTGTCTGTAACTTTTTTTTGTGCGCACGTTTACTCTGGAACCGTTTAAGATATTGACTTGAAATTTGGTACACAGATGTACTTTAACGAGATCTAGAACTAGATATATATTTTCATCTTGATCCGTCGAAGGGTTGGGGGGGTAAATTGGGGTAAACTTGGGGTAAATAGGTATATCAAGCAGGTAAGAGTCCATAACATTGGTATTTAGTATATACAAGAGAAGCTAAGGTCTCAGAAAAAATTTTGGCATTAGCCACCCCCATTACCACCCCCACCCATTATTAAAGGGGATGAAAAAAAAAGTGTAATTTAATGTAATTTAGTGTATGTACAAGAACCAGAAACCTCAAAATATTTTTTTACTTCATCCACCCCCTACCACCTCCACCCCACTATCGTTTTATGGGTTTTTGAGATAGAGGATTTCAAATATTATATTATTAAAGTTCCATAAACAAATATTTCCACATACAAAATTTTTTCGTTGTGAGTGACTTGGGTAGAAAATCTGGATGTGGAAGTAGTGATTCCTTGGGCAGCGGTTTTTTATTCTAAGTTTATTTATTTATTTGATTTTTGTTTATAATCGGTTCTAAATGGTATAGGGGTGGTGCTTAGCATCCATTCCCTTTGAAGGTGAAACAAATAAACTTCTTTCTATTTCCCAAAGATCCTGAACTGAAACAACTAGAAAGTAATGTTAGATATACTAAACAATTGGCAGTTGAATATTTTCTTATCAGAAATGCAATAAGTTACAGAATATGTTAATCAGTTTTTAATGAACAGAATTGTATTGTGACCATGAATAAGGTAATTAAGTAATGACTCTCAACTCGTACCACACTAAAGAACTTTTCATTGTATCAATTAAAAAAAAATCAATAATTGGGCATGTGCAATAATGTGCATCATATAACTAACATACCTTCAAATTTTAAGTTTTTCAGGTTTATTCTCATTTTTAATGTTTGTATACTCATTTCAGCTTGGAGCAATACTGGCTCCAAGCAAATATTTAAAAATTCAGGCTAATAATTTTTCAATAATGTTGGTTAATAAAAATAGACTGCTAATTACAGGTTAGATTTCCAAAGAGTCCTATTTTATTAGGAGAAAGTATTTAGAACTTCGAAAACATTACAATGAATTAGATTTTAGTTCAGTTGAAAGTATGGAAACCAAGCTGAAATTTTAACAACGGCAACGAAATACTCATAAATCTTAAGAAATATATGTTTTTGAGGTTAGCTGTGCACATGCCCTATTCACGTATATTGTTATTTTACGTAAACATTTTTTTCACTGTACTATTTGATTTGTAACATTCTATTCAACAATATAGCCAATATAGTTATATACATAATATATGTCTCTTTCATTGTATATCTATACATTGTACTACTTTCCATGATAGCATTTTCATATTCTGGTAGCAGTATGAAAAAAATGCATTGGCTTAAAAGCGCATTATTATGATTGAAATACGGGATATAAATATAAAAGTGTAGTTCTTTTTTTGAACATTCTGCAATACACTATGACTTGGACACCAACTTCATTAATACCGTATATACGTATTCCTATTCAAGTACCATATCTACTAAATATAAAATAAGACAGTTTTGCCAGTGTACAGAGTACTGGACCGAAATATTGATATATTTTTTGTGTACATCATTTCTCTGAGTGTAGTAAGGCATATTACTGTCACTTTGAGGTTACATAAATCAGACACCCGATATCAAAGGTGTCGCGGCAAGCTTTCGCTTCTGTATAGTTCCTGTCTTCTGTGGTAATAGTAGTTGCGAACAACTTTTTGTTTTGTTTATTCGGAAGCTGGAGATAGTGGAAGACCAGACCCTCTGAATTCGACACCCTCTATACAACTCGCGAACACCCACCTAAAAAATAGGTAATCTGATGTAAAATAACCCGCTAAACTTGATTTTTGAATTCGCCCCTTGATTTGAGATTGCCAAAATGACCAAATTGGCAATTTTCTAAAAAAAATAAAAATTACGTGTTATTTTTTGTTTTTCATATAACACGTCATATATTTTTTATTTTACTTCAGAATTTTTTAATTTTTTTACATAATATTCTCTAACTATTCTTTGATATGTTGAAAGTAAAAAACTTTACCTAAAAAATAATTAGTTGGCAAAAAAAAATAACAACTTTTCTTTGACGCAAAATCTTTAAAATTTGCAGAGTAAAATGTCCGATCGAGGTTTCTTTTTTATTTTTAAAGTTAGGTGCCTACTACAATCGAAGAAAATGTTCCGAATGAACTAAATAAAATCTTTTATAAGAAGTTTTTTTTGAAATTTTGCTCCCTTATCGAAATATTCATTGATTGTTTCAGCGTCCGAACGAATGCGCACTACTATGAATCGGCCGCAATCGCATCTAGAGCTAAACGCAGGCACGTGCCGGGTGATTATTATTTTCCAGTGTCCATTTATGTTAAGTTGAAAGTGCTTTTTGTCTCAGTCCTTATATTTAGTGCGTTATAAACACATAGTTTGGCATAAATTATAATTACTCGGATAGGAAATCAAAGGAAACAAGCTAAAAACGTACTCTTCGCCTGTTCACTGGATTTTTATATAATTGTTATACATTCAATAGGATACTTTTCGCAGTTTTTTGTAAATAATGTTACTTCTAGACATTTTGAATTTTATAGTACGACCTTAGTTGGTAAAAGACTTTGTAAACAAAACTATACCAAACCCCATTTGGGTTTCGATTACGAGTCAAAAGAACTACACCACCACCTTACACGTAGAAGAATGTAAATTTTTACATTATAAGACACGAGCTATAAAATCATATTTTCACGGTTGTATATTACATTATGAAATGTATATTTGTAAAATATATAAATAATTAGAAATAGTAAAATGAAATATTTCACCAGATTTCTATTCAATTACAAAAACATAAAAATTAAAAAAAAATTTTTTCAACAGTAAAATCACAATAAATTTCTCTTTGTAACGAAATAATTTTGCCAATCAGTGATTTTATGAGAAAAACTGTCATGAAAAAATCGCGAGACCGGAGATCGAGCGATTTTGTCAAATAAATGTCAGTTTTTCGAGCAAAATCACTGATTGACAAAATATTGAGTTAAAAAGAAATTTATCCATAAAAGAAAAGCTCGAGTGATTTTTGGCAAGATAAATTAATGACAGAATATGTGAACGAACAACAATTAAAAATAATTATAATTTTCTCAAAACGACTCATATCGTACAGTATAATTTCCACAAGACTTAAAAATTATAGCCGACAGTACAGATTTTAAAATGACGTGCGACTACTAGATATACTCTGCTTTTGAGGAACAGGCATTTTTATCGTGATAAGAAACGATGCACCTTTTTTATCGCTGTCAAAGTGACAAAATGTGACTGTCAAATAGACTTTTTTATATAGGAGTTAATTTATCAAATTTAAATCATTAAGTAATAACATTTTTATTTATCGATCGATTTTGTTCAAATAGGGTTCTTCTTCTAGCTAACACTAATTTACTGTCCAAATTTCAGTACAATCGGAATTTTCTTTCTTCAGTTATCATGCTTACAAGAAACGTGACGGACGGACAGACAGACGGACATTTTGAAAGTTGTTCAGAATTCGTTCACTAACACAATGGTATGAAAATTTTTTGTCTGCGAGCGATATTTACGGCTTTAGAAATGTACCGATCAAATGCAAAATCCGATGACATTTCTGTGGCTCTAAAACAATATTTAGAACAGAAAAATTTATTTTTATCACTAAATCCAGTTTACCATGCACAATGTAGAAGATCGTATACCCGAACTGCTTATAAAAGAAAATCAGATATTGAAAATCCTAGTACAGAGAATACAAGTAAAAAGGGCATTTCTGCAATGTGCTATTTGCAAGACAGCCTACCAAATTAAGCCCAGAATTTCAAATGTTTTAGATTTTGGATGGTACCTAAAGGAGGAAATCTTATTTCCAAAGATGATTTCAAAAAGCCCAAAACCCAATTTTATTAAGTTAACTCCATTTTGTAAATGTAAATTATATAACTGTACTACAAGCTGCAAGTGTAGCAAAGCAAACGCGCAATGTAACATAAGTTGTTTATGCGAAGGAAAATGTAATCTTTAGTACCCACTTGCTGTTATAATTAATGAAAATATATTTTTTAATGTGTATGTTTCGAGATTATCTACATAATTGTATAACATTTAATTGCAAATAGAAACTAAATAATCCGTAGACTCACTTGATCGCTTAAACGACACCACAGATGGGCGACGTTAACAGAAGTTATGCTTTAAATTAATGCGGACGAGTTGCGCGGCCGCTTCCAAACAGCGTCATCTCGTTACATGAGCCGAATTTCCAAAAAATCTCTTTATAAAAAAGTTTGTTTAAAGTATATGGAACATTTTTCTCGTTTATGCTATAACTCTCTCTTTAAAAATAGAAAAGTTATCTCGATCGGGTATTTTTCAACGCAAATTTTAAAAAACCGCGACAATAGAGGGTAATTATATATTTTTTAGGCATTATATTATTAGTTACACTATATTCTTTGCCGTCAGCCTGTCCAAGAATATTGGAGGGATAATGTGTAAAATATTGGTCAAAATCGGAATTAAAATAAAAAAGATATGATGTGTTATGTGCAAAACAAAAATTAACACACAATTTTAAAATTTTTCAAAAAATTTGCGAATTGACCTATTTGGCAATCTCAAATTAATGGGCGAACTCAAAAATCAAATCCAGAAGGTCATTTTATATAATATCATCTGTTTTTTAGGTGGGTGTTCGCGAGTTGTATAGACTACTTTTAAAATGCTTCCTACAGATTGGCTGCTCTCCGACTAAGAGATCATCAGTTATGTTGGTAAATATCAATCCGATTTTTCTTTAACTCCCTAGGTCATTGTGATGTATGAATTTATTTTAACACAATTAATTCTAAAATACCTAAGCGTATCGGCTAGCTTTTTTGTCCATGAACGTACTAAGAGGCGGAAATCCTTTTGTGAATACACATAGAAGAATAATAAAATATTAATTTAGTAACTTCTGGTATTCATAATCCCACAGTAGGTATCAAAGGCTATAAAGTGTTACTCGGTAAAGACCTAATCATGCAACTTTGTGCTCCGGAGGAAGGCTTATAGATTCTTTCCGAGCACAATTTCACGAATTTCGTTGCGGCCTAGGCAGATCCCAGTACGGGAGCTATTACTAGGAATTGGTGGGATGCACGTTAATTCGTCAAGTCCTCCGAATATTGCCGGTTACAGAACTTTTTTTGGTAAGATAAGTTTCTATTTAATTTGCGAATTAAATTCTTCTTTTTCTTTACAAAAATCAAAAAACCTCATAGCTTTGTAACTTCTTATTCACTACTTCTTGCAAGACATTTTGGGATTCATGCAAAATTATTCTAGTTGGCCGTATGTATGTATGTATCATAACGTGTTCCGAAACTATCTTTTGATTGAAATTATCTTTTGATTTTATTCCGTTGAAAGGTTGGCGGTTAAATAAGAGTAAATCAATAAAGCAAGTAAGAGTTCATAAAATTGGGATTTAGTGTGTGTTCTAGAAGCTAAGGTCCTAAAAAAATTTTGACATCAGCCATCCCCACTACCACCCCCACCCCTATATAAAAGGAAGTAAAGATAAAATTGAGATTTAGTGTGTGTACAAGAATCAATAGCCTCAAAAAAAATGCTGGCATCAGCCACCCCTTCTACCATCCCCCCCCCCCACTCCATTATTAAAGAGGGTGAAAAGATAAAATTTCGATTTTGTGTGTACGAGAAAGAACCAAATAATGTTTTTTTTTTGTTTGTTTTGTTTTGCATTACAAACAAATGGTCATGTGTTCGAAACCCAGCGAGGTTGGATTGTGGTTATTCTTTTTTTTTTACTTTTTTTTTATATGAATTTTTTTTCGCCAATAAAGTTGGTATCGCAAAATTTAGAAATTTAGAATGCTCAAAAACCACACGAAACCTACGAAGAGTATTCTATAGAATGTGCAATAATTATGTAAAAAGTTCAACAACCGGCGAAAAGTATAATGTAATTGATATATGATGCTTGTGCTTTAAATAATTAAAATAAAAGAATGTAATAGTCTATAAGGGATTTTTGTTATACACGAAAATTTAGATAAAAACCTGTTAAAAATAATTTGTCATTGATATAAAACTGGACGTTGTTTGTGAAAAAGTTGCTGTGAACTGTTGTAGTATCTGATTTCCTGGCACATGGGGTACGAGTCTGCAGCGTAAACACCACACCAATACTTCACTCTCTGTTTAAAATTGACGCCAATGTCTGTCATATCTGTATACATGTAATTCTTATTTTTATGGTTATATATTTATTTATTATCTATTAGTTATTTATAATTTATGGAAATAGATAATAATGATAATAATGAATTTCACTATTTTTTAAAAATAATAAATGATTATAACTTTTGTAGTAACCTCCCCACAATAAAATTGTGGGAGGTTACTACAATTAGTCCAAAATCGAAAATTGAGATAACATCAAATCTTTACGTTTTGAGTTCCCAGCAACTCAAAAAAGTTGTTTTTGAAAAATGTCTGTGTGTGTGTTGTGTATGTGTGTATGTGTGTTAGTACGATAGCGGCGAAGCTACTAAACGGATTTGGATGAAACTTTGCATGAGAGTTTCTTTAGTGCTCCAGAAGATCTGAAAAGGTTTTGGTTGAGATCGGATTACGTTTGGTGCCGTTTTGGCACAACAAGTTGTTTATTTTATTATTACTTACAGTTTGTAATCGAACCATTGAAAAGCAGTAAAAATTCCGATTTCAACGATATATGACACTTGCACTCTTTCGATTTGGTTTCCGTGAAAAAAATTAAAAAACAAAATAACACGCTTCTTGTGTTAGATATATTTTATAGTCTAACCTAACGTTCGATAGACTAGTGTCAGAGAACTTATACCACAAAATAATGTAGGGCCTTACTCTTTGCAAATTTGCAGCCGCAGACTTTTTTTTAGAGACTATTGACGGAATCGGTACTGTACTGATCTGTCGAGAGTGAAATTCTCCGTCTTAACGCGACATTCCGAACGACTAATTATCTACGGCTAATTAGTTATTAACGCGCAAGGACTGTCTATCTCTTTTTTTGCGGCGGAACGAGATGGAAGATGGGCACTCTTCTAACACAAATTCGCGATCGAGAAATGTCAAACGAAAAATTGCAAAAATGTCACTTTTGATTCGGTCGTGCCGAGCTGAATTTTCGAATTTCGACATGCAATTTACGATGCGGATCAACTACAAGTCTTCCTCTGTCCATCGCTACATAGTACGGCCGTCGCGGTATCGTATTTTTTAAAATACGAGTAAATTTAGATGTCGTGTTTTCGACCAAAATTTACCCTCGGATGCCGCAACTCTGAAAACGGTTTTTCATCTGTAACTCGGAACTGTGAGAGATAGCTCAAAAATAAAAACTAGCTAAGGAAAACTACGCAATGTCAGGAACGTTTTGCCGCACTCGAAATTTTAATGGAACTTTTCGTTTGGGTCCGGCGGGACTTTTAAGATAACGGTGTCATGCACTTTTTTCATTAAATCGTTCGTAACTTCTAAACGGCGACTCCTACGGCAAGAAACGAAATTGTAGAGAACTGAATTACCTAAAAGTCCTTTTTTGGATTTTTATGCTGCTCCAAAAATTACCGAGATACGGTCGGCCAAAGTAGAGACTTTTTTGAAATTCGTCCAAAATCTCGATTTTTTTTCTCTTTAAACCTCCATAACTCTTAAACGGTGCCCCCTAGGCCAAAATACTTTGCCCTAACGAATTTGTAGAGAATTTAATAACCTACAAAAAACAATTTTTTACTGTTTGCCGTAATACAAAAAATAAGGCCGCTACGAGCGATACAAGTGGAAATTTACATTTAAACGTGTTTTTTTCTTTTCTCTTGCGAATATCTGGATAAATATTGGCTTTAGCAAAAAAAATGGTAGGGGATGTATTAGAAAGATAATAAAATGATGATGAATTTGCTTTCTCAAAAAATTTCTGTAGGATTAATGGTTTCGCTGCTATATACGTTTCAACACAAAATTTCGATTTTCCCATATGCCCAAATTATATTTGATACTGATTTTTGAAATCTCCGTCAAGTGAAATTTATAGTTTTTTGCCCTCAAAGCAGTGCAATGTACAGGGTGATATTCTAATAATGACAAAGGTGTTCACTGATTTCGGCTGATAACTCTGGAACGGTTGAAGATATCGAACTGAAATTTGAAACGTAGGTATAAATATTGTAGACGGACGGATTACGAGTGAATTAATAATACACTTACGTCACATGACGTCACAAAAATAAGAAATTATTACAACAGACGAACTAGTACGTACAGATATCGACTTAACGGTTGGAGTTATTGAATTGAAATTTGAAACATGGGTGGAAATATTGTAAATGGACGGAATAAAAGTGAATTAATATACACCTACGTCTACATGACGTCACAAATAAGACAAATTTTTACAACAGGCGAACTGGTAAAGATATTTTTTATATTAATTTTAGGTCCATGTGGACACATTATAATTTAATCTAGTTTTTAAGCCTGGCTACAGAAGACAGGATCTACTTTTCTATTTTTCTCCAAGCGAAACCGGACCTACCACGTCCAGCTTCACACCCGGAGGTGTTCACCGTTATTGTCTGGCTGGCTCTGGGCTAGGATCTGATGAAGCATATATTTGTATTAAATCATTGAAGAAAACGTTAATGTTGTGCAGACTATAAATTTAACACGCAAGTTCTTAGGTCCAAAACCCACCGAACGCAAAACTTTTTTTTCTGATTTAATATGAAAAAAATATCTCAAGTTAATAAATATAATTAAATGAGATCGTTCATATTGTTTAGTGCTCTTTTCGGCTTCAAAGATTCACCGGGTGGGGAGGTTCCAGCCGCTTCCAGTAGCTGCCGATTTTTTATTTATTGATTAATTCTGTTTAAGAACGATAGGGTTCTTCCTTGAGCGGCCACTAATTACTCAAAATTTTACTGTCCACTTCGTGGATGTGGAAGTAATATCCCCAAAATCGTATTCTTAACTTAAAAAAAAATTACACACCTATTTCAGTTATTATTTTACTTACTTACTAGATCTGCAATTAATTCACAATAAGTTTTTTTTTCATTTTTGTTGCTCTGAGGCAATTAGTTAAGAATTTAGTCATTAATCATTAGTCATGACTAAAAAGTCGACTAATACCACTTCTGATTCAGCGACTAAGACTAATTTATGACTGATGATTAATGATTAAATTAGTCATGACTAATTTAGTCGGTCAATTTCAATCATGACTAAAAATTTATTCGACTAATGCCCATCTCTGATATATAAATAGGTCTATAATTGGTTGCCTGAGTACCTTTTTTTAAAATAGGAATAACTGGAGCTTTTTTAGTACCTATATCGGGAAAAATACATTCTTTAAAATATCTATTGATTAATGTAGTGAAAGCTTAGGCATGTAGGTGAGTTCCTATACTTTTAAAAGTTTTAAATTAGTTTCGTAGAGTTCTTTCAGACTATTTACGTTTTTAAGTAGTTTTGGAAATAACCTTTTAGAATATCTTATTTTAAAACTAAAATTTACTTGGATAATGTACAAAACACGTTAAATTTTCAAAAAATGTGCTGTGACTCGCTTGTGTTGCGAATTGCCCACTTTGATGCGCTTTATACGCCACACTAAATTGATCCATTGAATTGTATGACAAGACTCATATTTGCACCCTATATTACTAGGGTAATGAATAAAGCCTATGCAATTCTTGGTCAATTCTATCCTTTAGTTAATAGACGTAGCAAGCTATCAATAGACAATAAAATATGCCTACATAAGGTAATCGTCCTGCCAATGCTGACCTATGCCTGTGTCTCTTGGACTTTCATTTCAGGCACACAGTGCCTCTTAATTCTGACTTAACTCGTAACCTGACAAATACAAGAAGATACGACAACATTCCACACGTCCACAAACTTCTTCGTGAACGACTACCATTCTACGATTTACCCAGAAATGACTGACGCAACTTCCCTCCCTAAAACCCCCACCTCTCATAAACATATAAATCCAACATACATAATTCCATATCTACTTCCCATTTCCTGGTACCCCCTTGAACCTCTCGCTGAAATTCCTTAACATAGAAATTAAGCACATTGTGCAACAACATGTCTTTATATACTTCACTTTTTTGAATAGAGTTTTTATTGATTTTCCCTATACAATCTCTTCTATGACAAAATAACAAAAGCTGTAATAATCGTCTCATTTTCATAATTCAACATCTAAAATAAAATGCAAACAACCGGTATAGAAACTTGCTAATTGTCTCTATTTTTATCATGTCTGGAAGCATTTCTGCCACAACACCTGGCCGGTGCGTGACATCGCGCGATTCTCGCGTTGTTGTCACGTAGCTCTTTCATATATTGTTAATACTAATGAAATAAATGCCTTTTTGCCATGTACCCATACTTAAATAAAATAAAAGATATTTAAATTGGTAAACTGGTACACTCCTAAGGTTTGTGCATAACCATACGGAACACCCTGTGTAGAAAAAAGTGTAGGTAGATTGTTCTTTTACACATTACAGGTGTCCGTGGGAGGGATACATAAAATTATTTCCTTCCTGATGGAATAGGTGGAAATTCGCAATATCCCGTGTGCTTCCCGTACATCCGAGAACTGAGCTAGTGATGGAGAATTGAAATTAGGTCGGCCATTGGGTCAACCACCTTTCCACGTTAACCCATATAGCAGGAGTTCACCCCGTTTTCCATTCGACAACAGAACGTTATCCTCGTGAGTTCTTCCCGATCCCGAGATTGGATGCTCTTGTGATGCCGTTTTCCGGAAGTGTTAAAGTGTTTTGTCGGAGTATTTCCGACGTTATGGCTTCTACTATAGATTTTCAGGTAAACTTAAGACCTTCCCATTTCTCCTATTTTTACGATTTTGATGTTTTATTGTAATGGTGTAATAAACGAGAAACAGTTACAGCCGGACTGCTGCGGGTACTTATTTGATTAACAATATTTTTCAGTGACGTAGGTAAAAATATACCGGATATTTGTTAGAAGGTTGGCAAAAAAAAAACACTTTTATAAATTCTGGACCAATGGGAAAAAAACTTGGAAAAAAGACGGAAAAAGTGAAAAAAGCAGTGTTTAAAATTGGACACAGTTAAAGCTAACACTAACATACGGGGTGATTCACAATTACACGACAATAGTTCAGGGGTCGACAGTAGATGTAAAATGAAGTGTAGTTTGTTACTTAGGCCATAATCCCATGCCGGATAATAAAAGGATGATACAAGCTCCCCAAAGAGCAGTAGAACCTATTTTTGAGTGGGCATCCTAAAATTGTCCTCATTTTTTAGCAGTATTTTTTGAGTGCCTTTCTCCCAAAACTTTTTTATTTTCAACTTTTTTAATAAAAATCGACCAGGAAAACATTCCTTAGTCTAACAGGCTCAAGAAAGGTGTTCTTGTTGATATAGGATAGAATGAGTCATTCTCAAGTTATTTGATCTTTTATTACGGTGTTAATCCTAGGAATTTGCATTTTTTAAATTATGAAAATTAAAAACATAGCCTAAAGAAGCACTACGTTTCCACATCCAGATTTCCTATCCAAGTCCTTTACAACGGCAAATATTTTGATAAGTACTATATTTGAACTTTACTAGGTGGAATTAATTGGTCATAGAACTTTAATAATATAATATTTGAAATCGCCTACTCCAAAAACCCATAAAACGATATGCAACATCGGTAGTGGGGGTGGCTGAGCAAAAAGCAAATTGAGGCGTTTGGTTCTTGTATGCACACTAAATCACAATTTTATTTTTTACACCCTTTAATAATGGGGCGAGGGTAGCTGATGCAAAAATAATTTTGGGGCCTTGGCTTCTCGCACATGCACTAAATCCGAATTTTATGGACTCTTGCTTGATTTACCTATTTACCCTCATTTACCAACCCTTCAACTTAATAAGGTCAAAATATAATCTAATTCCATCTCATTATAATGCATATGTGTACCAAATTTCAAGTCAGTATCATAATCGGTTCCAGAGTAATCGTGCGCACAAAGAAAAATTATAGACAGATAGACAGACCGAGAGTCAGAAATTTTTTTGTTCAAACTTAAAATCTCGACGTTTCATGACATTCTAAGTCTATTTGAGTAAAAAAAAAATCAGAATTTTTTTTTATCGTTGCTATACTTTCACTCCACTATGTGGAAATAAATTTTATCAAATGGCCGGTTTCTTCTGAGTGTTCGGGACAACTGCTGATTTTGTAGAATTTCCCTTCTTTGTATGGCTAATGTGTTCTCTGAGTCTGGTGTTTATGTGTCTCTTCGATGTAAACTTGTCCGGAAACATGTAATGCTATATACTCCTGGTGTTTCGAGTTCTTCTGGACCTTGGAGTTTGGGAAAAAACTGTCACCTTGTTGCCACCTTCTGTTTCGTATTATATATTACTTTGACGTATATCCTTTTATATATGGTAGGTAAGCTGTTGCTGTGTATTTATTTTTTTCTTGTTCTGGTTGTATCTTGTCTCTTTATTGCGTTGTCTTCTTAGAGATGTTCTGTCTCGCAAAGCTTTGATCTGTGAACTAGTGTCTTAACGACGGCCTGTTTTTGTGCTGGGTGGTGGTAAGAGTTAGCGTGTAGGTATCTGTCGGTGTGCGGTGGATTTCTGTATCCTAATCCTTCTTAAATACGAGGACGTCCAGAAACGAGAGTTTACTATCTTTGATCTTATGATTTAAGTTGTTTAGGAATATGCTGCCATATAATGAAAATGTCGTCCACATGTCGAAATCAACATTTTGGTTTTAACAACTGTCCAGGGCATATATTTCGAATGCTTCCATAAATAAGATGGCGAATACTGGTGATTAAGATGAACCCATTGCTGCTCCATATTTTTGTTTACATAGGCTTCCATTGAAGTTGAAGTAGGTCGAGTTGGTACAAAGCTCCATCAAATCTGCTAAGGTGGTGCCCACCGTTGTGCTGCAATTCTTCCCTAGCTTATTCTATCGCTTCATTGACTGGTGTATTTGTGAAGAGTCATGTTATACCAAAACTGGCTAGTATATCTTCTTGGTCCACTGTGATGTTCTGCAGCTCTTGTACGAAATGGTGTGAATTCTTGATATGGCTTTCTGTTTGTCCAATAAATGCTTTGAGTATGTCTGCTAAAATATCTTGATAGTGCGTAGGTTGGTGAATTCACTGCAATTACAATTGGTCGTAACGGAGCTCCTACTTTGTGGATCTTGGGTAGGCAGTATAATTGTGGTGTCCTCGATTCTGATGGTATCAGTTTCTTCTGGTGCTCTATTGGTATGCAGGATTCCTTGATCGCCTTTGTTACCTATTTTCTGATGGTCATTGTTTGATATCTTGTGATTTGGACGTAAACTTGGTCTTCTAACAAGTTTAGTACTTTCTGCTGATAATCTGCTCTATCCATTAGTACCGTGGCATTTCCTTTCTCCGTTGATAAAAACTGTTGTTTTCGTTATCCGTGAGTGTTTTTAGGGCCCGTCTTTCTCCTCTCGTTGTGTTTGGTTTCGGTGATTTGGCGTGTTTCAGAATAGCTGCTGATGCTGCTCTAATTTCTTATGCGTCTTCTCTGGGTAGCTGGTAAGGGGTTGATTCCAAAGAACTTACTATGTTAAATTTAACATAGTGTTAGAAGATGAAGAAAATCCTTATATGACAGTTTAAGAGTTGTTGAGATATCCGTGTGGACAGACAATAAATAGTAACTTATTTAATCAGGAACCAGAGATGGAAACTTTCCATATTTGATTAAAGTCTGTAAAAGTCATGTAAATAATATAATTGTATGCACTTATTGCACTTATTTGGTATCACAATGAAACTTACATCATCACGAATCAGATCTCACCATAAAATAGGGTTTCAATATATCCAATGGAAAGTTAGAAGGAAAACTTCCTGGAAACTTTCGGAGTTTTCAAAACGGAAAGTTTTCAGGAGGTTTTCCTTCTAACTTTCCATTGGGTGTATTGATGGACTATTTTATAGTGAAATCTGATTCGTGATGATGCAAGCTTCATTGTGATACCAAATAAGTGCATACAATTATATTATTTACATGACTTTTACAGACTTTTATCAAATGTGGAAAGTTTCCTCTGTCAGGAACAAAAATGAACTTTTTATTTTTATTTGTTAATTACAAAATTATTACATTGACAGAACTAATTAATTATTGATAGATGCTGTCTCTGACCAAATAAATATGATAATTAATAATAAGAGTTTCTAAACATTATATTGAATTGTTCCATATCCAGCCCAGATACTTCGATCCCTTCTACGAAGAGGCATTTTTGCTAATAAGAGTATAATTCCTAATATGATTCCCTATTTAAAGAAAAATAAGAGGAATTTATTACGGCAGCAGATCGATAATATATTTTCGAGGTGAACATGAATGCACAATTACAGTTGCATTCGCGAAACCTGCAATAAATAAAATTAGACCAGAACCAAATTAAAAGTTAACTGTTTCTTTTATATTGTTATCTGACATGAAATCGGAAACGTTTATTTTCATTGCCATTTTACATTTAAGAGGCACCCGTGCGATTTTGCTCTTTATTGCGATAATAAAGCTGAAAATTTATTTTTCCAGGGCTATTTACTCATTACTACACTAGAGTTTTAACGACTTATTTACAGGGTGGTGTATGACCGATCAAATGAAAATCATCCAAACACGTTCAGGATTGTTGAGTGTGAGGATGTAAAAAAAATGGTATACCTTGGAGCCCTTGTTGATAATGAGGTGTTTACTTGGAAATAAAAACACTGGCCGACAAAAAAAAATGTTCTGTCTTTGCAATCAAACATATCATTTCCTATGTATTTTGATGCGCTGAAACCAAATTTGGCAAAAAAAAATTTCTACCGTGTCAATTTTTCTCTCCACTCCCATATAACTACCATTAATTCTTATAGAGGATATTTTTTGAAAAATTTTTTAAAATTTTTTATGATTTTTGTATGGATTTTTTGTGTCGTTGATCATGAATCTGAAGTCAAGAATAAATTTCGATTTAATGGCAACTGTCAACAAGCTATCAAATTTCACCAAAATGTAAAAGGTTAATATTAATTGTATATTCATAAGTATTTTAGGTCGCTAAATACAAATCCGAAGTCAGAAATGAATTATGACTTAATGACAGCTGTCAAAAAACTGTCAAATTTTACTAAAATGTAAAACATTGATATTAAATGCACATTCTTAAGTTTTTGAGGTCGCTGAATACAAATCCTAAGTCACAAATTAATTTTGAATTAATGACAGCGTTAGCAAACTGTCAAAATTTACAAAAAAGATAAAGAGATGATGTTTAGTATATGCTGATATTAAGCCAAGCTCAACATAATTATGTTAAGCTTGGCTTAACCTAAGTCAAACATGAATTTTGAATTAATGACAGCGTTAGCAAACTGTCAAAATTTCCAAAAAAAGATAAAGAGATGATGTTTAGTATAAGCTGATATTAAGCCAAGCTTAACGTAATGTTAATATGTTAAGCTTGGCTTAATATCAGCATATACTAAACATCATCTCTTTATCTTTTTTGGAAATTTTGACAGTCATTAATTCAAAATTCCTTTTTGCCTTAGGATTTGTATTTAGCGACCTAAAATACGTATTTTAGGTCGCTAAATACAAATCCGAAGTCAGAAATGAATTATGACTTAATGATAGCTGTCAAAAAACTGTCAAATTTTACTAAAATGTAAAAAATTGATATTAAATGCACATTCTTAAGTTTTTGAGGTCGCTGAATACAAATCCTAAGTCAAAAAGGAATTTTGAATTAATGACAGCGTTAGTAAACTGTCAAAATTTCCAAAAAAGATAAAGAGATGATGTTTAGTATATGCTGATATTAAGCCAAGCCACTACTTTAACAAACTATTTACGATCAATTTACGCCGATAGAGTTTGCACAATTGCCACAGGTAATCATCTGATGATCATCGAGCTTCCCTTGTGATTATTTGATATACTCCAGAGCGCTAGCACTATAAAAGAGAGAACAGTACGTGTATAGAGGGTTTACGATGAAACTTGCTAATTATATAATTAAAATAATTAAATTTCTCGAATTATAAATAACAGGACAACAGCTTTAACAGAAATGTAAACATTATGTAAAATAATTTGCACACATTTTTCTCTATAAGACGCTTTTGTTTTATGCTTTATGATGTCATCTTTCGGATCGCCAATGTGCTACGTCATAAGCGACCTTCGCGTGGCCTGCCGATTATACTGATATCCTGCGGAGTCGGTACCTTATCAGGGAATCCTCTCGGCGTCCCGCGAAACCTCCACGGCTTCTCCGTCCGACCCCGTTGCATTGGCTCTGTTGATTCACAAGGTCCACGATTTAATCGCCGCCGACTCGTGGCACGAACCTCGTTTAATCTACCGTTGGTAGGGTGAAGTTTGCTTTATGGTGTTGGGTATTTTTAGGATTTTATTGTTAAAGGAAAGTGGCAATTTCTTTCTAGATCTTTAGCCTTGGTAGACAGCGATAGCGAAAGGCGAAGTACCTATGTGGACGGTGAAAATTTAACGCTTCTCTTTATCTATAACTACGATCGTTTTGTCTGTAAAGGATTTGTCAATTTGCTAAGAACTATAAAAATATGTTGTTAATTAATGAGTGAGCATCACGAAGCTTAGATCAACTTCGATTGCACGTACGTAAAAAATTTCAAGGGGATAGAGAGCCAATAGTCGAGTCAATGAAGGTTTTCATTTCTTAAAATTCTCAGCAACAGCTCCTATTTTGATCATTCTTTTTTAAAATGCGTCTTTTTAGATATTATTCAAAATCAGAAACATCACAAGTGGCGCAAATAAAGTAGGGCGTAGCCCTTACTCGTCTTATAATTGGTCATACTCGCCTTACCTCCTCATATCTACTATTAGACACCAGACAACCCAGATGTCCTAGATGCCAAGTGCGACAAACAGTTAAACACATTCTCTTAGAATGTGTTGATTATACAATTGCCCGTCGACAATTTAATATACCAGATACAATTCCAAAATGTCTGAGCAATGTAGAATAGGTTGTACTGAGAGTAATTGATTTTTTGAAGGCCACTAAGCTACTGTACAAATTGTGAAGTTATATTATGTGGTAATTTATTCAACTTACTTTATGTAGTTTGTCCAAACCACTACTTGTATGTCAAGAATATTTATCCGAGGAACTCTACACCTTATATTCTATTCGTCTTCAATGTAGAAAACTTAAAGCTTGATATATTTCTATAATATACCTTCTTTCTGTATATGTGTATATATGCACATCCGTACACAGTTCTCTAAAAGTCCATAGTTTAGATGGATGAGAATGCAGCTAATGACCATAGAAGTCGATGCTGCGAAATCAAAAAAAAAAAAAAAAAACAACAATAATAACAATATTTACAAAAAAGACCGCTGCCCAAGGAATCACTACTTCCACATCCAGATTTTCTGTCCAAGTCACTCACAACGGAAAAATTTTTTATGTGGAAATATTTATATATGGAACTTTAATCTCTACCCCAAAAACCCATAAAACGATACCCCACATCGGTAGTGGGGCGGGGGTGGTGATTGGAGGTGGTAGTGGGGGTGGGTAAAGTAAAAAAATATTTTGAGGTTTCTGGTTCTTGTACACACACTAAATCACAATTTTTTTTCATCCTCTTTAATAATAGGGTGGGGGTGGTAATGGTAATGGAGGTGGCTAATGCCAACATTTTTTTGAGACCTTAGCTTCTCTTGTATATACTAAATACCAATT
Source organism: Rutpela maculata (assembly GCA_936432065.2). NCBI lineage: Eukaryota > Metazoa > Arthropoda > Insecta > Coleoptera > Cerambycidae > Rutpela > Rutpela maculata. Next base: position 217,142,963 of record OW386287.2, read on the forward strand.
TTATGAACTTTTACCTGCTTGATTTACCTATTTACCCCAAATTTACCGCAATTTACCCACCAACCCTTCGACGGAACAGGATGAAAATATAATCTAGTTCTAAATCTCGTTAAAGTACATATGTGTACGAAATTTCAAGTCAATATCTCAAACGGTTCCAAAGTAAACGTGCGCACAAGAAAACGTTACAGACCGTCAGACAGACAGACATTTTTTTTCGCTCAAACTTAAAATCTCGACGTTTCATGAAGCCAAGCCTATTTGAACAATAAAAATTTTTTGTCGTTACTATACTTCCATTGGATGTGGAAATAATATATTTAAAAAAATTTTTTTCGCGATATTTATAAAACATTGAGTTGTTTATTTAAAATTTAAGTTAAAAAATGTTTCTCACAGTCGGGGTTGATAATTATTTATATTGTTTAAACAATAATAACAACTTTTACAGGGAAAATCTATTTTTTAATATTTATTTCCCGATATTCATGAAAAAGTTAATTTAGTCCAGTGTTTGAAGGTTTTTCGCTCAGAATTCTTTCGGATAAAACCGATTGACGTGAAATTTGGGCAGTAATTAGGAAATGGCTCAAGGAACAAAAGCTACATAGTGCCGATGTATGCTTTTACCCTGGGGATGGATGCCTTCTCGGGGGTGAAAATTATTATGTTCAAAGTAACTGCAGAAATCGATAGAGGAATGAATTTTAAGCAATAAATGTTCTATGCAATTTTTTCGATGAGTCAATACTTTTTCAGTTATTTTCAATTAAAATGTTGATTTTTCATCTAAGAAATGCATGTTTTAGAACGATTTTTCACTAATAACTCGAAAACTTTACGTTTTACCAAAAAAATTATTATAAGTAAAAATGAAGTCTAAAAATAGCAAATCGACTGTTTTTTTAAAAATTTCTGTAGATGCAATACGTACCGAGTTATGACTCGTTGAAGATGACTTTTTGTTCGCCGAAAACTGAATTTGATCCTTTCAACGTTAAATAACGGAAAAAAGGAAAATTTTTGGAGGAAAACATATAAGACATTTTTAAAAGTACTTGAAAAGACCTTTAAAATGAACTTTGGTAAAAGTCGTTAGCATAAAAACTAACGGAGTTATGATGAGAATAAAATGGTTGTCTTTTTTTTCGGAGAAAGAATCAGCAATGAAACCAATGGCTTCACCGCAAGATTTGAAATTGAACGTAATCCATGCGCACAAAGTGCACCTGTGCACAAATCTACAAAGAAAAATTCTGTTCCAAGGACTAAAACCTATCATTGCTTATGTATTTTTGTGTGCTGAATCCGAATTTTCAATTTAAAAAATTTTTTACCGCGTAAATTTCGAGTAAATCCCGGTTTTATCGTCAAAATGCGTTTTTTTGACAATTTTTGACGTTTACTCGAAATCTGCGCGGTAGAAAATTTTTTTTTCGACGGATTCAGTTTCAGCATGTCAAAATACGTAGGAAATGATAGGTCCCATTCCCAGATCAAAACTTTTTTTTTTGTAAACCTGTGTTATCCAAAACTGACAATTTTTATTGGTTTTTATTTTTTTGCAAATTAACAAATTATCAAAATTTTTTTTCGTAGGTCCAGTTTTATTCGAAATTTGGTTGTTAACAATTTCGTATTTTACTTCCACGTCCAGTGGAAGTATAGTAACGACAAAAAATTTTTTAAAAAATTTTATTGTCCAAATAGGCTTAAAATGTCATGAAACGTCGAGATTTTAAGTTTGAGCGAAAAAAAAATTTCTGTCTGTCGGTCTGTCTGTCTGTCGGTCTGTCTGTAACTTTTTTTTGTGCGCACGTTTACTCTGGAACCGTTTAAGATATTGACTTGAAATTTGGTACACATATGTACTTTAACGAGATCTGGAACTAGATTATATTTTCATCTTGTTCCGTCGAAGGGTTGGGGGTAAATTGGGGTAAATTTGGGGTAAATGGGTAAATCAAGCAGGTAAGAGTCCATGAAATTGGTATTTAGTATATACAAGAGAAGGTAAGGTCTCAAAAAAATTTTTGGCATTAGCCACCCCCATTACCACCCCCACCTCCTTATTAAAGGGGATGAAAAAAATTGTGATTTAGTATATGTACAGAAACCAGAAACCTCAAAATATTTTTTTACTTCATCCACTCCCCACTACCACCCCCCTATCACCACCCCCACCCCACTACCGATGTGGGGTATCGTTTTATGGGTTTTTGGGGTAGAGGATTTCAAATATTATATTATTAAGTTCCATAAACAATTATTTTCACATACAAAGTTTTTTCGTTGTGAGTGACTTGGATAGAGAATCTGGATGTGGAAGTAGTGATTCCTTGGGCAGCGGTTTTTATTTTTGCGATGCGATCACTAGGACCAGAGATAATAAGGAAGATTAAAAAAAAATTTAATAAAACATAAATTGTTTAAATTTTACAAGACACAATGAACCAATTTAATCCAAAATTTCTCATAGCACTTATTATTATACGTACAACAAAGAATGACGCCAAAAATAGGCCAAAAATCGCCCATTTTCTAGTCCTCGAATTTTGTTTCAAACTAAGTGCTAAATTATTGTTAATAATGAGAACATCCTGAATACAAAATTTCAAGATGAGCATATGTTTGGTATTTGAGATATGAGGGATTAAAGTTGTAATATGCGTGATGGTATCAAAAAATACACAGCCCCACAAAATAAGAATACTCATCAGCTATGGCAACAATCAAGATATTCTTAGATTTTTTTTTACGCAGAATTCAAATCTAAAATCGCAAAATCCGTATATCCATTGATTAATTCAGAAGAGCCAAAAACATCCCCTTATATAGGGGATGAAAATAGGAAAAAATGATGCTATTGAGTTATAGAGCTTTCATGAACAGAAATATAATATAAGTCTATTGGCTGAATACATGAACGAAGGTGTTGACTAGGGCTCACACAAAGAAATCGAGACACGCCCTTAAGGGGGTGAAAGCTACCCCAATACAATATCAAACTGCAATAACTGGTGAAAAAGCTTGAACCCTCCAAGCTTTATTAATAGGAGAGCAGTTCTACAAAGCATGGTCGATTCATGATATTAGTGACTTACTAATTAAAAATTGGTCCAAGCTACAACCCGTGTCCAATATTCACTTAGATGAGTCTTACCGCACCTTGTTATAATAAAAAAACTTAAGCTAAATTACGACAAAAATAAAATATTGGCTGTTTTTACTCCTAAAACTCAAGACCGTCACGCGTAACTCCATACAGATTGACACTTGTTTTGGCTGAAATTTTGTTTTCAGAGAAATAGTTAATGTCCATCTCCGCTATAATTATTACAAAATATCCAAAATTTGTTGGCAAGATACAACTTTCATGTTTTAAAGTCTAGGATTTAATATATAAACTATTAAAGTCGCGTAACTTGGTTAATACTCACGACCGTCACAGCGCTCATTATTAGTTAATAAGTTGAATGCTAGGACTACCAGCGACTCAGAAACACATCGAAATTTAGTTTTCGTTGTGAAATCATGTGAGATACAATAACCAAGTGCTGCTTCCCAAAACATTTTGAATTTCCAGTAATTTATATGGTAAGTCTAATATATGGCCCTGTGCTCTCTTTCATGACCGTCACGTTGTGTATTTTAGCATTTATCAACTTATTAATATCCAAATACGTTTTTATTTTGAGTTATCCAGTACACTGTCTTCTCCTAACCTTACTTTAATAATAGCTTAGGGTGAATTTAATTCTTAGTCATTTTTGTCTAGCGGCCCTCACGACCGTCACACTCATGACCGTCACATGGCACAAATTTGAGTGTGATGGTCTTGAGACTCTAGTGACGGTCATGAGAAATTTCATTGGCATTACTCTCCTTCACTGTTGTAACTTTTGCATGGTTGAATGGATTTTTTTCAAATTTGGTGTAGTGATATGGGATGAAATTTCCAATTAAATGATGTAAAAAACCAACTTCTGACTTCCGGTTTCGAGGCAAATGACGTGAAAATCAAATTTTTTAAATGGGACAACTTGTATATTTTTTCATATTTGGTTCCTACTAGCCAAAATACATATGATCTGACCCTCAAATATTATTTTTATTTTCAAAAATTTGGCACAAACTCAGCCAGCAATTACACGACCGTTTTACGAATCTCACAACCATCTCATGTCATTCACGACCGCCACGCGTAACTCACAGTACCTCATTCACAATGGTGTCATAAATATTATTTATCTCGTTAGGACCATTGTCTTTTAAATTATGAACAAAACTGGTTGTCGGTAACAAAATTTAGACACAAAAAGGTTATTTGAGTCAATACAGTTAACTGAATTCCGGAAGTATTAGGCTCAAATAATAAAGAAACAGATACTTCTAGTTATATCACTTTTTATTTTGTTCATGGGTATTATTACGACCAAAATTTTCTCTAATATCTTGTAGGGCATATTTTTCACTTCAAAGAATCAACTTTTTTATAATCCATTTAGCATATTTATATTAATACACAGCACAAATATAAATGTGACGGTCGTGTGTTTCACTAAGGAAAAACAGCTGTAACGTTTTAGTCACGGGAAAAAAGCTGGTGCCACAAGGCATACCTGAAAAGTAGACACTTTAACCATTTCAAAAATATATGCCATCAATAGATTCCTGACATTTTATTTTTTAACATTGTCAATGTGAAATCGACCGTGCTTTGCAGAACTGCCCAGGAATAAACCATAAATCTGTTACGACCTAGTACATGAAAACAATCCATTACAGAGTAAGAAACTACCTCTTATCTTGAAATATGAACTTGAGTCGGTGAAAAAATAGGGAATGTACTAGATATCGCATTTTGTATGCAGCAGGTATGAATGTGGGACGATAACTAAAATTTTTGTAACTATTTTATGACACACCTACGATGGGGTAAAAGAACGGGACGAAAACTTATTGGTGGGTCTTCACCGCCTGACCCCCGTCGGGATCATTTGGGGGATGAAAAGTAATCAAGAGGCCCTGACATAAGAGAAAAGCACTCTTGGAACCGCTACATCAGTATTTTTTTAATGCAATGCAGCAATTACGAGATTGCTCCGATATTCATCCCTTCGCACCCTTACCCCCTCATAAAATCCACTTGAGGGTTAAAATGGACCTAGAGACTATGGCGTTCGGGAAAGGGATACTTACCTTTATGTCAGAATTTTTTTCCATACAATATAATGATTGTAAAATTGCTCAGATTTCCACCCTCTAACCCCTGTGAATTTCTCTAGAGCGATGAGAAAGAATCACGAGGCCATGACATTCCTAAAGAGCACTCTTGAAAACCCTCAATACAGGATTTTTGCTAATGTGATACAGCGATTACAATGTCTCTGATATTCACCCCCTTGCACCCCCACCTTCTTATAAAATTCACTTGCAGTTTGAAAACAGACCATTAGGACATTAATTTTATGGAGAGCGCCCTTTATGTTCCCTGTGACAGAATTTACTTTAATGTAATATTCTCACAGCGAGATCGCTTATATAAATGTGCGTTGTTTTCTCACCCCTTCATAGGTGTGGGAAAATTGGTTATCGTTCCAGATCCAGACACACTGCAATCAGAATGCAATATCTGGTACTTTCACTATCTTTTCACTGATTCAAGTTCATAATTCAAGATAAGGAGTAGTTTTACACCCCGTGATGGGTTGTTTTCGTGAACTAGGTCATAACAGATTTATGATTCATTCCTATTAATAAAGCTCAGAGGGTTTAAGCTTTTTCGCCAGTTATTGGAGCTTTTATGCAGTTTTGTATAATATTAAGGTAGTTTTCACCCTCTTGAGGGTGTGTCTCAATTACTTTGTGTAAGCCCTAGTGAACACCTTCGTTCATGCATTTATAGACCGTGGGATAGTGACAGATTTTTTTAAACGTTTGGTTCCTATCTGGTTTTTTGGGAGCCTTTTGTGCCTGATTTGTACTAACCATTTTCGTGTTTATCAAACGGTTATCCAGGGCCCCTCACCGGAAAACAGAAAAGAAAATTTCATGAAAATAAGGAATTTCAAACGTTTTGTTCCTATCTGGCGTCAAGTTAGACTTACGTTTTAAAGAAAAACATCCGACGGAAGCTCATCGCCAGACAAATTCCGTGGGCCGGAAGGCCCGAAATTTCAATGCGAAGTTGTAAGAAAAAATGGTCAAAATCAAACGATTTGGTTCTTATCTGGGAGTTGTATATATAGGTAAATAGATTATAATTATCGCGATATAACAAACGCCAGACAAATTCTGAGGGCCCAACAGTGAAAAAATTATTGTTCAAGTTGTCAACTATTCCGCGAAAATCAAACGATTGGTTCTCATGTGAAATGATTTTTTCTGTAAAAATTAACCAAAACGAAAATGTATTGTATCATTCACAGACATTTTTAGTGGGCCAAACATATTTTAAATCTTAAAAGAAGTGCACGAAAAAAAGCCATTTTTTCAAACGATTTATTCCTGTCTGGCATTTGGATCTTAAAGAGATATGGTAATAACTAAACCATATTTCAAGTCCCAGACAAAAAGCGTGGGCCAAACATATTTTAAATCTTAAAAGAAGTGCACGAAAAAAAAACCATTTTTTCAAACGATTTATTCCTGTCTGGCATTTTGATTTCAAAAAGATATGGTAATAAATAAACCATATTTCAAGTCCCAGACCAAAAGCGTGGGCCAAACATATTTTAAATCTTAAAAGAAGTGCACGAAAAAAAGCCATTTTTTCAAACGATTTATTCCTGTCTGGCATTTGGATTTTAAAAAGATATGGTAATAAATAAACCATATTTCAAGTCCCAGACAAAAAGCTTGGGCCCAACCGTAGATATGTTGAGTGAAAGTATCGAAAAATCAAAAAACAGTCGTGTAAAAATCGATGCATTTTAAAACGATTCACACTCGTCTGGCATTTCATTAGCTTGTCATTGTAAAAGAGTATTATACACATTTAAACAAATTTGTTTCGCGTCACTACTTAAATGCCGCAAGCGCGGATTTATGGGGGGTAACGGGGTAACAAGATTCCGTAAACAATCAACTTTCATTTTAAAATTTCATAATTTGTATTATTTTATTTTATATTTTTGAATATATATTCTATTTAGTTGTGTTTATAATTTTTTTTTGAGATTTTTCCCCCCCCGCTCATCAATTTTAATTTTCGAGGAAAAACATTTTTGTTATTTTCAACACGCGGCTATGTTACCCCCCTCCCCAAGCTCAAGGTCCAGATCCGCCCTTGAAATGCCGTTTTTTTTCTCACTTGAAACTCATTTGGAATTTGATTTTCTTTATCACTGGATTCAATATAACTGTCACTTTCACATTCATAATCCCTCGATCGAATAATATTTACAATAAATAAGTTACATACTAGCAAAAGGACAAATATAAATTATTACATATTAATATATGATTTACAACTCTGCACTACACCATAGAAACTGAGAGTTCTCGTAAATCCGTACCTGTTTCATTCTCCCTTGGCGTAGGTAGTCAACTACACAAAAGTGATTTCTTCTCTCATTTTAATGCACGCGACATAAGACACGTAAGATGTGCTGTGGTAGAAACATATATGGTATGCATTGCTTGCGAACGACGCTGCTTTTTATACTCCCCGCTCGTCCCGGGGTGATTTTTATTTATCGTTTGCTAATGGGGAACTTGCCCATTTTTTTTGTATTTCATTAAAGTGTGTGTTTATGTATAAAAACACGTCACATCGAATATCAGCTCTTAAATCGCAGTACTTACTTTGCAACAAATAATTGAAGTTGAAATCCTCGCTATACTCCTCACGAAAAACACTGTGATGTCAGATCGAGAAACTAGTCTCGCGTACGGTACGTCTTCACCCTAATTAATAGACTGGGTGGCGGTTGGCTTTGAGACGTCCGCATATTTGGTCTTTTGCTCTTTATGTTAGAGAAAAAATAAAAAAAGTGTCGGAAAGCTCAATCAATTCTCTTTACATAAGCTATCTACAAATTTTTCGAAAAAAACAATAATTATCGAGATATTCGAGGAAATGTAGGAAATTACACGTTTTCCTATAATGTATGTAAATCTAAAAAAATAATTTTTCTCTGAAACCTTTGTTTCGAAGGACCGAGATTAACGGAACGTCAAAGTAGTACATGATATTAAGTGAACATCATATATGAGATCGATTTCAATTAATTACCGATTAATTACGGTGACAAAATGGAGAAATTTTACCGAAAAAAAAAAGTCCCAAATCCCGCCCCTTCATTTTTGTCGGAATTAAAAAATTGAAAAAAGAGTTTTAGCAAATTTTATACTATTTAAATTAGCTAGAGTAGTCTTTTGGCGTAGGAGCCAGGATTAAAAAGTTGCCAACTGTAGAACCTCAAAATTTGCGATATATCTACAAACAGCTGCGCCCCAGATTTTTGTCTGGCACTTGAAATATGGTTTGTTTATTAACATATCTTTTTAAAAAAACAAATCCCAGACGAGTGTAAATCGTTTGAAAATGCATCGATTTTTACACGACTGTTTTTTGATTTTTCGATACTTTCGCTCAACATATCTACGTCTGGGCCCAAGCTTTTTATCTGGGACTAGAAATATGGCTTATTTATTAACATATCTTTTTAAAATCCAAATGCCAGACAGGAATAAATCGTTTGAAAAATCGCATTTTTTTCGCGCTTTTCTTTTTGTCTGGCTATCCAGGGGGCCCAGCCAATTCGTCTGGGAATCTTAAATTGAAACTACTTATTGCCTAATATTAACAAAAAAACAAATGCCAGACGAATGTAAATCGTTTGTTTTTCGCGGAATAGTTGACAACTTGAACAATAATTTTTTCACTGTTGGGCCCTCAGAATTTGTCTGGCGTTTGTTATATCGCGATAATTATAATCTATTTACCTATATATACAACTCCCAGATAAGAACCAAATCGTTTGATTTTGACCATTTTTTCTTACAACTTCGCATTGAAATTTCGGGCCTTCCGGCCCACGGAATTTGTCTGGCGATAAGCTTCCGTCGGATGTTTTTCTTTAAAACGTAAGTCTAACTTGACGCCAGACAGGAACAAAACGTTTGAAATTCCTTATTTTCATGAAATTTTCTTTTCTGTTTTCCGCTGAGGGGCCCTGGATAACCGTTTGATAAACACGAAAATGGTTAGTACAAATCAGGCACAAAAGGCTCCCAAAAGGCCAGATAGGAACCAAACGTTTAAAAAAATCTGTCACTATCCCACGGTCTATTAGCCAATAGGCTTATACTATATTTCTGTTCATGGAAGCTCCATAACTCAATAGCATCAATTTTTCCTATTTTCATCCCCTATATAAGGGGATGTTTTTGGCTCCTCTGAATTAATCAATGGATATGCGGATTTTGCGATTTTAGATTTGAATTCTGTGTCAAAAAATCCTAAGAATATCTTGATTGCTCTGCCATAGCTGATGAGTATTCATTTTTTGAGGGGCTGTGTATTTTTTGATGGGATCACGCATATCGCAACTTCAAAATCCTCATATCTCAAAAACCAAACATATGCCCATCTTGAAATTTTTTATTCAGGATGTTCTCATCATTAACAATAATTTAATACTTAGTTTGAAACAAAATTCGAGGGCTAGAAAATGGTCGATTTTTGGGGTCACTCTTTCAACAAGAAAATTGGTAGACAGAATTCCTTCTTCACCTATCTATATGCTTAATATGCATATCTGTATATTAGAATAAGATCTCGTGTTTACCCCCCTTCTGCTCGTCATTTCACCCCTTCCTGAGCGGAAATTATTGGAGACGTCGTTTGTTTGTCTGTTACCTCATGTAACCCTTAGTAGAAATGATATCACCTGGCCTTGATACCGTCGTAACCTTTACACGGTCATTAGGAAATTCCTGAATTTCAGGGGTGACATCATAACACGTGGAACACGCCACTAAACCTTTACAGGAGTATCGACTTGGGGGAGGAGGAACTGCACGCCTAAGTAAGTTTTTAGTCCGCGGCATGCTGCCATCAAACATATTTTCGAAGTATTGTAATACCGCCTTCTTGTTCTATTTCGTTCTTTCTTTTATCGTTGTTTTCGTAAGTCGTCGTAAGATTATTTATTTACGATATATACAAGGCGATCTACCATGACACGTGGAAAATTCATCAGTAGGTTGTACCCACCGAAAGGAGTTAAAAACATGAAAAATAAAAAAAAATTACCAAAAAAATTGGTTTATTTTTTTGTAGAAATGCGCCGACAATGACTTTAACCAATCTAACGTAACGCGTACAACCATATAACTTTATCAGACTTGGGATTGACACTATTGACAGCAAAGCTGGAGAGGGTAGAAGTTAACTTTTTGGTTTTAATCAAATCACACAACAAAAATAGCGAAATAAATCGAAAAGACATTGACTCTATGCTAGTGAACTCTACACAACAAGTAGATATAAGAGATATTTACTTAAACCCGTCAATAACACAAAAACACCAATTTCGGCGGTGCTTTGTACTTGCCGGTGTCTTGATTGTTCGACCGAAAGCAAAAAACGCGGCACTTTGAGCGCACCCGCCAGCGTCACTTTTTATGCCAATTAAGGAAATGTAAACATCTCCAATATGTTCTTTCACAAGTAAGTTCGTCGCCTTATTACTGCTTAGACAATAACGGTAGTGTATCTTCGTAAGTTTTAACCATTTTTAATACCAATTGAGCCAACACGTGAAAGAAATGGTTCGGCAACAGCTATTGATTATATAACTACTAACATTAAAAAATTTGCTGGACAAAACCTGGACATTGATCTTTCAAATGTCCACTTGTACCCTTGATCAAATAACTCTACCTAACAAACCTAAAGACAAATTAACAAAAATAAGAATATTCAGACAACACAACTTAACATCTTTGTACGATTTATTATTAAATTCTGATTTCAATAATGTATATAACCTTAACAATACAAATAATACATTTGGTTACTTCTGGGAAATATTCTATTTTTGCTTTGACACTGCTTGCCCCATAATTAATGTCAAAAAAAAATAATGAGTTTAACGAATCAGTATGGGTAGACGAGGAGGTGAAGTTAAAAAGTAGTGAACTAAGAGATTTATATTGGCTAAGTAAGTCTTTGAACAATAATGAAATCACAAGTAATTATAAGAATGCTAAGCGATTATTTACTAACATGATAAATACAAAGAAACGAGACTATTATAACTCAAAGATCTCAAAGGCAAATATAACATGTAAAGAGGTTTGGAAAATAGTCAATGACAAATTAGATCATAAGAAAATATCACCCACAATTAGCTCATTAAATATCTCAGGAAATACAATCGATAATCCCACTGAACTGTGTGAAGCATTCTGTGAATACTTCACAACGGTTGCTGAAACTACTCTGTACAATCACTTCCCGGTCCTTGATTATGACAACAGTGAAATAAATGGAATATTGCATTCAATTTTTATTGTCGACATAACTACTCAAGAAATCAGAGATGTAATAAACATAATGCCCAATAAAAAATCTAGCGGACCAGACGGTGTCCCAATCTCTGTAGTGAAATCCTGCTTAGAAATTATAATAGAACCCTTTGTTACATATATAACCTATCGATTAGAACAAGCACATTTCCCGATAAATGGAAAATAGCTTCTATCATTCCCATTTTTAAGCAAGGAAGCCATGAATTAATTGAAAACTTTCGACCTATTACACTGGTGTCTATCTTTAGTAAAATCTTAGAAAAAATTATACACAATAGAATTACGACATTTTTAAGAAAACTACAAGATACTTAGTTCAAGACAACATGGATTTAGACCAAATTACTCAACAAATACTGCCACTTATGACGTTCTGCAATTTATATATGAAGGATTGGATAAAAACAAATTTGTCCTAGGCCTTTTCTTCGACTTAACAAAAGCATTTGATTGTGTAATTCCTTAATAGACAAACTCCATAAAATATGAATTAGAGGCCAGTTAAATGGCTGGATAGAATCATTTTTAAAAAATCGCAAGGTATTTGTTAAATTAGATGATAGTACCTCTCACAGTCGGGAAATGAATCTCGGTGTTCCACAAGGAGCGGCGCTGTCTCCATTACTATTTACAATTTTTATCAATGATCTAGATGCACATATGAGGAACCCAGACTCACTCCTAGTCATCTTCGCTGATGATGTAGGTTTACTGATATCAGCCACATCACTAGAGACTCTTCATAAAAACGCAACGAATCTACTCATCAGATTCGAGGAATGGTGTATTAGAAATAAATTAATAGTTAATGTATCTAAAACCACATATATCACATTTCATAAAAAAAAAGTAATAGAACCAATAAAGCTTCTCATAAATCAAAAAATAATATCACCATCGAAACATACTAAGTTCCTGTCAAATCATATTGACAATGTTGTGAGTAAACTCAACAGTGGATATTTCGCCATTAGAAACCTCAAATCCTTTTTAGATCGAAAATATCTGATTAATGTTTACTATGCATTAATTTATCCACATCTAAAATACTTAATCATATATTGGGGACAGGGAACTGATTGGAACAGAGTCTTTATTTTACAAAAACGAATTATAAGAATAATTTTTGGGCTATCACCAAGAGAGTCTTGTAAATCTACTTTTAAAGATAACAAAATATTAACTTTACCAAGCATCCTCATATTAGAAGCAGTAATGTTCACCAAGCTAAAGCCAGAGTTATATAGTCACAGGAATGATATTCACAACTACACTACACGAAATAACACAAATATTCAAATAGACCAGTTCAACCTAAGTACTTTTAAAAAAAGCCCAAAATACACGTGTAGCAATATATATAATAATCTCCCTCGGCCGTTAAAAGAGTTAGGTAGAGCTAAACTTAAAAAAAATTACTAGAATTACTTCAAAACGAAGCTTATTATTCACTAGGTGAGTACTTTGATCAGGCGCACAGGTGGAATTAAATTTTTTCTATAAAATACTATTCTGTATATTTACCTTATATGTTATTGTCATTATATTACAAAATTATATTTAAAATTATTTTACTTTATATTATACTTTATATGTTTTACTTAATAGCTGTAGTGTCAATGTCTCCACAGTTTACAATTATTCATTTGTGACATTTCATATCCAATGTATTTTGACAATTGAAATAAAGCATATTATTATTATTATTATTATTATTATTATTACTAATATACTGAATTACCTCGGAGCCATTTCATTGAAGTCTAGTACACCATTTTATTTTCCGCATATCATGGTAAATCACGTTGTATATGACTAAATTTGGGAAGTGTGTAGGTAACTGGACAGATGTGGCTCTCTTTTACAATGCGTGATTATGCGCCGCGTGTGCAGAAAGAATATATTGCCTTCTACTTTGAGAAGATAGTGAGAATAAAAGGTAAAAATCAGCATAAAAAGTGATTTAATGATCACTAGATTCATCCAAGCCAATAATATAAGTTAATATCAGTTTATCTGATTCACTGAGAGACATCAGATCGAAGATATGAATCCACAAACGTAAGAGAATATGAATAAAGATTAACAGTTATTCTCCGGACAGGCTTGTAATTCGTAATCCATCGCTTGGCGGGGCATTATTCCGATGTTTAGGCCATTTCAAATATTTGAAAATTTGTACTTTATGTTGCCTTTTACTGTGACGATCATGCGAAGAGCGAGTAGCGGCCTCTGGTTAAAATGAAGTTGTCGAAAATGGATTAGTACCCCTTTTGTAATCACTTAAACACTTCGTGACAAGTAGTGTCAAATATTCATAATAATAATTTGAGTTGGTGCAAATGTTGTGCTTAAGGTGCCCCTTCCGTAGTCCTTGTATTCTCTCCTTTTCCTCTTTATGGGTGGAGCAACCAGAACCGAAAAAGGCGGCAAAAGAGGCCATATTCAACTGTTAAATTAGTCTAAAAATTACAGTCTACTTAAAATCAACAACATGCGGAGAATAGCTGTTGGTTGCAGTCTGATTTTTATTCAGTGTATATTTAAGGAAATGTATAGAAGAGTTCGACAAACAATTACGCTAGTAAATATTCTGCGCTCGAAAAGTATACCTATTAACTATGTCCATGTTGGGGCTACTACTACTTCGATTGCCGCTGGATGGAGCCTACCACTTTTGTTACATGAAGTTTTATAAATCTCGTCATGTACCAGGAGTGATCGAGGGTCTCATTCCAGTCATTCCAGACCTACCTTGCACTGACGAGGGCCAACAGCTCGAGACTGCAGTCTGCAAGGGGTATGGAGTGGCTGGCACAAGAGCTCCTTTGAATAGAAATAAATCTTTCGGCTGGTGTTTGTTGCAATCGAAACTTCAGCGCTTTTGTGGCAATACATCGCGGTCAGGCTTGTAATTTGTAATCCAGTGCTCGACGGGGCATTAGTCCGGAGAATAACTGTTGGTTGCAGTCTGGTTTTTATTCCTTATATGTTTAAGGAAATGCATAGAAGAGTTCGACAAAATATGACTCTAGTAAATGATCAGGAAATGTCCACTACTTTGCTTGATGCTGCTGTTGATCGAACAAAAGAAATTACGATAGAGGAAAGATGCCCATTATTGTTCTTTTGGCGTTTAAACATGCTTGTTCTGAAGTTTTTATTTTATCCTGAAAACTGTCCTTTCGACATATATTTTCAAGAAGCTGCTGCGCCTATTCTAAAGGTAATTTTTTTGCAGTTTTGGAAAAATAATTTCTTTGGGTAATTTTTCCATAAATCAAAAGTCAATAACCCAAAAGCAGTAACTGAAAAGTCATCGCGGAATTGCAGCTTGGCAGTATTACGTCTCATTCTGGCATGACTTGTTCATCGTTAAATCTTTAATAAATATCATATGCCACAGGCATAATTTGATTTGGCCCATAAAGATGTCCTGGGAAGCAATTAATGTTTGCAATGCCATAAAATCAGGTTTGGAGGTAATTGGGCCGATCGCGTGACAACCATTAATAACGCGATGGGGTTTTTGCAGAGTTGCTGTCAGTGAGAAATCGCAAGCGCTGCATTAATTCGTCCAAGGACGATCTGAGGCGATCAAGGACACAGGGGTCAACTGCACAGATGACCGCTTTCTACAAGTAGGCAAGACCAAGTTTTATTATTGTTACATTGCTCATTAAAATGGATTTTGTGGTTACACAATGCCACTATTTACAGAAAAGTATTATTTCCGTAAAACTAAATTAAATTTTCAGACAAATGTTTAGGAAATGAATCTGAGCTTGGGTTGACTTTCGCCATTGAAGTTCTTTTATCCCAGAAGGTTAGTTAACTTCAGTGGACCCGGCCGAATGGTTTCTGGATGTAGTTGATCTAATTTTTGCGCGTAATTTTAGTGACATACAGAATTAGTGAAGAATAGTAGTGCGACGACCTCCGTCTTGCCCCAGAGACTTGGGTGGAAGATGGTGCCGTCTGGCGTCTTCGTCCATTTTAATAACGCCAGTTCGTATCCAGTTGGCATTAAATTTGGCGTACCCCAAGGTTATCCTTAATTACTTTTTTGGGAGATCACCCGTTAATTATTTTTTAAATATTCTTTTTCTTTGACAGTTGTGTTAACTACATGCGAAATATTACCGTCCTCCGTCGCATTTTTTCAATATTTTTTTTTTAGGATGACCACCCTTTCTGGACAGTTGCGTTAAAAATATGCAAAATATTTTCCCCCATCCGCCACAATTTTTTTTTGTATATTTTCTTTAATATTTTTCATCCTTAACAGTTGTGTTAACTAGATGCCGAATATTACTGTCTTCCGTTATATTTTTTTCTTTGATTATATTTTTTATGAAGTCTACTGTGTATATTTTCTACAAATGTATCTACCCAAGGAACAATTTTTAGTTTCTTAAATGTATACAAGGGTGCTATAAAAATATTTATAAAATGCCTTGAAAAATCTATTTTGCTGCAACAATATCCTTAATACCATCATAAAGCGACTTGTAGACTAAAAGGGCCCACCCTTATGAAGGTTGTTAAGGCCTTTTTAAATTCCATCATAAAACTCCTTAGTGAGGCATAGTGCTGCTCTTCAAAACCTTGCTCGGTCCGTTTTAAAACCTTTCTTAAAACCTATTTTAAAGCTGTCAGAAACTTTTCTATTAGCTTCCTGCATTTCTAGAAAACACCTAGAAGGCTACCTTAAAACTGATTTTTAAAACCATATTAGAACTGAGAAGCTATAAGAATGTCCACGAAGGAATCCAAATAATTTTATTATTGCATTTATTTTTTCTAAACTGATTTAAGCAAACACACCATCAGACTTATTGAAGATAAAATGGAATTTTAAATGTATAAAGCGTACAGCACCAAAACCTCTCTAAGACCGATTTAAAAGGTAATAAAAAGCCATCAGGTATGACAAAAAAATTAAAACCAACGGCAGTTTATCGTTAAAACTACATAAGAAAGGCCCAAAAAACAAGAGCCCCTCAGAAATAATAATGATTTTAATATCCATACAAAATTTGCATAGACACACGTAATCAGCAAATTTAAAAAAGTGGGCTGCTTCTCGGTTCCCACGGTAATTTTCAGTCGTTTCTTGTAATTCTACCTTAATTTGCTAACGAAAAATTGATGATTATAATTGTGAGATTGACCTTGAATATTTTTATATAACAAGAAAAACATGGCCGGCCAACTAAAAACCTAATTGTCATTTTACAGTCCTCTCCAGTGTTGCCAGGTCTAGTGAAATTTCACTAGAACTGGTGATTTTTTTAAAATCTAGTGATTTAGTGAAAACTTATGAAAACGCCCATTTTTAATGATTTTTGAATCATCCAATTTATTGCCCTCTACTGGTAGGTAGGCAAACATTAAATTCGAGTTGCGATCCATTTAATACAGAACTGTTAACGTTAATCGCTACCACGGTCAGTAAACTCTACGGTTACCTCGATCAGCAGCTCTTTGAGGAGAGAGACGCGCGGAGCGGGGAATCGAATGAAAGAGACAGACATATCTGATTTCCGTGCAAAAGACACAGACAAAGATGCCTGTAGTGTCTACAGCTGACGTAGACTGTAGACCCTAACAGAATATCTTTCATTCGATTCCCCGCTCCGCGCGTCTCTCTCGTCTAAAAGCTGCTAATTGAGGTAACCGTATAGTTTATTGACCGTGAATCGCTACAATCAAATAGCCTGGGCTCGTTGCCCTCTAGCGTCTCGTAGACAAACAGCACTTTCTAGTTACAAACCATTTAATACAATACAGAGTACGAAGTCTGGCCACGAAATAATCAGATAGAGGATACTCAAAGCTATGCTGTGCTCAGAGAGCTCAAGAAAATGACGTGTCCTACAGACACTGCAACTTTTGAAAATTAAGGATGAGAGCTTTAATTCCAAATCTAGTGAAATTTTAGTAAGATTTAGTAACTTTTTAAAGCGTCGTCTGATAACTTTTAAAATTTTGATCTGGCAACACTGGTCCTCTCATTAAACTATATATTCTAATAATGGTAATGACCTAGAACATTTACTCTAAATGAAGCTCTTTTAGTCTTTTTGTATACTATCACAAATAATCCCTTCCTTACAAAAATGCAAATGCACTTGGCGAAGATCACATGGACTTGATAAAAGCTGTAATAAAACGTTTGAGACGTTGACATTTGATACAAAAAACTTAAAACTTAACCTCAAAATAATTTGTATGTGTGTGTGTTTTAAAAGTCCTTTTAAAATGGCCACTCTTTTTTATTTTCTTCCACCTTTCCAAAAAAGACTTAATTATACACATCAGTAAGTCGTGAAATGTTTTTAATTAACACACACACCCATGCATCAACGACACTTCAGGCAGACATATTGTTTATTATTTTTATAATAAATGTTTTATTGAGGTTTTGGAAAGTGTTTTATGGAATTAAAATTTGCCTTTTAGATTTATAGAGGCCTTTTTTTCTTCATAACGGTTTCATCACAACATTTATCAAGGATGTTTTAAGAGTCTAGTTTTGTAATGGCCTTTAATAAGTACTAATAGGCATTGAAAATGTCTGGTTTTAAAAAGGATTTAAAATGCATTTATTGCAAATATGTTAAAACTATAAAGAATAATTTAAAGCCTCTTTAAATCTAAATGGAATTTAAGACGTTCATAAAACTAATTAGCTTTATGGAGAGTTTTATGTAGGTTATGATAAATCCATTACAAATACATATTATCCTAGAAGCAAAACTGCTTTATAATTAGGTCTTACAGAATGCTTTAAAACTTACTATTAAGAGCAAGTATAGTTGAAGCCTAAAAGGCCTTAACTACAACATCAATAAAGCACATGACTATTTCCTAACCCTGACAAACTTTTCTTAAAACCTCCTCAAGTCCAAATTACTTTTAAATTGTTCCTTGGGTAATTCTTCGTTGGCCCTGCTTGGTAGTAGTGTCAACTATCTACCAAATATTATCCTTCTCCGTCAAGTGGTTTTGTAGATATAGCGCCCACAGACAGACCACCTGACGGAATTAAATTTGCTTTAATTTTCGTAATCTACGTAATCTGAAACGTGAGAATCCGGAGAAATCTCGGACGATAGAATTAGTTAAGAAATAACAATATTTTAATATACTTAACTATACTATACTATACTCTTGTATACTATATATATATTTTTTACTTATTCTGCTGATTATACTTTTATTTATGTTAACTATTGCTTTTTATACTTCTATTTATTTATATACTGACCTTTGAAAACACAATTTGTATTGCTATATATGACCAATAAAGTTCTATGTTCTATCTATCTATTTATAACATTTGTTAGTAAATCACATTTTTTATTTCGCATCCGGTAACGGCATAAAAGATCAGAGATTATGTTGCTCGGCACTAGTTGATCCATTAAAAATTAATTCATACCCTAAAACCATATATACTTTTTATAATACCACGCATACGACAGTATGCCAAACATCGATATAATATTAAATGGTTAACGGAAGATGCTACAAAGCCGGCAGACATAGGGTACCTCACTAGTACTATCGATGGTTGATTTTTCTCACAGTATGTATGTAAATATTGTGACCTTTCCTTATTCTTTTTCTTTTTTTTTTTTCATTTTGAGATTTTTTACAACGTTACAAGTCCCTTTTTTTTAACCCTTTATTCCCGCAAACGCATTATGCCCCCTCCCTCCCTTCCTATTGCTTGGATTGCGATAACTTTTTTTTAAATTAAAGATAAAAAAATCCTCACTTACCTGTAAAAAAAATTCTCCTCTGAACCCTTTCTTTCGTACTCAAAAACGCATTTGAAAAAAAAAATACAAAATGTTTTTTTCCCACAAGTTTGTTTGTTTATTTGAAAAAAATAAAAAAAATTAAACAGTCAAATACTAGAACAAATTCCATTTTGGTTTTTCAAAATCGCATGACAGGGAAAAAAATTTAGGTGTTAAAAATTGGCAAGACCCGAATAGTGCCAAGAGTAGTAGGACATGTTTGGATAAAAGGTACGTTCGGATATGTAAACACAGCCAGGCAGATATGACGGAGGGAACGGGACACTTGGTGTGGAGTATTCAGGCAGGACGCATGTCTTACTATTAATTATTATATAATTAATGAAAGTGTTGTCTTTTCTAATTATTGACGAATACAGTTATTGTCATTCAGTGTGTCAGACTTTTATTTAAACTTTTACTGGGGGTTGAATAATTTTTTTCCCTACCTCCCCTCCCTCCCCTAATTGGCCCACCACCCCCAGCATCCGGCTCCATGAGTTCTTATCTATTTCACCTACCTCAAAAAAATCTCATCCCCCTAACTCTGTTTTTTCGTAAAAAAATTAAGGAATTACTTTCTTGTATATTATTAGTGTTACGGCAAAAAACGCGTATTTTCAAAAAAAATTTCATGAAAAGTTACCGACGATTTGAAAAAATTATTATGTGCTTCTGCGAGATCTACAATTTTTGATTCAACTTTTTTTTTCGTCAAGTAATGACGAAGTTATCATGGAAAAACGTGTTTTTGTGACTTATAAATGCGAATCCTCCCCCACCCCGTGCGATTAAGGTGAACTAACTTGATAACACGATAAAAGAGAATGCGTGTAACCGAATTTTCAAAAAAAAAAAAAAAAAAATTAAAAGGGTTGGTTTCAAAACTCCTCTTTTTCTCGCCAGATCCACTCCAGTACAAGTGAAAATACCATATTTTGTTTATTTACGCACTTTGGGTATGTACTAAATTAAGAATAACATTCCATATCAACTGCTTTATTTTATATACTTTTACAGTGTATTTTGAAAAATTAACCTTAAATTTTTGCATCGACGTGGATAGCTACAACACCATCGTAATTATTTGTGGACAGCGGAATAGCAGCTTTTCCACTACCATCAACTGTAACAGATATACCAGTGCAACTTCCACTTATCAAATCACCAGAAATAACGTCACAATAAGTACCAGCGGGAAGGGAAGTTTGAAGGGGCTGGTTGATGTCTCCCCCCAAAGTGAAGGCCACGAAGCCTTTGTCGCCGCGTCCAAAGGCAATCTGCTGGTCACCGTTATCCCACCAGTTGGTGATTGTGGTCCCTGCAACTACATTTCTGAAGACGACCATGTTGTAGATTTCACGCCACCTGTGTTCACAAACCCACCCGTTAGTACACGTGTTGTCGTCGTTGAATCCAGGTCCCAGGATAGCCCCGTTGGTGTTTGGTGGTCCTTGGTCGTTCGAATCGAAGTAATAACTAGACATAAGTCTGGTAGTAGGGTAGGCGGTATGAGCCAGCATGAAAGCTATGGCCATTTTGTATGGTCTTGAATTTTTGTACGAGAGAATGTCATTGGATCCGTCTCTTTGGTTGTCGTGATTCTCTATGAAGACGACGGCGTCCTTTCCTTCCAGAAGGTCCCATTCGGGACCCCAATTTTTTAGGTAGTGAATCGGGTTGTTGCCTTGCATGGCGTTTCCTAGGTAGGCGCCGAATTTGAATTCAAGTACGGCCCCAAATCCAAGGTACTCGGCTGCTTTGATTGGTTCGTTACCTAGTAAAAAAAGTTAAAAGTTAAAAGAATGAGTATTACAAAAGCAATCATAATTATAGTCCAGAGAAAACTTTACTAAAGCTGAGCATTGGCATAGTTGTTCTGTTTGGTATGTCTAGCATTGTATTCTGGCCCCATTTTCTATTTGAACCCCATGTAGTGAGGTAGCTTAGAGCTGTATTTCAAGATTACCGTTAGCTAGCGAATAAAAGCATCAAATTTGGTATGAAGGCACCTTAGGGTATACTAATAAATGTTAGCTCTAGAATTTCTAAAAATTTTCCTGTACAGCACTAAAATCCAAAATGGCCGACAAATACGACAAAATATCACTTAACGCAATCTATTATACTGTTAATTTTGAATTACAGCTTTAAGCCAACCAAGTACACTACACTAGGGTAGTCTGTGAAAGTTTGTCCATTTTTCGATCCTTCTGACAGAAAAGCTCCTTTCTTATTTGGCTGATACTGTTGGTTTTATCTTATAGAACAGTCAGTCGTTCGTCAGAAGTGTTCAGAGTCGGCTTTCAGCAGATGGGATGGATTAGTGGCCAAATACCCAAATGTATCAGTGACGTCTTGAAATGCTTTCCATGCTTCCCAAACGAACTTTTTACCTTTGAAGGCGGAGATTGTGTCGCAACCAGAGAATGAGTGAAACACAAGTAGTGCTCGTGATTTTGGCTCCCACGGACTTGCACAGATGGTGTTGATGTGGCAAAACCTGTAATGCTTGCCCCAGGGACGGCCTTAGTTCCTCAAGCGCCCTCGTGCGAAATTTCAAATGGCGCCCCTTTGTCCTGGTCAAATCAGAAAAAAAATTGTTCATCCTCGGTATTAATAATAAAAATAAAATAAAATTTTTTCGTCATAAATTTTACTCGAAAAAAAAAAGTAGGCGCCCTCGTGCGGGGCTCGGTCGAAAAGAATGACTCACATGTGATATTTTGTCATATTTGTCGGCCATTTTGGATTTTAGTGCTGTACATGAAAATTTTTAGAAATTCCAGAGGGCTCCTAGGCGAAAATTTATTAGTACTAAGGTACTTTCATACCAAATTTGGTGCTTTTATCCGCCAGGTAATTTAAGTTCCAATGCTCTCCCGCACTTATCCAGCGATACAAGACCGCAAGCGCCTGGAATTTCAGGAAGCCTACAGCGGAGGTTGGGGACTTTGCATATCAAACAGAATGACTGTTTGAGACGTTTTTCGCCCTTGTCACGGGTTCTTCAGATAGACTTAAATACGCTTTCAAGGCATTTCAATTATAATAAAAATGGCTATACGATTTCTAGAGGTAGAATGACACATTAATTTTAAGGCGAGTTCTTTTATCCAGGATGATTTACCACAAACATGCGGAAAATTTTATCAGTAGGTTGTTCCCACCGAAAGGAGCTAAAAAAATTAAAAAAATATGACCGAAAATGACCTTATTTTTTTGTAGAAATGTGTCGCTTATGACTTTAACCAATCTGACCTAACGCGGTGCAACCATATCACTTCCTCTCCCCTTTATCAGACTTGGGATTGACAGCAAAGCTGGAGAGGGTAGAAGTGACTTTTTGGTTTTAATCACACTACAAAAATAGCAGAATAAGTCTGAAAAACATTGACCCTATGCCAGTGAACTCTACTACTTTTAGTTGGACAAGTAGATAATTTACTTAAACCAGTACATAACACATAAACACCAAACTTCGGCGGTACTTTGAACTTGCCGCGGCGGCCTGATTGTTCGACCGAAAGCAAAAACGCGGCACTTTGACCGGCACGCGCCAGCATAACTTTTTATGCCAATTAAGGAAATGTAAACATCTCCTATAATTCCAATGAGAAACCGTGGTGATACAATTTTGATTTTTTGCACATATGCTAATTGAAATATAAATTTTCAAAATGCATTTTTTTTAATAAAGCCATTGTAGAATTTGTTGAAATATTTACCGAAGTCGACAACTTCCTGGTAGAAGAACGGCCTTGAACCCGCAGCAAAGCCATGTTCAGTAGGCAAATCGTTGACCCTTCCATAGATTACTTCGAGATCATCAGGCCACATGAGTTTGGCTGCGTCCACTCTGAAACCAGCAACACCCAAGCTGACGAGATGGTTCAAAAAGTCGACGAGGTCTTGACGGACATTCTCGTGGCTCTGAAAAATAGTAATATTATTGTTCTAACACATTTAACAATGTTTCACACATTGCTCTATTGCTCTCAATGGACAAGAAAATATGTTCTCTTTTTTCAAAATACTCATTTTTGCATTAACAGAAATCGTCTAAATTATTCATTTTACAAATTTTATAGACTCGGACACTTGCTCTTCTTCTCTCTCGTATAACAATTGAGCATCAAGCGATTTCTGTCTAATTCGTCCCTGCTTAATGCAAACATGAATGTTACCAACTTGGATCCTAAACGGTAGTGCAAAATATAAGATGGCGATTTTTCTATTATTTTTGGTGATAATCTCTCTATGATGACGCAATGTTTAAAGGGAGTGAGTGAGCTATATTGGCCATCATTTTACATTTTGAGCTTCCGGTCCAAAATCCGAGCTGGCAACATTTATTTTCAGCAGGGTCCAATTGACTTCTTTAGGTGCCTGTACACAGTAACATTGAGGGTAACGAGCTGGCAGATGCTCTGGCCAGAGGGGGGCGCTCAGTGGCCCCTACTAGGCCCGTAGCCAGCTCTTGGTTACCCTAGATCACATTCTGAAAAGGCAATAGGGAACTGGATTCGTTCCCAGTTCTTTGACTTCTCTCCCACCCAGAACTTTGGTAAGCGAAGCTCCTTATCTCAGGGACCTTGCCTAGGCGAGCAGAACAAATCCTGCGATTAAGCAGCAAACATGTCAGAATTGTGGTAGATCTTTTGACTAGACACGGCTCTTGCAGAAAATATCTGTACAGTATTGGGGTGGTTGATAACTCCTACTGCAGGTATGGGGATGAGGAAGAAATTTCTGTCCCTATCCTGCCCTAGTCTTGTGAACTTAGGCACAAACACTTCGTCATCGGTTTTTTAGTGCTGGAGGAAATAAGGAATGCTCCTATAGGAGGGATTTGGGCCTTTGGGTTAGAATCCGGCCTGAATGGGGGAATCCTCTGAATTTGTAGAGGAAGCACAATAGGCCACAGAGTCTGAGTGCAAAAGAAGAAGAAGGGTCCAATTAATAAAAATAAAACGCTTGTTGCTCAAGTGCTTCACGGGCATTAGACACTTTTCGAGAATGTGTCATATATCATATTGATCTAATTGTTTCTGAACAAAGATGACATACCTGATCCAAATCTCTAAGACCGTTTAGTTCGCAATTTCTAACCATTTCCACGTCATCCCAGCTACTAATCGAGCAAGTAGCGTGGAAATCGCCATTGCTGTATGGCACGGCTGGGTAATCCTTCGTTTCTGGAATGGATCTGCTTCCATCAGTACCGAAACCTCCAATAGCTGCCATATGATTAATTACAATGTCGACGTATATCCTAAAAAAATGGGTGTCATTCAGAAATGTAAATTCGAAACGAAAGTTTTTGTGTTGCAAATGAATCTTAGAGACCTGTTTTTCATCTTTTGTTAATTAACAAGTAACGAACACAAGATTTAATTGTTAACTATCACTATATTACTTCCACATCCAGTGGAAGTATAGTAACGACAAAAAATTTTTTTAAAATCTTTATTGTTCAAATAGGCTTAGAATGTCATGAAACGTCGAGATTTTAAGTTTGAGCGAAAAAAAAATTTCTGTCTGTCGGTCTGTCTGTAACTTTTTTTTGTGCGCACGTTTACTCAGGAACCGTTTGAGATATTGACTTGAAATTTGGTACACATATGTACTTTAACCTGATAGAACTATATTATATTTTCATCTTGTTCCGTCGAAGGGTTGGGGGGTAAATTGGGGTAAATTTGGGGTAAATAGGTAAATCAAGCAGGTAAAGAGTCCATAAAATTGGTATTTAATATATATAAGAGAAGCAGAGGTCTCAAAAAAAAATTTGGCATTAGCCACCCCCATTACCACCCCCACCCCATTATTAAAGGGGATGAAAAAAATTGTGATTTAGTGTGTGTACAAGAACCAGAAACCTCAAAATATTTTTTTAATTCAACCACCCTCCATTACCACCCCCTATCACCACCCCCGCCCCACTACCGATGTGGGGTATCGTTTTATGGGTTTTTGGGGATTTCAAATATTATATTATTAAAGTTCCATAAATAATTATTTCCACATACAAAAGGTCGTTGTGAGTGACTTGGATAGAAAATCTGGATGTGGAAGTAGTGATTCCTTGGGCAGCGGTTTTTTTCTATTTGCAACTGCAGTTTCGTAGTAGCGGTTTTTTACTTTTACTTCCACATCCAGTAGAAGTATAGTACCGCAAAAATTTTGAAAATTTGTATTGTTCAGAGATTAGTTTGAGCAAAAAAAAATTTCTGTTTGTAACTTTTTTTGTGCACACGAGTATTCTGGAACCGTTTAAGATATTGACTTGTTTGGCACACGTATGTATTTTAACGATATCTAGAACTAGATTATATTTTGATCTTATTCCGTTGAAAGGCTAGAAGGTAAATTGGGTAAATGTGGGGTAAATAGGTAAATTAGGCAAGAGTTCATACAATTGATATTTAGTATATATATAAGAGAGAAGCGAAGGTCTAAAAAATGTTTTGGCATTAGCCACCCACATTACCACCCCCAACCCATTCAAAGGGGATGAAAAAATAAAATTGTAGTTTAGTGTGTACAAGAACCAAAGGTCTCAATTTTTTTTTATTTAGTCCACCCCCCCCCTACCAACACCCCCACCCCCTCTACCGATCTGGCATATCGTTTTATAGGTTTTTGGGGTAGGTGATTTCAAATATTATGCTATTAAAGTTCCATGAACAATTATTTTCATATATTTTCGAAAGTTCACGGGAGTAGAGTATTATAGTAGGTCCAAGGCCTTCTCTCCACTCTTTTTATGACATCACGGGAAACGTGGCTTGGGGGTAATTAGTGGGGGCAATTAGCGGATAATTAAGGGTAATTAAAAGTGATTAGGGGAGGGTGGGGCAAATTGGGAATTAGTGGGAGGATAATTAAGGGTAATTAATGGGTAGCTAAGGGGGGTAATTAGCGGATAAGGGAAATTAAAGGTAACTAACGGGTGATTAATAGTAATTAAAGGTAATTGAGGGTAATTACGGGAAGTGAGACAAGGTGGGACAAAGTGGAAATTGGTGGGGGTAATTAATGGGTAATTAAGAGGGGTAATTAGCGGGTAAGGGTAATTAAGGACAATTAGGGTAATTAGGGGAAGGTGGGACAAAGTGGGACGAGGTGGGGAATAAGACAAGATTAAAATATGGATAAATGGGGATAACCTACTACTTATTAATATTTGATATATTGTGTTTACATGTAATGTTTGTATTACAACATTCACTTGATCTTGCGAGCTAAGCCGCCATGCTTATATAAATAAAAACAAATCTTTTAATTGCTATTTGTGTAATAAAATATTTAATATACAGGATAACTTATAAGATTTGTTTTTATGATTTTTTTTCATTGTGAGAGACTCGGATGCAAAATCTGGATGTGGAAGTAGTGATTCCTTAGGCAGCGGTTTTTTTAAATGAGTTTAAGTGTTTTGTGTATTTTACATTAAATGCCCTTCTTATTTGACCGATGTAACAGCTATTGTATTATTTACAATAGAGGTTAGGGGCTTACCCCCGATTGCTACATGGTTCATACAATTAATGAGTAGTATCCGTACTCAGATACTCCCCATTTTTAACGGAATATGTGAATACTATTATTAACATTACCTAACGCCGACGGCATTACAACGTCTAATCATACTGGCAAGTGCTGCTTCATCCCCAGATCTTGTTTTCAGATGGTAACTGACCGGCTGATATCTCTCCCACCATGGACGCAGCGGTTCCGTAATAATTTGGTTTTCATTTGCAGGAGATATCTAAAATTACACATTTTTTAAATTACTTTCGTCGAATTCACATTCTGTTTGTCTCTTGTTTTAAGTTTAGAAAATACTGAGCCTATGAAAACGTTTCACATTTAAATTAAAAAAATAATTTCGTATACAAGCTGTTTCGAACTCCTTAGTTCTTATCAGTAGGATACAGAAGTGGTAAATTAAGAATCATTATTGTTTTATTTCGGTATTGGGTATATTATTTTTATCTACTCTTATTAGATTATATAGTAATTAATGAATTGTTTTTGAACAATTAATAGTATCCATAAACAAATAGCGTGAGTTATAATAATTCACTTTTGAGTTATTATAAGTCGCTAGGTACAGTGCCAATCTCCTTTACCTTCATGCCTAGCCTATGCAATAGATGTAACGCGCGACGCGAAGGTGGCTCTGTCCGAGAGAAATTATATTCCTATACGGAGAAATAGAACGGTAAAAAAACAAAAAAATTGGTTTTTTATTTTTTTTTATCTTTTTTTTTTCGTTTTAGATAAAAAATACCCAGATATTCAAAAATTAAACAAAATTTACAACACAAAAGGTCCTTTGACATATTGACGTACGACGAACGGGAGAGGAGCGAGTGGGTCCCGAAACATGCGCCGAGTGTTTCGAGACATGCTAGCTCTTCCCCGTTCGTTCAACGTTAAAATGTCGAACGATCTTTTTTGTTGTAAATTTTGTTTGTTTTTCGTATTTTTCCATAATCGAAGAAAAAAAAAGATTTTTTTCTATAAATTTGAGGGTGTTCCGGAGGGGATTCTTGGTGGGAAGTTAAAAATTTGGATTCAGCGCTCCAAAAAAACGTAAAGTGAGCCTATCTCCAGGACTACCATGAATTTTTCCAGGTAAGGGGGCCTATATATGATCTCTAATGCCTGGAGTACTCCAGGCATTAGAGAATTTTACCTAGAAAAATTCATGGTAGTTCTGGAAATAGGCTTATTTTATGTTCTTTTGTTTTTTCTCTGAATCCGAATGTTTAACTTCCCACCAAAAATTCCCCCCCCCGGGACCCCCTCAAATTTATAGAAAAAAATTTAAAAAAAAAGGTTTTTTTTAATATTTTTTTTTTCTTCGTTTTAGGAAAAATTCGGAAAGTAGACAAAATTTGCAACAAAAAAAGGTCCTTTGACATTTTAACGTTGAACGAACGGGGAAGCGCTAGCACGCCTCGAAACATGAGCCGCGGCGGATGTTTCGGGACCCACTCGCTCCCCTCCTGTTCGTCGTACGTCAAAATATCAAAGGACCTTTTTTTGTTGTAAATTTTGTTTGCTTTCTGAATATGTGGGTATTCTTTATCTAAAACAAACAAAAAAAAGTTAAAAAAAAAATAAAAAGCCAATTTTTTGTTTTTTTTTTTCCTAAATTTGAGGGGGTTCCGGAGGGAATTTTTGGCGGGAAGTTGAAAATTTGGATTCAGCGTGCCAAAAAATATAAAGTAAGCCTATCTCCAGGACTACCATGAATTTTTCCAGGTAAGGGGCCTATATGATCTCTAATGACTGGAATGTACACCGCCAGAATTAGGGCAGGTAGCTAATGATACAATACATAATTTATTACTCGAAAAATCGCAGAACAAATATAAAAGTGTAGACAAAAATTAAATTTTATAGTTAATTTTATTAATAAACAGAGTACTTTAAAAAAAAATTCTCAATTTAATATTTGTTGTTATAATCGTAGATAAAGTATAGTATTCAACTTGCGATAATGGTAATAACTCACTTGATGAATTACAGCACTCGCCTGCCGCTCGTGCTGCGTGAGTTATTATCTACATTACCGCTCGTTATTATTTTTTAATTTTGTATAATGTAAAATATTAAAACCCTATAGATTGAGCTCTTATGAATTTTTTTTTCTACTTTTATTACTCCCGGCGGAAGGAAATGGGTGTACCCGTTTAAAGTGTGATCATTGATCATCACATTGAAGTGTCAAAGATGCACCGGCGCACAGTGGGGCAAATAGCTCATTTTTTGGGCAAACGATAATTCCCAAGCCTGGAATTAATGAAACTTATTATTTTTTTTTTAAACTATTCGTTATATAATTGCCTTTAATCGAGCCCGAATTTTGAAATTTTAAAATTAAAGATGGCTAATCCAATATCGCGGACATAAATTTTGAAAGTGAATTAAAATTTTATCAAAAGATTGTTTAAAATTATAAAAAATTGTTACTTGGGGGGGGGGGTTTAGTTTCTAATCTCATTTCTGATCCCCGAATTTTGCGATTCAAAAAACCAAGATAGCGGATCCAATATGGCGGCCATAATATATTTTTAAATGAAATGTACACAAACTGTTAAAAATTGTTACTTAGGACTTTTAAGGGTTTCTGATCGAAAATCTGAAATCTAAATTACGTAATTTCGTAATCCAAAATGGCGAATCCAATATGGCGGCCATAATATTTTTTTAATTGACATGTAAATGCGCAAATTGTTAAAAATTATTACTTAAAGGTTTTACAGATTGCTGATCATGAATCTGAAGTCCAAATTACGTAATATCGAAATCCAAGATGGCGGATCCAATATGGTGTCCGTAAGTTAAAAAAGTATTATGCAAACCAGAAAATTAAATTCAATATGGCGGCCATAAATTTAAAAAAAATTATGATGTACATGCGAAAATAGTTAAAAGTTGTTACTTGCAGGTTTTTGCGATTGCTGACTACGCATTCGTAATTTCTAAGATGGCAGATTCGAATATTCCATCTTATAAAATAATGAGATAACCAATCAAAAATGTTGACATCTTTAAACTTAATTTTTAATAATTTGCGTATATACATTTCATTTAAAAAATATTATGGCCGCCATATTGGATCCGCCATCTTGGATTACGATATTACATAATTTAGACTTCATATTCATGGTCAGAAACCCTTAAAAGCCCTAAGTAGCAATTTTTATCAATTTGCGCATGTACATCTCATTTAAAAAAATATTATGGCCGCCATATTGGATCCGACATCTTGGATTTCGATATTACGTAATTTGGACTTTAGATTCATGATCAGCAATCTCTAAAACCCCTAAGTAACAATTTTTAACAATTTGCGAATTTACATGTCAATTAAAAAAATATGGCCGCCATTTTGGATTACGATATTACGTAATTTAGATTTCAGATTCTCGATCAGAAACCCTTAAAAGTCCTAAGTAACAATTTTTAACAGTTTGTGCATGTACATTTCATTTAAAAAAATATTATGACTGCCATATTGGATTCGCTATCTTGGTTTTTTGAATTGCAAAATTCGGGGATCAGAAATGAGATTAGAAACCAAAAAAACCCCCCAAGTAACAATTTTTTATAATTTTAAACAATCTTTTGATAATATTTTAATTTACTTTCAAAATTTATGTCCGCGATATTGGATTCTCGATAGAATTAAAGGCAATTTTATAACGAATAGTTTTAAAAAAAAAAATTGTTTCATTAATTCCAGGCTTGGGAATTATCGTTTGTCCAAAAAATGAGCTATTTGCCCCACTGTGCGCCGGGGGTTTTTGATTTTTGCGGATTAGTATGTTGATGTTTTGGTACAATTTGTTACAACCTCAGGCAAGGTCTGCTTGTCATAACTGAAATTAATTATTCTGTGAATTGCAACAATTTGCGTCAAAATCTCATTATTTTAAAAAAATTCTTTTGTGACAAAAACGTATTCCTAATAATATTTATAATTTCTCTAATTACCTGCACACCTGCGAATCCTTTGGGTCCCAAAAAGTTTTCGCACTCTGCCGCGATGTCGTCCCATTTCCATTCGAACAAGTGGACGATGCTGTTCCTGCCAGACGCGAAATTGTTGTTTTTCTGGGCCACTGCCAGTGCAGAGATTCCACAGATTATCGCGAGAACTACTGCCGTCTTCATTGTTAGAGAGATCTAACAAGACCACAGTTGAGAGATTTTGCCAATTTATATTGAACTCTCACGATGTAATTTGTATTATCACAGTATCTATTTTTAACGTCGAGATTAACAATGTACGAATATGTCGGACACTTCAGAATCAATTGGTTTGTTTTTCGTTTGTTTGCTTTAATATTCACGTTTCAAAGTGCGGCTTGGTGACTTCCCGCGTTTACTACAGCAATGCAAACTGAATTATTTTTTTTTTAAATCATTCAGCTATCCACAACCTGGAAATTTTACTGAACATCTTCACGTAAGAACAGTGAGGTTTTTTTACTTGCTTAACTTAATAGACAAAGAAGCGACTATTTTACATTTTCTCCGAAGGATGGAATATCCAATACGCAATCTTCGCCTAAAATTGACTAGTTTCTGCGAATATGCTTATAACTGAGCAGCTATAAGGTGGGGCGAGGTCGTTGTATTTTCCTTGAGGTCATCCTTCCAAGTACTAATGGCAACTGCAGTCGCGTAACTTTTCCTGTACAGACACCAGTATAGCCGGACGGATATGCGCTTGCCCAAACTATATTTAATTTCCGATTTAGTGCGATTAAACGTTTTCGTAAATTATATCTTAGCGTAGAGTTTATAATACATATCTCGATACATATCGTCCTGAGGCCAAATGATAAACAATTTTTTTTTGAAGTGAATTGTGGCTAATATCGAAATTTTTTGAAAATTTTTATTCACATATTTTTGAAAAAAAAAAAATTATGCACAATGCAGGATTTTGTCGTATTCCTCTTGATTTCTTAATATCATTGTCACTCGTAACGTCATCGTTATTAAAAACGCGGTGCTTATAACAAATTCTGGTGAAGGAAACTACGTTTAAAACAAAGGAGCCCCTCCGCTTCGGCAAGTGTCTAAAGTCATTCTTGGATGGTTTCGAGCTTCTTGGCTCTCGTCAGCGCGAAGTATCTTGGACACCCTTGACGCTGCGGGCTTTTTAGTCTTGATAAAGTCAAGAAATACAAAGTCAGTGACTTGTAAATAGTTTGAGTAGGTCCCTCCAATGGCAAAAGAAGTCTATGTAGTTTCTTTAAATACGTATTTGGGTATTTTACTGCACGTGCTTGAAAATGAAAATAAAAGTAGAATTTGATTTATGCTTCATTTTTAACATTTTACTACAAATTGTGTTTTTATAATAATAAATGTTGTTTTTATTTAAAATACACTTTCAAAATTAATAAACCCTGATATTATAATATTTTAACTCTATTAGGTAATTGAATATTTATAATAATTTATCAAATTTTGTAATTTTTTTTTCTTAATTTATCAAAAATTGCATGAAGTTCTTCCATTTTGGACCTATATTAGAATATAAATATGAACGTTGATATAAAGTATTTATTAATTCTGAATGATTTTGGTCTTAAATTCGGCCATTTTTGAGTCGCCATTTTGTTTATGAATCTTTTAAACACTAGATTCATAATCAGCGACCTCGAGAATCTTCAGGTGAATATTTTCGGTCCAAATTTTTCGAGTTATAACATGCTCAAAAAATTTATCGAAACAAAACACGCCTTTTGGAACTCTAAAAAAAAAAAAAAATAGTCGAAAAGAAGGTGGCAGAAATTTTATTTATGATTACAGAAATCCACTAAAAAGTTTTCAGGTCCAATAGATTTCTTAATAACTTACTTTTTTTTCGTCTAAGTATACTCTAATGAATATTTTTAATTTTTGTTGAAAATAACTCAATACAACGAATATTTTCTAAATAAAAGGCTTTTTAAGATTTTCATTTTTATTTTACATTTTTTGTTCTAAACTTTTGCGTTAACATGGATAGCTATAACACCGTCATAATCACTTATAGACAGTGATATGGCAGCCTTTCCGCTGCCATCAACAGTAACTGATTTTCCTGTGCAACTTCCATTTTCCAAGCCCCCAGAAACAACGTCGCAGTAAGTACCAGCTGGAAGGGAAGTTTGTAGAGTTTGATTGATATCCCCACTTACGGTGAAGACTACAAAACCTTTGTTACCACGCCCGAAGGCGATTTGATTATCTCCGTTGTCCCACCAGTTGGTAATAGTTGTGCCTTCTACTGCGTTTCTAAAACCAATCATGTTGAATATTTCACGCCACCTGTGTTCACAAACCCATCCGTTGGTACATGTGCCGTCGGCGTTGAATCCAGGACCAACGATATTTCCATCGTTGCTTGGTGGTCCTTGGTCGTTGGAGTCGAACGCGTAGCTGGACATAATTCTGGTGGTGCCGTAGGGATGAGCAAGCATAAATGCTATGGCCATTTTGTATGGTTTTGGATTTCTGTACGTAAGAATGGCACTCGATCCACCTCTTTGGTTGTCGTGATTGTCGATGAAGACAACAGCATCTGTTCCCTCGAGGAGACCCCACGCAGGACCCCAGTTTACTAAATATTTGAGAGGATTATGTCCTTGGAAGGCGTTTCCCAATTCGGCACCAAATTTAAATTCAAGTACTGTCCCAAATCCGATGTACTCGGTTTTTTTGATAGCTTCGCCACCTAACGGAAGGAATTAGAAATTTGTATTAAGGAAAAATAAAATTACATTAATACAGCCTGTAGAGCAAAAAAGAGGGGAATAATTCCTGCAAGAAATTTTGTTTATGCATAATGTAGGGAGATGCCACAGCCATTAGCGAAAGTTCTCCACAAAAATATCATTGCCATGTTGGAGAACTGACAGATAAAATAGGTTTTTCGTGATTATTTATTTTTCTATTAGTTTTAGCTCCAAATTAGTTATTACTAATATTGTAAGAAATAATGAAAGCTATAGCTAATATTTAAAGTCTCTATTCGCAAACATGGTTACTTTGCCACTATATGTGACTAGGCAGATCATGAGCGTACAATATAAACAGTAAGGGCCCAAACACTGAACCCTGCGGTACCCCACAAGATACATTATACTCACTTAAAAATTAACGATTACTTTACGATTTACTAGGTAGGAGCAAATCCATTCCAGAGTATTACCACGTATACCAAGGTATTCGATACTATGGTCTAATCAATGTAATAAATGTCCAAGTTATCTTGCTCTGCAGCACCACATATTTGCCTGTGTCAGGATTAGTATAAATCATATCAAGTACAATTTACAGCGGAAACGTGAAAATATGTGCTTTATTGCAGTTTTTTGCAATTGTCTCGTCCCGTTGTAATCCTTTATGGCAATTAGTTATTATTAGTATTATATATTTTAAAATTTGCTAAAACTTTTATTCAAACTTCTTTCTTCTACGGTAAATTGTTTAAAAATTACAGCAGCTCGAATTTTGAATATTTTTTTTGTAAATTAACGTTAATTCCTTTATAGATGAAG
Organism: Rutpela maculata; assembly: GCA_936432065.2. Lineage (NCBI taxonomy): Eukaryota > Metazoa > Arthropoda > Insecta > Coleoptera > Cerambycidae > Rutpela > Rutpela maculata. The sequence continues at coordinate 217,177,401 of OW386287.2, forward strand.
ATGAAAACTGCAAGTCGTTGAATTTGCTTCGCTATGAATTTTTTAGAAAAATAGTGACTAGGAATAAATTATAACTTATTTCACTACCACCGACATATTGGACGTACCACCAGGTCCACTCCTAGTGCGGCGTTAAATTTGAAATTTGCTTAATTCGATTTTAAAAGATAAGTTAAAATGTTAGCATTACAGAGAATAAATTAGTCATGTGTACATTGTATACCTGATAAAATGGGGCAGCTTCCTTTTGTCCCATTTGAGACAATGATGGGAGAGTGTTCTATTGAACTTTATTGGAAACATGCACTTCAAATTTATCGAAATTTCGCTGAACTTACAAGGTGGGGTTAGAATGACAATACTATTTTCCATCGAATAATGAGATTTCATAATACAAGGTGGTGGCCCTATCGGTACTAGAAAAGAAGGACTGTCAAATTTTTAAAGAGGAAATCCATCCGTGGCTAATTCTCAACCAGACACTAATGGCGCATGGCTTTCAATTGGATCTTTTAAAATGAAGCTGTAAATAAAGAAATGGCGACATTTATCCGGTGACTACTACGGAAGATCCTGCTCTCTCAAATTTGCCGAGGCTCATATGGTGTAAACGTAAAAGGTTAATGAACTGGCCCGGGAAGATGGTCTAAGGTCCCTTTCGCGGTGCGGCTAAGCCACGCATACGAGCAGTCATTAATAAATTGGTACAAAATAACTATCTGGAATAGTGGAAAAGTTTCCCGAGACAGAGACAAGCCAAAGTATTCCTTAAAGAACGATAGGCCAAATTTTTGGAAGACCTACTACGCTAAAATGAAAGGCCTTTGGGGTAATGGTGGATTCCCTAACCGGGCACTGTGGGCTTAATAGTCTAATGGCTAGTAGAGGATGCAACATGCAGATTCTGTCAAGAGGAAGATGGAGCCTCAGTACATATTCTATGCAATTGTGAAGGCCTAGTCACACTGAGGTTCCAACTACTTCACGAGGAGAAAACAAAAGCCTATATTAAGGAGCCCTTATCAAGGTTGTGAAGTCTGATACAAAAGACAAAGCTGAAGTCAAAATTAGAACAAGAGCGCCATAATAGATCCACAGGGCCAAGGCCAATCATCCAGCTCCTCTTTTTAAATCTGAATCTAGTTCTAACTAATTTCAAGATAGAACTAACATTACATATATGATCCTCGCCACACAAGGACTGAGCAACTTCGGGGTCCAAAAGCGTATAATCAGAAGAACCTGGAAATTGTGCAGGAAGCATGCTAAACAAGAGAGCCGCATCATCTTTACTCACTAACCTAATCGGTTCCTCTGCTTCAACCTCTGCTACTTGCAGATATTCAGTCGATATATTTTCAATTAAACCTTACATAAAACACTCAAAATAATTTAAATGAGCGTATTCTACGCCAAGCTTTCACACTCGTCGACTAAAAAAAAAATGGGAACAGGAAAGCAGATAATTCGGTTTTCTTTCTCTTCTTTATAATATAGCACCGTAGCGACAACGATTTTATTGTGGAAAACTTTAGTTAATGATTGTGGCCGCCTCCTTAATCCACATTGTATATATAAAAAGAAAATTTCTTGTAGGAATTATTCACGAATCAAACGGCAGATTGGCTGTATAAAGAAATACTTACCTAAATCAATAACTTCTTGGTAGAAGAATGGTCTGGCACCCGCAGCAAAGCCATGTTCTGTAGCTAAATTATTGACACTTCCGTAAATCGCTTCTAAATCCGCAGGCCACATGTGTTTGGCGGCGTCCACTCTGAAACCAGCAACGCCCAAGTTGACGAGGTGGTTCAAGTAGTCAACAATTTCTTGACGGACGTAATCGTGGCTCTGTAGAATAACAATATATTCATGAAATCTTTGTTTAAATAAGTAATCCACTGCATTTAGGATTTCTCTTCAGACCAATTCATACAAAAGCAAATGTTGGTTTTCCAGGTAGGTTCGGGTGTCCTTAATAAGGTCTCAAAAGTCCCCGAAGTGGGAGTGTAAGGATAAAATTTGGCAACGCTGTAAAGGGCTAAAATCGTGCTCGGAAACGAATTTTTCGAGATATCTCGGTTTTCATTGCCTCTACGACAAAAATACATTAGGCCAAAAATAAAGCTATGGAAATTCTCTATAAAAAAGATAAAGGGTCTTTTTTTCGTATACGCAACAGTTTTCTTGAAAATCTTGCATTGAATTTGAACTTATGGGATATTATGGATAATTTAAGTACTCTATTCCACACCACACTTAAGGTTGAGTTTTAGGCGCGTTTTTTTATGTGGTTTCCCCGGTAGACCTAATCCACGACTGTCATACTTATTAAAATGTTGTCAAATTAATAATTTCCTTCTTGTCCGTTTTCTCCTTCTATAAATTCATCGATTCGTTCGAGGAAGTCCGAGTCAATCTGAGAACTTTCAGTCTCTGCTTCAGTGACGGCTTCTATTTCTGACGAGTTTTCAATCGGTTCAGCATTCAAGCAAGATTTTCCATGGCAGTTGCCGCAAACTGGTGAGAAATTAAGTCCCAGCCTCCGACAGGCACACACAATGGTTTCGTACAGTTATAGAAAATCATCTTCAGAAGGCAATCCGGCGCAGGAAGTTGGGATGTTGTTTTTGGCCACAATATGGTATCTTTCTACATCCATTCCCACTCTTTAGGATTCAATACATTACCCAACCATTTCTGTACTTGAAAATAAACACGAAATAGATGCTGTTGAGCTGCGCATTGAGTGGGTGGTAATGAATTCAATTTCACTGGTTTGCTTTTGCTCACAGCTTTAATAAAGCAAGAATGCCGATAGTTATCGATGGAAACTTCTTTAACTGGAGCGTTATAGATTGCGAGGAAAAATGTTATCCCATTCGAAGTAACCATGTCGGGAGAAGTACCAGTCTTGCTGATAACTTCAGCTACAAGTTTCATGTCCTGCCGTTTTTTCATTACTTTCAAAACTGCAGGCTTGCCTTTATTAAACAGAGCAGATGCAGTGTCAGACCCAGAGAATGCGTGCAGAAACAATATGTGATCTCGAATATCTTTATGGTGATCAAAGCTTCGTGAAGAATACATTTTTCGTTGAACCTTCCCTCTGCCTGGTTTGAGGAGAAAAATTTCTTTATTAATAGGTGTACGAGCAGTTAAAATTATAAGAAGATCCACATCTTCTCCAACCACAACCGTAGTATTTTTACATGATTCCTCAAGCGCTGTTTAGACTATCAAAATGTCAGCATCGTCTTCAGCATGTCTAAAAATATAATTATTTGCCTCAAACTTTTCTGTCAACATCGAAATCAATCTGGTTTTATTTTTATTATTGGAAAGGAGCTTCTCTTGGCCTACAGTTGCAACCATCTGCTCATCAAAGTAAATATCAACAGATGAAGCTTTTGAGGACCGGTGAAGCTGCTCCATAGCCTTCACACTGTTGCTAATATTTTTGTAACCATCAAAAACAATAATAGAGTTCGAGCCAAAATGATTTTGCACATAATTAACATATGCTTGACAAATACCACCGTAGGTTTCATGTTGATGCCATATAACTCGGTGCAAGAGAAATCCCCCATATAAGTGGCATTTTGGAGATCTGGTTCAGATTCAGATGGCTGAAAATTGTCATAGAAAGTTGACTTGTTCGTCTTGCGCATACCAACTTCGTCAAAGAGTGACACCGGATACGGAGCTAATTCATACTCCAAGTAGGTGCGAAGCTCTTCATTTGTTCTCTTCATGACAGTAATCCTTTGAGACAACAATAATGGATCAATGGGCATTCTGGTATCATGGCCTTTAACATTGCTATTGACAGTTAATAGTGCGTGAGGATTTAAAATCACAGAAATTGTTGCCAATTTTTTTCTCCATTGCAGCAGTTCCAATCCTATGAGCGTCATGATTTTTTGATTTTAGGTATGACTTACTGGAATTTTTCAAGAAAACTATTGCGTATACGAAAAAAAGACCCTCTATCTTTTTTTATAGAGAATTTCCATAGCTTCCTTTTTGGCCTAATGTATTTTTGTCGTAGAAGCAATGAAAACCGAGATATCTCGAAAAAATTCGTTTCCGGACACGATTTTAGCCCTTTACAGCGTTGCCAAATTTTATCCTTACACTCCCACTTCGGGGACTTTTGAGACCTTATCAAGGACACCCGAACCTACCTGGAAAACCAACATTTGCTTTTGTCTGAAGATGCGGCTCATTTTTCACTAAATGCAGTGGATTAAAGCTAATCCTATTCAAATTAAGTTTAGTATCTGGACCATGCAAAACGTCGATCTAGTTGAACAAAAGATCGACCACTTTGTAGTTGAGAAAATTTAACGAAAATTTTATAGAGACCAGTCCCTTTTCACGAAATTTTGTCATTTGCTTCCACTATTGGTTGATTGTATAAAGTATGCCTATGATATGTGACTGGTTGTAAGATAAGATATCATATTGAAGATATAGATCGATATTTGATATTTATTGATAGCTAACGTAATTTTTATCGATTAAAATTGATGTACCTGATCCAAATCTTTAAGTCCTTCCAGTTCACAATTTCTTACGTTTGCAGCATCATTGTAATTGTTAATGGAGCAACTTTGGTGGAAGTCATTGGATCCATATGGTACGGCTGGAAAATCTTTCGTGCCTGGATTAGAATTGCTTCCATCGGTACCTGTACCTCCAACGGCTGCCATGTGGTTGAACACAGCATCGACGTATATTCTAAAATAAATAAAGTGATATGCAGTTTGCATAATCCCAAAAGCACAGAGAATAGGCAATTCTATCATTGTATGCATCAATAGTATCTCTTGCTTCGATTATAATAACATTTTATTATAGTCGAGGCAAGAGATATGAAAGGGCCAGCGGTGTAAGACGGGTCGTCGAAAAGTTTGCCGACAAAGGCTATCTCTACTCTACTTGCTATTCTATTGTATGTATTTCCTTAACTGTGCAAATGCTGTTCTCGACTGAATACACGATCAATTTCCGTATAGCTACCCGGAATTAAAGCCAATAGAAGACTATAAAAGTCGTGCTTGAATTACTCGATAATTCGAAAGTCCACGATGGGTAAGTTCATTTCATACCATTGGAGACCCGGATTTTAGTATGAAGCTATCTGTGAAAGAGGCCGTGGTGTAAGTGGCAGACATGCTGAGTGTGGCCCTCATGGTTGAGGCACAAGGAACCAATTGCAAATCATATAATTCGAGATTGCCGTAGTATGTTGGGTGGATCTAAAAAGTTCCAAGCACCCAGTGGCAGAAATGTAGGCTGTAGCTGTATAGTCTCAGGATAAAGTTTGTGATCAATTAAATACGAATACTTAGTGGTAGAAATGAAAATTGTAGCATTCGCTTGGTTTCATGCAAATAAGCCCAGGCCTGAGAAATACCGAAAAAATGGTGTTGGTGTTTTTCCAAAGGGTGAAATTTATTAAGTAAAACCTTGCGAACATGAATATCAAGGTAGCAGAAATTTCGGTTCATGTGATATCTCATAGTATGGGATATCACAAATTGCTAATTTTGTCAAATGTGAATATTAAATGTTTTAACTGGGCCTATCAATAAAACTTCACTTGAAATGGGATGTTATACTCTGCGCCCTGCATTTCTGCCACTGGATGCTTGGGACTTTTTAGATCCACCCAGTATACTACCAAAATCTCGAGTGGTGTGAAATGCATTTAGTTCCTTGTACACCGTTTAGGAGCCTCAACCTGGGATCTCAAACTATGATTTTAACATAATAGTCTATGTAATGAAGTATTATTTGACGAGTTTTTTGTAAATATTTCGTGCAAAGACGAGATTACCTCCCCCCCCCCCGTTTCGAGGGTGCTGAATATGATGGAAGTGGTGAGAGACGTTTTTGACCGCCGCAACCCGCTGAAACGGCCAAAAACCACCCCTTTTATGGGGATCCCTTTATGTTTTCATATGTAAACGGGTCTGGGGAGTGATTTATCGACGGGTTGTATATGTTTGAAATAACATGGAAGGGGGTTATAGAGTAGGTGGAATCCAGACAGCAGGCCTAGGGGGTTGATTAAACCCTCCCGAAGGGTGGAAAATCTTTGTTTTCAAATGATTTGTTTCAAACGCTCAACCCCCGATTTCAAGGTCGCTGATCACAGGAAAAAATATTCATTTTAGCTCCAATCCCTCAAACGGACAGAAACCACCTCTCACTCACCAGAAAACATGCTATCCAAGATTTACAGGTTTTTCGGCACATGATCGTTATTACTGTGCATATCCCTTCATTTTTCATGGAAGAGATGGTGGTAGAGACCTCGGGGGTTGCTTCAACCCTTCCAAAAGGTGTAAAATTCATTAATTACACTTTGGATCGTCAATACGCCCTTCCCCGTTTTCGCAGGCGCTGATCACGATAAAAATATAATTAATGAATTTTACACCGAGGTGAAAAATGATGAAAAACCTTCTTTCCTTTTCACCTTCTTCGGTGAAAAATGAAGGGATATGCACAGGAATACCGATCATGTGCCGAAAAACCTGTAAATCCTGGATAGCATGCTTTCAGGTGAGTGAGGGGTGATTTCTGCCCGTTTGAGGTGAGGTGAGGAGGCGTTGGAGCTAAAAATGAAAATTTTTCCCGTTATCAGTAACCCAGAAAACGGGGGATAAGCGTTTGAACCGAATCATTTGAAAAAAAAAAAAGATTTTCCACCCCTCGGGAGGGTTTAATCAACCCCCTAGGCCTGTTCTCTGGATTCCACTTACTCTATAACCCCCCTCCATGTTATTTCAAGTATAACCCGTCGATAAATCACTCCCCACACCCGTTTATATATGAAAACATAAAAGGATCCCCATAAAAGGGGTGGTTTTTGGCCGTTTCAGGGGGTTGCGGCGGTCAAAAACTTCTCCCATCATTTCCATCGTGTTCAGCACCCTCGAAAACGGGGGAGAAAGGTAATCTCGTCTTTGCATGAAATATTTACACTATTTTTGCCTTCATTACATAGACTATAAGTGGATTTATCCTATATAATAATTGAAGACCTAAGTGGATAAAGGTGTTATGTCACACTTTTAAAGTTGAGTAAATTAAACAAAACGGTTTTGAGTTGGAACTTATTTATTTTGTCTTCGATTCAAATGAATAATGCCTCATAAAATAGATAATTTTGGGTTATGTTCTTTTGTTTACACTAATATTAAAGAACAATATCAAGCTGTTATAAAACTAGATTTTTCTGTCCAAAACTGTGTACATCCATTAAAATTACTGGTTGAATGTATGACATGGCGCCTTTATAATTAAAAAGTTTCTATAAAATATTACAAATTTATAATTCAGTTTATTGGATGTTAAATCTACATCAGGGGTGTTCAAAAATTGCATAAAGTAATTTTTTTTTTAAATGCGACATAACACCTTTATCCACTTAGGTCTTCAATTATTATAACTGATTCTGCTAAATCATTACATCTATTTATATACCTGACACCGACGGCATTGCAACGACTGATCATGTTGGCAAGCGATGACTCATCTCCAGATCTGGTATGGAGGTGGTAGCTTATGGGTTGATATCTTTCCCACCATGGACGGTCCCCATTTGAGTAAATGATTACGTTTTCACTTGGAGGGGAAATCTAAAATTAACCTGAGTTCATACAAATATTTACATTGTACAGGGTGATCTACTATGACATGCGGAAAATTTATCAGTAGGTTATCCCCACCGAAAGGAGTTAAAAAAACCGCTGCCCAAGGAATCACTACTTCCACATCCAGATTTTCTATCCAAGTCACTCACAATGAAAAAACTTTGTATGTGGAAATAATTGTTTATGAAACTTTAATAATATAATATTTGAAATCCTCTACCCCAAAAACCCATAAAACGATACCCCACATCGGTAGTGGGGTGGGAGTGGTGATAGGAGGGTGGTAGTAGAGGTGGATGAAGTAAAAAAAATTTCGAGGTTTCTGGTCCTTGTACACACAATAAATCACAATTTTTTCTCACCCCCTTTAATAATAGGGTGGGGGTGATAATGGGGGTGGCTAATGCCAAAAATTTTCTTGAAACCTTAGCTTCTCTTGTATGTACTAAATACCAATTTTATGGACAATACCAATTTTATGGAGCTGCTTGATTTACCTATTTACCCCAAATTTACCACAATTTACCCCCCAACCCTTCGACGGAACAAGATGAAAATATAATCTAGTTCCAGATCTCGTTAAAGTACATACAGGATCATTCACGGAAAGCGGGTATTAGACGTTTCTTGGGATCTGTCGAGTTTAGAAATTTGAAAATTGGTATGAGGGGGTTTTTGGACATGGCGGATCCAACAAAAATATTTTCTTGCTTGTGCTACTTCCGCTTATACCGGATGTAGCACCTAACTTTGTTATTTTAAATGGAACACCCTATATTTTATTACATATTTCGATTCCTCATAAAATTTTAGCTTAGGTTTATGTACCATAACACACTCTTAAACATACCGGTTTTTGAGATAATTAATATTTTTGGAGATTTTTGACGGTTCCCACCCTTCGGGAAAAAAACCGATATCTTCTATCATGTAGCCGATTAGGAAATTTTCTTTTCAAACTCTTACAAGTATCCTATGACCTAACTAAAGGTTCTCTTATGTTTTCACAATATCATACAGAGTATTTTATTTTCACAGTCGAACATTGTTTTAGTTCAAACGTCAAAAAGTCATTTTTTTCAAATGGAACCCCCTGTATATTTTCACAGAATCTAATAGAGGATTGAATTTTGCATCGATTGATATTACCATTCCCTATACCTATCTCTCTTCGTTTTCTTATTATGGACGAATATTTGTAAAATGTACAAACAAAATCAGCACTGTTTGTTAGAAGGCAATACAAGTCATAACTTGGTTCCTTTTTTATCAAGATGACAGCTTCAAAAACGAGAGATTAGATTTATAACAAATACTTTGGGACAAAAATTTACAAAATTAATGAACACTTTGAATATAAATATTTAATGCAGCAACTGCTCTCCACTTACACCTACAGTGGCTTGGCTAATTCATGGGGATTTATTAAAATGTAGCCCGTTCTCTGTTCTTTGGATCTTCTTTGATAGTAGCAGGGGTGGCATAAACAATATTTTTAATACCCTAAAGGTCCAAAGTCTAAGGGGGTCAAATCAGGGGACCTTGCTGGCCATCTCCAAGGTCCTCGGTAGCCAAACCACCTATCTTCGAACGACTAATTCGTCATAAACTTCCCGTGGACCGCAACCATTCATTTGAAAATACATAGAATTATAAATATTTAGGGGCAAATTATCAATAAAAGTTACTGTTCGCAAAATCTTCACAAATTTATTGCTATTTAAATTCTCGTAGATATGAGACTATCAAAAATATTGTTTATGCCACCCCGGCTACTACCAAAGAAGATCCAAAGGAGAGAAATTCGCCGGAAATTTCAGGATATTGGCTTGTTTGGAGCAAAATGGAGAGCATTTTGAACAGTTGCTGCATTAAATATTTATATTCAGTGTTTATTAATTTTGTAAATTTTTGTGCCAAAATATTTGTTATAAATCTAATCTCTCGTTTTTGAAGCTGTCAAAAACAAATGATTATCAATTATCTATATGATTATTCTCGTTTATGATAAAAAAGGAACCAAGTTATGACTTGTATTGCCTACTAACAAACAGTGTTGATTTTGTTTGTACGTTTTACAAATATTCGTCCATAATAAGAAAACGAAGAGAGATAGGTATAGGGAATGGAAATATCAATCGATGCAGAATTCAATCCTCTATTAGATTCTGTGAAAATATACAGGGGGTTCCATTTGAAAAAAATGACTTTTTGACTTTTGAACTAAAACAATGTTCGACTGTGAAAATAAAATACTCTGTATGATATTGTGAAAACATAAGAGAACTTTTAGTTAGGTCATAGGATACTTGTAAGAGTTTGAAAAGAAAATTTCCTAATCGGTTACGTGATAGAAGATATCGATTTTTTTTCCGAAGGGTGGGAACCGTCAAAAATCTCCAAAAATATTAATTATCTCGAAAACCGGTATGTTTAAGAGTATGTTATGGTACATAAACCTAAGATAAAATTTTATGAGGAATCGAAATATGCAATAAAATACAGGGTGTTCTATTTAAAATAACAAAGTTAGGTGCTACATTCGGTATAAGCGGAAGTAGCACAAGCATGAAAATATTTTCGTTGGATCCGCCATATCCAAAAACCCCCTCATACCAATTTTCAAATTTCTAAACTCGACAGATCCCAAGAAATGTCTAATACCCGCTTTCCGTGAATGACCCTGTATGTGTACCAAATTTCAAGTCAATATTTTAAATGGTTCCAGAGTAAACGTGCGCACAAAAAAAGTTAGACAGAAATTTTTTTTCGCTCAAACTTAGAATCTCGACGTTTCATGACATTCTAAGCTTATTTGAACGATAAAAATTTTAAAAAATTTTTTTGTCGTTACTATACTTTCACTGGATGTGGAAGTAAAATGAAGAATTGAAAAAATATGACCAAGAAAATTACCTTATTTTTTTGTAGAAATGTTAACCAATCTGATGTAACGCGGTACAACCATATCACTTCTCCTCACCTTTTAATAATCATGTTTTTGTTCTTTGTTATTATGTTATTAAGTAAAAGTTATGTTTCTGTGTCCCCTTACAAACTTAAAAAAAAATTGTGCCCGTCCTGCCTGGCCGGTCTGGCGCCATCCCCGATTGACAGCAATGCTGAAGAGGGTAGAAGTGACTTTTTGATTTTAACCAAATCACACTACAAAAATAGCAAAATACGTCGAAAAGGCATTGACTCTAAGCTACCCCTGCACTCAAAAAAAATGATAGGTAAATTCAACCAAAAAGAGCATATGAAATCGCGCCTATCTAGTTTCATAGTTAAATCAATCAGAAAAGAATAGTCATACAACTTTATTTGTTTTCGTAAACAAAAAAAGAAACAAAAAAAATCGATTTGCACCCCCCTGTGCACGCGACGACTGCCTAAAATTTGCATTTCTGGCATATTCATGGTAATTTCATTCATATATATGATTGGCATGCATTTTAAAAACGTTGCACCTGACTGGTCATGTACAGCCAGTCTATTAGCCAAAATCTCAGTATTGAGACATCAGACCACCCAAACCAAAGATTAGAGATCGTTTATAAGATCTATCCAAATATATCGATGATTCCTGAGAGAATTTGAACATTGCAATCATGTTATTAATTTTCTATAAATTCATAAGAGCATAAGATAATGCATGATTGATTATTGTCAGTGATTTGTATGTGGCGTCATCTGGGAATAATTTCTGTAATAGACTACGTGGTAGACAAGCAAATTTTATGGTAATTCTTTTAGAACTTCTAGAAGACGACAATAATATTGGTTTGTCTACCAAGTACAATAATACAGCGAACTAATACTGGGTTAGAATTACAATTCGATAATAGTTAAAAATAAAATATACTATTATCTAGTTTAATTTGACAGAATTCAACAAAATAATAGTCAGACGAAAAAAATAATAGTCTTATTCATCTATTTTTTAAGTTAATGTTTGTTTTGTTGTACGACAACTTTTTATTAATTGAAATAACAATCACCTCTTGTTTAAAAATACCATCAATATAATTTAGTTTAACAAAATTAATGATATTGTTAGTTAACCATTTTCTTTTGTTGGATTTACCCATACTATTTCTTTGAGTGTGCAGCAACAAGTAGATATAAGAGATATTTACTTAAACCCGTCGATAACAGAAAAACAGCAAACTTTGGCGGTACTTTGAACTTGCCGCGGCGGCCTGATTGTTCGACCGAAAGCAAGAAACGCGACACTGACCGCACGCGCCAGCTTAACATTTTATGCCAATTAGGGTAATGTAAACATCTCCGAATATGTTCTTTCCCAAGAAGTTCATTGCTCTATACTGACCACAGACAAGTAACAATAGCGTAAAGTTTTAATGCATCAAAAATTATTAAATTACCTCGAATCATTCTAAAGTTTTGCAGGAGCTTACCCACATTGAAGACTAGTACACCATTTTATTTTCCGCATGTCATGGTAAATCGTCCTGTAGATATAAGATATAGTCCGCCTCATCTGTATTTGACAGTTTTCAGGTGTCATTTCAAATGCGCCGACAATGAATTCGGTAAAGTTCAAACGTCGGCGCGTTTGATTACTTACCAAATAGCGATGAGATGAACTGTACACGAAGACGTACCTGTACTCCTGCGAATCCGTTTGGTGCCAAAAAGTTCTCGCACTCTGCCGCGATGTCGTCCCATTTCCATTCGAACAAGTGAACGATGGTGTTCCGGCCCGGCGCGAAATTGTTGTTTTTTTGAGCCGCTGCCAAGGCAGCGAATCCGCAAATGATCGCAATCACAAACACCACGGTTGACCTCATTGTGGGACAAATCTAATACGCCCGCAGAATATTTTGTCTATTTATATTAAATTTTCAAGATGCAATTTATATTATCATGTTAAGTATTTTTTTTATGAGATAAGATCGAGGCAAGTACTTTATTAGATATTTTGTTTATTTTACTCTTTAGTAATAGACACGTAATTAAAATTAAATCGATACTTATACGTTTTAGTGTTTAGGATAACTAGAACTGCGATAAACGGAACATTTAAAGGCTTATCAAACAAGAACCGCAATTGACGGGAGCGCATAAATTTATGTTCAGGGTCGGACTATGATAAATATTCATGTAAAGGCTGAAACACATTTAAAACACGTCATGGTACGCCAAGGCATGGTAAAGTAAGACCCACCAACATACGCATGGGCGCAGCCAGGGGGGAGCCATGCCCCCCCCCCCCCAAGCCGTCTTCCATGAGCCAAAAAATAAAGAAGCAGTATCTAAATTATCCCTTGAAATAAATATTTTGTAATTAATGCCAATATTATCTAATAAAGGAATCTACATACACATCCGTTTTCAACCATTTTCTGAAAAATTTTCCTCATCCTCTGGGGAGGCCGGTTTTATTGCCCCCCCACCCCAGATGAATTTTCTGGCTGCGCCACTGAACATACGTGTGCACTGGAAAAGCACTACGTGGACACATGTACTGCGTGCCTACCCACGACACGTGTTTGGATGATAGAAATAGCTGTTCCCGCCTATTTGAGGAGGATTTGGAAAAAGTCTGCTACATTTTTGTATCTACGAGAAAAAAAATCTGTCTGTAGAGTGTTACGAGTAGATAATATAAATACCTAGCAAGAGCGTGAAACGGAAATCGGAATCATTTAAATTCAAAAATTCCATACCTATTTTCGGTAGAACCTTGACCGCACAATATTGACGTGTCATATGGGGTATCTTGACTTAGCAGAGCAAAATTAGCAGATCAGAACTTTCACATGTGGAGACTTAAAAGCTGACATATCACTGTATAATGGCCAATGTAGGGTATTTACGTATATTTGTTGTGAAATTTTTTTTTTTGAGCATTTAATTAGCATTAGCTTTCAATATTCCGCAGTCGAAAATCACAAATTGGTAATTTTAGGTTAATGTCCTGCTATATTTTTGCAAGTTAGCAGAATACGTGATTAAAGAAATATATTATATGAGCTGAATTTTTTTTTGCGCATTTAATTAGCATTTAATGAGCTTTTAATTCTCCGCATGTGAAAGTTCTGATTTGCTAATTTTGCTTTGCTAACTCAAGATACCCCCTTAAATTCTCATTACTTTTATAGAAATACTTCGTTAGTAATCGGGGTCCAGAACAGATGTGAGAAACTGAAGTCTTATAAACTCAGTTGCCTATCCAACACACAGAATCTTACGAGGTGTTAAACTTAAATACGAATTTGTATTGATTAAAAGTTCAGTTTATATGTAAAAGTATATGATTTGTAAAACGTCAAACTAATTAATTATAAAACAAATAAGATATGCATACCATGCATGGCAAGTAGGTAATATTTAATCTCAACCAAGAGGATCATTGTGATACATTTTAAACACATTTTTTGTTGTACTGGCACAAAAAGATTCAAATAATTTTTTTTATGGCATTAGGAGTTATCCATGCAACCATTCAAATAATTCATTAGATTGGGATTGATGGTAATAAAGGACCTCGCGCATTCCTTATGAAAAGTCGGTTCAGGTCAAATTGTAGTATGTTGCAGAATTTGACGTCCTAATCAAAAGTTGTGATATGCACAACCCCAGAAATTGGACAGTTCTTGTTTTATCTTCGTTTAAAGGGCTCGATTTAAGCACTTTAAACGAATATACACTAAGACCTAATACTTCTGGATTGAACTGAGAACAAAATGTATGTTATGCAATTTCCTTGTGCAGCAGAGGTAAATATTGCAATTAAAGAAATGTAGAAACTAGATAAATACGGAGACTTGTTCGAATTTAGTAAATTGTAATGTTTTGTAATTAAATTGGTGGTCTTGATAATTGACAATCTTGGAGCTAACAGACCCTTTTTTTCTTAAGGAAATCAACACCATTCCTATCTGTAGATGGTCTCTACGCCACTGGCTGGCGGCTAGATTGTAGATTGTTTAAGGGGTCGCTTGACCTTGGGTTGGCCTTTCTTCACCTCGACCTAAAAGGTCTTTAGTGCCCAGGATTCCAAGACTTTTTGCAAAGCTTGCGATTTTCCTGGGAGCTAATTTGCCTGATGTCTTCAGGCGTTAATTCCGCCTGTTTTAGGTACTTTAGCCTAATGCGAATTACTACCTTGTATCCACAAAGTATATCTTCCGCAGTCTCAGTTGCAGCTTCACAATATCTGCCTTCTTCTGCCATGCCCATGTTCTTGAGATGATATCTCGAGGGGTAATGGCCAGTTAAAAGACCTGTGATCAGCCTTAGGTCGGACTTTTCAAGTTCGAGAAGTTTTGTGACATTCTTTGTTGAATATGTTATAAACCTTTTCGTTTGTCTTTGGCCTAGAGTATTCCTCCAGTAGGACTTATTTTGTTCCTTTTTCCATTTTAGGACCTCCTCCGTTATGTATCCCTTAGATAAGGTTTTGGTCGAAAAAATGGAGCTTCAGCCCCTTTTCTTGCGAGGCTATCAGCCAATTAATTGCCTTCTATTCCCTCATGCCCTGGCACCCACATCAAGGTAATCTTGTTGTTTTTTGCCAGTTGCTTGAGGGATTGTCTGCATTCCCAGGCAATTTTTGACTAAAGGTATAGAACCTGAGAGCCTTTAATGCTGCCTGGCTATCTGAAAGTATATAGATCTTTGCCCTTCGAGTGCCTCTATTTAGGCATTCCTCGGCGCATATACATATAGCATAGATTTCTGCCTGGAAGATGGTTAGGGTGTTACCAAGGGCTTTAGATAGCCTGCATTTAGGCCCTGCTACGCCCGCACCAACCCTTTCGTCCATCTTGGATATACCAGATGTGTGACTCTTTCTCCAACCGCAGTACTTCGACCCTGCCCGCCTGACGGCTTTCAATCAGTACATCAAACGGGCAGTCAAAGTCATGCTTGATTGGCATTGGACTCAGTGGGTTTGGTCATGGATTCGAATTGGATTAGCTCCAGAATCCTTAAGTGACCAACCAAGTCGCCTGGTCTGAATTTACGTGCCTGATGCAGCCTTAAGGCACTAAGTGCTGCCTCCTTCCTTACATGCAAATGCAGATGAAGCAAGTCCAGCATTGCCTCCATAGCTGCTGTGGGACACGAGCGCATTGCTCCCGTAGTCCCTAGACAGGCAAGGCGTTGCAATTTCTGCAACTTTCCTTGTGTTATTTTCTCTTCTGTTTTTGGCCACCATACACATGATACGTAGGTAACCATGGGTCTCACAACCGAAAATGAAAAAGACCGCTCTACTGGGTTTACTTCAGATTTTGGCTATGAAAGAAACGAAAGTAATAAGTCAAAATTTATTTCAAAGGAGACTTGTTAAAGCATGGACATATAAAACAATGTGCCACAAAGAGTCTATGCAAAAATTCTAATGTTAATAACATTATGGACGATTCAATGTGCGTTTTCACATTATTGTTAACAAAATATTGGTATTTTGTTATTGTAATTGCTCAGTAATTAATTTTTCTTTCAAAAATGCTGTTTTTCGTTAATATATAGCATCACCTAGATGTTCAATTTATTTTGTCCCTTTAAAACATTTGTTTTAGAAAAATCCGTTCGCCATCTCCCCATCGAAAAATAGCCGTATATCGATTAATTATTGCTATAGAATTAATTTAAAAACATCAAATTAAAGATAATTTTGCCAGAAACAACTTTTATTTGAACTATTTTTTTTGTAAATGCCATATTTTCCGAGAAAATAGAAAAAAAAAACGATTTTTTTAATTAAAAATACCAAAGTTTAAAGTCTGCACAAATTTTTTTCTAGTTACAGTTAGTTACAGTCATTTTTTTCAATCTTTTCCTATACTACAAATCCAAGGACAACATGCGTTACGCATATTTTGCATACTCAACCTTAATATGCTGCACCAGCAGATACTTGTCTCTAGTGGAATGCAGAGATTAAATCAAAGAAACTCAAAAATAGGATATATTTATCGAGCTACCTAATATTTTAAACTTAAATATAAAGGGCATATTGCAAATCATAGGCACTTGATACCAAAATATTCATAATTATTAACATTGAGTATATACTCGTTAACTTTTAATCTCGGTATCCAACTTGAAAAGCAGATAAGTAAATTTAGTTTTCTAAACAAAGAAGGCTGAAAATAATTATAAATCAATTATTAATAGTATACTATTTCGTATCTACTAAAATTAAAAATTATATCACCAAATCATACACTTGTATAAGATAATGTGTTTGTAATGTCAAAGTTCCTATTGCGCAATCTTCTGTAGATATAGTAGAGAAGGAATTTTAAAAAAATGATCAGAAAACATATCTACTTTTTGGTCGATCATAGAAAGATAAACGTAATAAATATTCAATTTCATTTCAAAGTCTGGCATTGACGTGTATAGCTAAAACACCATCCTCCTCATACTCAGCTAATGATATAAAAGCACACCCTTGTCTGTCAACATCCACGTATTTTCCAGTACATATTCCATCCTCCAGACTGCCAGAAATAACGTCACAGTAAGTACCAGCCGGGAGTGAAGTTCTAAGGGTTTGGTTAAGGTCTCCACGCGATGTGAACGCTACAAAACCTTTATCACCTCGCCCAAAAGCAATTTGATTATCACCGTTGTCCCACCAATTGGTTATTGTTGTCCCCGTAACTGTATTCCTAAAGCCGACCATGTTGTAGATTTGTCGCCACCTGTGTTCACAAACCCATCCGTTCGTACACGTGCCGCCACCTGTGAAGCCGGGTCCAATGATGTGTCCATCGTTGTTTGGCGGACCTTGATCTCTCGAGTCAAAAAAATAACTCGACATAATTCTAGTAGTACCATATGGATGAGCCAGCATAAAAGCGATGGCCATTTTGTATGGTTTCGGTTTTTTATGAGTAAGAATAGCAGTTTGGAGGTCATCCCTTTGATTGTCGTGATTATCGATGAAGGCAACAGCATACTCGCTATCCAAAAGACCCCATTCTGGACCCCAGTTCTGTAGGTACTTTAGAGCGTTGTGTCCTTGGAAGGCGTTTCCTAGCTCGGTACCGAATTTAAAGTCAAGTACAGCTCCAAAAGAGGTATATTCATACTTGCTGACGGCTTCTCCTCCTAACAAAAGAATAACGATCATTATTATTTTGTATATTATTTCAACTGAAATCAACGTTATTTTGATGTCATCAGTCCGTGTAGTATAATGGATTTTAAGATCAATAGCAAATAAAACGCAGTCTCGAGTGATCACTGATGAAAAGTAAGATAGCAACAGGCCATGTAGTGACCCTTGCGGTACTCTACAGGTACCGATGAATCGTTAGGATTTGAATCTACGGGTGTTGTATGATACATGCTGAATTCTATTAGATTATTGGCATGTAATAAGTTTTATAAAAAAATCATCAAAATCGGAATTCTCCAATTTAAGTAAACTTGTTTCGTGATCGATGTGGTCAACAGTTTTATCAAGAAATGGAAAAGCATGGACATAGGAAAAGATGTTGTGGACGTAGCAGAAGAGAAACGATTGATATGGTTTGTTAGCAAAAGAAATGAATAGATGGCCAAAATAGTGTAAAAAATTGTTTTTCTTACAGCTGAGAAAGACAAGAAAGCTTAGAATGAGCTGAAGAAGCGACGTTGATGAAGTATAGAAGATATTCGTACAGCCTAGCTAAGAATATGAAGGGAAAATATGTACCCAAGTCAATAACTTCTTGGTAGAAGAATGGTCTTGTAGCCTCAGCAAACCCATGTTCAACTGCCAAATTGTCGACGCGTCCGTAGATTACCTCTAAATCTTCGGGCCACATGTGTTTGGCGGCATCTATTCTGAACCCAGCAACACCCAAACTTACTAAATGGTTCAAAAAGTCAATAACTTGCTGACGAACGTATTCGAGGCTCTGTAAAATTAAAACAATAATAATAATAATCTTAATATTCAACCAAGTAAATTATCTCACTTATAAGTGGGATCTAATATACAGTACGTGTTCAAGTCTAAGTATAATAATAGACCGGGAGTTGATGACAGAAACTAGGGTATGATTTCCTACGGCTTTGAACCCTAGTGACTTCATCATATTGGCGGTAAAGATGAACGCAACGCGGGTGCGTCATGTTATGTTTTTTGTTTTTTGAAAATTACGAAAAAAGTCGATTTTATTTTATAGTCTACCGAATAATTTTTATTTTTATCGACAGTTTTCATAAGTAAATGGCGGAAAGTCGGTGCCATATTACTTCCGTGGATGGAAAAGGTCGCCATACTAAACTAAAGTGATAAATTTTTAAGTGAAAAAAAAAAAAATACTCTACCGTCTGATTTTTGGTACACTGCCTGGTTGCACTATAAAATACTGAAAAATACTTCTGCCATACCTTTTGGGGTGGGGGGGGGGGGGAAGCCAGCCATACCCGCGCAAAGGTGTGTTATTTTCAATATACATTGTATGACAACCTAGAACCTACCGACCAAAATTGAGTTTAGGTGTTATTAGAATCGAAAAACATTAGAGTATATAATTGTCATACTGCCAGAGAAGGCGGAAGAGGGGTAAATAAGGTTTGAGAATTATACGATTTTAAGGTTCTTAGGTATGATAGCCCAATAAACAATTTAAAAGTCATTTGGTCATCAGGAGGTTTTAAGAAAGTTTTGTCAGGGTTATAAAATGTTGTAATTAAGATCTTTTAGGCTTCAAGTATATTTGCTCTTATAAGGTAAGTTTTAAAGCGTCCTGTAAAACCTAATTAGAAAAGTAATTTGCTGCTAGGGTTATTTGTATTTATCATATCTATATAAAACTCTCCATAAAGTTAAATGATTGTATTATCTTCTTAAATTCCATTAAGATTTAAAAAGGCTTTAAATTATTCTTTATGGTGTAACAAGTATGCAGTAAATACATTTCAAGTTATTTTTAAAACTGGACATTTTCAATGGCTATTAGTACTTATTAAAGGTCATTACAAAACAACCTTGACAAATGTTATGAAACCATTATAAAGAAAAAATGCATCTATAAATACAAAAAAGTACCTCAATTTTACTACAATATTTCATTTCTTTCACTGTAGCTATGAAAATTATTAGTAGGAGACGAAAATTTATAGTTTAAAGTTCTTCAGATTTGTCTTGGCGACGGCTCTCTTAAATCCCAAACGTTTTATTATGATTTTAGTATAGCCTTATGAAGCCCATATGATCTTCGCTAAGTGTATTTGCACTTGTGTAAGAAAGGAATTATTTATGATAATCTACAAAAAGACTAAATGGACTTCATCTAGAGTACAATGTTCTAGGGCATTACTATTACTAGAATATATAGTTTAATGCGAGGACTGCAAATGACAATTAGGTTTTATTTAATTGGCCGGCCATATTTTCTTGTTATAAAAGTATTCAAGGTCAATTTTACAAACACAATTATTAACAGTTTTCAATTTTTCTTTGGCAAATTAAGATACAATCACAAAAACCGACTGAAAATGATCCTAGGAACCGACAAGTAGCTTTTTTTATTTGCTAATTAACGCGCTTGTTTGTTGGGCCTATTTTGTTGTTTTAATGATAAGTAATGATGATAAACTGCCATTGGTTTGAAATTTTTTGTCATAACTGATGCCTTTTGGCTTTTTTAAATCGGTCTTATAGAGAGAGCTAAGGATATGCTGTGTACACTCTACTTTGATAAGTTTTAAGTTCATTTTATCTTCGTATTGGTCCAGTGCTTGCTTAAATCAGTTTAGAGATAATAAATGTAATATTAAAATTATTTGGATTTCTTCATGGACATGTTATAGCTTTTCACTCCTGAGATCGACTTATAAGGGTTTTAAAAAACAATTTTAAGGTAGCCTTCTATGTGTTTTCTAAAAATACAGGAAGATCATAAAAAAAGTCCGCCAGGCTTTAAAATAGGTTGTTAAAAAGGCCCAGACAAGGTTTTCAGGAGTGGCACTATGTCACTCTAAGGAGTTTTGTGAGAGAATTTAAAAAAAAAAAGGGTCTTAACAACCTTCATAAGAGAGGACCCGTTTAGTCTAGAAGCTGCTTTATGATGGTGTTAAAAATGTTGTTACAGCAAAATGGATTTTTCAGGGCATTTTATAAATAGGTTTATAGCACTCTTGTAGATATTTAAGAAACCAAAATTATTTATTGGGAGCCTACCGTCTTGCATCAATGTTTTTCTATTAATTAGTAACAAATAAATGGAAAACTAAAATTTGATTTTCATATGATGGGTGGAACAGAATTTTTAAAGTTTTATAAACGTACCCAAGCAATTAAGGCATCGCCGCACGATGTTATTCGTATCAATATCGACTGTATTTTTCCAAATATAATCATATATTATTGTTATTTTTCTTTTATGGAAACTTTACGAAAATAACATTTGTAAGTAGTAAAAGCAGCAATTATGTGCTACGTGGGCGATTACTTTTATTCAGTTTTGTAAAAAATGATGCATTTATAGAAGTATTCAAAGAAACCTTAGATAAACAAATATATTTTTAGTTTTTTATTTCACGTTATATGAAATTTAAAGGAAATTTTATGTGAAGAGTTTGTCTTCAAATTATGTTAAATTAAAATTATTATTATTATTGTTATTACTAATTATTTTTGTAATACTACAGAAAAAATGTAAACGCACTAAGTGTGGTCAGAAAGTAGAAGTTGTGCAGGTATACGAGTCTATGTGCGTTTTTACTATACATTTTGAAATGTCATGTGATACACACAATTTGAAATTACTTGTTTTAGTACACGCAAATTAGATTAAAAAACAGTGAACAGAAGAAATAATTTATAAACTAATAATATTTGAGATGCGCTCTCTAGATAGGGTTAGAAATAGATACCCGAAAAGTTCTCCCCCCCATGCAAAAAAGGGACGTTCCACCTTTAGGGGTGGAACGTCCCTTTTTTGCAAAAAAAACACCCCCAACGGGGACTTAAAGCTGGTTTTTCACTTCTGTCTTGTAAACCGTTCGTCGGAAGAGAAAAAAGTATAGGGAATAAAAAATTTGTCGTTAAACTCTGCATAAAAATGTCCTATTAACCTTGTAGCTTATCCTCACTTATTTTGCGCTAACAGCCTCCGAACAGAAGGGTAGTTTGGAGCGCACAGGTAGAAATCGATCCTATTCGAAGTTTTACAGCGAATATCTTAAAACCGGTTACTTTAACAAGAAAAATGCTCAGAAATGAGTTTATAGAACGGAATTCACTCTATAAGATGTATGTTCAGCGGGTTTTGACGCAAGTGATTTTTATTTATTTTCTTCACACAGATGCGTTTATTATTATACGTAAAATATGTATAGTACCGACGTAGATATAAGGACGGCCTCAGGCTATACTTGGAAGAATTACGGCAATAAAAATTTCAGACATGAATAATTATCTTAAACGTATACGTTTCACTTCTCGTGAAGACACCCCTGTATCATTTTTATTTGTGGCCGAATTAATTTCAAATTTTTATCAGCCATACAACTCCATAAGGTGACTTTATTCAACACATAAATGCCGTCTAAATCTAAAACGCCGGCCTACTGCGATAAAAAGAAAATGTCAATTTTCGAGAAATCATAGTAGGCTTAGAGATAGACAAAAATTTTGTTAATGAAAGTTGTTCAGGATCACTTCATATGCCCCTATGTAAAATTTTGTGAAAATCGGAATATTTAAAAAAAAAAATTTTTGTTTCACTTCTCGTGAAGACACCCCTGTATCTTTTTTATTTGTGGCCGAATTAATTTCAAATTTTTATCAGCCTTACAACTCCATAAGGTGACTTTATTCAACACATAAATGCCGTCTAAATCTAAAACGCCGGCCTACTGCGATAAAAAGAAAATGTCAATTTTCGAGAAATCATAGTAGGCTTAGAGATAGACAAAAATTTTGTTAATGAAAGTTGTTCAGGATCACTTCATATGCCCCTCTGTAAAATTTTGTGAAAATCGGAATATTTTCAAAAAAAAGAACACATAAAGAGAACTTTTTCCAACAAATGAAAGTTGTGAACAAAAATCAGCATTCAATAAAACACTAAAAGTGCTTTTTATTTTTACATATCAAGTTGAATGTAATATCTTTTCTTTTTTTCTTTTTGTTATCTCTGTTCTGGAGGAGTAACTCTCCATCATATCCTTCCTCAGCTCAGAAATTTAGGAACATGGACGGTTTTATTGTTTTAAATGTTAAGAGTGCCGTGAAATTAACTATCAGTATGTATTGTTTTATTTATTTCGTCATTGCTTTCATGACAGAAGTGATTGTTATTATTTTCTGTGGAGTTTGTTAGTTTTTCTTGTTTTAATAATTTAATTCATACTAAAGTTTCCTTATTTCATATCTTTGCTCATAATGGTTAGAATACTTTTGACTACTGATGAAAAAATTTAAATAATAAAGATAGTCGGTGAAAATGTACGGTCTTCAAGAGAAGCAGCAGAAGAATTTAATTTAAGACATCCTCTAAGACAACCAATACACCATGGTACCGTAGCAAGAATATGTCACTTGTTCAATACAACTGGCAATGTGCTTAAACCGAGAGTACATCTTAATCGAAATCACGGAGATGATAATGTTATATATGCGGCGTTTAACGCCAATCCCACTACCAGTCTTCGAAATATGGCTCGTGACCTTTATTTGTCGGCATCAAAAATTTGGAGATGTTTAAAACGCCGTAAGCTACAACCGTTTAAACCAAAATTTTTACATACCTTGGAGGAAGGTGATGAAGAGAGAAGACTAGAATATTGTTTATGGATCCAAGGTAATTATTTAACAATAGAGACTTCTTGAAGAAAGTAATTTTCACGGATGAGGCAACTTTCTCCACCAACGGGGTAGTATCATCACAAAACTCTAGGTTCTGGGCAGTAGAAAATCCTGATTGGATAATAAATTGTAAAAGGCAATATTCCCAGAAGGTAAATGTGTGGTGCGGAATTTTTAACGAAACAATAAAAATATAAATGCGTTAAATTTGCTAGAATTTTTAAATAATGATCTTTGGAATGCAATAGTTGATTTTCCTTTGGAACAATTATATTTTCAACACGACGGAGCATCTATCCACAATTCCGTAGTAATGAGAGCATGGATGAATGAACATTTTCTCCAAAGATGGATAGGACGAAATAGCCCTCTAATACATTGGCCACCCAGATGACCTGATCTCACTCCAATGGATTTTTATTTTTGGGGTCACATTAAAAACAAAGTTTATATGACCAGACCTCAAAATGTAGAGCAGCTTTGTGAGAGGATAAGGCAAGCGTGTTTAGAAGTTACGGCTCAAGAACTGCGAAGAGTTGTAATAAATAACAGAAAACGGATTGAGAAGTGTATTAGTGTAGTCTTTTCTGTAAAAACAACGGCCCTTTTCAGGGCCACCAATTTAATTAAAAAAGAATTCGTTATATGACAGCATCCTTCCAACCTACATATTCTTGTTATGTTAAAACTCATTAAAGTAATTAGATTTTAATTTTAATAATTTAAGGCCGGCGTTTTAGATTTAGACGACATGGGGCATATGAAGTGATCCTGAACAACTTTCATTAACAAAATTTTTGTCTATCTCTAAGCCTACTATGATTTCTCGATAATTAACATTTTCTTTTTATCGCAGTAGGCAGGCGTTTTAGATTTAGACGGCATTTATGTGTTGAATAAAGTCACCTTATGGAGTTGTATGGCTGATAAAAATTTGAAATTAATTCGGCCACAAATAAAAAAGATACAGGGGTGTCTTTACGAGAAGTGAAACAAAAATTTTTTTTTTTTGAAAATATTCCGATTTTCACAAAATTTTACAGAGGGGCATATGAAGTGATCCTGAACAACTTTCATTAACAAAATTTTTGTCTATCTCTAAGCCTACTATGATTTCTCGAAAATTGACAATTTCTTTTTATCGCAGTAGGCCGGCGTTTTAGATTTAGACGGCATTTATGTGTTGAATAAAGTCGTCTTATGGACTTGTATGGCTGATAAAAATTTGAAATTAAATTGGCCACAAATAAAAAAGATACAGGGGTGTCTTCACGAGAAGTGAAACACGCTGTATATAGTATACTTAAAATTATATTGCATTTTCTGTATCATTTTTTTACTTCTCTCTCAGATCCTGATACTCTGAAAATCAAATATAAGTAAATAAACAGTCAGGTATTTATAATTTTTGGAGTCATGTTTCAACTTTGAGCTTGCTTCAATTCCCCTTCCTCTCTTCGATGAGAAAGGGTTAATGGGAAAAATAAAAAATTCATCTCTGTATGATATTTTCAATGCTATACGAGAGATGCCTATAGATTTTTCTGATTGCCAGTTCAATGTTGATGGCGGCAATTTGATTCATCGAGTATATGGCCAAAGCAGGGTAGCTTTGACGACGTTTATACAGCCTACGTTCGCTTTATTCGTAATCATTACGGCAAAGAAGTGACTGTAGTGTTTGACGGGTATGCTGACAATGTCTGCAGTACGAAGAACATCGAAAGACTGCAGCGACTTTTGAAACGCATTTCACCAGAAATTATTTTCAATGAGAACACGCCACTGACTGAAACGCAAAATAAAATGATAAACAATCTCACAAATAAGGACCGGTTTATTTCACCATTGGTGGAGAGATTGAAAAACGAGGGAATCAAAACAATTACTGCTGTAGACGATGCTGACGTACTCATAGTTCAAACCGCCTTAAATGAATCTCATGAAAATGATACATTCTTACAGAGTATTTCTCCAAATTCAATCTTGGCGAGGAGAAAACTTGGAACCAACGGATTGGGGATGGAAGAAATTAGGCAACATCTTAGCACCCATTTATACGACCGAGTTACCAGCACCAATTTCCACTCTACTGCTAATATTTTGCAGCTGAAAAAGGTTGCGGAAAACGATGCAGCTATGTTCAGGTTGGATTGTGCTGCTCAACAATGTGCTCTAATTGTCATGGGCAAGGATGTTTAAATTCCGAATTTGAAGAAGAGTTCGTCCATGAAGAACTCCTTAATGAGTAAAATTCTTCCATTAAAGAACTTATATCTAGATACATAATGGCATGAATTTTATGATCCCGAAAGACTCCCAATCTAAGGCACTTCTTCCCATAAGTTGCTGATTGGCCCATCGGCGTATTCGCTGCCGCTCGTACACGGTCGGCTTCAGTTCGATTATCATAATCTCAGTTTGACAGTTTTGACAGTATCAGTCATTAATGTTAATAAGTGTTTTTCGTGTTTTTCGATCAAAATGTGGTGAAGTCTTTTTATTTTAAGTTGTGATTTGCCTAATACCTTAAATAATATTCTCTGTTCATATTTAGACAGTTTAGTGACAATTTAGTGCGACATGCAACAGTGCTGTGCCATTTGCAGAAATCGGTCATTTCATAAGTAAGTAGGTCATAGTCGTAACATGATGAGGTTCAGTTTATAGTATATTTATTTCCCTTGAATAAAACATCTTTACCTATTGTATTTTTTCAATCTGCGTTAATATTCCTAGAAGTTAACCAATAATTATCACATAAAATAGGTACAATATTTTACATTTTCCCTTCTACACATACCCGCCTCTGTTGCCTATGGGATATGATGTTCATCTATCCATTTTAATGAACATATAATGTGACTATGTTAGGAGCATATAAGGTATAAGAAGAAATGTATCTAGCTATAAGTTCTTTAATCGGAGGTAAAAATGGATAGAATTTTAGTGGAATAGGCCTACAGGGGAAACCGCTAAAAAAAGCACTGAGCATTTTTCTCGTTGAAGGACTGGCTTTAAGTTATTCGCTGTGAAACTTCGAATAGGATAGATTTTTACCTGTGCGCTCCACCTGTGCGCTACAGCATAGCCTCTGTTCGGAGGCTGTTAGCGCGAAATAGGTGAGGATAAGCTACAAGGTTAATAGAACATTTTTTATGCAGAATTTAACGACAAATTTTTTATTTCTTATAATTTTTCTCTTTCGACCAACGGTTTACAAGATAAAGGTGAAAAACCAGCTTTAAGTCCCCGTTAGGGGTGTTTTTTGCAGAAAAAGGGACGTTCCACCCCTAAATGAGGAGGGAACTTTTCGGGTATCTATTTCTAACCCTGTCTAGAGTACGCATCTCAAATATTATTACTTTACAAATTATTTCTTCTAAAATATCTAATTTGTGTGGACTATATGGATGACGGCCACTTTCGTTTACAGGCTTGGTATGGCAACAGTACTTTTTAACTAAATTTTATGTACCTGAAGTTTCGATCGTTCACTCGAACGAATTCCAAATGAAATAGAAAAATTAATAAAAATTACACTATGATTTAGGTGTAAACACTTAAGTATTGTGGATGTTATTGTCAGCAAATGTGGCAATGAAGTGTTTACGCCTAAATCGATGTGTGGTTTTTATTAACTTTTCTTTTTCATCTAAAAAATTCGTTCAAGTGAACGTTCCAAACTTCAGGCACATTAAATTTCCTATAAATTAATAAAAACATAAAAGAACTACACGATAAGATATTATTTTAGTATTATAGCGCTATAACATCAAATTTTATAAAGCTTTTTCTCAGTACGGCAAAACTTTACATTCGCATATTTGATATGGCAACAATTTTTCTTTGTTATAAATTAATGAAAAAGACAAGTGCTGTCATACAATGTGTACTGAAAATAGCACAGCCTTACGCGAGTATGGCTGGCCCTTCCACCCACTCAATGGGTATGGCACAAGTATTTTTGAGTATTTCTAGTTCAAACAGGCAGTGTATTAAAAGTCAGCCGGTAGGCTATTATTTCTTTTTTCACTCAATAATTTTCCCTTTTAATAAAATCTGTCGATACAAATAAAAAAACCGCTGCCCAAGGAATCACTACTTCCACATCCAGATTCTCTATCCAAGTCACTCACAACGAAAAAACTTTGTATGTGAAAATAATTGTTTATGGAACTTTAATAATATAATATTTGAAATCTTCTACCCCAAAAACCCATAAAACGATACCCCCACAACGGTAGTGGGGTGGGGGTGGTGATAGGGGGGTGGTAATGGGGGGTGGATGAAGTAAAAAAATATTTTGAGGTTTCTGGTTCCTGTACATACACTAAATCATCCCCTTTAATAAGGGGGTGGGGGTGGTAATGGGGGTGGCTAATGCCAAAATTTTTTTTTGAGAAATTAGCTTCTCTTGTATATACTAAATACCAATTTCGTGGACTCTTACCTGCTTGATTTACCCATTCACCCCAAATTTACCCCAATTTACACCCCAACCCTTCGACGGAACAAGATGAAAATATAATCTAGTTCTAGATCTCGTTAAAGTACATATGTGTACCAAATTTCAAGTCAATATCTTAAACGGTTCCAGAGTAAACGTGCGCACAAAAAAAGTTACAGACAGACAGACAGAAATTTTTTTTTCGCTCAAACTTAAAATCTCGACGTTTCATGACATTTTAAGCCTATTTGGACAATAAAAATTTTAAAAAATTTTTTTGTCATTACTATACTTCCACTGGACGTGGAAGTAATTATCCTATAGACTATAAAACAAAAATCTACATTTTTTGACATTTAAAAAAAAATTCAGCATCGAGACTAGTATGGCACTTGAGTTGTCTTCATTTTTACCGACAACATAAGGAAGTCATTAGGGTTCAAAGCGGTAGGAAGTCATACCCAAATTTCTGCCATCAGCTCGCGGTCTATAAGATATTGTTACCTGATCTAAATCTTTAAGTTCGCCCAGTTCACAGTTTCTAACATTAGCTGCGTCCTGATAATTGTTAATCGTACACGTCTCGTGGAAATTCTCAAATCCATAGGGTACGCCAGGGTAGTCTTTGATTTCTGGAGTACAACTGCTTCCCGCAGTACCAGTGCCACCGATGGCAGCCATGTGGTTGAATACAACATCCACATATATTCTAAAATTTATAAACTACTTTTGTGTAAATTATACATTTAATGATGTATGTTGTGTTTTTTTTCTGCTATTTGCATATTTACCTGACACCAACGGCGTTGCATCGACTGATCATGTTAGATAGAGCCGCTTCATCTCCAGATCTGGTGTTGAGTTTGTAACTGACAGGTTGGTATCTTTCCCACCACGGCCGGTAGACGCTCGAGTTGGTGACGACTTGGTGTTCATTTGGAGGAGAAATCTAGATTGAAAATGTTTTAATTCTTTACTGTATATAAAACATAATAATAGGATCATGGTACACAAGTTTGGGATATCTTACATACATAATAAGCGGCACTTTTTAACATACAAGTGATTTTTTTTCACTTCCGGTTTCACCGGAAGTGACACTAACTTTCGATTTTTAAATGGATATTTTTGTATTTTTTAATTCTGCATAATTTTCTAAATCCAACGATACCTGTTTTTGGGGATGGTCCACTCTATCATACAATGTGTTTGTTACACAAAAGCAAATTTTAAGATGTATATTGAATGTACCTAGTACCTAGTACACATATAATAGTTGTAAAAATATTTTTAAGGATTTTAAACTTTTGACACTCCCTTCTCTATATATTTTTGAGTTATGTGTTTACATATTTATTAATAAGGATAAGTTTAACCGCAATAAAAATGTGCATAATATATGCACTAGACAAAATAATGATTTTTCACATTTCACATATAATAGTAATTAGTTGATTACATATAAATCTCCAAGCCAAGTGTTTTGGGACTAAAAGCATTCAATCGCTTACCTATAAATATAAAAGAGTGTACAACGCTTAATTTATTTAAGAAATCTCTTAATGAATTTTTAATAGACCAATGTTTTTATAATGACTATCTGTGTTAAATGTTGAAATTTTATTAGTTTTAAGTTTTTATTTAATTATCTTTTGACTATTCCTACACAATTGTTATATAATTGTCTTAATAGATTGGCGGTACATGACCAGTCAGGTGCAACGTTTTTAACATGCATGCCAATCCTATTATATATATATTATAACGTTGATTTTATAGTTCTACAATAGTTCAAAACTATTGTGCTCAGATAGCAAACAGTGGAGTGATTCCAGGGTTCATTAAAAGTCAAGGAAGATATTTTCAAATTAACAAGTTTATTTCAACGTTAAAGCTTCTCAATCCTGAGAAATACAATTACAAATGTTTATTTCTAATTATGAAAGTGAAACACACAAAGAGAATACTGAAAACCTAACCTTTAGTAAACCCAGCAACCTTCACTATATAATATATGAATCTACAGACAGTTCTTGAATCGAAAACGTTTAAAGCAAAGATAAATTAATTAATATGACAATGGATACGTCAACTGAAATTTGATTAACGTCTAGTTCGAAAAATTCTCTCTTTGACAGGCAGTTGGTATTGAATATAATTGACATTCATCACTTTGACTTTTGAATCGACGGTTGTCACTTTGAAAATTAACTGACAACTGGCGCTTCAACAATCAATGCTTATGTGTCACTTTAACGTTCAGTTGACGCAGCGTTTGTCCCTTTGAATTGAAAATAACGCGATGCAAAACAATTAATTAAGTTCGTAACCCCTTCCACGACAAATGCTATGGCTTAACCACAGAAAAGAGAACTACCAGAAACGACACTTGAGCTACCCGCCAAAATTCCATTGCCGCCATTTTGTTGTTAGTACATCCGTCAGTTTCAGTTCATTTATTGTTTTAGGTTAAAACAATAAAGTGCGGTAAATGACAGTCTGTGACATAATACCGAAATAAATTCTTAAAAGGTTTTAGTATTACTGTGCTATGTTCATAGTAATTTTTATTAGCGATATGAGTAAACGAGGTGGAACCGTTTGCGCTGTTAAGGAATGTACAAGTAGCACGACAGGAAAAGATATTAGTTTATTTAAGTTTCCTAAGGATTCCCAAAGGTATTTTATTATTGATGTAAATTATAAGATATTTCCAAGTAGTTGTGAACCTTTCTTCTTTTAAGGTCCGTATTGTGGTTGGAAGCATGCGATCGTGGGGATTTGGCAAGTAAAAGTTCAACCGAACTTTATAACAATTTTAAGTTCTGCGCACGACAAATATGTATCAGAATAGATTGCTACCAATAGAACTTACCTACTATTTTTCCTCAATTTGGTAGTTTAAACAGAAAAAAAATTTAAATTTCCTCAGAACAACCTCCCAGTAAGAAATTACAGATTTTCTCGAGATATTGTATTGATTTTAATACATTTTGTGATTTTATTTATATTAAGAATACAATTGTTCGTAGAGACAAATTTATCCAGTTTACTTTAATAGCTTTAATGTCCATTATAAGTAGAATTCTTCGAATAAGGTGATTGTATTCAGCTTGTGTAAAGTTTGTTTATAAACATGCTGTTTAAATTTCCCGCCAAAATTACCAACAACAAAATGGCGAAGGTCGCAAAAAAACATCAAAGGCGGTGCTGAGAGTGCCGCTTCTGGTAGTTCCTTCTTCTGTGGCTTAACGCAGAAACCACACTAGCTTATGATAGGAGAAGTCTCACTCGAACTATGTCGGGCTCTATGCCGAGTGTAAAGACTATGCGCTATCTAGCCAGTGTCACTTCTGCGATGTCACCACAACATTCGAGGTTAAGTGTCAAGAACCTATTCGGATTCTCTCCGAGATGAGAATGAATAAAATGAGCTCCTGCGGCCCTTTATATAGTAAATGGTTGCTAGGTCCAGAACATTTTTCTTAGTTACGAAATATCAAATTACTACGGATACGGGAAAAGTTTGTTCGTAACGATGAATCTAATTTAACATCGTTAGTATGTGCTAACCGATTTGAAAAACTATCGGTTAATAACTAAAAGAAATAATTCATCGTTACAATATGAATGAAATTACCATGAATATGGCAGAAGCGCAAATTTTAGGCAGTCGTCGCGTGCAGAAGGGGGTGCAAATCGATTTTTTTTGTTTTTTTTGTTTTTTTTTAAATTTTAAAATGGATGCCAATAGTGCCAAACGAAAAGCCTTGAAAAAAAATCCAAAATCAAAATCATCCAAAATCAAGAACACCAAAAAATTTTACGGAGGCCTTTGGGCAAGATGTGCAAAATTTAGTAATAAACAAATTCTCTATTCGGCACTGTAGAGAAAAACTGCGTAAAAAGCGGGCTGGCATTCTTAAAACTCAATTCAAACAATCTGAATTACAAGCGGTTGTGGTCCATTGGGATGGAAAAATGCTTCCTGCAATGACGGGTAAGGAGACTGTTGATAGACTTCCTGTTATTGATACGAGTGGAGATTCTGAGCAAATACTCGGAGTACCTGCATTACAAGCTGGAACCAGAAAGGAGCAGGCATCCGCTGTTTATGAGGTGCTTGATGATTGGGGCCTTTTAAAAACTGTTAAGGCGCTACGCTTCGACACAATTGCGTCAAATACAGGACGATTAAAAGGAACCTGCATTTTATTGGAGCAGCTTTTGTACCTCCCTTGTAGACACCATATCTACGAGCTAGTTCTCAGAGGAGTCTTCGAAATAAAATGTATATTATTTATTTTCAGTCACTACTTTACTAACTCGATTGTCAGTAGCAAGCTTTGAAAAAATAAATATCGAAATTTATTAGAATTTATCTGAATCTCCCAGAAAAAAGGGTTGGGTGGCACGTTTTCTCGTTATCCGATTGAGTTCAGATTTTGCACAGAACATTTTTTTAAGTATTGAAACCAATCTAGGGGGTGGCCCGCAAAAAAACATAAAGTCGAAAAATAAGGACCGCCCTACTATACATCTTTTAAATAACAATTGCACCAGCACTTGTACGAAAATGATTAGGAACGTAGGATGGAATATTGCAATTGGATTTTGCAGAATAACGTGCAGCCAAACAATGATTTTTTGGGAATGATTTTATTTTCGGACGAGTTTAGGTTTATTTATTTGGGATTATTTAACCGACAAAATATAAAATATTGGTCACAAGAAAATCAACTTATTACGAGAGGGTAACTTTCAAGTGCGGTTCGGTTTCAACGTTTGGCTTGGAATAATCGGTAGTAGAATCATTGGTCCAATAATATTTGAAGGACCCCTGGCTGGTGCCAGATACTTGAGATTCCTGCAAAATGGAGGACATCGTAGAAGAGTTACCTTTGGATTTAGGACAGGGAATGTATTTCCAACAAGATGGCGCTTCTCCATAATTCAATAGTAATTGATTACCTTCAACGGAGATTCGGAGAAAACGTAATTTCGACGAATGGTCCTGTGAGGTGGCCTCCAAGGTCACTTTTTATTGTCAAGACACATATAGCTGTGATTCAGAAAGCAACAACACCTCATAAAAGCTACCAAAATTATTTAACAGACGAAAGTCAGAAAAAAATAGAAAATAAAACAAAACTTAAAATTTCCGAAGAAAAAAAAGGAGCAAATGTTCTTGAACAGATTACAAGAAGGAAAAAAAACAATTGATGTTTTAGAAGAAACAATTAATTCAAACAAAAAAGAAGAAGAAAAGCAAAACAAACATTAGGATACGCTACTTAAAGAAGCGACTAAAGATTAGAAAAGGCTATTAAAAATGGAGATTTGAATGAAGCTCGGATAGCCCAGTGTTTACTGGACGGCTATAATAAAACAAAAAATTTTCAAGAAATGAAAGCAAAAAGTACAGCATCATTAGAAAGAAAACTTAACAAACGAAAGAATGATATTATTTCCAACTTCTTAGATAAAAAACAAAAACGTTCTAAGAAATAAGTTTTTATATTGTTCAGTATACAGCGTGTCCTCCGATTGAGTTCGCTATAGGTGAAATGGACAAAAAATTTTCAATTTTTTTTTTTCATATTTGGAGGTTCACTCCTGCTTATCTAAAAAGTAATTTTGGGTGTACTTTTGTTTTTTTAAAATCATGTAGGCCATGACAGTTAAGCAAAAACGAATTTCATGTTAGGTAAAGTACCTTCTCTGTAAAACATACAGCAAAATTTCATTAAGGAAAGTTGTTCAGATTAAAAAGTTATAGTCCTATGCAAAATTTCAAGAACATACGCCTACTTTGATGATTTTTATTTTTTCAATATACCTAATTGCATTTTACGAAAAAAAAAATTATGTCAGTTTACTTACGTGTTTGATTTAGTACATAATGGAGTAAATACTTTAGTAAACCGGCAATATTTTTTTTTTCGTAAAATGCGTTGTAAAATGCAATTATATTAAACAAATCAAAATCATAAAAGTAGATGTATGTTCTCTGCATAGGACTATAACTTTTTAATCTGAACAATTTTTCTTAATGACATTTTGCTGTATCTTTTACAGAGAAGGTACTTTACTTAACATGAGATTCGTTTTTGCTTAACTGTTATGGCCTACGTGATTTAAAAAAAAAACAAAAGTACACCCAAAATTCCTTTTTAGATAAGCAGGGGTGAATCTCCAGATATGAAAAAAAAAATCGAAAATTTTTGGTCCATTTGTGTTTAAATTCTTTTCATATTTATTATTTTATGGGTACTACTACTAGTGTGTTTACCTTTTTTTTTTTCATACTGTTAAAGATATTAACATAAAATAAAATGTTATCTAGAAATTGGAGAATTTCAGTTCAGTCTAAATATTTAAAAACAAGTATTAATATGAAAATATAATATATTCAGAACTTACCAGAATATTTTGAACAATTATTTTCAGTTCTTTGTATTTTTTAAAGCCTCATAAGTTTTGGTCTCAAAAAGTCACTAAACGTTTTGTGACGTAGACAAACGTAGCAGAGAATTTCTTTGATTTACCGGTGACGGTTGCAAATACTGCGCAATTGGGTTGTTGCACTAAGTTAAAATTTGAGGAGAATCGATGTTAAACAATAACAATTATTCATAAAAAATCATTAGAAACATGTAGAAGTTGAAAAGAAAGTCTTAATATATTATAATATTAATTACAAAAATACATGCCTTTAAAACGGAGATGACATAATAACGGCAGTCTGTAGAGAAGTTAGTTATAAAACGACGAGAAATGGGTACTAATTTAGAAACTCGCTGATAGCGACGGAGAAAAAAGACAATCACGACAGTTTAATCTGACATTATATTTAACGTCAAATTCAACTGACGTTCATAGGTTACAATTCGGTATAGTTTAACAGCGTCTAGTTGTGGATAAATATAAGTACAGATAGTGTTTTCTGTCGTACTGTGTAAATAATACCACCAATTCACCAGAAAAACTGTTGTGTTCCAATAATAAACGCTGAACGTGATAATGAATGATTCAAAGCCACCAGGGAAGGACCAAGTCTTCTTATTGTGGAGACCATTTCAATGTCAAGTAAAGTAACAAATTACAATGTATTCTAAGCGTTTTATTTGTGGTAAGTTGTATCTTAATGTAGGAATTTGATTTTTAATATGGGTTTATGTTGTAGGAAAAACGGCCGCATTACAACACTTGTGTGGCGTTCTAGCTGTTACAAATTTAAATTACCCGCCAAACTGGTGGATAAAACAGGGTGTATTCTTAACGGCTCTAGATTAGAATGTTATTCATGCTTTGACTTCCTAAAAGGAGGGAAAGGCTTTAATCTGCTTTTATGTACCTATTTTATCTAGTTTATATTGGAATAAAGTGCAGTTGTTTTTGTTAGCTATTGATTATTTATGAAGCTCCCTAGACGCCCCATAATACTAGGATGATCAATAAATTAAGAAAGGAAATTTAAAAACTCGCCGTTGAAAAACTAATGAAACAAACTGTGAAAGTCGTCTAAAGTCGGTGAACACAATCAGTCGGAAATGGCTACGAATGCGTTGGATTGTAGTTATAAATGCTCTTTGAATTATGTGTGTTATAAATACATATCATTGTTTATTGCTTACTTAGACAGATACTAGCATAAAGTACTTACCTATTTATTATTTTTTGTTATAATACAGACCTTTCTTGATATCTTCGTAAGTCTCATTCTGACTCCTCTTAGAAGTGAGTATCAATGGATAATAAATAATTTCTTTAGTAAATAAACTTATTTTGTTGTTTTCAGTTAGATACGCATGTATATAGTTAATAGGAAAAAAAACAATGAAAAGGAAATATTTAATAAAATACAAAGTATAGTTAACAAATTTATCTAAATTAAATAATAAAATACATATTAGACACATATTATGTAATATTATTAAGATAAGATAAAGGAAGTTCTTGCAGAAATCACAATAGTTTGTACTGTCTATAACAGCTGTAACGTAAGTACCTTGCAGCTTTTGCACTTCCAACCATTGCAATGTCAAAACGATCGTCTCTTTTTAAAAATTCGCTGCCCATAAATATATCTACCGCAAGTAGAATGTCAGAATTAGCTTTTACAGATATACTGCCTTAGTCGTTTTGTAAAAAAATATTAACAATAACTACATCAATCACTGCTAGCTAAACGTCAAATTTACTTTTGACATGGTTATTTTCTTTCTTGTCAGCAATGTCAACTTATTCGTCTTCATCTGTTCTGCTTATAAGTTCACATCTAACTGCCGTTATGATATCACTACCGTTTTCGCGGCACATTCAAATAGTCGAAGTTTAACAATTTTTTAAAATATGTTGCGCTGAGAATTTTTCTTCCAAATTAAATATATAACTAAATTAAGTCCTCCACTACCATATTTCACCATTTTTGAAAATTCGTCAACAACCCAATTGTATCTACTTTCATGTTATTTTCTGCCATAGACTGACACTTGTCGCTGTTAAATACTAAACTTTGACAGTTTTTTTTCACGTTTACTATTGTGCTTAAAAAAAAATTACAGGTCTCTTCTTTTAATCTAAAGAACTCGTTTTTGAATTAAAAAAAAAATTGCTGAAATTCCCCATTATATTACATTTTACTTCCACATCCAGTGGAAGTATAGTAACGACAAAAAAATTTTTAAAAAATTTTTATTGTTCAAATAGGCTTAAAATGTCAGAAAACGTCGAGATTTTAAGTTTGAGCGAAAAAAAAATTTCTGTCTGTCTGTCGGCCTGTCTGTCGATCTGTCTATCTGTCGGTCTGTCTGTCTGTCTGTCGGTCTGTCTGTCTGTAACTTTTTTTTGTGCGCACGTTTACTCTGGAACCGTTTAAGATATTGACTTGAAATTTGGTACACGTATGTACTTTAACGAGATCTGGAACTAGATTATATTTTCATGTTGTTCCGACGAAGGGTTGGGGGTAAATTGGGGTAAATTTGGGGTAAATGGGTAAATCAAGCAGGTAGGAGTCCATAAAATTGGTATTTAGTATATACAAGAGAAGCTAAGGTCTCAAAAAATTTTTTGGCATTAGCCACCCCCATTACCACCCCCACCCACTTATTAAAGGGGATGAAAAAAAATGTGATTTAGTGTATGTACAAGAACCAGAAACCTCAAAATATTTTTTACTTCATACACCCCCACTACCCACTACCACCCCCCCCTATCACCACCCCCACCCCACTACCGATGTGGGGTATCGTTTTATGGGTTTTTGGGGTAGAGGATTTCAAATATTATATTATTAAAGTTCCATAAACAATTATTTCCACATACACAGTTTTTTCGTTATGAGTGACTTGGATAGAGAATCTGGATGTGGAAGTAGTGATTCCTTGGGCAGCGGTTTTTATGTCTGCAATAGAAATTTTTAGATGATTATAATGTCTAATATGATCACTATTAGGTCACTAAAATTTTCAGCAATAGGTCACTATATCACTAAAATAATTAGAATTTTGACTAGAAGCCTTGAATTGGCGAACGTTTCTCGAGAAACAGCTATGCGAGTTCAGAAATGCATTGACGTTAATGGACAGCATTTTGAACAATTGTAATGTTTTGTGTTCATTTTTTATATTCCAAAGCCACCCTATGTGTAACAAGATAATAATTAGAACAAAATTGTATTTTCTTATTTTCTTTTAGATGTATTTTTTTTGTATTTATCGCACATTTTAATACGACGTATGAATAAATTCCTTATTAATAGTACTAATAAATGGTACCACGGTACCAATATGGTTCCATTTGAAAAAAATGAGTTTTGCCCCAAAAACCATTTTGATGAACTTTATTTATTTGCACGTAACTTAGTATTTTTGACGGGATTTCGATTTTTCTAGCATTACACGTAACGGGTCATTTGAAAGTAATCTGAGCCGTCATGGCACACTTAAATAGAAATCTAAAAATTACATTAGGTATAAAAAATATTGACGTTTGAAATGTCACTTATTTGGTATCGTTGGATTCAGAAAATTATGCAGAATTCAAAAATGCAATAATATATATAGGGTGTTCCATTTAAAAATCGAAAGTTAGTGTCACTTCCGGCGAAACTGGAAGTGAAAAAAAAATCAGTTGTATGTCAAAAAGTGCCGCTTATTATGTATATAGGACATCCCAAATTTCAATAAAGTAGCTCCAAAACTAAAGGAGAAAAGGGGGGGTGTACCATGATCCTGTTACACCCGGTATACGGTATAACGTACGTAGTTTAAAATGTTTTAATAGACGAATAGACAACAGCAAAAATAATAATATGGCATTATAGTATTACCCTCCAATATGTTATAAATATAATTGCAATACAAGAAATGCCGTACTGTACTGTACTGACCTTTCAGTCATCATTAATAAAAGAACTGCACTGTACAAAAATTATAAGATATATTTGTTTTGGTTATTCAGTATTGAAAATAACTTCTTGTAAACGATGTAATAAAAAAAAAAAATTAATAGTTTCCAATATCTTTTCCATGTTCATATGAAACAAATTTTTATAAGTACATTTTAATATTGACTTGAATACAGTATTTCAGTCCTGAAAATTACTCAGAGAATTCAAAATTCCAGTGTTGGTGGAAACCCCGTACTAGTAAATACGTACGACGTTATCCATTTAAAAGGTAAAAATGACGATATTCGAATATTACCTGTACTCCTGCAAATCCTTTTGGTCCTAAAAAATTCTCACATTCCACGGCGATATCATCCCATTTCCATTCAAACAGATGGACGATAGTGTTTCTACCAGGTAAAAACTTATTGTTCTTATGGGACGCCGTCACTACAGAAAAACCAGAGATTGGCATTATCATCGTTATTTTGACAAATATTTTCAAATAGAATCAAAGAAAAAATGTCTCAAATGAAATAAATTCGCCGTACGTTGGTAAATCTTTCTAATTTTCTAATACAGTCGCTCAAAAATGTATCGGTAACAAAGGCATCGAATGAATAAAAATACCTTGACACTGAAATAGTCGGAGAGCAGCCAATCTGTAGGAAGCAT
The DNA here is from genome assembly GCA_936432065.2 of Rutpela maculata. Lineage (NCBI taxonomy): Eukaryota > Metazoa > Arthropoda > Insecta > Coleoptera > Cerambycidae > Rutpela > Rutpela maculata. Next base: position 217,216,388 of record OW386287.2, read on the forward strand.
TTTAAAAGTAGTCTATACAACTCGCGAACACCCACCTAAAAAACAGATGATATTATGTAAAATGACCTTCTGGATTTGATTTTTGAGTTCGCCCGTTAATTTGAGATTGCCAAATCGGTCAATTCGCAAATTTTTTGAAAAATTTTAAAATTATGTGTTAATTTTTGTTTTGCACATAACACATCATATCTTTTTTATTTTAATTCCGAATTAGACCAATATTTTACACATTATCCCTCCAATATTCTTGGACATGTGGACGGCAAAGAATATAGTGTAACTAATAATATAGTGCCTAAAAAATATATGATTACCCTGTATTGTCACGGTTTTTTTAAAATTTGCATTGAAAAATACCCGATCGAGGTAACTTTTTTATTTTTAAAGAGAGATAGTATAAACGAGAAAAATGTTCCATATACTTTAAACAAACTTTTTTATAAAGAGATTTTTTTGAAATTCGGCTCATGTAACGAGATGACGCTGTTGAATGCGGCCGCGCAACTCGTCCGCATTAATTTAAAGCATAACTTTTGTTAACGTCGCCCATCTGCGGTGTCGTTTAAGCGATCAAGTGAGTCTACGGATTATTTAGTTTCTATTTGCAATTAAATGTTATAAAATTATGTAGATAATCTCGAAACATACACATTAAAAAATATATTTTCATTAATTATAACAGCAAGACTAAAGATTACATTTTCCTTCGCATAAACAACTTATGTTACATTGCACGTTTGCTTTGCTACACTTGCAGCTTGTAGTACAGTTATATAATTTACATTTACAAAATGGAGTTAACTCAATAAAATTGGGTTTTGGGCTTTTTGAAATCATCTTTTGAAATAAGATTTCCTCCTTTAGGTACCATCCAAAATCTAAAACATTTGGAATTCTGGGCTTAATTTGGTAGGCTGTCTTGTAAATGGCACATTGCAGAAATGCCCTTTTTACTTGTATTCTCTGTACTAGGATTTACAATTTCTAATTTTCTTTTATAAGCAGTTCGGGTATACATACGATCTTCTACATTGTGCATGGTAAACTGGATTTAGTGATAAAAATAAATTTTTCTGTTCTAAATATTGTTTTAGAGCCACAGAAATGTCATCGGATTTTGCATTTTATCGGTCTGTCCGTCCGTCACGTTTCTTGTAAGCACGATAACTGAAGAAAGAAAATTCCGGTTGTACTGAAATTTTGACAGTAAATTAGTGTTAGCTAGAGGAAGAACCCTATTTGAACAAAATCGATCGGTAAATAAAAATGTTATTACTTAATAATTTAAAATTTAAAATTTGAAAAAAAATTTTTTTAATTTTTATGTTTCTGGTGAAATGATATTTCATTTTAATATCTAAATATTTATATATTTTACAAATAAACATTTCATAATGTAATTTACAACCGTGAAAATATGATTTTAGCTCGTGTCTTATAATGTAAAAATTTACATTCTTTTACGTGTAAGGTGGTGGTGTAGTTGTTTTGACTCGGAATCGAAAGCCAAATGGAGTTTGGTATAGTTTTTTTACCAAGTCTTTTACCAACTAAGATCGTACTATAAAATTAAAAATGTCTGAAAGTAACATTATTTACAAAAAACTGCGAAAAGTATCCTATTGAATATATAACAATTATATAAAAATCCAGTGAACAGGTGAAGAGTACGTTTTTAGCTTGTTTCCTTTGATTTCCTATCCCAATTATAATTTATTATGCCAAACTATGTGTTTATAACGCACTAAATATAAGGACTGAGACAAAAAGCACTTTCAACTTAACATAAATGGACACTGGAAAATAATAATCACCCGGCACGTGTCTGCGTTTAGCTCTAGATGCGATTGCGGCCGATTCATAGTAGCGCGCATTCGTTCGGACGCTGAAACAATCAATGCATATTTCGATAAGGGAGCAAAATTTCAAAAAAAACTTCTTATAAAAGATTTTATTTAGTTCATTCGGAACATTTTCTTCGGTTATAGTAGGCACCTAACTTTAAAAATAAAAAAGATACCTCGATTGGACATTTTACTCTGCAAATTTTAAAGATTTTGCGTCAAAGAAAAGTTGTTATTTTTTTTGCCAACTAATTATTTTTTAGGTAAAGTTTTTTACTTTCAACATATCAAAGAATAGTTAGAGAATATTATGTAAAAAAATTAAAAAATTCTGGGTGTCGGAGGGTGTCGAATTCAGAGGGTCTGGTCTTCCACTAGAAAAAAGAATGCAAAATGTCCAAAATATTTTTTTCTTATTTTCTTCGTTATCTTTGTCAGACTTGGTATATTATATTTTAATAAGTAACTACTAGTAACATGCTAAAATACTTACCCAATTTTCAATATGTTTTTTTTTCAGGTAAACCTCATTTTTGGCCTCCGTTTTCTTGACAAAACAGTAAGTACACTCTTGTGATTTGGTTTAAATTACCTTTTTATATTTAGGTACTCGGTGAACCATCTAAAGAGCACCTTGATTTCATGATTTCGTTTTTGAGAATTTTTAAAAATTTAAAAACTATGTACTGCGTGTTCCGCTTTTAATGCCCTCCCCCCCCCTCTATATCTCAGTTATTAGTAATCAGATTTCAACCAGATTTGGAAGGGTGCCAGAAAACTTTACAACCTCCAAAACTTTGGGCTAATGTCATCAAAGAACTTTAATGAGGTATGCGCCTAAGAGGCAGCCACGGCAGATGATGCCGTCAAACGTGCTCTGCAGTGGACGGAGGCCAGCTAGAGTAATTCACGAATCATAAAACGTCTTGCAAGGCGTCGTGAATAAGAAGAAGGAGGTTGCCTATCCTCATACACGAAGTAAGACAAGACAGAAATAAAATTTACAGTGTATTTATTTTTGGAAAATTGTTTTTGTTTAAACATTCAGTTGTTTTTCTGTGGGGCCTGAATTCCTTGACTAAATGTAATTTTTAAGTTCTAAAACTACTTCAAAAGCTAGAGATTGTCGGTTGTGCCTTCCAAGCGAACGGTTGGGTGCCTGAAACACTCCCACTATATACGCAAAATTGCTGTGAAAAACTTCGTCAAATTTGATAAAAATTAGGTGAATTATAGCCCAAGAATTTAGGCGCAAATTGATACCTCATATCAAAAGAACAAAGTTGAAATAGAATTAATATTTGAAAACAACTAATACAGTTTTGTGACCAGTGCTGTGTATTAAGAAACGAAAAGAGCGTAATTAAACAAACAACCCAAGACAGGCAAAAGCAAGATAAGTACCTCCTTTTTCATTTTTAAGTACCTTCCCAGACAAGTATATTTATAACCATTTAGGCCCATCACCCTTGAAGAGTCGACATTGTCGACAAGTTTATGGCAATAAATTAAAGCATGGCATAATATCCCTCTGTAAACCTGTAAATTATTTTTTTAACCATTATAAAAATATTCAAATGAATTTGATCTGTCTGTAAAGTATGGTCATATAAATTTCTTTTGTTAACCTTCAAATAATCTTTTTTCATAATTATTAAAAATACTCAGGCGATTTTAATATAAACTGACCCCGTAATAATCAAACGTATATGGTCATAATATTCTCTTAGGTAAAATATCAAGTGAGGGTTTTCAGGTCGAAATTACGCTCATTGTCAAGTGTAATAACTTAAAAGTAAGTCAATAAACAATCCTTTCTAGCAAATTTACATATGAGTCTGGCCAGGGGCGTGCCCCATCAGGGTGACAGTGCACTGTGTGGAATTGAAGCAATTTAAGAATATAATGGGAATTTGGATGGAATTGGTGGCCATTGGCTTGGTTTCGGTGCCATTGGAATTTGGAAAGCCTCATCCATGCTATGGAAACATACAAATTGTTTATGTTTCTGGTGCGGCTAGGGTGGGACTGAGAAAGTTTATTAAAAAGTTTAAAAAGGTTAGGACCGTAATAGTGACAAGCAGGGGGTAAACGGGAGATAGTAGCTCTCCGGAAAATACAAGAATGATGTATCTACTGCGGAGCGCGGGAGCGAGGACACATTGGCTACTGGTGCGGGGGATCGACGGCAACGGGAATTGTTTGTGTGGAGCGCTGGGCCATCGTTGGAAGGAGAAAACATAGAAAACACATTTCTTTTTGTGTGCCATCACTTGGTCTGGATACAGAGTGCGAAGGATACAGTTTTGAGTTAGGTGAGGGATGAGTGTTTGAGGGGTGATGCATACCTCGGGACGTGCGATTGACGATTTTGTGAGTGGTGATTGGTTTTGTATATGATCCAGAGCTAGGTGCAATGGTTTTGGTGTAGTGCGGTAGAGCGGATCAAAAGGAGAGGGGAATGGAGAGGAGGAGAGGTATCACAGGGAAGTGTTGTTGATCCTGACTTTTTGTTGGTGTCTAGTTTAATAGGAGTGTGTTTTGTGGTATTGCATATTTTTTGACGTTGTGGGTGTTACAATATAGTGTTGTGAATCTGATTACATAATATTTTTCTTAAGTAAATTATCAAATGAGGTTTTCAGGTCAAAATTATGCTCGTTGATAAGCGAAAAATTCTACATTAAATTCTGCACTAAAAACAGGGAGACCAGGTTACACGTGGAAATCACAAAAAGGATAGAAATGTACGTAATAAAGTACTGGGGACACGTACAAAGAAGATAACCAACACACTTACTGAAGAAAGCACTAACACTGAACAGCAGCAAACTTAAAATGGGGAGACCATGTTACACGTGGAAAACAACAATCGAGAGGATCATGAACAAACTGGGAAAGGACCAAACATACTGGAAAATAAAAGCGAGGGGAAAGAATGAATTTCACAAAGAAATCGGAGCGATATATACTCTACCAGAATCAGAAACGGAGGAATCAGAATCAGAAGCCTCAGAAGAAGAAGACTTGTAGAAACAGAAGTACAAAAATAGGAGCACAGATAGCAGCGACACAACGCGGCAACATATCTCACTAGAAGACCCAGAATAGGCAGAACCAAAAATACAAAAAAAGGGGGCTTAAACGCTCCCTCACGACATAATGCGGTAACGCATCTCACAAATACCTACACCTCCCATCCCACATTCCTTTACCATGCACCATGTGGCTCTCGCTGCTGGCAACAAGCATGACCTTAGTCCAACCCAGCGTGGACGTAGCAGGCCCAGCTGTATAACTTGGGAGTGGCAGTAATGCCTACCGCACGCTGGTAAATCAATCAATCAATCAATCAATCTAAAACTACTTCAAAAGCTACGCTGTGAAATCAAGCTGTTTTCTTAGATGGTGTACTCTGTACCAAAAATGTGCTGATAGATAATATGCATTTGCATATGCAGAATACATTGTATTTTTTAAAATATGTTCAGCGTAGTAGATATATCACGCTCCAGGCCCATATCTTAAGAAAGGGCATTTATTACTTTGTACAATAAGAACTTGGTACATGGTACATAATTTCTAAGGATTGTTTTTAAATTTTGTGTAGGTAATGATTAAATATTTATGATTGACGATTAGCAAAGTCACAAACAAAATTGCCTGCGGTGTATCTGGTACCTTATTTAATGTTACATTTTCATAATATTTGGCATTGGTATCAAAACGTTTTCACTTTTGGATAATAGCATATGAGCTTTTGAGCATCGAAGAACAGTAACAAACTTACCAGTGCACATTTCGTTTTCTAAATTGTTGACTATAACCCCACAGTAAGCACCAACTGGTAGAGAAGTTGGAGCAGGTTGGTTGATGTCTTCCCTGGAGGTTGGCGCAACAAATTCTGTTTCGCCACTCCCAAGAGCATTTTGCTTATTGCCATTATCCCAGCAGTTGATGAAATTGTTATTTTTCTGAACTGCTGCTACAACAGCAAAGTCGCATACCATTGCTAAGATTACTGTGGCCTGTATTGCTGCTAGTTCCATGATATTTCATTTTTGTATCATCAGTACGCTTTTTTGGCCATCTATATCTTGGAGACAGTGCTAAAAAAATGAAAATCATTATCTGTCAACCAATAGGCTTGTTGCATGTGCCGTATATTTTAAATTAATTTATATATATTAATATAGTGTTACTAACTAAACATTAGCAATTATGAAATCTGTTTTCATAATTTCTAACTGGAAAGTATTTAAATAACCGACTAATATCAGGGAGAAGGGGCAAATCTGAGAACACACTTATATTGGACTTGACGCCATCTAACAGAGTATCTCTGCGAGTGCAATGATTCGGACATAAAATTCGTGCCGTTTACGGTTATTTCCTAAAATTATTTAGTTGTTTTTACAATTAATTATTTTTTATTTATTTGCTTTTATCATGATTAGAGAATATTATTTAGGTATTATGCAAATCACAACTTTATTTATTATGAAAATACCTACTTTCTGTATATTGTTGCCCTAATCTGGGCACGCTAATATACTAGTTAGGTAAATACTTTAAAACACTCATTATTGAAGAACCAATCAAAACAACTACTCTTCTAGCTAATACTGACGAAATATTGAATTAGATGATAGGATTCTTAGCATTTTAAAGAAAAAAATATATTGAAAATACTTAAATCATTTATTTACATTTAGTCATGCACATTTTTTTATTTAATATGTAATTATCTACTTTCTGTATATTGGTACCTTAATCGGGTCACGCTAATATACTACTTAGGAAAACACTTTAAAACACTCATTATTGGAAAACCAATCAAAACAACTACCCTTCTAGCTAATACTGACGAAGTATTGAATTACATGATAGGATTCCTGGCATTTTAAGGCAAAAAAATATTTTGAAGATACTTAAATTCTTTATTGAAATTCAGTCATTCACGAGAATTATTGAACCTTACATTCTATTTCAACTCTAGAAAAGTTGTACAAGTTTTTTCGAACTCGTTAGTTCTCATCAGTACAGTAGAAACATTCATTCATTATTTACAAGCCTATTCTTGATGTATTTTTACAAGTAATTATTTTTTATTTATTTGCTTTTATCATGATTAGAGAATATTATTTAGGTATTATGCAAATCACAACTTACACACTTTTTTATTTATTATGAAAATACCTACTTTCTGTATATTGTTGCCCTAATCTGGGCACGCTAATATACTAGTGTTTTAAAGTATTTACCTAACTAGTATATTAGCGTGCCCAGATTAGGGCAACAATATACAGAAAGTAGGTATTTTCATAATAAATAAAAAAGTGTGTAAGTTGTGATTTGCATAATACCTAAATAATATTCTCTAATTATTTAGTTGTATTCGGTATGTGATATTAAATTATAGTGTGTATTTAAGTGTACCTAATTCGAAAAATATCTCACCGCAGCGCCATCTCTGTGCACTGCGAAGGAACAATTTTAACTGCAGTTATTTAAGACCTGTTTTGGTGTCAATTATCTGCGATTTACAAATTTTAAATATCTTTATTATTTTACAATATAATGACCCGGGGACTTTTAGATGAAACACCCTGTATATAGCTGTAGAAAAAAGTTTGGATTTACCTTATAAGTAAATAAAGGAAATGCTTGTTGTCATAAAATAATTGGAATCACTACTTCCACATCCAGATTTGCCAAGTCTCTCACAACGAAAAAAATCTGTATGTGGAAATAATTGTTTATGGAACTTTAGTAATATAATATTTGAAATCGTCTACCCCAAAAACCCATAAAACGATATCCCACATCGGCAGTGGGCAATAATATTTCAGTGATAGGGAGGTGGTAGTGGGGATGGATGAAGAAAAAATATTTTGAGGCCTTTGGTTCTTGTACAAACACTAAATCACAAGTTTTCCCCCCCTTCTATAATGGGGTGGTGGGGGGTGGCCAAATTTTTTTGAGACGTTAGCTTTTCTTGTATATACCGTAACGATTCAAAGCGTTATAATACTAAATACCAATTTTATGGACTCTTACCTGCTTAATTTACCCCAATTTACCTTTCAACGGAATAAGATGAAAAGATCTCGTTAAAATGCATAGTGTACCAAATTTCAAGTCAATATCTTAAATGGTTCCAGAGTAATCGTGCGCACAAAAAAAAGTCACAGACAGACCGACAGACAGACATTTTTATGTCGACGTTTCATGACATTCTAACATATGAACAATAAAAATTTTAAAAAATTTTTTTGTCGTTATCATCTCGCTAAACATGAAAACATTACCCTAACAAAATAATAATAGGCCAGTGGAATTAGCAAATATGCATATTGTAATTCGTTTCAGGATGCCACGTGGATTAAACGATAGTTTTATTGATTACGAACATGACCCTGAATTTGGTCCACTTTTTGACCGCCGGAACATTGTTTATTTAACGATTTATTGTTGAAAAATCCCAAAAAATCGACTTCCTTAAAGATAACTCAAAGATCTTTGACGATAGGTTTTTCAATTTGTAGATACTGTTAGAACTTTGAAAAACGGTTAATTTGAGAGGTGTTTCGTTTAAAACACTTGAAAATTTGTTTAAATAATTGCAAAAAACCGCGAAAATTTTCGCAATTTGCAAATATTTTTCATTCTTTAACAAAAACACTTTAGTGCTTGAAACTTTGACAAAATATGTCTTTTATCACCCGAAAGTTGCCTCTAAAATTTCATAAAAAAATTTTAATTAGTCTAAGAGATATTCAATTTGTTTATTAAAAACATGAATAATGTAAAATGCAAATTCACCCAGTTCCCGTTGTCGTAGAGGGTTGATCTGGACATCATTTTTTTTTGTTGAGACTTAAACTTTATGTTTTTATTAATGGTAAATCAAATTTGCATTATTTTCAACTTCAAAATGGAGTTTGAAAAAGTGTCACATTTTGAGGTTAGGTTTTTTGCTAATAACTTTTAAACGAATGAAGATTTTGCAATATCGTACTGATATCTTTGTTGATGGGGTTTTTTCACATATTTTCAAAAAAAAAAAATGACTAGCTTTACTAGAAGCCGAGATGATTTTTTTTTTAATAAATTCGTAATTTGTTTATTAATAAACATTAACAGCTGAAACTTGTGCGAACAACTAGTTTAATAGTCTATCTTTGTAATGGAGCTGAGTTTGGGGGAAAAAATTCAATTTGCAACGATAACAATAATTAATTTTAAATCAGCGTCAGAACAGGAGTGAGAAGCATGAGTCATATCTGTAACAAGTTCATAAAATGATCGAGACTTTTTTTTTATTTGGGGTAGCGTGATGAAATAATAATATCTGTCATGTCGATTTTTTTCCGAATTAAACAATAATTTGTTATAAACAATTATTTTTTGTTAAAAAATTTTTTGTGAATTTATTAAAAAAAAATCATCTCGGCTTCTAATAAGGCTACAGTCATTTTTTTTTGAAAATGTGTGAAAAGACCCCAGCAACAAAGATATGAGAACGATATTGCAAAATCTTCATTTGTTTAAAAGTTGTTAGCAAAAGACCTAACCTCAAAATGTGACACTTTTTCAAAAGACATTTTGAAGTTGAAAATAATGCAAATTTGATTTGCCATTAATGAAAACATAAAGTTTAAGTCTCAACAAAAAAAAAGGATGTCCAGATTAACCCTCTACGACAACGGGAACTGGGTGAATTTGCATTTTACATTATTTATGTTTTTAATAAACAAATTGAATATCTCTTAAACTAATTAAAATTTTTTTATGAAATTTTGGGGATAACTTTGGGGTAATAAAAGACATATTTTTTCAAAGTTTCAAGCACTAAAGTGCTTTTGTTAAAGAATGAAAAATATTTGCAAATTGCTAAAATTTTCGCGGTTTTTTGCAATTATTTAAACAAATTTTCAAGCGTTTCAAACGAAACTTTTCTCAAATTAACCGTTTTTCAAAGTTCTAACAGTATCTACAAATTGAAAAACCTATCGTCAAAGGTCTTTGAGTTATCTTTAAAAAAGTCGATTTTTTTGAATTTTTCAACAATAAATCGTTAAATAAACAATGTTCCGGCGGTCAAAAAGTGCACCAAATTCAGGGTCATGTTCGTAATCAATAAAACTATCGTTTAATCCACGTGGCATTCTGAAACGAATTACAATAAATTTCAGACTTTTTTACTAATTCTACTGGACTATAATGTAAGACCGTTACCTTTTAACACTGTTCAATAGATAATTTTAATGTCCTACAAGTCTGTTATTTTACAATAACCACCCTATTTTGAGATACATTAAATGAAAAATAACGCCCTAGGGCGTTATGAATATCTATAACGCCCTAGGGCTATATAAAATTATAACACAACTCAAAACAAGCAAATTATGATAGCGTTATTGACAAACAAAATGCGTTGCTATGCATCAAATCGTTCTGAACATAATAGATGTCAAATTAATAAATCGTAAATGTCAAAAAAAAATTCGAATTAAATAACAGACTTGTAGGACATTAAACGTTGAAGGCACCATGGGTGTTATGGGATAATGACGCCCTCGGTCGACGTACATTCCCTCGGGCCAGAGGCCCTCGGGTAGTACACTTCCGACCTCGGTGCGTTATTATCCTTATAACACCCTTGGTACCTTAATAACTATAATATCTATATAACATGTATGTTACAGATTATGTCCCAGTCCACAATGTTATCAAGTCATATTATTAACCCTTTCAGGACGGCAACGGTTTTAGCACGCCACGCTGCACAGACGGCAGCGGACTGCGCTTGCGGATTGGTCCGTTTGCAGCCGCGAAATATAGGGACTTTTTCAGATATGTACCGCTCTCGCCGTGAATTATACATATAATTATTTAACAAACTCAACATTTTTATGAATTTAGGGGAAATGTCAATAAAAAAATACTGATAATAGAAATAAGACTTTTATTTACCAAAAAAAAAAATAATAATAATAATAATATGGGGAGAGTAAGAAAAGGGTTGAACAAGTAATATGTAATAGGCGGATACGTATGTTTCCAGTAATTAAGTGCACCTCTTGTCGTGCGTAGATATCCGGTTCCCGGCTGCCCATCGCGAAAAATTCTTGCGGATTAGTTCGTTCCCGGCGCGAAAGGGTTAAAAAGACAAAATTATGTCCTTTCAACATTTCTACATTAATGTTTTCATGTTGCATTCTAAACACATTATGGCTATATTTTTTAAATGTAAACAAAAAATAAGTTACTTCAATAATATTTCAGTTATGTTAAATTTAATTCAGTTATGTTAAATTTAATTCAGTTATGTTAATTTTAATTTAAGAAATTACATTTAAGTAATGTTCTCTTAAGATAATCTCAACATTATTTTTATATGGAGAAAATGTTTTATTCTAGTGTATATTAACTTGTATACAATTTTACATCTTATAAATATGGCTTTTAAATGATAGAAACACGGTTCTTTAACATAATATATCCTTTCTACTTCCGCCCTTTTTGTTGTTAAAACTATATTTTTACTTTTCATAACTAATTTATTTATTTAGTTGAAGAGATGAAAAGTGAAAATATGGGCTAATATATTCAAAAACATAAGGGCACAAAATGCAAGGAATATAATGTTGAACTCTACTGTATCTATCATAAAAACTAATCTGAAAATTATAAAACATAATAATGAATAAACGTTAATTATAATTATACAATAAAGTATTCATTCACACAATTATGTATATATGACCTAAACACTTACCATTTCAAAACTGTTCGCTCTTTAAAAATTGTCCACCACTTACTACTAATAATAGAGCACTAAACATAATATATTTATATGTGAACATAGACCTTAGACCATATTAACTTAATGCACATTTATCGCCATACGTGCAATTTAAAAGTTACTTAATTACTTGAAGCCTTAAATTTAATTACTTAAAAATATATTTCAGATTTTTAAAATCAAATAGATTGCACGTGTTAAGAGTTTCGTCTAAGAAACAAATAAATAAAATTGTCTACAGGTGTTTATATTAAAAATAAAAATTTTAATTTTTTGACGGTGACGTTTAATTTTCGACAAAATTAAAAAATTGTAAGAAACATATTACTAGTTAAACACGCTTAAAACTTTTTGAAGGTTGTGAAATCTATAAGTTATATATTACTACTTTTTTTGTTCTAAATGTAATAAAAATTTAATTTTTAATTTTGAACAAAAATAATTAGACAAGGCGAAAACCTCGCCTTCCTATGAAAAAAATGTCTCATAAGATTTTTTTACATATTCACGTTCGGGACATGCCCCTGAATAAGGATCAAAGAGTTTGCCGGACGAAATCTGGTCCCAATTTGTTTAAACTAATTTTTTTAAACAAATTGCAAAAATCGCTTTTTTGTTTTGATTCGAATGATTTTTTTTTGTCATTTCAAGCAATAAAAGTCCCTTGTTATTTTTTCGTAAAGTTGACCGTTTCCGACTTATAAATAATTTAATGTTTGAAAAAACGCAAAAACGGAAATTTTCAAGGTTGAAACACAATGTTAAAAAATGAATTTTTTGAGTTCAACCTCAATTCTTATATAATAATCTTTGAACATCCATTGACAAAATCCTGAAGAGTAAGTGCAGATTATTTCATTCTAAAGCTTATATTTTACTTCCATATCCAGTGGAAGTATAGTAACGACAAAACATTTTTTTTAAAATTTTATTGTTCAAATAGGCTTAGAATGTCATGAAACGTCGAGATTTTAAGTTTGAGTGAAACCTTTTTTTGTGGGCACGTTTACTCTGGAACCGTTTAAGATATTGACTTGAAAGGGTCTAGCCGTGGCCTACGTAAATGATTCCATCAGGCCACCGCATTGCACTCGAATCCGACTGTGACGTCACGAAAGGAGTCTTTCGGTTTTACAAAGCTACTGGGCTGCGGGTGGATTTCGCGCGATTTTGCAAGAATATTTTATTTTTTTGTATAATTTGTTTAGTATGAAGTTGAGTATGGATTAGTGTCAACTAATTGGGTTTCAATTTGTATTGGAGTCGAATGAAAAGTGAGTTACTTAAATATTTAATGTGCCTAACATAGTAATAATTCAAATAGATGGAGAGAAATACTATAAATAAATGATTCAGCCTCCTAATACTTAATAATCATAACAGTTATTGAAATTTGATCTTGATTTATTAATTATATTTATACTGTGAACATTATGAAAGTGCCCTTAATTAATGAATGTCAATTAAACTCAGGTAAGAATGCCCCGTCGATGTTGTGTGCCAGGATTCAAATCAAGTTACAATAAATAACGATATACTACTGTGTTTCGCGTTCCGTCGGACAAGAACCTGGCAAAAAATGGTCTCACAGCATTCACCGAAAACATTTTATCCAGAATAAAAATTCAGTAATCTGTGTTAATCATTTTAGTAAGCAATTTTTAATTACTGAAGATTCTGTCAAAAGAGATGATGGAACTCTTCTAACACTTCCTCGAAAAATCCATAAACTTTGTGAAGATGCTGTTCCTACAATTTTTAATGAACGACCCAAATCCAGAGTTTGATATCTGAAAGATTGAAAATGAGTTTCTAAACATAAAGTCCAAAAAAACAAAAATTAGAAACGAAATAGACAGAAACCTGCGATAGTTGTGATATGCAAAGACTGCAACTAATTCGTATTTGTTTGACATACTTTTCTAATATATTGTTGAACAATTATTCTGAAGTGACAAATAATCATATAAGGGAAGAGAAACAAATGAGGTGTAATAAAAAAAAAGGGTCATTGTTAAGAACGCCGACTTCTTGAATTTCTCCAATTTTTTTGCATAGATGTGTTCACAGACGTTATAGTAATCGTTTCTGATAGTTGAAATGTTGTGCTTATTTTGGAAAACTACCCCCTACAATGGGGGTAGTTTCAAAAAAAAAATGCGAAATATCGGAAGTAGTAAGTAAGTGTATTGTCCTCTAAATAATTTTATTTAGGGTAAGGACAATAATTTTTTTTATTAAAAATACCAATATTGTAGGGGGTAGTTTTCCAAAATAAGCGGAACATTTCAACTATCAGAAACGTTTATATAACATCTGTGAACACATTTATGCAAAAAAATTGGAGAAATTCCAGAAGTCGGTGTTCTTAACAATTACCGGAAAAAAATACTAGCAATAAAGAGATTAAAATAAACTGTGATAAAAAAAGAAAAGTTGATAAGTTGCAATCTCTGTAATAGGAATTAAATTTAAAATAAATATGTTGCACATACTTGTGTATGTACTGATCTTTTAATATTTATAACAATAACTGTTGTGACTTATTATTATAGAGGCATTTTAAATTTTTGTTACCCACAATTTATTGCTGTTAGAGTTTAAAGAAATAATTATTTTTTGTTTTGTTTTAACTATTATTAAAAGTGTTTATTTTATTTTGAATCAATAATCAATCAAGTGTGTATTTTAGTTTTATAGATATATTTAATTTTATAGTATAATACTGATGGGTAATCATTTACAAATTGTGTATTTATTTATTTTTAGAAAACTATTTGTGTTTTTATAATATATTTTATTATTAATTATATAAAGTAAATCATTTTTAAGCATACATTTACATTTTTTGTTCATATAATTTTATTAGAAACGTTCCAGAAAGCGTTAAAGGTTTCGGTATGTACCGTAATGCTAGGACTCCGACGGCCGCCATTAAATTTAATGCGGTGGCCTGATGGAATCATTTACGTAGGCCACGGTCTAGCCGTACTTCCATGGCGAAACTGCCCCCGATAGGAACCTATATCGTAACCTATGTTATATTGTAGAGGGCGCTAATAGTAAGTAGTTGATCGAGTAGATATTAGCTCTATATTTTAGTTAATTGAGGAGCTATTTGAAAAAAAAAAGTGTCCGCAGACGACTATTTTTCAAAGCGATATGTCTTAGTTAATTTTAAAGCTAGGGAAATAAAACTAAATGGCAGTGTTATGGTACACTTTACAGTTTATTTTATAGCATTTCCTATGGCCCAAGCCTAAATAAAAGTATTTAAAAAATGCAAAGACAAATTTTGTCAATCGATTTCTATCAGATCTAATTGAATTACCACTTTGAAAAAAATATGTAATAATTGTCTATGTCTTGCCTAACAACATGGCAAGTTTCATTAAAATCCAATAGGAGCAACATGTCGAAAAAAAAATTTAAGTAAGTGGACCACCTTAAACGACCACTATGTTGATGCTTCTAATTTGCATTACATTTCATTAATCTTTGGAAAAGTTGCGTTTTGACAGCTCATAAAAAGTATATCAACGGTTGGTGGTGTCAACTAGAATATTAAAATGTTTTTTTATCTACTTTTATAGTGACTATAGTCGGTCTCAGTTAAGAATGCAGTTGTTTACGTTATGAGCGGAGCACTATTTAAACGGGATATGGGAATTCCCAAGTAAGTGGAATCCCCCCATGGCTGACTCAAGTCAGTTGGTACATAAAATAAAAATTAACGGTTTAAATTGGCTTTTATTTGGCACTTTTCTTTTATACATTGAAATTGAAATACGTTGAAATTGTTTAATTCATATTGCAACATATTTTATTTAGAGTAATAAAAGCTTATTATAGACGTAAATCCTCTAAAAATGTCAGTGTTATAAGAAATGCGTAAACCTACTACTTGCTTGTGCTCGATCAGGCGAGCTGTTCTTGTCTCTGCCGTTCTGAACTGTATCTTTGATCTCTCTCATATACCTGCCTAAAAAGTGTACACAAATATCATAACCTCCATGTAAGTGCATGACCACGTCGTCGCACCGCACAGCGCACATAGCACCGCACTTCGCACATCGCACACTGAAATTAAATAAACCATTATTTTAAATGAGAGTGGCCATATCGACGCCCCTCACATATCGCACAGTGAAATTAAATAGAACCATGCTCTTAAATGAGAGTAATGAAATCAACAACTTGAGCTTCGCACATTGCACAGCGTTGAGCACAGGCGATACCGTGTTTGTGAATCCTTATTTGTAACAAAAGGGATAAATATAACTAGAGCAGTCTGATTTTAATAAAAATGGAAGGAAATAGCCGAACAATATATGAACAATTAGTACAATTTCTTTTGTATTAATATTCATAAATATCATAAAACAATAAAATAAACTTCGATGTGCGATGTGCGCTGCGCAAGAGAGATCAAAGATTCAGTTCAGAACAAGCAAGTAGTAGGTGTACCTATTTCTTATAACACTTGACATTTTTAGAGGATTTACATCTATAATGAGCTTTCATTAATCTAAACAAAATATGCTGCAATATGAATTAAATAATTTCAATGTATTTATAAAAGAGTCAAATGCCAAACAAAAGCCAATTTAAACCGTTAATTTTTATTTTATGTACCAACTGGCTTGAGTCGGCCATGGGGGGATTCCACTTACTTGGGAATTCCCATATCCTGTGTAAACTGTGCTCCGCCGAGTCACAATATTTGTGTTAAGAAAACTTTATTAAACCAAAATCCATTTGCCGTTTGCTTGTAACACTAAGGAGCGTACGGAATATTAATTTTTGACATTACGCTGCGGCACTAATTTGTGATTTTCTCTATTTTGAAAGTGATATTGTTTATATTAAGAGATCTATAGATCTAGATCTTGGCTATCAGTGTATCGGCTAAAAATTATCTGCGTCAAACTAAAGAAGATTCTTGGGCCACTTAATGTTTATATCAGGCTCATACTTGATATGTGATTAGTGTTTTTATTAAAAACACTCATTACAATGCCAGCAACTCATAAAGCTCCCCAGCGACCTAAATTCCTACCAAAGACTCTCATGTTGTAGCTTATACTTATACCAAATCTTATACATAGATACTATATTTTCCAGTATTTTATAGACTTTATAAAGGTATAACAAACGCACAGAACTGTATTCGATTCCTAGCAAATATTGGCTTACGTCAACTCGATGGCATAAAGAAAGCTTTTTGTCGTCCCGATATGAATGTAGGCATTATTGATTCAGCCAAAACGCCCAGTGAGCTAACCATACAATGCTTAAATATGATGAAAGGGCATCACGAGACTTCGCCCATGCCGCGTCGTTCCATCACCTCTGACCTTTGGAAACCGTTCCATTATATCAGCTAAAAGATTGACTTAATTTTTTCTAAATCCTTTCACAGAATGAGTCATTCATGAAGACTCTATTAAACCGAATGAAAAAGTTTACCGGCAACCTTGAAACTCGGGGCCGGCGTGACCTACACCCTTCCCTGAAGGGGTTATCGCAAGATCTCTGTAGTAAGGTAACTTTTGACGGGGAACCGACGACCTATTAAAGCTCAGGGTCGAATCTCGCCCTAGTGACCTTGGATAAATTAATTGTGCCATAAATTGAATAAGATAGGGTGAGCCGCTTTTGATTCCACACGATGGGGATGTCGTAAAACACCAGGGATGAAGGAGCGGGGTTAGTAGGAAGTTGGGTATTTTTATTTCCATAGAAAATAACAATCGTTGGTTTGGTAAAGCAAAAAATGCACACCCCGCAAGTTAAGTCTATTAAGTGCTATACGTGTAATAATAGTTCATTGGTAAAAAATATTAATTTACTGTTAATTTTTTATTATAAACAATATTGAATTTATTGGAAAATTAGATGATAATAATAAATAAAAATAACAAATTATCATGTAAAATAAATTGAACCATAAGTGAATGCTCTACTGGTACATTAAATCATTGCACAATTACAGTACTGCTACTTATAAAGCCTGGTCTAGACACAGCTAGTAATTTAGTCAAGTTGAACTAAATATTGGTACTCAGCTCGTGTAAACACAAGTGTTTGGTTCAGTAAACATTCTTTCGTCAAGTGAAATGGAGTAGAAATATTTCAATTTTTTGGTCGAGTTGCATTACCACTCTACCACTAAATTATGATACCATCTAACCCCACCATCACTACTGGAAATAATAATCTTAATAATAATAATAAGCTCCACTATTTAATGAAGCTCTACAGAATCCGGCTGTTCTTCCAAAGTATCTGCTGAAGGGCACAATCTATATGTTGCCTAAACCTGGAGATAATCTTCAACCCAAGAATTACCGACCAATTACATGCCTGTCAATGCTGTACAAGATTTTAACTTCTGTTATTTCCTCTAAGATCTATAGTCACCTGATAAATCAAGATCTTTTAGCCTCCGAACAAAATGGTTGTCGTAAGGGGACTCGGGAATGCAAAAAACTACTAGTTATCGATAGCGTAGTCACACAACAAGTACGGAAACACCTACGAAACCTTTCTCTTAGTTGGATAGACTACAAGAAAGCATTTGATTCCGTGCCTCATTCGTGGTTTCTACGCGTCTTCGAGTTATACAAGATCAATCCAACGATACAGTACAGTTCTCATCAGCCAACATGTCAATATGAAAGATATCTATACACATTAGACAAGATGCTCGCCCAAGCAGCAATTTTAGTAGTTTCTACGTAATAGTTATCATTAGAGGAACTTTAAAGGTTTCCGCAACTAAGGACTGTTACGTAATGGGAACCATCCTTCTACCAAGTATTCACCAAAATGGGGAATAATAATTACGTGGAAAACTACTATTCCGGTACTTCTACCGTTACCGTGTCGAGAACTAGGTTATTACGTAAACGGGATGTATCCAAGTAGTAGAAATGACTAACTTTAGGAACAGCTCAGCTGACCGAAATGAGAGCGCAAACTATATATTTGGCTCTTTGTTATTCGAATAGCAAAATGATGACTTACTGAGTTTAAGCATATGATATGTCCAAGGTCCAAGTTAAGGTGATTATATACAACATGCATATAAGCATATATTATAAATCATGATGTTTTGCATTTACCCTGGGTGTGGATATTAAAACCACCACTTGTTTTCTGTAAAATGTTATCATGATGCTTCGATAAAAAAGACGCCCCTTCGAGAAAATGTTTTTTTCGGAAAAAAAAAATTTTTGCAAAAATTATGTGCACAAGTAAAACTGCAAATTTTTTTATGGAAAACGTTTTTTTTTTAAAATTTTATATATTATAAAGTAATAATCTATTTAGAAAACATATTTGTAAATGACTATAATAAAAAGAAATTTTTTATTGAATTATATTTTTATCTGTGTCAATATGGCGTCTTCATTCAACAACAGAAAAATGACGATTTTAATTGCAGTAACTTAGAGGTTGCAAAAACCAAAATTATTTCCCTACAAGTTACATTTACTATAAAGTAGCAGATGCCACCAACGTTATAGTGGTTGTTACTTTAAAAGTGGTGACGGGAACTACAACATTTCACTGTGTAGTTATATTTACCTAGATGTAGCAAATGGGACCAATGACGCTATAAGATCTTAGTAACTGTTGCTACCAACTTATTTTCATGTTGGTAGAATTGGCAGAATCGATATAGGTAATTTTTTTTTTAATTGGCAACGCAGTAATAACTGTTAAAGTGTCACTGTCACTGTGTGTGATAGGAATATGTGGATTAAAAATAATTTTATACTTTTACAAGTACTTTTTATTATCTGATATTATTAGAAAGATATTATTTGGAAAGAGCACATATCGAACAATATTTGATGGATGCCCCAGACGGTGAGCATCTTATGTCAGAGGTAGGTGTTTATTATGATCTTACTTTTGTGTACCTATTTAATTGTTTGGGTTTTTTAGGTTGCATTGATATTGGGAGTTTACGGTGCCTGCCATTGCGGTGAACTGACCTTCTTAAGCGTCGAAGATATAAGAGATAAAGAATAATATCTGTATATATCCATACCAGATACCAAGACAAATAAATTCACAGTTTTAAATGAAGGATTTTCGGTAAACTCACTTGATTCAATTAGGAAATATGTGTCTTTAAGACCGCAAAATGTGTCTCACAAAAGATTTTTCGTAAATTTTCAAAAGGGAAAGTGCACTGTCCAATGCGTTGGATTAAATAAGCTCTAAAAAATTCCAAGAATTGTAGCTGATTATTTGCAACTGCCAGATTCAAATTTGTGTACTGGCCATATAGCATGCGCCGTTCCTCATCAACTCTTTTGGCCAATGCTGGGGGTGACATTACCACCCTTAAACGTCACGGTGTGTGGAATCATCCACCGTGGCGGAGGGTTATTTGGAAGATTCAGTCTCAACAAGATTGTTATTGCTAAAAAAATTCAGGGAGAGCAGCACAACGAGTCAGGCAATACATACGTCGTTACTAGTATAGAGAAAAATTGTGTACAGAAGAGCAGTTTTCTTTGTGAAAAATCGAATATGATTACAATAAATGTTAACATAAATATAAATAAGTGTTAGTGCATGGATTCTTTGTTTTGTTAATTTTCCATATAATGGAGACAATAAATAAATTCTTGGACTTTATTTTATATTAAAATTACTCCTTATGGGTCACTTTATACCTTCAAAGTCTTATCAGTAACGATCACTTTATATGAAAGTGTTGGATAAATATATTTATTAATGTAAGGTGTGTAATAATGGAAAAAATACATAAGTTTTCATATTTATTTAGTGATCAGTTTACATTCAATTCAATTTATTGTACATAAATAATGTCTTATGCCGTTATACCGACATTGTCCGTTCCACATCGACACAATATTTATTAAATTTGGGGTTTTTAATCGGCAAATTCATTTAATATGCTCAGTGGATCACTAATTGAACTATGGGTCAATCCGTGTGTTAAAGACAAGTTGTAATTTTCGAGCAGTACACAGTATCATTAATCACTACAACTGTTATAGTTTTCGATTACTCTTCTTGTGTTGATGGGAGCACTTTTGCACTTGTTGCCAAAGATGATGGTTTTGCTGTGGCGAAATAATCTTTCATGTTTGCATCATATTCTGAAGAATCACTATTTCTCTACTACTGTTTAACTGTTTCTTCAGTTTTCTATAAAACGTGGATGAGTGCTGATAAACTTTATTTCGCTTTCACTGAGCATTTCAGATGCCGCCATTTTATTCAATGCCAATAATTATATAAATTGTCTTAAAAGTTAATATTACTCTATAGTAGATTTTCAAGGTATATGTAACTTTTAAGTCATTTTCAATTAGTGAGGAGAGTAAAGATAACTTCAAAGCCCCTATGTTCGTAGAAATAACCTCATTTTTACTCGAGATGTCACTAATAAGTTAGACTACTTTCAAGTGGTCCTTTGGTAAAGCTGTGCAGTCGGCATTACTACCAATTATCACTTTGCAGTTGAGGATGCTTCAAAGTAATGCAGAGTAGTATCCGCGACGTTGCAGATTCTCCAGCAGTTACTTGAAAGTGTTATAACTATACAGTGCCTAAATTCAGTAGAATATACTTAATTGTCACTACAAATGCATACCACAAAGTGAATATTACCCTGAAGTCGCAAAATTAGTAACAGTTATGTCATTCCTACTATATTAAAGTTCCGATGCCTCAGATGCCAGTTCTCATCACTTTGAATGCTGCTTGGGTGATCTTATAAGATCAGAGAGATCAGGATTCGACGCGGAATCTTCCAATGTGACAGTTTGAGCTCGCTTTGGTTCTGTATGGACTTCACAAAAGTTTCAGCGATGACATTTGCATGGAATTTGGGTTAGACAAGTGCGCCACCTTACACGTCAAACGTGGACATATCCGGGATCAAGAAGAAGATTCACTATAATGTATTTTGACAGTTTCAGACAATTATGTCATTGTTATGAAAAGCCTACTTTCTTTATTTTTATAGAGCTTTATTTCAACTAAATAAACTCCATTTTTCAAGCTGCATCGGATGACATTTAAAAATACAGCCATTCTACCTGGCTCCTTCGCCAAAACTTAGAAAACGTAGAAAGCATTAATACGTCTGGTCGTGTCGTCTGCCTCTCTAACGGTCCATATTTCAGAGTCGTACAGAAAGATGTATATAACAAGGGCATTAACATCTACATCTCTGAGAATACACTTATTCAAAAAATTGGCAACGAAGGCGTTTATATGTACTTTGTACCGTAATTTTTGGAAAAGTTAGGTAACACCGTAAACGCTAACGGTTACTCAGTTTTTACGGGAGCCTTTAGGTCGTGGATTACCTTTTTTTTTTGTATTATTTTTTTTTATGTTGTTATGCTGATGTTCTTTTTTAACTATCGATACTTACTTATAGAGGGCGCCAATTAGTTGCAACCAACAGTGTTTAAAAAAATTAATTTATAGCTAACCAACCAATAAATTTAACTATAAGGTTAATAGATGGTTATATTTGTTAAAATGAGATAGACAAAAAAATATTTTTGTTTGAGACTTATATTACTAAATAGACGAACACACACATATAGACAAAAAATAGTATTTTCATGATATACCTAGATAGCATTAATTCCTTAGGGAAATCTAATAATCAGGATTATAATATGTCTGATTAAACTTTAAAAATAGTATAAAAATATTGTTTTAATTAATGATATATTAATTAATTATTATAAAGTATATGATTAGCAATGGCATACGTATGTTTTTGCTTTACAGAAATTTTACTGTTTAAAAAAATGTATGTAAATGAAATTTAATATCATATGAATATTTTTCAAAATTGTTTTTATATAAATATGTAATGGTAAATTTAGCATGTAATTTTAATCAAATAAAGTGTAATGAAATAATTGCTTAACTGAGATATCCTTTGGTGGAATAAGAAATTTGCTCCTAGGAATGTTCTGGATTACATCTGTACATTACTCGTGGATAGCAACAATTTTCCAGGGGGTGTTACCATGATCCATATATCAAACGACTATTTCATGAATTTTTACCAACAGTGAAAAGGGAAACATCCAAAAGACATATATACTATAGTTTTTTCTTAAACAGGAACAGGCACAGGAAGAAAAAAAATCGTTGTAACGGGACAAAAACCATATAACAAATCCTTACATATATTTTACTAGAGACGTAAAATTAAATGAATAAAGGGGAACAAATAGAAAGGCCTAAAAGAGAAGGAGAAAAATTGAAATTAAAATTGGCAAGTACTTACAAAAGTTGAAAAAACTCACCCAAGATGTTGTGTGGGCCTTATTAAAAAAAGGTTGCTCATTTACTAGTTTACATTTGAGAATTGCACTAGACAAAAATGCCCTGTGGTTTTATCTCCAAAGCTGATAAGATATCATAATATTTAACCACAAGTACAAACTATTTTTGTGTGCTCTCACATTAACATTCACAGAGTAGCACCTTATCACATATCAGTTCTTTCACCTAATGTTCGTTTTTCTCAATTTCAAATTCTTAGTCCTTCAAGATTATGGCAGAGGGCAGCTCAATGCAGAGACATTGGGAACGTTGAAAACACCGCGTACTATACCGTATGGACTCCGAACTCAACATGTTTTACAAATAATTCCTTGATAATTCTGATCAATCTAGAAATTCGGTATACTCTCGATGTAATAAATAATGTGGCATTTTTAAATGCTACAACTTGTAGTACGTCGGATGGCTGGCTCTATCGTTCACTAACCCAATACCGAGGTATAACCAAATAAAACCTATTTCATTTCATTCAGCAGGTTTTTTTACATAGGAAATCACTTTTGACGACACTCTCCATTGGTCGAGACTGAAGTTACAAGAAAAAAAACAAAAAAAAATGAAAATAACAATATTCAAATTCAACCACGAATAACTTTCAAACGAAAAAAGATAAAATTATATATTTTTTTAGTTTTATAGTACAAACGATTCTCTTTAAGTTGATGTATAATTTATTACAAAAATAATAACTTTAACATTAAAAAATTGACGTTGATTTAGATGGTACACAAATTGTCAATTTTTTTGAAAGGTCTAACTCATTGTAACTCGCTTATGTATTGAGCTATTCGAATGTTTTATTCACCAAAAACTGCCAAATTTCATAGACTTCATTTTGTCTCAATTAATGCTGGGGCTAGCTCTGTAAATAAAAGCGGTACAGCCTTTTAAACACAACGAAGCGCGCTACGGCGACGGAGTCGCGAGGCTTCCCCACTCGTTCCCGGTACATCCCGCGTTCACCATAAATCGCGCAAGGCTACAATCAGCAGCCGTAACAAAAGCTTTAGAATTATCTTCCTTTATTGTAAGATGATAAAATTAACAAATCAAATTGAATAATATGATATTAGTTGTAATAATCTGCTATATATGGTGTCGTACTACGCGGGTGGTGCATTAATAAAGTGAAAATAATAGGTAGGTATCAGACAGATATAACTGATTTTCAGATATATCATTGTAAAAACCGCTGCCCAAGGAATCACTACTTCCATATCCGGATTTTCTATCCAAGTCACACAATGAAAAAATTTTGTATCTGGAAATAATTGTTTACGGAACTTTAATAATATAATATTTGAAATCCTCTAGCCCAAAAACCCATAAAACGATACCCCACATCGGTAATGGGGTGGGGGTGGTGACAGGGGGTGGGATTGAAGGATGGATAAAGTAAAAAAATATTTTGAGGTTTCTGGTTCTTGTACACACACTAAATCACATTTTTTCGTCCCCTTTAATCATGGGGTGGGGGTGGTAATAGGGGTGGCTAATGCCAAAATTTTTTTTGAGACCTTAGCTTCTCTTGTCTATACTAAATATCAATTTTATGAACTCTTATGTGCTTGATTTACCTATTTACTCCAAATTTACCCCAATTTACCCCCCAACCCTTCGACGGAACAAGATGAAAATATAATCTAGTTCTAGATCTTGTTAAAATACATATGTGCACCAAATTTCAAGTCAATATCTCAAACGGTTCCAGAGTAAACGTGCGCACAAAAAAAGTTACAGACCGACAGAGAAATTTTTTTTGCTCAAACTTGAAATCTCGACGTTTCATGACATTCTAAGCCTATTTGAACAATAAAAATTTTTAAAAATTTTTTTCTCGTTACTATACTTCCACTGGATGTGGAAGTAAAATCATGCCAGCTAGTAAAGTTTTTACTTTGCTTCGTACATTTTAATATTTTCCATAAAATGTCAGAGGTAACCGTAACCACATAATCAAAACAATTATTTGCCATGCTTTCACTAACTCGTAGAGGCTCTGAACGATTAGTTGGATTTTTGTACATAACTATATTTTTGTTTTCATGTAAACTGGAAGGGTTAAAATCGGTTAAAATTGACGATCTAAATATGCTTGTGTAAATAGACTGTTCTTTTTTTTAAATAATACTATTCCTAGTGGGATTTTTACCATCTAGCCTGTCTTCGTTTTGGTCAAAATTATCGCTGCGGTAAATGTAATTGTTTTCTTCAGAACTTACTGTAGGAACTCCAGGTGGTATAAAAATGTCGTCACCAGTTTTTACTAATACGTGACTAGCTAAAAACGTTAAAAATGTACGTATTTCATCGTAGAAATAACCATAGCCAAAAGAATAAAGCATATCATTAAGTTCTCTTTCTTCTGACGGCACGAAACACATGTAGTGATATGTAAAGGATTAAAAAAATGGCCTAAACTGATTGTTTTTTTTTCCATAAGTATTAATATAAATTCCATTACTATAGAAATAATGTTTAAATCAAATTTGTCTGCCCTGACATATTTAGTATCCACGACATAAATGTTTATAACAAATCTGAAACTTCTTGTTTACATTTATGTTCATTCAGATTAGTAGTCGTGTTTTTTTATAGTTTTAAAACATCCAGCTATAACTTCACTTAAGATACCGGCAGCTTTATCAGGAATTGTCAATTCATTCTCATGAACCAAGTTTTCTTCGCCTGATTCACTTGTGACTGACAACAAAAATCCTTTTAGCTTTATTATCACTTGAATGAACTGTTGTATTTTCTTTGTGTTCACAAAACACTTTGCTTAAATGCTTTTCTAATCTCTTTCTTATATTTCCACTGCTATAATAATCTAATTTTTCTTCCGTCATTTCTTCAAATATATCATTAAGGCGTGTTTTTAGAAATATTAGAGTTAAGAATTCTTTTTTGCAAAACAGCAAGATAAACCTCCTTAAATAAAATATTTAACGCTACTTTAAATTCATTTTTTTCTTTCAGTTGTTTAGTTTGTACACATTTAATTTTTTTTGCTAATATATTTTGCATAATAAATTTTATGATAATTTCCATTAGCCCAAATAAATCTGAATAAATGTGTAACCTGCCTTGTATTTCTGTATCACAATGCGACACTGCAGCTTTAATATATATTTTTTTCTAGTTTCCGCACCCGTCCCTGCACAAACTGGTACTTAAAGATGTTCTTAATTTATTCTTAATTTTTTTGGATTTTCCACAAATCAGATAATGCCATTTTATTTTAAACTGACTTTTTTTCTTTATTATAACTACATGAAGGCTCAGTTGCATTTTTTTATCGCGTTACTAATATCAGAGACAATACGTATTATCTTTGCTAATGTTATTTATTACAAAAAGATGTCAGACGAGAATAATGAAATCGGTATCGAAGGGTGTGCAAATAAGTGCCACCACTTTGTTTTATAAAAAAATTAATGAAATGCATATTTTCTTTCATTTGCACAATTAATAATAGATCTGATGCCAGTAACAGTTGGTTTTTTACCATTAGATTTTCACTGCTTTCAGCAGTTTCGTAAAACAAACATGTAGTTTTTCTCCATTGATAAAAATGAATCTACAATATACATAAACTGTAATAGCCTACATGTAATTAAAATAGTATATACTTATTAATATTTATCCAGACAGTAATGAGGCCAGCAGCCGATACGTTTCTTGATGGGCCGAGAAAGTAGCGGGGGCGGGAAAGGAAGCCTCGCGTCTTCGTCGCCGTACTGTGCTTCGTTGTGTTTCAAGGGCTGTAGCGCTTTTAGTTAAAAAATTAGATCCAGCATTAATCGAGACAAAATGAAGCCTATTAAATTTGTCAGTTTTTGGTGAAAGAAAAAATTAAATACCTCGTTATATAAGCGAGTTATGGCGAGTTAAGAATTAGAAAAATGTTGCCGATTTGTGTATCTTTTTGAATTTTGCTAGTTTTTTTATGTTAATTTTTTAATTATTGCAATAAATTATACTTCAAATTAAAAAGCAATGTTTATTTGTCAAAACAAAAAAAAAATGTATTTTTATCTGTTTTAGTTCTAAAGTTATATTTGATTAAATCTTAAATTTCTAAATTTCTTTTTTTTTAGTTTTTTTCTTATATCTTCGATCTCGACCAATGGAGAGTGTCGTCAATTTTGATTTCCTATGTAAAATAACATGCTTTAATAAGTAGTGAAGGTCCCATCTGGTTATACTTCAGTATTGGGTAGGTCAAGAAAGAGAAGGCTTTTCGCGCTCTGCCCGACGGGCTATTGGGTCTACTACAACTATTAGGAATCTCTAACACACTCAAGAAACAGAATTTAAAAGAAAGTACTCTCCAGAGTAAATAAGATCTACAAATCCAGCATTAACTCAAGAAACAAAATCTCAGCCATTAACACATGGGCCATTCCAGTAGCAACTTACTCCTTCGGTGTAATAAACTGGACGAATACCTCTCTTCAGGCTTTTGACAGAAAAATAAGAACGACAAGATATCGGCTCTACCATCCATACAGCTCGATACATAGATTATATACCTACCTTGGCAGGCAGAGGAAGTTAGGTACTTCCTTAGTCTGGAAGCACTTTGCCGTCAGCTGGAAGAGAAGCTCCGCCAATACTTTCTCTCCACTCCACAGAGCCATTTGTTCACAGGATAAAAAGATCAGCCCGTTAAGTCTAGCTCAGAACAACAAAGAGTTTCCTTACATGAAAGCTCCAGATCGCATCAATGCTTGGATGGAGAAGGAACTCCATGGACGATTTGTCGCAACTCTAACTTCAGAAAATATTGATGAAAAAAGTTCCACGGAGTGGCTCCGGACAGGAGGCCTCTATGGTGAAACAGGTTTCATTTTCTCAATTCAAGACCAAGTAATTAAGACCAAAGTGTATCAGAAATACATCCTGGGCCAACAGATTGATAGTTATGAGAAATTCTCCATCAATAATCAAATCAAATTTTTGTGTATGTATTAGTCGAGAATCTAAAGGTCCGAATTCGATCATGGGGTATGAACTCGCAGGTATAAAATTAAAAAAATATGGATATTATCCAGAATTTTATGCCGAATTCGATTCCAGAGGGCGCGATGTTGGCCAAGATTGCGAAATTGCAAAAAAAGTAATAATTTCGAAAAAAAATTGGAACTTAAATGTTGCATTATCTTTCGTTTACATTGCATTTACGAGCTTATTTATAAAGATTTTTTAATAATTCTTATATCAATGGAAAGCTTAATGTTTGTAGTTTCATACGAGTGTAATAGAGAGACATTATTTTCATTATAAACAACGCTATAAATTGTTTAAGCAATATGTGCTCGGAAAGTGCAGTGTAATTTTCGGCATCGAGGTACTTTTGTTATTATTGCAGATAGATGTGTAGTTATTTGAGACGAAATACGTAGAATAGACCAATGAACATTTTTTATTAAAACAATTTTTTAATTCGCTGAATAATTTAGGAGATATGATTTTTTAAATGTAGGGCGCGCCGTAGTCATAACTTATTATAATAATAAATATAAGATGGCCTCGGGTACGCGATTTGCCAGTGTGCATTTGCCGTTCGAATTGTTTATTAGTTCTAGTCTGACAGGCGAAGAATATGCATGATATCGTTTTGTTTTTAAATAGTAACGATAAATACAAAAAGGTAATAATACAAGCTACTGATACAGACATTTTTGTGATGGCACTATACTATGCTGCTGGAATAAACATAAATGAGTTGTGGATACATAGATTCGATGTGTATATACCTATTCACTGCATAATACAAAAACTGTCGACTACGCAGAATATATCAGAAATTTATTTGGGCAATTTTTTTCTATGTACTTACGTCTTAAGTGGTTGCGATACGGTCAGTTTTCCTTTCAGAAAAAGAAAAACTTTCGTATTCAAAACATGCCTCAAATATGCCAATGATCCTAAGTTACAGTCAATATTGAATTTCCCACTCGACAATCCATTTAATACTGCTGAATTTGAAAACTCTGTACGATATTTCTTTAAAGTCTTATGTTAGACCGCTTTTCATTGGTAATTTGGACAATTTGCGAGCACATTTATTTCACACTTGTAAATCGGATATTCGAAATTTGCCACCAACTGAAGACTCATTTCACCAGCACATTCTTAGAGTTGCCTACCAAATAATTATTTGGAAGATAGTAAGTTGCGTCAATCCAGTGCTTCCCAACTCTAAAGATTTTGTTTTTTTCGTGTTTTTTTTTCTTTTAGACGTGTATATCTCGAAAAGTACGCGTTTTTAAAGCTAAGCGAAAATAGGTAAACGTGTTCAGAATACGACTTCCTACAATTTTTCGATTATCATATTGGCTTTTCCGGAAAAGCGAGTTGAAAAATATATATATGTGTTTTTTTCGTGTATTTTTTATTTTGAATGCAAATATCTCGAAAAGTGCGCGATTTTAGGGCCAAATGAACATAAGTAAACTTGTTCAGAATGAGATTTCCTGCAAAAAAGCTCCTATACATTTTCCTATCCCATTGGTTTGCCAACCTACATTTTTCAAAATTCTCTACATTTCCTCCTGGTGTATATTATTAGATTTTTTTTTGTTTATTTTGTTAATTGTCCTCTGCTGTATAAGAATAAAATGTCAATTGTGTTGTGGTAAAGGATGGAGGATTTATATAACTGATAAATCAAATAAAACTTGCCATAGGTGGCAAAATTGAGACAAGACCGCGCGCGCGGTAGACCAAAAAAATGCGCTTCATTTAAAAAAAATCGTATCTCCTAAATTATTCAGCGAATTAAAAAATTGTTTTAATAAAAAATGTTCGTTGGTCTATTCTACGTATTTCGTCTCAAATAACCACACATCTGTCTGCAATAATAACAAAATTACCTCGATGCCGAAAATTACACTACACTTTCGGAGCACATATTGTTTAAACAATTTATAGTGTTGTTTATAATGAAAATAATGTCTCTCTATTACACTCGTATGAAACTACAAACATTAAGCTTTCGATTGATATAAGAATTATTAAAAAATCTTTATAAAGAAGCTCGTAAATGCAATGTAAATGAAAGATAATGCAATATTTAAGTTCCAATTTTTTTTCGAAATTACTACCTTTTTTGCAATTTCGCAATCTTGGCCGACATCGCGCCCTCTGGAATCGAATTCGGCATAAAATTCTGGATAATATCCACATTTTTTAAATTTTATACCCGCGAGTTCAGGGTTCGGCATTTTAGACGCGTCTTTTTGAATGCTAGATTCCTTACTATATGTTTGTGGCGCCGATCAGATGAATTTTTTAGAATTTTTAACATTCAAGATGTTTTTATTTTTTCCGCATATTTTGGTACCGCAGGTGGTAGATCCTAATTTGTATAGAACAAATTAGGATCTACTTATGACCAGAAAAACATTCCCCTGCTACAAAGGCAAAGCCACTTGCAGTACCAAAATATGCTGAAAAAAATTAAAAATCATATTAGTGGGTCTTGACGAATTTCACGTATCCACCACAAATAGCTGAAACTAAGGATCTCCTTGCCAGATGAGTGATAGTAGGTACACCTGTGTAAAACCACCAATGAGTCAATTTAGCATATTTGCTGTGGATATCATCACTGACACAGACTGAATATCTTCAAAGGCATAACAATGTTGCCAAAGTAATTCACCAGGCGCTTGCGTAAAGATACCGACTAGCAGAGATTCAATTACACGGGGTCAATGTTCGTGAAAACAGTATTTTGCAAATATCTCGAAAACGGTGGCTTTTTTAAAAAAAACATAGCTGAGATAATTTGCTACAAAAACAAGTCCAGAAGTTTTTTTGTGGGAGAAACCATTCACGAGTTATACCGCTTCAAAGAATGGAGACCGTTGTGTAAAAAAAAGTCAAAAAAGGACACCTGTTACTCAACCTCTACGACGCTCTCGATTCTTTGCAGCGCGATAACTCGTAAACGGTTTCTCCTACAAAAAAACTTCTGGACTCGTTTTTGTAGAAAATTAGCCTAGCTACAAATTAGTAAATTGTGTTTTTTTTTTTTAAAAGGTCACCGTTTTCAAGTTATTTGCAAAATAGTGTTTTCGCGAACTTTGACCCTGCGTAATTGACCCCGCGGCGATCAAATCGATAAGGAACTTCCACACATTATTAAGAACCCTAATAGTCAGGTGCAAATAAAAATTCAGCCAGTTACAATTTTTTCCCATGTTGGATGTCGATTTTTTCTGGATAGACAATTTGACTAAGCATGTTCATGTCACGTTTTAGCCCACTACACTGCCATGCCGTGTCGGTACGTATCTCTTCAGTAAACCAGGAAAAGAACTTTATAAAGCCATAAAATCCTGGAAAGATCAGGTAATGCAATTTTGAAAAACCGCTGCCCAAGGAATCACTACTTCCACATCCAGATTCTCTATCCAAGTCATTCACAACGAAAAAACTTTGTATGGGGAAATAATTGTTCATGGAACTTTAATAATATAATATTTGAAATCGTCTACCCCAAAAACCCATAAAACGATACCCCACATCGGTAGTGGGGTGGGGGTGGTAGTGGGGGTGGATGAAGTAAAAGAATATTTTGAGGTTTCTGGTTCTTGTACATACACTAAATCACAATTTTTTTTCATCCCCTTTAATAAGGGGGTGGGGGTGGTAATGGGGGTGGCTAATTCCAAAAATTTTTTTGAGACCCTAGCTTCTCTTGTATATACTAAATACCAATTTTATCGACTCTTGCCTGCTTGATTTACCCATTTACCCCAATTTACCCCCCAACCCTTCGTCGGAACAACATGAAAATATAATCTAGTTCCAGATCCCGTTAAAGTACATACGTGTACCAAATTTCAAATCAATATCTTAAACGGTTTCAGAGTAAATGTGCGCACAAAAAAAGTTACAGACAGACAGACAGAAATTTTTTTCGCTCAAACTTAAAATCTCGACGTTTCATGACATTTTAAGCCTATTTGAACAATAAAAATTTTTTTAAATTTTTTTGTCGTTACTATACTTCCACTGGATGTGGAAGTAAAATTACTATAAACTCTGTATGGAGATTAGATATGTTAATGCCTTAAGGTGACAATTTACGTACAGGCGGACTGCAGTCCATGAACTGACAGATTTGATCTTCAGTCTCGAACTGCGATTGACCACACACATTCAGTTCAACTTTACCGTCATGGCCTGCAGGCCATGGCCTTACAGACCTAGGACTGCAGGCCGATCGACTATTTGGCATACACGCACAGTCCACAGCAGTTGATTTCATCAGTTGCTAGAAAACTATCAACATGACACTGTTAAGAAGAAGGAAACTTACTCTGTTCCTCACAGTTCTGTTAACTGAGAGAAATCAAAAACGTTTTTGGGTAAAAGAAATGGTTACTGGATCGTGAAAATTTGTCGCATATGAAACTTGTAAAACTGTTAAAAAATACCAGCAACGAGGATTTTAAAAATTATCTCAGAATGGACGAGGTCTAGCTCTTTCAAAAAATTATTAAAATTAGTCAAACCATACATATAAAGAAAGAATACAGCAATGAGAAAAGCAATTACTGCTGAAGAACAATTGACAGTGATGTTAAGATTTCTAGCAACTGGGCGTATATTTGAGGACCTGAAATTTTCTGCCATTATTTCTTCACAAGTTCTGGGTAAAATTATACCAGAAACTTGTGAATTAATTTTTGATACGCCTTTACTTTTACTTCCACGTCCAGTGGAAGTATAGTAACGACAAAAAAAATTTTTAAAAATTTGTATTGTCCAAATAGGCTTAAAATGTCATG
Source organism: Rutpela maculata (assembly GCA_936432065.2). Classification (NCBI taxonomy): domain Eukaryota; kingdom Metazoa; phylum Arthropoda; class Insecta; order Coleoptera; family Cerambycidae; genus Rutpela; species Rutpela maculata. The sequence goes on from OW386287.2 coordinate 217,249,219, forward strand.
AAACGTCGAGATTTTAAGTTTGAGCGAAAAAAAATTTTCTGTCGGTCTGTCTGTCTGTCGGTCTGTCTGTCTGTAACTTTTTTTTGTGCGCACGTTTACTCTGGAACCCTTTAAGATATTGACTTGAAATTTGGTACACATATGTACTTTAATGAGATCTAGAACTAGATTATATTTTCATCTTGTTCCATCGAAGGGTTGGGGGGTAAATTAGGGTAAATCTGGGGTAAATGGGTAAATCAAGCAGGTAAGAGTCCATGAAATTAGTATTTAGTATATACAAGAGAAGCTAAGGTCTCAAAAAAATTTTTGGAATTAGCCACCCCCATTACCACCCCCACCTCCTTATTAAAGGGGATGAAAAAAATTGTGATTTAGTGTATGTACAGGAACCAGAAACCCCAAAATATTTTTTAATTCATCCACCCCCACTACCACCCCCACCCCACTACCGATGTGGGGTATCGTTTTATGGGTTTTGGGGTAGAGGATTTCAAATATTATATTATTAAAGTTCCATAAACAATTATTTTCACATACAAAGTTTTTTCGTTGTGAGTGACTTGGATAGAGAATCTGAATGTGGAAGTAGTGATTCCTTGGGCAGCGGTTTTCTCTTCTATTAGAATAATTGTTCGATTTTATGTTCCACAGGCTAGGTAACTGCCTATAAATGTCAATAAAGCCAGTAATAAACGAGGGTTTTGAAGACTCACTCATTTTTAATAAGGACTGAAACCTAATTTTTCACAGCAATGAAAGTTTATGCCGGAAGGCTCGGACTGAAGATAAACGAACACACACACGCAGTTCTTCTACAGTTTAGACAAACTGCAGGCACAGACCTGCCGGCGAACTGTATATGTATGGTGACATTTGAACTGAAGACGGAATCGGCCACAGTTCGGGACTGCAGTCTGCCTGTACGTAAATGGTTACCTTAAAGGTATAGTTATACAGTAGTGGCAGCCAAAATTCTTGGGTCGATCCCCATAATAAGATGGAGTGAAATATAAAGAGCAAAATAATGTACGCGAAAGAGAGCGATATAACAACAACAACGATGCCAGCACTTGTGTATGTTAAGAGTTCCGCCCTCTATCCCCTCTTATTGTCCCTCCTACAGCTTGAGACGTTTATGATGAAAACAGCAGTTTCCTAAAAATTGTTTAGTACATTTCAAGATGAGTTGGGATGTACTACTCTTAACAAAAATGATGTTACGCGTATTGGAGTTTGCTGGTTGGTAGTTATTTGATGCATTTTTTAATGCTCAAATAACTAAAATACTGTTTTATTTTTGCACATGTTTATTTATCCTTGTGGCGTGAAAATTAAACTAGCATTCCCTATGTACATAAATAAAATAAATAAAAATTCTTTAAATAAATAGGATTTCTCCCTTTTCCAGATCACAGTCATTTTAGGTGGGGATGTCTAAGCGAATACTCTGCAGTGATGGAATAAAGTGGGGTAAAAAGAAAATGCGAAATCGGATGAAATCCAATTATTAATTAATACGGCTTTATTTGCAATTGGTTTCTTGTTAAAATAATTTAATTAACAGTAGCTCATAGAAACATCATGATTTGTTATCCTTATTTAGATTTATGCTGCGTATTTTAACATGGCGTAAAATAATTTACGTTCCCCAATCTCCCCCAATCTCGGTATGCTTTGCCAGCAACAGGTAAGAAGCTCCTCCCACAGTCTACACGTGCGCACCTCCCATTGGGATGTCTACATTAAACAAGCAGGCAAATATGGGCGTGCCGTTTTTTTTTAACCATAGTTCACCCATGTCCTCAAAACATAATCTTTGTCTAATTATGAAGAAATGACAGAAACAGAATGAGTTGACGCAAGTGATCCACAAAGAAAATTCAGTAAAAGGGGAAGGATTATCTTGACGACTAAAAGTAGCTAGAGAGAAAAATGGCAACAGCGTAGGTTAAATCTCTTCCTTTTCAGCATATTATTTTTCCATTTCTCTTCTCTTCTACCTTACATTGGCATCGACTCAATATTTTAAGATGCCACTACTGTATACATCTTTCTTTATGACTCTGAAATATGGACCGTTAGAGAGGCAGACGACACGACCAGACATATTGATGCTTTCTACGTTTTGTCGAAGGAGCCAGGTAGAATGGTTGTATTTTTAAACGTTTCCGATGCAGCTTGAAAAATGGAGTTTATTTAGTTGAAATAAAGCTCTATAAAAATAAAGAAGGCTTTTCATAAAAATGACATAATTGTTTAAAACTGTGAAAATACATTGTAGTGAATTATAATTTTTATAGCTGCAGCCTCCTTGAAGCATTTTAGGGCATACCTTCATTAGAACTTTTATGCTTAAAATTGGCCATATAATCACCTCCTGAATTTTTCTCAACATACTCTGCCCCTGCCAGCTGCATTTTTCAAACTTCATACTTAGATGTCTTGGAAACCCTTACTTTAGGGGGTTGGGCCCATTGAGACTTTTAATCAGCATTATTTGAAGTACAACATACTCCAGTTTTATGACATTTGACTGAAACCACTTTTTACATAGGTTCAGATACGGGGTCCTTTCGTTTCCGTCAGGAGAACACATAATTTTTTTTTTGGTTCTCACTTATATTATTTGTCAAGAACACCTCCTAACTGTTCCTTTGACGTAAAAATCCAAGAATATACTGGATAATTGCGTTATTTTGTGAACTTTTTGGATATTATTTTTTAACCCCCACGGCCTCTTCACAAATTATAGAGATAAATATGACATGATATATCGTTGGATAGCTAACTTAAGTTGTAATCGAATAATGAAATAATTTACAAGATGTTCTATTTAAAAAACACAAGTTATGTCTATATCTCGAAAACTGAGGCATGCATAATTTTCTTCTCATCAGCAACGGAATCTACTCAAAAAAATGCCTTACGAATGTGTTACTCGATCTTCGATTCGACACTTGGGAATTGAGATATGGAAGTCATCCAAAAATGCTAATTTTCCAAAAACGCTCTGTAGTTCGGTAGTCGAAAATGATAGACGATCGCAGTTTGCGCAATTGTTTGTTTCTTGAAAATCGAGCTAAGGATACCTATATTGATTTTTGTCTATCTGCTATAGTTTTGGTCCACCCTGTAAATATGTGGTAAAAAATCTCAAAAGGAAAAAAGCAAGAGAATTGCACAATTAACATTTAGACATTATTTAAATTAGTTCAGTATAAGAAATGTTCGAAATCCTCAAAGCATAATGTACTCCATATAATATTTCGAACAAATTATCCTTCCTCCGACACAATTTTCTTGGGGTGTGTGAGATGAGGTCACGGACGTACCGAAACCTGGTTCAGTATTTTTCAATATTTTAATTCTTCTACTCAACCGGAAGTTTATCCGCTGGCATAACAAGACTGAATTGGGAATCGTTAATCGACTGACTCATCCTATATTGTGCTTTTTAACAGGGAATAATAAAAAACGTATATAATCATGTTTAAAAATTCATATTCACTGAAGTACTTCGTCGAACGTAGCCAGCAACCTTTCGCCATGTCCAGGAATTAATCATCAAGCAAACCATGTTAATATTAATGTTCCACTTTTATTGTGTTGTATTAAATAAAGGGTAAAAAGACAATCCAACACAATTACATAAGTACTAGGAATCCGAGGGTATAATTATTATTTCAGCTGTCAAGTTCACGGTTACTACACAATCAATATGACTAAACGTTCGAGCCAACTTGTGGGATTCCCAGCTACACATACATATTTGTAATAGCTAGAGGTTGGAAACCAATAACAGGGTTGGAAAAAAAAACAATGTTTTAAATGGCTATGTTTAAAACAGGTTTAAAACGTTTACAACTCAATTAAACTAAAAAAATTTTCAAAAATTTTTTTGTCGTTACTATACTTCCTCTGGATGTGGAAGTAAAATTAAATGGTGCCAAGTTACTGTGTCTGCAACTGCTACTTGATGCTAGATGGCGCTCTTAAACGAATTTTACAGCGCTCTACAAATAAAATGTTCAGTTTAGTACGTGTGACCACTGACCATTTAATTCATACGGGTAAAACTATAGAGGCAATTTTTTTGTCAGTGTATTTTTATTGTTTATATGGGAATTATTTATCGGAATGGACCATCATCGGCATTTTCCCTGCTTTTCCACAAACTTCAAAATAAGACATTTGTGTAAAACATCGCACTGCGTTTTAAACTGTGTTTTAAACAGTTATTTAAAACATCGCATTAGTCAGTTTGTGTTTGAGACTAGATGAACCCCTAGTCGCTCAGTAATCCCAGTCTATCCCCATTCTCAATCTGAAAAAATAAATAAATAAAAAAAAATAATAATAATACAAAAAGAGAAAAAAAAACAAAAAAAAACAAAAAAAACAAAAAAAAACAAGAATATGGAATACGAAAAAAAAATAATTAAAAAAATCTTGCGTAGTTCCAACTTGAAGGAGGAATCATTTTTTTCAATTTGCAAATGTGGAGGGAGATTGTTATAGATTTTAAAAATATTATAAGTAAAGCTCCTTTTAAAAAGAGAAGACCTGTACTTTGGAGGTGTGATCAGATTTTTATTCCTGATATTTAAATTGTGAGCGTCGCCTCGAAATATTCTTTTTTTATAAAGATAGGAAGGTTGTTTGGATTTAATGACTTTGTTAAATAGGCAAGTCAAATGGGAGAGAAAATCTATTAGTCATGTTAAGCCAGTTACAGTCCTTTAATTTATGTGATATATGTTGGAACTTTCGGATGCCAAAAATGTATCTCAAACATGAGTTTTGTACCTTCTGAATGTTCTGCAAAGTGATAGAATCAATGCACGGCGAGAAAACTTGAGAGCAATAATTAAAATTTGGCAATACTAGCGTCTCACATAAAAGAATTTTTAATTTTTTGTTTGGGTATGATCGATGGGGATATAACAATTTTAGCTTTAAATAGGCTTGCTGTAGACACTTAGAAATATGTTCACGGTATCTAAATATGGAATACGAAAAAAAAAAAAATAATTAAAAAAATCTTGCCTAGTTCCAACTTGAAGGAGGAATCATTTTTTTCAATTTGCAAATGTGAAGGGAGATTGTTATAGATTTTAAAAATATTATAAGTAAAGCTCCTTTTAAAAAGAGAAGACCTGTACTTTGGAGGTGTGATCAGATTTTTATTCCTGATATTTAAATTGTGAGCGTCGCCTCGAAATATTCTTTTTTTATAAAGATAGGAAGGTTGTTTGGATTTAATGACTTTGTTAAATAGGCAAGTCAAATGGGAGAGAAAATCTATTAGTCATGTTAAGCCAGTTACAGTCCTTTAATTTATGTGATATATGTTGGAACTTTCGGATGCCAAAAATGTATCTCAAACATGAGTTTTGTACCTTCTGAATGTTCTGCAAAGTGATAGAATCAATGCACGGCGAGAAAACTTGAGAGCAATAATTAAAATTTGACAATACTAGGGTCTCACATAAAAGAACTTTTAATTTTTTGTTTGGGTATGATCGATGGGAATATAACAATTTTAGCTTTAAATAGGCTTGCTGTAGACACTTAGAAATATGTTCACGGTATCTAAATATGGAATACGAAAAAAAAAAAAAATAATTAAAAAAATCTTGCGTAGTTCCAACTTGAAGGAGGAATCATTTTTTTCAATTTGCAAATGTGAAGGGAGATTGTTATAGATTTTAAAAATATTATAAGTAAAGCTCCTTTTAAAAAGAGAAGACCTGTACTTTGGAGGTGTGATCAGATTTTTATTCCTGATATTTAAATTGTGAGCGTCGTCTCGAAATATTCTTTTTTTATAAAGATAGGAAGGTTGTTTGGATTTAATGACTTTGTTAAATAGGCAAGTCAAATGGGAGAGAAAATCTATTAGTCATGTTAAGCCAGTTACAGTCCTTTAATTTATGTGATATATGTTGGAACTTTCGGATGCCAAAAATGTATCTCAAACATGAGTTTTGTACCTTCTGAATGTTCTGCAAAGTGATAGAATCAATGCACGGCGAGAAAACTTGAGAGCAATAATTAAAATTTGACAATACTAGGGTCTCACATAAAAGAACTTTTAATTTTTTGTTTGGGTATGATCGATGGGGATATAACAATTTTAGCTTTAAATAGGCTTGCTGTAGACACTTAGAAATATGTTCACGGTATCTAAATATGGAATACGAAAAAAAAAAAAAATAATTAAAAAAATCTTGCGTAGTTCCAACTTGAAGGAGGAATCATTTTTTTCAATTTGCAAATGTGAAGGGAGATTGTTATAGATTTTAAAAATATTATAAGTAAAGCTCCTTTTAAAAAGAGAAGACCTGTACTTTGGAGGTGTGATCAGATTTTTATTCCTGATATTTAAATTGTGAGCGTCGCCTCGAAATATTATTTTTTTATGAAGATAGGAAGGTTGTTTGGATTTAATGACTTTGTTAAATAGGCAAGTCAAATGGGAGAGAAAATCTATTAGTCATGTTAGTAGAGGTCCTAAGCCGACATTGGGCCTCCCCCCACCACTTTATGTGACGTCACGACCTTGACCTTGGGTGACGTAAGCGTCCTTGGGCTGTGCACGCTCTTGTACCATAACACTTGACCTTGAAAAGGTACGTTTGCCAAGCACACGTTTTGTGCCTTCGTGGCCTTGACCTTGGATGGCGTAAGCGACCCTGAGATGTACACTACCCGATCTTGTGTTAGACTTGTACCACATCGTTTGACCTCGAAAAGTACGTTTGTCAAGGATAACATGTGTTGTGACGTAGCAGCACTTTGCTATAAAAGAGTGAGAGGAGTTAACATGTAATCATTCTTAACGTTAGACTCCTGTAGTAACGTAGCAAAGATGTATACGTGTATTTGTGGTGCTAGTTTTACGCGAGGTGATAATATGCGACGCCATCAGAGGCAAGCATGTAAAAACTTAAATCAAGATGGTCCTTCAGCAAAACGGCCAAAAGTGGATTCAAACCCTTCAACATCTGCAAGCTTGCAAACGTGTAACAGCTGTAATGTGACTCTAACAGCTAATCAGATGCAATCTCATAAAAGAACATTGCAACATAGAACAAACTCATGTGTACCTTTGATGGATGGTGTAGAAATTGTTCGAAGTGCCTTCAAATATAGAATTATAACTTACCGAGTGCACAGTGAAAATGAGAAATTAGACTATATAATATTTTTCAACGAAATTAGACCTAAAATATTAAATTTATTAGAAGAAGTGCTGTTACTTCACAAAACAGTAAAAATAAATATGGAGATGTTTGCCAAATACATACTGCAAACTCAAGAAATATCAGAAATGAAATCATTTAATACCCCTAATAAGATTTTGGACCAGAGTATGGATTTAGGCAACTTTCTCGATACCTTTGTGGACATGATGGTGACACAAACTACAGAGTTCCAAGAACGTGATTCCGGTATGTAAATATCTGTTGATGTGTAGAATAATGATTAATAACTGCATATTATTTTTTAGGATGGGCCCTCGTGCAAATAAAATTTGTTGAAATAAATGTAAATAAGTACAGTCCACTGGGTGGTTCATCATACATCAAACTACCAAAGTTCATAGTAAATAAAAGGGCCATAGTGAATATAGAAAACCAGGATCAGTATTGTTTTGCTTGGGCTGTAACTTCAGCGCTGTACCCCGCAAATGGTCGAACATCTGACATGTCATCTTATCCACATTATTCAAGAGTTTTAAATTTGACAGGTATGGATTTTCCAGTTAAATTGCGGGATATTTCAAAATTTGAAGAATTGAATAATATATCGGTTAATGTATATGGTTTAGAAAAGAAATTTGAGAATAATAGAGTAAAGTATGATGTTGTCGGACCTTTGCGTTACTCTGAGAAAAAATTGCGTATGCATGTTAATTTGTTATTAATTTCCGCGGAATGTGATGAGGATCATCATTGTACGGTAGACTGTGCCAAAACTCACTATTGTTGGATAAAGAATTTATCTAGGTTAGTTTCACATCAAATTTCTGCTCACGAGCATAAAAAATATTTTTGTGATGGATGCTTGCTGTATTTTAGTAATGAGCGTCAGTTAATGCTTCATCAGAAAAATGATTGTAATCATATTTATACAACAACACCATCGACACAATTTCGGATTGATAAATATGGGAAACAGGTACCGGAAAATATATTAAAATTTGAAAATTTTGAAAGGCAAATGCAAGTACCATTCGTAGTGTATGCTGATTTTGAATCTATCCTGAAACCAATAAACACATGTGAGCCAAACCCTGAATTCTCTTACACTAACAAAACTTTCATACATGAGCCGTATTCCTTCGCATATTTCATAAAATGCTCTTTTGATAATTCTATTTCCAAGTTTGAACTATACAGAGGATCTGATGCAGCTAAAGTTTTTGTATCGCGTATAGAGTCTGATTTAAGAGAAATTTATAATATATATTTAAAAGATATAGTTCCAATGACTCCTCTGACATCATCGGAGAGAGAAAATTTTAATAATGCAACTGTTTGCGGTATATGTGAGAAACCCTTCGAAGAAGGTCATGTAAAAGTGAAAGATCATTGCCACGTCACTGGTAAAATAAGATTCGGTGCTGCTCATTCTATCTGTAATTTAAATTATAAAATACCAAATTTTATTCCGGTTATATTTCACAATATGAGCGGATATGATATACACCTATTTGTGAAAGAGTTATGTTCTCATAAAGACAAAATTGATGTAATACCACAAAACAAGGAAAAATATATATCTTTTACAAAACACCTTTATATGCATGATTATGTTAACAGCAAAGGAGAAAAGAAAAATAAATTTTTAAAATTACGATTCATTGATAGTTTCAAATTTATGTCGGCATCACTACAAAATTTAGGAGAAAATTTAACCGACAACCAAATGGTTATGACTAGAAGCTTTTTTGCTGATAATGTAAAATTTAATTTAATGCGACGGAAAGGTGTATTTCCATACAGTTTTGTGGATAGTTTAGAGAAGTTAGATAATAGAAAGTTGCCTTCCAAGCAGGAATTCTATGATAACTTAAATGAAACACATATATCAGATGAAGATTATGAAAGAGCTAAAAATGTATGGAGGTTGTTTGAGTGTCAGAGTTTGGGCGATTATTCAGATGTCTATTTAAAATCAGATGTGCTTCTTTTATGTGACGTATTTGAAAATTTTCGCGAAATTTGTCTGAATAAATATAAATTGGATCCAGCTCAATATTATACAGCTCCAGGTTTATCTTGGGACGCTATGTTAAAATTGACAGGAGTGGAACTAGAACTATTAACAGACATTGACATGATTCACTTTTTTAAAAGGGGTATACGTGGTGGGATAAGCCAGTGTTCAGAAAGGAAGCATATTGCGAATAATAAGTTTCTACCTAATTACAATCCCAATGAGCCATCATCATTCATTACTTATCTAGACGCCACGAATTTATATGGACACAGTATGTCTCAGGTAATACCTACAGGTGCATTTGAGTGGTTATCTGAAAGAGACATTATCGATTTAGATGTTACCAATATTTCAGATCAAAGTGCACGGGGGTATATTTTTGAAGTGGATATACATTACCCTGAAGAGTTGCACGATTTACACTCAGACTTGCCATTCTTAGTGGAAAACGTTATACCGCCTGAATCAAAATCAAAATCATCGAAATTAATTCCAAATTTGAATGATAAAAAGAGATATGTTGTACACTACAGAAACTTAAAACAAGCCATTAGAAATGGTTTAATGGTGTTAAAAACACACAGAGTGCTTAAATTCAATCAGTCGCCATGGTTAAAAAAATATATTGATTTGAATACAGAAATGCGAAATAAAGCAACCAATAAATTTGAAAAAGATCAGTATAAGTTAATGAATAACGCGGTTTTTGGTAAGACAATGGAAAATGTCGATAATAGAAAAGATATTAAGTTAGTTACTCACTGGGGTAATCAAAGAAAAACTATAGGTGCAAATGCACTAATAGCTCGTCCAAATTTTAAGTCATGTACAATTTTCTCCGAAGATTTTGTAGCAATTGAAATGGGTAAATTGAAAGTACTGTATAACAAACCAATTTACGTGGGCTTTTGTATACTTGAATTGTCGAAGACGGTTATGTATGACTTTTTTTATGATGTTATTAAAAGTAAATTCGGTCATGATTCTTCGTTGTTGTATATGGACACAGATTCGCTAATTATTAAAATTTTTACGACTTTATTGTACAAAATCCCGAAAAATTTGATACGTCTAATTATAATGAAGGAAATAAATTTAATATTCCAAAAAATCCATCAGTGCTCGGAAATATGAAAGATGAGTTCCCTGAGGATCCCATTATCAGCTTTTATGGCACGGGGGCAAAAGCTTATTATGTACAGTCAGTCCGTAATGAGCTAAAGAAAGCCAAAGGTGTAAAAAAATCTATTATTAAAAAAGAATTAACGGTAGACGACTACAAGAAAGTCGTTGAACAAGGCGGTTTAATATTTCGAAAAATGAACACATTTAGAAGCCATTTACATGATATTTTTACAGAGATTCAGAATAAAGTAGCTCTTTCTCATCATGACGACAAGCGTTTCATCATTCCTAATACAACAAAGACTCTGCCTTGGGGACATTCTGATATAAGATTCTTTCAAAGTGAGCCAAAGCAAAACTTTGAGTGGTTAATATCAGCCGTAAATAGTCTCGAACGAGGTGTTGAAAAAAACAATGATAATTTAGATGCTTTACTTGCAGCAATAGCAGAGTTAAGTCAGTCTAATCATGCTTTTAATACTTAAGGCAAAGATCGGCAAACATAATACAAAACTGGAAAATTCATCCCAATATTTTACTTAATCAGAAAGTAGTCAATAATTGTAACAAATGTATGTATTCTCTTATTATTCGTTAATAAAATTTGTATATAAATTGTTGTGTTTTTCTTAATATATGAGTTCTCTCAAAATAAATGGTAGTCAGATAATGTAAAGCTATTCACTATTTAGTTGTACTGCTACTGCATCTAGCCATTTGCTCCAGCAGTGGTTAATTTCAACCAATAAAAAATAAGAGTGGGGTGAAGAGTGGGATT